>OX453247.1:4270303-5470303 GCA_949709985.1 Luffia ferchaultella | reverse complement strand
TATTCTATAGAATTCGGGTTCAAGAACATAAAACGCACCATTCAATGTTTTTTTGTCTATACTTACTGAAGCCGTATATTTTAATATCTGCTTGACTACTGCTGCTTGTTAATTTCGACTTGAATGGTATAAGGCATTGCAGGCGGCGATAAAAAAATATTACAAAACATATTTGTTTTGTGAAAATCTTTATCTTCACATTAAGACTACAACCAAACTTATTTTGGTATTTGGTTTGTTTGTCGACGCCTGCAATACCATATATATACGGCGATTTTCAACTTTTTATTTATAAGAACCAAATGAAAAACAGGTATTTAATGTTTCAAGGGGCCGCAAGTGCGGAGAACTGAGTAAAAAAAAGACCCGTGCGTGTCAACTCCGACGCGCGATAGGAGTTTACTCCTTAAGTACGTTTGTTCTCACCATTAATTCACTGGCACTTTAGATATAGCGTCACTGCTTTGCACTCTTCTGACGCGCTCCTTCCGATCGTTCCAACGGGCAAAGGAAGCTACGCATCTCTATCCCCTCTCCCTCCACTTTTGACCCGCTGTCGGGCTGCCCCCTCTTCCTCCGCTCCACCGCCCGATCGTTCTAAAAGGCATCACCATCTCTTTTCTGACGCGCTCCGTCCGATCCCCTCCACTTTCTACCCGCTGTCGGGCCTCTCTTTCTTCGCTCCGCCGTTACCCCCGCCAAGACGCACGTAACGCTTCAACGCTCGCTTTCTCGATTTTACTCTCCATAAAATTTCGATACCGGGCCCCTTATATCGTTTCTTAAGGAGTAAACTCCAATTACATAGTACCAAAAAAAACAAAGATGTTAACTTTGGCAACAAATAACAATTATGATGATGATGTGATTTTTAATGTTGCCAGGTTTTCACTGGCCAGGGTTTCACTAATATTTGCTTAGTCTCTTCTTGGCGATTATTATTATATTTTCCAGGTGGAAGTCAGAGAGACGGTTCTGATATTTATTTTTAGCGTATTTCATTTTTGAATATGAAGCCTCGCAGTTATGTGTTGAACCAAAAAGCCTCAAAATAAAAAGAGCACAGTCTTTTTAATATAGTTTTCAGTTTATCTGGGACCATTTTCCAGAATTCTTTATTTTTTGCTGACTCTTTTTCCATGAAGAAAGCTTTGTACATAAACGAGTATAAACCTTTATTATAATAGTCTGAGATTAGAACTAGTTTAGGGCCGCAACATCACACGAGAAGGGCCGCGGGTCAAAGACCAATGTCATATACCATTCAAGTCATATATACATGATAGTATATTTCGGTATCTGCTTAAGTAGGTAGGTTTTAGACAAAAACACATGCATGGTACATTCTGTGTTGTTTAGACCAAATTATATAGAATATAGCTGGTTTTTCTCTTTTTGGGCACCTACCTAATAACTTTTTTTCAGTTAAATGGTTTTGGGCGTGCCAAAAAAATATCTAGGATACATACATATCTATGTGACATATATATATATATATCACCTGTCTTTGTTCTCTTTACGTTTATTGTTAGTGCTCAAGTTCCTTTGGGTCGTATAGAGTGATGTTATTATTTTGTAACCTTCTTTAATCAACGGGCTTCTAACGCGAAAAATATTTTTTCAAATCGGCCTGGTAGTCCCTGCGATTACCGCGTTCAACCCATTGGTTCAGATATTTTAAGCTGGTTTTACCACTTACAGTGCATTTTACGCCCGCGTATTGTGTTCATACGAGGCTGAATGTTTCGGCGCGACGACGTTCAACTTGACCTCCTTCACCGGTCTGCATGTGTGTGATAGTGATACCTGATTTTCCTATGTGAAATACCAAATATATGGTTATGTTAAAATGTATGTACCTACTTGCCTAATCGTATCGGCACGGTAAACTCGATCCTACCAATAAGCTTTTAACATCTATTATTCAATAAACGCTGATTCAATATCAACAAGTCATAATAACATTTGTAGGCCAACAGTTTAAGCTTACCCATTTCCATTAAATAAAGTTTGTTTTTAGCAGAACATGTTTGTTATTACAAATACCTTCTTTATGTGTGCCTATTTGCACTTTTTCATGGCATTATAACTACTTTTAAAGTAGGCTGCTAATAACATCGATGGAGACCAATAGTTCATTGCAAAGTATTACCTTCACAAAAAAAATCTCACAGAAATCGCACTTCCCGCAACTATCGGGTACTTTGAAAATGGAACTAGGGATGCTAGCAAGTGGTAAAGCATTTTTGATTTTTCTTCTTATCTACTCCCTGTTCTGAAATATATAATTGGAACTGACAAAAGTCAGATTTTTCCGCCCAGTTTTTGGATATTTTTCGAGTTTTCGAAAACCCTATTGGTCCGATTTTAAACTTACCGATACCATACGATAGGCGTCGTCCGTACGTACCTTTTGCACCAAATACATTCCAGCACTTAGCCAAGTTTCGATGGTTTCGAACGATCTCGTTATTTCGTGAAATGGGGCCTATAATTCAACGATTGCAAAAATATTTTCAATATTAAGAAAATTGGGATTTTATTTCAAATCTATGTATATTTTTACATTCAAAAGTAGAGATGGCAGTTGCAATAAGTATTATTTTAAAAGTTCTTGAATATGTGTTGAATGATATGTAATATTTTCAGAATTGCAAAGTTTGTTATAATATTATTATCTCATTAATAAGAAACTGATTCGCAAATATAGATCGCGACAAAAAATAAAATGAAAGATTCTGAAGGTTTCTAGGAACGACGAACTTGTGAGATCGATAAAGCTAAAAAAGATTATTGTAGAATAGAAATTAAACAATCTTATGCTAGCGACTATATCTGCTTGCCGGCCATTTTGATTTTAAAATCATCTATTTCTTTTGAATTTATACTGTCTAAATTCACTGAAACCATATATTATATTAGGTATGTATTCTAAATTTCGACTGTTGAATTTAGATGCTTAGGACAATCAATAGTATTTATTTTTACTATATTATTTCTACTTTGTCGTACCAACATGATACCAATGTCATACCAATTGAACAAACATCCTCGGAATGAAATTAAGTCATTTCCACGCATCAAACAAAGTTTCATATATCGCGTATTCATGTCGCACGAGTACTGTACTACTTCCACATGGTTTCGACCTTTGCGGAATGCCAAGTAGCTGTCAGTACAACAATATATGTACAGTCAACTAAACAATAATAATAAGGCGCCAACGACACAATAGAACACTGAACATTACTTTGTCGAATGGTATTTTAACTTCAATGTAACGAAATGCATGCAATAGTTATAGTCAGGATGTATTTTAGAAAATAACAAATATTTGGATGCTTTTATGCAATAATTAGAAAGGACAAACAGTTTCGAGATAATGTTTAAGCATTGTCGTCAAAAAAAATATTATACAATCTGCATAAAATAGTTTAATTAAAACGTCTATTGTAGTAACAATATGCGAAAGCTTATTGGTTTTTTCGGTTTCATCTCTACCATTTAACGGTTTGGAAGTGTAACTTTGCAATATTAACTTTTTATGTGTATAATCACATATATATTCATTTTGTCCATTATATGACCCTGGGATCGAATATCTTTTGGTGTGTATATTTACACATATATGCATTTTGTTTTGTCCATTATATCTAGTGTATGACCTTGTATGACCTCGCAGTTATTACTACCGCTTTGGTTGCGTGAATAATTCCAAACTTCGTATTTTGGTGTCGGCAACTACTTATTAGAAAATCCGTTCATCTATAAGCTATAAGAACAAAAATAATTTGAACCAATATACAAATATTGTTTCAGACTTTTCAATATTTAGTTATTTTTTTTGTGTGAGGGGGATTTTAAAAATCAAACTTTATTTTAGTATAATAATTAAAACACTAATTAATACTACACAATACCATACACAATATAAAGGGTCCCACTGACTGGCGAACCGGTCCGCCGAGCCGGTTGGCGCGGCTTGGGTTGGCGGTTGGCGGTTGGCGGTCAGGGTTGGCGGTTCGTTGTGGAAATCAACGAGCGGCCAACCCGACTCAAGCCATTCGACGACTGCTCGTTCGTGTATGTGCATTGCCAACCGGTTCGATGAGTTTTACTATGGCGACGATTCATGAAGATGATGACTTCTAGGAAGACTTGTGTTTGAGAAGCTTACGCCTAATTTAAAAAATGTTTTCTCAAGCAAATAAGTTACGTTCCGATTATTACGATTACAACATTAATAAATTGAACTAAGGTGTATTAGCGCAGCTAAATATTATTTTTGTAATTCCTCTCTGCAGCTAAAAATCTTAAAGTTGCAATCAACCGTTCTTTGGCACTTACAGCAACTCTTATAAAAGTGTCTTAGTTATTAATTATCGGTTCTATCAGATAATATATATAATAATAATATAATATAATAATATATTTTCTATCTATCTATCAGCTGAAGAAATTCGTAGAATACTGTGCCATCTATCTTCAATTGATTTGAAAATCCATTGGCTATGTATTTTTCTGTTGACGTAAGTTTTAAATGAGAATACTTTTTTCTTCTTCTAAACCATTCCTAGTTATAGCAACGTTTTTTCTCTTTTAATGTTCCATATACATCATTATTCCAATATAGACAGCAACTTCTTTCTTTTACTTAGCGAAGCCATTTTTATGTCTTTCGTCCCTTAATTATCCACGTATACTAAGAGTTCGCTTAGTGAGTGGGCAAACGCGGACCGGCTGGGGTTCCGGTTGGGATTTCGGTTGGGTCGGCAGCTCGCTAAGTCAGTGGGGCCCTTAATAATATACTTACAACAGAAGACGCGTTAGCGCTATTCATGGTCCCCTCTTCTATCCTCCTAACGTAATTATGCTGACGCGTATGTTTTCCTTCACGTGTTCTTCTTGTTTTTTGATGTCTCGGTCATCCATGATCGTCTACTGATAGTGATTGATAATAATATTTAAAGAATTCTTTTCTCAGTGTAGATAGTAATACGTAATAAACGATTATACAATCTGAAAGTGCTACCACACCCACAGACTCAATAGATAAAACTCGATATGCAATCTATTCATCGAATATTGAGGACGAATAAATTTTGTTATATAATAAATTGTGGTAACACCCTGAAGAACATCGCTACCGACTTCCATGGACAATAGAAAATGCTGCGTTCAACAAAAAATATTAATGTTTCCATAGAGTGGGAATGCGTAGTGGAGCCATTATCGATGCGAGGTGTTCTGGGTGCAGCAAGGCGCGAATGGAGAGCGAGACACGTACTAGCGGCCGGCGCGCTACTTGGCAAGAGTTGCTGTGGAGCTCTCAAGCTCGCTGGGCACCCGTACCACTTCCAGAATAAGGTATACTGCTGTACACCCCAAATATCCTCAGGTACCCCCCTTATAATGGTTTTGACAAAATCTGTTGATATATGATCAAGGGAGGATGTATAAATACGCGTTCAGAGATAGCTTTACCACCCATTACAGGGGCCAGTAAAAACGGCCGCCTAGTCGCCCGTACCACGGCTCTAACGATGGTATGGCTGAACACGTGTGTGTGTACCTTATCTTGTTTTCCACGAATAAGGTGCTGCTCCTCAATTTGAAACGGTGCATTAATTACGCGAACACAAGTAGGAAGAAGGGTCCAACAAAATCTTAGCAAGACGGGGATTCTACGGTCATTCTCTTTCTATTTACAGTGATAAGACCCCTGTTTTCAGAAATCTTACGTGAGGTTCGGTGACGGGTGGATGAGGGTTTGTTTAAGTCTTACCAAGATAGGGGGAGTTCGAAAACGTTTTACGTAATTTATGGATGGACTTTTAAAAAGAAAGCTATGTCAAAAAGAAGCTACGTGATATAAATTCCTTTATAAAGGTTCAAATCGACCTATCAGATAGTTTGGCTACTTATTAATTAATAATTAAGTACAAAATAAATCAACGACACCTTTGACTAACCTATTTATCTTTCATCAGGGCTACCTTTTCGGATGTCACCTAGCGTTGGCCTGGCAGGCGTTCCTCGACTTGGAACTGTTCGCGGGTCCAGAACCCTCTCGGTTTTCTCTCGTCGGTGCCCCTCTGGCATTCACGCTAGAAGCAAGGCCTGACCTTTACAAGTACATCGAAGCCGGGAAGCGAAGCGTCGACGATGTTGATTACCATACGGTATGTATTTATTTTCTTTTACGTTATTTAAAGAAAAATATTTGTGACATAAATGCGTTTCATGTCTGGTCACTATATCACAGGATAAGATTTTCCGTGTTGAGAATGTATTTAAGGTGAAGTAGGCGCCAAAATAGACGTTCCGACTATAGGAAATAATAATAGTTGAACTTTAAATACAATGAATATAACTTTAAAAGAAATTGGTAATGTAAATTAAATATATCTGTTAATGAATTATGAAGGTCGATACATAATTGGCTAAAGGCACGATAAAAAAATGGCAAAGACTCAAAAATAACTAAATTTTAGGTAGGCCTACGTGGGTGCTTTGTTTTATTCCATTGTAACAAACATATTTAACTCAGTACTATAGTAGTGTAGTAATGCATTGGTATTGAATGGGCTTATTTTTCTGTGAATTTGTATATTATAGAAAATATATTTGTATAGTGCACCACGTGCACTGAAATTTGCGCCCGGGCCACTCGGCGGCGAGCTGCCCGCGGCGCGAATTTGTATCGTCAGGGGCCGTCCATTAATCACGTGATCTTTTTTTAAGCATTTTTTAACCCCCCCTCCCCCTTGGTGATACATGATGAGGTTTAAGACTACCCCCACCCAACATCACGTGTATTATTAGTATTTACAAAAATTCTTAAATTTTTTAGAATATTATCTTAAATACGGGTATAAAGTATAATCTTATTTTAATCTGAAATTAAGAACCATGATAAAAATGTCTAGACAGAAAAGTTGCAGGTTGTTTTTGATTGGTATAAAAATAATAAATGAATGGTGTACACTACACGCCGCTTTTCGATTTAAAAATAGCGCGTTTGAAAAAATAAATACACGTGATATCTTACTACACCCCCCTCCCCCTTGTGACACTTCGTGATTTTTGTCAAACCCCTCCCCCCCTTTCAAGCCTCACGTGATTAATGGACGGCCCCTCATTGAAATCTGACGAACAGTCGGGAAAATCATCAACAACATAAAAATAGCATAAGTAATAAATTGGATGAAAATATGCGCGCGGCCTTGTCATTGTTAGACCAGCAGTTGTCACACTCTCTTGGTTAAGAATCATTCTGTTTTGTGACATCTTTAACCTATTTTTTTAAACATAAGAAATTGCTATGAAAAGTAATTTATGTTTTTAATCTTATTATATTCAACTAATAGCCTAGAAAATATCACCTTTGGAAAATCCGGATAAGTTATGGAATATTGTATTTAAAAATTAGTGGCAACTCTGTACCGTCTTTGGATGGGCGACTTATAAAAAAAAAAATTACATACATATGAAACTTTGGACATACAAACGTAAATATACAAAACGTAATGGGGATTCCCTGCCGGCGAACTACGGAATCGCAAAAACTGATTAAAAGCAATACTCTGAAAATTGTGTTAACTGTACGTACACAAATATTGGTAGAAACGTGTTTGTTAAGAACCGTACTTGCTTTCTATTGCACTTTCGACGACCCGGTAGTAAACGGCCATTATACGTCATACATTTTATTGTTGCATGTCCGTTGTTTGTTATAAACGAATACACTGGTATAAATAAGGAATCAGGGTTAGAAAAAACGAATCACGAACAGCAGTTAGTTAACTGAAAAACGTTTCGCATCCTTTTCAAAGAAATCAAAGGCAATAGCGACTAGCTAAATGCTCCGACAAATAATGTACACGAGAATGGACCACGCACTTACTAGTCTTTTATCATATAATGTCTGGATGGACCCTTACAATAGAATGTCAACAAAAATGACAGGCCAACTTTTACGTACTTGTGTGTGTGACTCAATAGACCACATACTCACTACATCGTACTAACTATGTACAAACCGCGTTTGTGTGCGTGAATTGTAACCGAACTGTTAGGTGATATTTTTATCTACGTTTTCTGACTCTATCCAAACATTATATAATCAAAGGTAGCCATATAATGCGCAGTTCTTTATCATGTCAACGTTTTAAACGTCTTAAACGACACCTTAGAATTTTCTAAGGTGTCGGGTAAGGTGTATTTAGGTGGAAATACAATTTACAGCTTTCAAATACGATGATCAAAGTCATAAGAATGTATAACTACGTAGAGGTGACACTTACGTCACCTAGCCGAACTCCCAGTCGTATTTTGTTTATAGTTAAACTGTTGACACGATGTCGTGATAGCCCAGAGCACAACGAACCTGTCTTAAATTTATAAGGCCCCACAGGGCCATGGTTCGAATCCGGGCGTGTACCAATGAGTTTTTCTGATTTAAGTACACAATATCACTGACATCGTGCTTCGGAGGGCACGTTAAGCAGTCGGTCCCGGACGCTGTCAATAGATGGCGGTCGTTACAGTTCCCAACCCGCAGTGGAGCAGCGTGGTGGACTTAAGCTCCAAGCCCCCCTCCTCACCCTGGGGGAGGCCTAAGCCCCTGCAGTGGGGTAAAAATGGGCTGATGATGATGATGTTGATGATGTCGCTTTTGCTCGTTACAAACGCCATCACGTTTAGTATGTCAATGACGTGCCTAGTAAAATCAAGACCAACATTAACGATAAACAAAATATGATCAAGAATTCGGCTATGTGACGTAAATGTCACCTCTACCTGGTTATTATCTACCTACCGTAAGTTGAAACTGTGTCGCACTAACTATATTAAATGTTCATCTTACACAGCTATACGAAGCGGTGATGCAAGGCGACGGTATCGCCAAAACAAAGCAATTGCAGCTTGAACACATACAGGCAGCGTGCGAAGTATTAGAAACGTTTCCGAATTGCGACGCGCGCACCGCACTCACCAATATATTAGTGGCGATGCATGCTGACCATCTTTGATTATATTAAGTCATGTATGCTTAAAATAAATAGTAAGTAAATTTTAACCCTTTGCACTTGGAAGTCGATTTCGTGTCCCGAAATTAATACCACGCTTTCTCTCATAACTCGACATTATGTCGCCAAACTGATTTTGGCATTCTTTCATAAGTCGATATTATATAATAATAATAATAATGCCTTGGACATTTCACACAGCGCCATCTAGTTCCAAACTAAGAAAAGGTCGTACTAGATACTAGACAACTGATATAAATACTTAAATAAACTTTATAATATTTGCACATAAGTATTATATTACACATATTTGTTCTGTGTCTGGGTGTAAATATTTTTCACCCAGACACAGCACAAATAGGTTCATGCATACATGACCGACACGACGACCGCTTAGCCTAGTGGGTAGCGACTCTGCCTACGAAGCTGGAGGTCCCGGGTTCGAATCCCAGGTCGGTTCAGTATTTATATGATGAATATTGATACTGGTACCAGGTCTTGGTTGTTATAATTATGTATGTGGTGTCTTCGCTCGGAACCCAAAACACAAGCTAGTGCTTAGTTTGGGGCCTAGACGTTGTTGTAATGTATACGTTATTATTATTATTATTATTATACAAATATTGAATTTGCGACCCTTGGCTCTGCAGTTAGGTTCTCTATCCACTCGGTCAACAGGTCATCAGATATCACCTAATAATTCCAGTTTTCCATTCATAAGTCGACATACCAAGGTGTGTATCTGGTGACATACCAAGGTGGCTTTCTACTCATTAGTTTACATTCTGTCGCCAAACTAATACTGGTTTTCTACCCATAAGTAGAAATTAGGTATATATATAGTAGGCCAAATTAAATTCCAATTTTCTTTCACAAATCGACATCATACCCACGCCAAACTAATTCCGACTTTCATAAGTTGACAATGTTGACATGGTGTCGCCCAATCATTTCGGTTTTCCTTTTATATTCCTTTTATAAGTCGCCATTATGAAATTATGTCGCCTAATGTTTCCAGGTTTTCTTTCACAAGGTGAGATTATGCCACCGGTGTGGTTTTCCACTCATCAGTTTACATTCTATTGCCAAACTATACGTAGGTATTCCACTCGTAAATCGATATTATGTCGCCAAATTAATTAATCCTGGCTCTCCATACATCGACACTGTCCCCAAAATGGCGACAGCAAAATGCTAGTTGATAAAAAAATGCGAAGTTCTGAATTATTTCAATAAGTAAAACCTGAAAAACTTTATCATAATAGTTTAAATAATTTTAAGATAACATATTGTATGACATAAAACAAATTCATTTAGTCAAATTAAAACTTTGGTTAGTTCACCGATAGATATGTACCTAGGTACATAGAAGTCGACGGGATAGTTAATAATTTTAGAATTTTTACACTTGTCTTACTTTTAATATTCTAAATACCGATTTTATTAATGTTATTAAAAAAAAACATTAAGTATATAACGTTATGTTTAAGTTTTGTTTTGTAAGAAATCTGAAATTATGAGCTGCCGCTACACTAACCTCATTATAATTAATTTTTTTTATTGATTAGGTACTATTTACTTTTGAATAAGAATTAACATTTTATAGGGATGGAATATCTAACGGTTTATTTTTCTATCAAGTGGCATTGTCGCAAAAAAGTCTTTATTTTATTTTATGTTACACCATGAAAGAAGACAACCAATTCCTTTTTTTTTTATATCCAATTGTACTATTTTTTTCATATTTCTTGAATATGAAATTACTTAAGTTTATTTTTACATCAGTATAATAGTTAAGGCTAAAATGTATTTGTAATGAATGTAATAATAGAATATAAAAAATGAAAGAAAAAAAAAATATATTTCTAAATTTCCATTTAAACGTCAAGGTACCTCTATTTTTTTTATATAAGACTATTTTTATATTCTTTTAAAAAAGGCAAAAATGTTAGAAAAAGCTTTAATTGAATCTATTGCCAAGCTTGTATTAGTATTAGTTTGTTACCATAATTATCAATGGGTGCTATATTTGTTTAACAAATTCTTGAATTTCATATTTTAATCGAAACATGGTATTAAAGATTTATTTACTTGTGTTGTATGTTACAAATGTTTTTTCTTAGAATTTAAGGTTACGTTTCTTGTCAATAAAATCCAGCAGACATTGCACTGATGAACTATGTATAAGTATTTTCAAGTTAACTATTTTTATATGTATGACATTTTAGTATTAAAATGAGCCATTCCTTACTATATACACCAAAAAGAGAATATTTTTGAATTGTTTATATTGTATTACGATTGTATGATATATATAAAAATGTATAAATATTTTTGGTATTTATCAAATAAAAGATCATGACCAATATTGGGCCACTGTAGCGACTTTACCATTTATACTCCATAAAACCTTCCTTAAATTAATTCTTATTATTTTTTTTTATTATTATTATTAATAATAGTATATAATAATAAGAAAATTATAATAAACTAAGACATAATAATTTTTTTGTAGTTACTAGGAACAGAGATTAAAAAGATAATTTTAATTTTAAAAAGTTTTTTTCATTTCCGATTATTGGTACTCTATACAATGAAATATTAAATATTATGGAAATCATTTTGGTTTTAGGGCTAGGACAGTGATTGCGTATGTCATGTGCCGGTTGAAATACTTACTCATAATTCGATTTATGAGTAAATCGATTAACATATAAAATAAAAATACATATTTAAAACTTCAAACCAGTTAAAAACAGCTTGTTTCATCATTGTAGGATTAAGTCTACTTAATTGTTAAAAAAGGCAAAAACAAAACTCTTCTCATTCATTTATTTATTTGTCTTCTAAAGTATAAAATATTTTATATGCGTGATTGTTTATGATAAAATAGAGCCGTGTCTTACCTCCGTATATTATCGATCTTTGATAATTTTATAGTTATTGTAACAGAGAGAAAAGAGAATTTTATTTCTGGTGTCATTTGAATCGATTTTCTTACCCGATTACATGCGATTTTTCTTTTGTTCGATATCCAATCGTATCCCTAGACAGACGTGGCTGGCCTCTAGCCCACTCTAGCCTGGCGCATCTAGTGGCACATTGTCAAATTGTCAGACAGGTTGTCTTGTCTGTCATCCGTCATCCACGAAATTATCTTCGTTCATTGTTTCATTAAATACGTCACACGGATTAATTGCGTATTAAGAATTAAAGAAGCCAAACATTTTGAGTGTCCTTATTAAATTCAGCGTCGAGTCGACTCCAAGCAGATGTCTACTGTGCAGAACTACGAACAAAGGTGGCAAAACTCACAGCAAAACAGTCCCGACGTGTCAATCTATTTTCATCATTATTGCACTATGATAACGCAAGACTTCACATTGCTCGAGAAACAGTTTTAGCAATACAAGACCTCAGTACAAGGTATGCAGTTAGAAACCATCCGCCATCCTCCTTACTCTCCGGACCTCACTCCAATCGACTACCTTGTAAAAAAAATTCTTCCCAGGAAGTAGTACAGAATGCCTTCACATATTTTGTGGAATCCAAGTCCTCAGAATTCTATCACAGGGGTTTTAATGATCTTCCAATTAGATAGTAGAAATGTATAAAGAACGAGAGTAAATACTTTGATTAAATAAATATATTTTATACAACAAAAAAAAAAAAAATTTTTTTAAATACGAATCGGCAGTTTAAAAAAATATTTTTCATTTCTCATACTCGGAAAGTAGTGTTGTTTTGATCTGATTATTGGGTAGAAAATGCTGCTTCCTTCCCTAAAGTGGGAAAAACTCATATAAATTACTTTCCACCTAAGGGCCGGAATGAACTTTAAAAATAGAACTGCTGTCAGCTAGGCAGCTGTGAAGAGTATTATGTAAAAAAAAAACTAATTAAAAAAAATGCTGCGGCCATCTGAGTTTCTAAACAGCCAGTGTGAACTTAGTGCAAACTTCTTTGAGCGGAATAAGCCGCAACAATTTAGGCGATGCGTTCCATATTTAAAATTTAAAAAGTCGACATAAATTGGCGGGATATTAATCTGTTGTGTATCTGTGACGGAATTCAAAAAAGTAGGTAATAATCTTTTAACTAAATTTACATTTAATTTTAAAGATTTGACGTAAATATTTAGCATCATCAATGATAAAAAATACTGGCTGTGTAGAATGCCACAAAAAAAAACATAGATATTTCTATAAAATGAGTTCATCAGATTCATATATGGATTTAACGCTTTTTTTACTATCCTCATATTCGTAATGAAAAGCAGAGTGCTTACCTCGGGTGAAAGACTTATTTAGGCACTCGAACTATTAGCGCCCTCGCTACGCTTGTGCGCCAAACCATCTCGTGCCTAATTAGATCACTTTCACCCCTTGTGTAACAATCTACTATATAGTATTCATGTATCTATTAAGAAAATATTAATGTACAGCTAAGAGCACATTACGGTTAAAACTTCCAGTTTAATTACACGTCCTGTTGCGATCGGCAGAAGAACGATACAAAGGTCTTGTCTAACTCGATGTAATTACCTTTACCCAGACATTTTATAATTAGATATCGTTTTATCTTGTCACTGTGGGATTTCAGTAGCTCACCATGATCTTAGAGCCAATGCCAACCTTATCTGCACGTAGTGCACCCTGTTAATAAGTAAACGAGACATGCCGTATGTAAAATGTAGGTATGTATATATGCAAGTTTGCAGTTATAATACCTACATAACCCCAAAATAGTTGATTTCAAAATGCTCGAAAATCCTCGTTTATATTGAAATCTCAGTTTTTTTTGTCTTATTATGCACAATATTTCTATTGTTTTACTGATAATTTGATTAATACACAGAACTGACACGTGAGTGGCCACGCTCTTATAGATTGGTGGGCATGATCCTTTTAAAGTGAACAGGTGTTTCAGTGGAAAATATACCTGCTAGGTTGGCCAATAGAATACTTAGCCTGCAGACATATTACGAAAATTGAGCGTGAACCTAGAAATATCCGGACGTAAAATAGCGAAGTTACTACCGACGCACCCCTAATAGTTAGTTTACCAATCGCCAGTACGCTGTGAAGTTCCACTGACACACACGCGGCCGCCATTGCAGTGCTTCATTGGTTGTTCGGTGGCAGGGAGTCTAGAGTTTTATTATGTCTGGCTAACATTAACTGGTCACATTATTATTATGAATGGACGTTTCGGACCTGAGTAGAAATGAGCGAAGCATCAGTAATAGTAATGATAGATACCGTTAGGTTTTAGAAAAAATACGATCGACTCGTGAAAAGGTTTACCAGTTTTGAAGACGAGTCCTTTCTAAACTAGAATATCTTTATGACCTTTGTAATTACAAAAGACAGATGATCAATATTTGACTGACGTACGCGACATTTTTCAAACTTTTTGTTTATTGTATTACAAAAAAATTACATGTCAACTAATCCTGTCAATGAGTTCTTAACATTTTTCCGTCTTTCTCTTCTAGTTTTTGTTTTTTATACTAGATAAGCCTATACATTAAATTTGAACAATAGGGCTCGAATAATAGCTCTACATGAGTAGCACAATAACATATCGGAAATTTCGCGAAGATTAAATATATCGCGAAATAGTGTGCGGTTCTGGATACGGCGCTATGGTGAGGAGGGTAACATGGTCGACAACCGCAGAGACTTTTCCGGTCGTCATTCCTCTATATCAGAGGAGCAACGAAACGAAATGCGTCGAGATTATGAAAAAATGATTTAGACCAACGATTTTTTACGCCAATGCCTATGATGTTTCTGTGGGAACAGTCCGTTCTACACTCCGCTTGACTCCGCTCAATGGGTTTACACCACAGACGATATGCAAAAAAAGGGGCGATAACTGCAGCACATAAAGCAGCACGCCTTCATTTTGGACTGCAGTATTTAAATTTTGACTGGTGAACCGCTGTGTTTGCGGATAAAAAAACTTTTCGGTCAAATGAGCATGGGCGCCTGCATTTATGGCGTTGCCATGGCACGAGGTATATATATGGAGGACCACGTCGTGCCAAATACATCATCAGGCCGAATATCTGTCAATATGTGGGGTTGGATGCGCTGACGACGTTGGAGAGTTGTGTCTTTATCCCCTCGTGCGACGGCGTCGAATTATGTCGACGGATTGGAACAAACGATGCTTCCGTCCGTCCGTGTCGTCTATCCACAAGACGAGGTGCCGGCAATTACATTTGTCCACGACAATTGCTCGATACACAGCGCGTGTTGTAAACGAATGGTTCTGTCGGCATCCCGATATAAGAGTGATACCATGTCCAGCCAAGTCGCATGACTTAAACCCACTAGAAAATCTTTGGGGCATAATGGCTCAAAGTGAAGCCATTGAAGATCATTGCCAGGAGATATGGGAAAATATTCGGGAACAGATCTCTGTAGGTACTCTCCTAATCGAATCAACCCCTAAACGACTCCAGTCAGTTATCGACAGCGACGGCGGCTACACGTCACATTAAAAGGATTAAAAAAGATCGATTCCGAATCCGATGTTTTTATTTTTTGTCATTGAAAATGACTATCAAATCCATTTCACAGGAGACGCATTTTTAGCTATAACTCCGAGGGTATTGGGTCTAGCTAAGATTTTAAGGTCTTAAAAGATCAATAATTTAGTTGCGCATCGTATGATACCAAAACTTTGAAAATCGGTTTTGTAATTTTTGAAAAAAATTGGAAAATGTAAAAAAATCGGGATTTTTTCGGATTTTTTTTTTACCAAACCCAAAATATTTCGAAAACGGACACCGATATCGAAAATAAAAAATAAATAGTGTCTCAGCCATTAACGTAGCTACGGTTTGAGACCAAGTTTTTGGAAATCGATTGGGAATTGTAAGAGAAATTATTTCCGAAAGATGAGATTTTTTGGTCGATCGTGGATTTTTCATTTGTCTAAGAAAATAATATTTATTTATAGTAAGTAGTATTTTGTCTTATTTCTGAAACCCGAGGTAACACGAATGCATTTGACACTTATGTCAAATGTCTTTGTTCACAGTGAAGAAAACCTTGTTGGCTGACTTATTGTTATACAATTATCGACCTTAGGTAAATCTTTTCTCAAGCCGATTGTACCTAAGTGTTAGTCCAACGAAAAGTGTAGGTGCAAATGAAAGGATTCAAAAAACAAAAGCAAAATAAAACTTACAAATAACTCGGTATTAGCATGAAAGTGCAATTCCCGTTGACCTTTCAGTGCAGTGGTGCCAGGTGATAACAAAAACAGCTGTTAGGGTATCTATACCTATAATTACGTGTTTGCTAACATCTCACGGTTGCGATACTCTCTACAGTATGCAGTGGGTTGGACAATCACTCGTCCCCACTCCCCATAAATCAACAAATCAGATTTAGTAGCAGATACTTATGCGTACAAAATTAAGATATTTCTTAGATCGGTGGATAAGACTATAAAAAATAAACACACATTTCGTTTTAAATTATTGTATTAATAAATAATGGTAGTTCTATTTACATGACACATTCGATTACTCTTTTGTTTTGGCAGAAGACAATAAAAATTATTGTTAGACAATAAGTTTGTCGTAACTTAAAAGATAGTGGGGGGCACCCCGCGGTACACCATCGACTAAACTAACTAATCCTTATAAAAAACCTCACATATCGGTAATAAATACCGGGTCGAACGTCACTCGAACCGTTAATTATTTTTGGTTACAAAATAACGAATACTGGTCGTTGCTATTTGGTTTTGAGGTATAAAAAACTCCATTGAAACAAAGTTAAGGACCCCGACATGGTCACAATCACCGACAAACAGACATACAAGCACTCGTGAGTTAATGGTTATATCACAGGTTTCTAATGTGACCTAACTGGATACGGCGTTATAAAAAGATTATATTATTTTCAAACACTCTACAAGTAACTTTCATTAAGGTTTGGTGTCGCTTATTGTTTTATAAAAAATTGTAAATATAAGTTTTTGTTGATCACGCGGCAAATTCGAAGTACGGGAATTTAAATTCAAAGGGTTTCAAAATTAAAATGATAAGGTTTATTGCGTTGCGATCGCTTCTGATATGTCTCGTCGCGCAATGCAGGTGAATGATTTAAATTATTGAGGGACAGCTCTCGCGTGGCAAGACGGAATGACGTAATAGAGGTCGCACCCTATCATCGAGGGCGGACGTTTCTGGTACCAACAACATTCCATGAAATCGACCATCTTAACGCACCATTCGTTTTATATTTCATTTCTACTTTTAAAATGTACATAGACCCCCGAAGTCTATTATTGCTTAATTTTTTATAAGTTTCGCTCACAAAACTTTCTTTCTTTTTTTTTTACTTATAAATAATTTCACATTCGTTCCAATAAATTTACCATTCAATAAATACGTAGACGTAAAAAATATAAACTATATCAATAGTTTAATCTTTAAAACAAACTTTCCTTATCCTAATTATATATTAATAACTATTCATCAGTGTTTTAATTCATTTTCAATATTATGCCTACTTTATAATCTTTCCAAGCGCCTGAAAATTGTTCTGCGTATAATCAATATATCTTATACGTATTATTATGTAGGTTTATTATTATTATTTTTTTATATTCGTAGTGTACCTAATTCATACCCATTCGACCCCCAGTGGACGTCGGTGAGTGACGTCGCCTCGTTGGGTCGCCTCAAATCACATTTTAGTTCAAGTTCATTAATTTCGTCATAAGTCTCACATCACTTTAGAGCAAGTTAGCCGATAAACATCTACAGGCACTCGATTTGAAAAATAAAGAAGGCTCCCTTGAAACATGCACAAAACGACTGCCAATAATTTAATGTCAATCAATATTCAAAGGAAATATATTAAGTCCTATCAGCACTAAACGCATTACAAAGAAACTCTTACATAACCGTCACATAATACATATAAATAAGTTAAATATTCTAAAAAGTTAAAAATACACACATCTTAAATCTAATAGTAAAAACACTAATTAATTCATGATAAATACGAAATTGATTTCAGAATGGTCACGATTTATATTTAAAACAATGCAATAAAAACGAACCTATATATTAAAAAAAAATTAAATCGTATAAATGATTTCGTTCAACCTTTAAAATAGGACTAAACTAAATTAAAACTATAATTCGACAGAGGTACAAAAAGTTAGCCGCACCGCGCAAGTATCCGTCCTCTGAGTGCACCGCACTGGAAATGTGGTTCCTTTGTACTTTTGTACTGAGCCGTAGCCTAATATTTAACGTTAGTAGTTTATGAGATCAATTGATAGCGCTAACGCCGTTAGAGAACACTCCCTATATGCAGACACAATATAAAACTCAAGTCGAACTGTCCAGAATCGTAAAAAAAATATAATTCGGAACACATTCGTTTAGGTGGACGTAAATACAAAAAAAAACATGAAATTTAAAAATAAGATAGGCATTTTAGGGTCATAATTTTTCTGTATTTCAGTTAAATATTGTATATATGTATTTTCAATACTTTTCTTTCCAGGTGATTCATTAAAACCAGAAAAAAGTTTTCATTTGGAATTTTACGATAAATCGAAGGTTTATTCTATAAAATCCAATAGTCTAAGAGGGGTTGACAATTGCCTTTCATTATAATATGTAATAGATAGTAGAATGCCCCTGAAATGTTCGTCTCTGTCCTTCCCAACGTACGTGTTCCATTCGACTCGTTGAGAGACGCACTTGTGTCGGCGAAACTAAAACTTCCACCAGAATATACAAATAACACTACACAAAACGAACGCGAGACACTAAACATCGTAACGTAAGACTAGTCGAAATGCGATAAACACTACAGATATAAAAACTTAACTTACATCTTTGATTAAAAACTCACTCGGTATACGTTACTACAAAAAACATGAGAGAATACGCTTCGAAAATAAATCGAAGCGACGAGAAACAGTCGTCGCTTATAGAAAGACTCCTTCAATTCCAGTTTTCACGCATCGACTACACAAATGGAACGTTATGGAAGTGTTTGTCGGATCGAGATCGAACATTGCAAGTGGTTCGACCGTCGAAACCTAAATTATACTTAGAGCTCGATTTACACACGTTGTAAAAGGTGAGTTACGGGTTACATTGCGGTACGTTTTGTTGCTGGCGGCGTGGCGGCCTGCGTCAAGTGGCCGATTCCTGGTAAGGGCCTGTGACGGTGCACGGGTGCATCGGGAACAGCGTCGTCCACGTCATCGTTGTTTGTGTGTCCGTCCGCATCATTATTTGACCGCTGTTGCGAGCCGTGTTGGTCGCCTCTATTAGCGCCGCGAGCGAACTGTATCCACCGGGTATAGCATCCTCGTTGTTCTTCCATTTTTCTGGACCGGAAGCGGGTCCGTGTTCCGGAACGACTGTCGCAGCCGGTGAGCTGCATTTAGAATTTGGAGCAGGGGTGCTCGGAGGATTTAAACCAAGTTTCTTTAATCTCATCTTCTCCTCCCACTCTTCAAGACCGTGCTTCGGTCGGTTTAAGTTCCTGTGTTGATAGAACACCAGCGATATTCTGGTTGGGTTCATCCTATTCGGATTTTTGACGCCCGTGGTGGAGTGCATCTCGTGTTTGGCGCACTCGAACAACACGCTGCCGTGTCCGAGTGCGATCGCTACACCTCCCATTTGAGGGTCCTTGAAGCATTCCAGGTTATCTGTGATATCAGTCACCTCACCGATCGGCTCGGCTTTTGGAGGCTCGGGCGGGTAAGGAATGGAGAACGGCGGTGGGTACAAACACCAATTAGGAGACGATTGACACCAGTTCGTGCCTGGATTCTGATGGTAGAAGTTTGGCGGGAAATTTGGATTGTACTGGTATCCATAGGAATTATAGCAATGTGAATTGCGCAGCAGTTCCTCTCGTTTGTACTTCTCGGCGTTGTAATAAGCCAAACTGTTGTAATCATTGTACGTGTTTTCGTAAGGATTGAAATGCCCGTAGGGATTCGGTGCAAAAGGGTATGTATTTTGCATTTGCGAGTAGTTTCCGTAACTCTGAATACCGTGACTTTGATTTCCGAATGAATTTTGATTTACAGGATGAAAGTTATTAGTAGAGAATTCGGGCAAATTATGTTTATTAGGAGGCGCAATATTCTGGTTGAGTTCATCGTGGCTTATGGTATAGTTGGTTCCAGCAACTGATGTAGCGACAACGTTGGATTCGTTCGAAATACGCACGTCGTAAGGACTCCTGTGTTCGTACCCCTGACTAAAATGAGGACGTTCGGAAGGCGGGTAAGGTTTCAGAAACGTCGAATTCTCCAAACTGTCAGGAGTGGACGGGTTCGAATGTTGTGACCTTGATGGTGGTCTTGCTTTCGGTACTCGAAAAACCATATTCTCCTTATCGATGTTAGCCACTGAATCTTTAGACTTTCCCGGGGACTGGTCCCAAACTTTAGACTCGGGCGATTTCCACACCGTCTTTCGCATTTCGTTAGATTGATTCAGGGTGTCTGAATTGTTTCCGGGTGATTTCAAATCCGGAATTTGTGAGGGCGCTGGAGATTCAGGTGTGCCTTGAGATTTCTGTGAGATTTCCGTTAGTCTAGGAGAATTAGGCATGTCGAAATCTGGAATATTCTTGTGTGCTATTTCTCCGGAAGGCAAATTCACTTTTTCCGAGCCGGAACTTCTTTTTGAGCCAATTTGTTCTAAGTTTGCGTCGCTTTTTCCACTATTTGAATCTGGGCTATAGTTATTAGGAAGGAGATTCAGGTGAGCAGTGGTGGAATCGGGATCTTCTTTGACCACGTTATTAAATATATCTGCATTGGCAAAGTCTGCCCATTGCTGATGGGTTTGTGGTGGGTCCATAAAGCCCTGGTCTCTCTTCTGCAGGCCTGTGGCAAAACTTGGTAGGCGATCGGGGTTCTGGCAAGCGTTTTCGGCAAGCGGCTGCGGTGCGGGGGGTCCGGCATACAAACTACCCTGGTGGTGCAGACCGTAGCTCTGGTCGTAGGTGTTGTAAGGCGAATCCAGCACGGTGCTTGAGATCTGGTTGCTTTGAAGCTGAGCATCAGTGAAGTTATCGATCATAGTGGCCATATCGAGCAGCGCCGGATTCCCGAGGTTTGGATTGAGGGCACCGGGATTCATGAAGGCGGAGTTATAGTGGGGCGTGTTATTATAGGCTGCATGATTTGTGAGCGCGGGCGTATGCTTGTGAGGCGAAGCGGCGCTTTGGCTGCGTGGGCTGGCATTTCCGCGTGGTGGATGCTGCTCGGGTTGCGGTGTACGAGGCGTAGGCGTGGGCGTGCTGCATCCTGGCTTCCTCTGTGCGCCGGCGGCGGGACTGGCGGCGCCAGGCCCGGCATTCGCTGCGTTCACTTCACTGGTATCTTCGTCTTTGCGTTTTTTTCCGTGGCGTCGACAAGGTTGTAGCGGGACTGATCGTACCCGTACCTCCATAGGATATCTGAAAACGCACACAGTGATTATAAGTGCCGGTTTTGTTGAATCTGACAGTGAGATGCGGGGTAATAATTATTGAAAGTGTGATTACACTCACTTATCGAGCACCTCAATGGCACCGCTTTTGAGTTTCTCGTCGTGGCCGTCTCGCGATCCAAACTCGTCGGTATTGTCCAATACATAAAGCGGTAACACGTGTAGCTGTTCGTCGAGCGGGCGGCCGAGCGTGCGGTGCCGATTCAAGGTCACTACGGCAGTACACCCGTTGTTCATGTTATGGAGATCGCGATGGGCGTGAGCACAGAAGTCGATGCACGCCGTGACACCTGTAAGTCAAAATGTTCAAATTATATAGGTACATATATCTGTGTTTCAACTATTTTGACGTGAATCAATAATAAGTATAATGGATAGATAACTTTAAAAACTAGAAAGATGAATCGCTAAAAAAAATTATAAGTTTTATGTTATCATATACCTCGACTCATTACATCATAGTAAAATGCTTAGTAAGTTATAACATTAAAATAGAATAAATCAGACTATATAATCATATCTAGAACGATAAGAAGTATTAACTAAGAACAAAAAATATGAGGCAAAGCTGGGAGCGTTACCTCATAATTTAACGCTCTCAGTTTATTATAGAAATATGAAATAATAGATGGCGCCTCCATCTGTCTATGGTACACTCTAGTCGTCTCTATAAGTTTACTTAATTTGTTGTGGGTGATGTACACACCATTATAATGTATTAGAGATAGTACGTTACATATAAGCGCAAGGAACGGAACACATAAATTAAAACGAAGATAAATCCTGATCGAAGTGAAGACCAAATCGTACTAATATTTAAATCAGTGATATCAAAGGGTTTACTGTAGTTATTAACCGTTAATATGATGTCTACTATTTCTTTTTCTTATTAACTCAGTGTACCTACTGTTTCGAATCAACTTGGGTTAGTATTTTTTTATCAGACTCTTTCATTTCTCTATTACCTACTGGAATACAATCATATATCAACATTGAGATAAGGAATTATATGCCATAAGCTTGGATTATTTACATGTCTAGATATATCCACGCGACGCACTGACAATAAAAGTAACGGGGCAGCTTTTACATACTTGTGTGGGTGACAATAAACTTCTACACTCCTGCTACCTACTAACCGTGTCTGTGTGCGTGAATTATAATGGAACAGTTAAGTGATATTTTAATTTACATTTTTGACGCTGAATCTTTACCTTGCCTAATCATGTAAATAATGAAAGACCATATATATGCCCATCTCGTTGCTGCGATACGAATCAGGGTCTGTTCCTCCATCGTCATAGAAGTGATAATGACGGGGAAGCTGGTGATATTTATTACGCCTATGGCGGGGATTGAAATAACGACTGTTGTATCAAAGGAGATGGTTAGCCACTCGGACGCAACCATGCCTAGTCATATTGAATGATTATTAATTTTTTTGATAATTTTAATTCTATTTTAGCACTGTCTGAAATTTTTTTCCGTGTATGTTATTGAAAATAAATGAAGTGAAAATTTTCAGCGAAACGTAAATCTATGTAACGGTTGTCCACAAAACTTGTAATTACTGCACCCTACCTGAAAACGGTCTGCCAGGTTTGAATCCCAACCGGCAGTCCGATGCTTCTTTCTCGAATTGGCACTGGTTTTCAAACGATTTTGGTGCTAAGTTCATGTAGAGTGGACTCAACAATGTCGCCAGTACATGCATTCGCTCCTCGATTTCGCTTTCTTCGGTTTTCACTGAAAGTCTGAATTTCCGTACCGTCTTAGAGCGAGCGTATTTACAACCGTTGTAGTACATTGACCAAGAGCAACCAAAACTATAAGACGCTCCACACGTCTCCGGATCGAGACCTGAAAATAAATGTTTTTTATTATCATTAATCTTACCCATGTACTATAATAGGTATACAGGTTGGAAAAGACTCACAGGGTTTCCTGTTTTACACGGAATCTGCTTATTAACACATTACATTTTTACGTCTAAAAAAACTTTTTTTAAATATATTAATGATTTTATTTATTAAGGCCTTAACCTTTGGCTGATTATGTCAGCCTCGTACAGGGTTTTCCTCAATAAACTGAGGCCATTTCATATACCTGTAAGACACCATCGGACGTTGGATTTGCCCAAACTGTGAAACATACCGATGACTATAATAGCCAGCTTACTTAGTATGAGCATCATACCACCTTTTTCGATTTATTTGCGATTAAAATTAGGTAGATACTTTAAATGTAATAATGGCGAGAGCTGGCTGCTTTTCGCGGTTTACGCATGCGTCACAAACAGAATACTCGTTTGTGATTGGTGTAAAGTAAAAAGGCCTAATACTGTAAAATACAGCATTACGGTTTAAATTTCGATGTCATAAAGACTGTATTAATAGTAAATGTATTGAAATAACTATTTAAAATGGTTACTGTGGTCAGCTTAAACATTTTTAAACTAAATTTAAAGAAATACATCTAATGCATAGTTCCCTGGTGGCCTATAACCGTTAAACCTATCTTAGAACTGTTCTGAGGTGATACCATAAGCATAATGTATATTCTGACGTGTATGGCCGTCTTAACTCACTCTTGATGAAGATGTTTATGTTTATATATAGATACATATAGGTATATGAAATGATACTGATGTAGCTATACTTACCTTGACATGCACATGTGCGGTTTTCATTGGTGGCGCACCGCCTAGTGGTGGGTAAGCCGTAACGGTTGAGTTTATGGGATAAAAGTGTGTAGTCCAAATCTGCCTCTGACTGCGGTATACCCTCCCAAGCAACCAAACATACGACGATCCAACTTGTCGGGCATTTGTGTCCCGTTCTGCATTTAACCACGACTAGAACTTTCTCTGTGTAGCTCGCTCTTCGTATTACCTAAAACATTAAAACTTATGTGTGTCAGCCTCTATGACGAATATTTAATTAATTCAGTTTTTTTTTTCGCTCTGTCCATTTGTCTATTTGTCTGTCTGTACCCCACAGCTATTAGTACTATAAATATGAAATTTGCAAGGTAGGTGTAATCTATGAACTGCTATACAACATACCTATAGTGAAATAACGATTTTTTTTAGAGTACGTTGCCTCCCATGTAACCGAGAGACGTAAAAAAAATCCAACGCACATCAACGTGTGGGGTAATCTGTAAATTGGTCGTAAAAAAGGAAAAAGAGGTATTAAAATGACTTTTTTATTCAAGTAAATAGTTATTATATGTCGTGATAGCGCAGTATGTCGTGATAGCGCAGTATGTCGTGATAGCCCAGAGCACAGCGAACCTGTCTCAAATTTATAAGGCCATAGGGCCATGGTTCGAATCCGGGCGTGTACCAATGAGTTTTTCTGACTTAAGTACATTAACTATCACTGACTCCTTGCCTCGGAGAGCACGTTAAGCAGTCGGTCCCGGACGCTGTCAATAGATGGCGGTCGTTACAATCCCCAACCCGCAGTGGAATAGAGTGGTGGATTTAAGCTCCAAACCCCCTCCTCACCCTGGGGGAGACCTAAGCCCCTGCAGTGGGGTAAAATGGGCTGATGATGATGATGATGAAATAGTTATTAAGATATGCGTTCATAAAGTCCTAAAAAGTGTGTTTACCGTTTAACGTTTTTAAGGTTATGGTGGAAAAATTTGAAAAAAGTTTAGTTAGTTAACTTAACACTTAACTTAACACTTTCCACGAAAACTACAAAACTTTTCACCGTGCGTAGTCTGACACGCACTTAGCCGGTTTTTCTTTTTGACTTTTTTCCTCTATAACGCTGTATTAGCAGTTGTATACTAAGCGATTACCAAAACATAGCTTTAGCAATAATATTAAATTCAGTTTAATAAGAAAAAATTTGACTAGTAAATAAAATTCTGTAGGTACATATCCGGATTTGAGAAATTGGCAAGCCTGACAATAGCAAAATTGTTCATAACTTCTGATTAACGTGGAATTAGGTTATACTTCTAATACCATCGATAAATGCTGCCCAAAAACTAAAAATAAAATCATGAAAACTTCGCTACCTTTCACAATAAAACCAGCCAAGTGCGAATCGGACTCGCACTCGAAGGGTTCCGTACCACCATACAAACAAGCGCGTCGTTAATCAAACTTAATCATTAATGGTTATTATTATGTAATTTAAGAATTATTGTATAAATATATTTCATTTTTATTTCGTTAGTTATTTAGAAGGCGCTCGATCCTCTCTGGCTAATCCGAAAAGTAATAACATGAGTGCACTGATAGCTATAGACAATCTTTATTACTTATTTTATTATAATGAACCCTTGACTTTTAGTATCGATTGTGAAAAGAATAAGCTCTGCAATGGAAATCGTAAATTTATAGTACCTAGTAATACAATGTCTTTTACAATAACATCACAAAGATAAAATGCATCTACTTTTTGCTTATTGGCTGTCATTTTCTATGGAATTTTTACAAATGTTTACTTATAACAGTACATTATATAAGTTAATCTATTACTCGTTAAATAATACAGACTAGTCAGCTGTGATAGTTTTCCTTTTAGCTACGTTATATATACTCCTGTCATAAATTTTTTCCACATATCCAAAAACAACGGTTTAGCTGGTAGAGAGAGGGGGGGGGGACACATGACCCTAACAAAAGTTAGGACTTTAGGAGTGCATATCTCAACAACTGTTGACTTAAATAAAAAAAATGTTTGTAAGCTTGATATCATTTTTAAGACCTATCGTAATTTTCTTAATTTCACTACGTTGTTGTGTAGCGGTTCATAGATTACACCTATCTTCCAAATTTCATCTATATATTGCTAATAGTTTCCGAGAAAAACCACAGACAGACAGAGAGACAGACAGACGGACGGACGGACGGACGGACATGGCGAAACTATAAGGGTTCCTTTTTTGCCTTTTGGAACCCAAAAAGACGGAATCTTGTGGGGAGGTTTGCGTTCACATGCATAATTAATTAATACAATCAAAACTCAAAGAAATAGTCCAATTCTTTTTCAATAAGTATTCTTTTTTTTTGTGTGGCACACCGTATTTTTAGTTAGTAAAGAAAAAACAAGGGCTTGATCCATACACTCACCCACTTGGCCATAGGGCAGCCCTGTGCAGATTTGCCCTCTTTGCCAGTGTAGCATATTTTTTCGATTCTCAGCTCCTTACCGGAGAGACCAGTCCGATCTTCAAGATCTTTTCTCAAATCAGTCAGAGTTGCTGCAGCTCCTGTAAAGTACCAGCAGTAATTTGTGTATTTTTGCACGTATTAATATTATCAATACTTAGAAAGCATGCTTACCTAAATGTGTATAATAGCTTCCAGGTTCAGGTGGATTCTTGTCAGCTGGGAAGCAGTTGCAGTCTGGAACTTCAGTTCGCGAATTATTTCTTAACCTTTCTAAATTTTCCAAATATTCCTTGGAATAATTGAATTGATTTTGTTCTTTTTGCGGTTTGTTGGATTCAAGTGTAGTAGGTGTCGCAGGTTTCACTTGCTGGTTTTTATTGTCGTTCTTATCTGTGGATTCTGGATCATCGTCTAAAATTTCGTCTTTAGTTTGCAGTCCTAGGCAAGCGCCGTCTCGTAAGTGCTCAGGTGGCGGTTTCTTCGTAGAACCTTGTCTACAACACGAGTAGCCGATTTCGTTTCTTATGGGGATCGGCCCTCCATCCCCCGCGAAAACGTATGGCGAGGTCTCATTTTTAATAACTTGTCCAAAATTCATGTTTTTGTATATTTTGTGGCCTGGCGGTGAATGCTCCGATTTGATCTGTTCAACATAATACGGCGGTTTTTGGTCGCCTGGTGGGCTTCTCCCAGAAGGTATTCTGGTTTCTTGTGTCTTGGATTCTTTATTGTTGTAGGTCTGACTATATTTCTGGAAACCTATAGAATTAGTGTCGTGGAGTCGTTGGTCCTGGTTATAAGAGTCGCTTAAATCGGGTCTCCTTTCAAAGGTATAGTTATTGTGAAAATTTTGGTAAGTTTGACCTTTCTGACTAAAATTTTCTTGTTTAATTGTGGATATTGGGGGCAGTACCGTATTCTGCTGAGGTCTAGGGCCTACACCGTTTGGATAGTCTCTGTACAAAGTATTGTGAGATTTTTTAACTAATTGTTCGCCATTTGGTAGTTCACCTTGGTATCTTGGGTAGAGTATATTCTGATGCATTGGTTTCGATTGGTCATTTTTGATTATTCTGCTATCTTTGGGATACTGATCGGGTGCTTCTAGTTTTGGAATGAGTGGTGCACTTAAGTTTCTATATTTAGAGTCGTACACATCCTTATCGCCGATTTGGCTTTGAGCGGTATCACGTGTTGCAACACAGTTCTGCTGATTCATTTCAGATACAGGCCCAAACAGCATTTTCGACTGAAAATCTTTACTGTCTTGTTGATAATTGACATTATCGACGCCATAAACATCTGTGTATTTTTGTGTGTCGTACGATACATTTAAATAGTTTGGGTCGTATTGTCCAGTTCGCATATCCGCGTACGACGGTAACTTTCCGTGAAGTGTTTTGGGTACATTCTTTGACTGGGTGTTCTTAACATAATCTCTGGGGATCACTCTCCCCGTTCCACCTTCCCATACTTGATGGCCACCACCTCCGAATTCGCCCGCCCCATAATTGTGGGCGTTCTGTGAATAATTACCGGCACCCGGGTATTGCGCTTGAGTGCCTACGCGGTAATTATCTCGGAGATGGTGGCTATACGATAAAAAATGACCGGTAGAGTTTCTGTCGTCAACGGCACCAGACATACCCATTTTCGTGCGGTCGTCGAGAGTACTGGGTGGACCCTCTCCCGGATCACCCTTGTCGGGTGGTGAGTTTTCACCATCCCGCACGTGGTTCTGTTTATTCAATATCATTGTCTTCAGACGGGAATTAAGATTCACCCGATCCGACTGCGAAAACATCTGTTGCGACTCGTTCTCTTCTTGTCGCTGCTGCTGTTGCTGCAGTTGTTGTTGTGCGTGCATCTGTTGTTGCTGATTATGCTGTTGTTGCTGTTGCTGATTGTGCATTTGTCTTTGATTGTGCTGCCACTGCCTTTGCATCCAGTCGGGCTGATCTCGCACACCATTTTCTCTATATTGTTGGTGCTGTTGCTGCTGTTGTTGTTGTTGATGCTGCTGCTGCTGCTGCTGTTGTTGTTGTTGTTGCTGCTGCTGTTGCTGCTGCTGTTGTTGTTGTTGTTGCTGCTGCTGCTGCTGCTGCTGCTGCTGCTGCTGTTGTTGTTGTTGCTGCTGCTGCTGTAGCTGTCCGCTAGCATAACTGCCCGAGTACCCGCTACAATCCAGTGAAGCTCGCGGACCGTTGCTCCCCTGCAGGTACCCAGGCTCGGCGTTTCCCGAATGCTGTCCATTGGATTGCTGTTGTTCAGTTTGCCGATCTTCGGTGGTTCCGGTATCACTGCCGCCATTGTCACCGTTGTAGGCTTCCTCAGAGTGGTTGGTGGCATACTCGGTTCTTTCGTAGCCGGTCTGTTGTTGGCTAACGCTGTAGACGGGCGTGCCGCTTGTGGAAATGCCACTTTGATAAGAAACTGTAGATGTTGGTCGAGAATCAGCGGGTTGTGTGGCGGCCGTTTGTTGTGCATATTGTTGCTGGTAGTCGGGTGTATAATGTCTTGGCGAGGGTGCAGGTGTATAACTACCACGAGCAGAAGGTGGTCGCTGCGTGTTTGCTGGCTGGACACTACTGTAATACGTGTTTGAAGCGGGATCAAAGGTTCCTGTCACGCTCTGTACAGTGTACGTGTTGTTGGCTTGATAGTGTGGTGATGTAGCGTACGCGGCTGTGTGGTTGCCCTGGTAATCCAACGTGGTCTGACCCGCTTGAGTAGGTAGTTGCTGGATGAACTGATTTTGCCAACCTGCGTGATTCGTAAAAAATGCTAATTTTAATATTAATCGACATGGCGAATTACCATTTCAAATTAGGACCTGATTGGTGATTTTAGCAGCGTGAATTATGAAATGAAACTCATTCAAAGGAAAAGACTAAATACTCGTATTTAACTAAGAAACTAAATATATTAGTTGTCTGAATTAAAGAATGGTAGTTATTAAGCTTGACGAAACATGCAGAATGTATTGTGATGTAAAATATGCATACCTTGCGACGGGTCGGTTTGCCACGCCGGGAATCTGTTCGGGTCCCCCGCGTAGAACGGCATCGGCGCCTGAGAACAAAAACAGTGACACGGTTCAAATTGGCGCTGGTAACAATATTCTATTTTCGTCTCACGCGTTTGTGTTAACATTAGTTTGCGTGAAATAAAACATTCAAGGTGATATTTGTACGATTTAAATAATAAAAGGATATTAATCGTCGTAAACAGATGACTGGTGAACCGGTAATAATAGTGATAAAAAATGCCGAGAAAGGTGCTGAAGCTGTAAACGGAATATTGTGTAAAGTTGTTAATATTTAGAAGCCGCGTCTATATGTCTAGCAGTGAACGGTCATCACTTATGGCGAGATAAAAAAAAATCAGTCATATTAAATGTTTTTTTTTTTCGAACTAATTATTATTTTAGTAGTAGTAGTAGTAGTAGTAGTAGTAGTAGTAGTAGTAGTAGTAGTAGTAGTAGTAGTATTTTATAATTAGACATTTGTCTAATTTGAACTTGTCGATTTATTTATAATCGTGAATATGGAAGAGATAACGCCAGAGTTGTGTTACAAAAATTATCCTATATTTTTATATTATTCTATAATATCCCGTGAAATTGCAATAAAAATATGAAATGTGTATGAAATGGAAATATCAGGCAATTGTAACAAAATGTTACATTTCTTAGCAATAATAAGTAAAGAACTTTTCAGAAACTTAATTAGAAGGCCGTTAAATAGCAATATATTTATTATTGTTAGCCAGTATTATGTTAAACATACATAAAGATTGACCGCATTAGGTGACCTCGGTAAGTCCATGATTACTTCGGGGCAGTTCACACAAACACTGTAATAATACGTAAACAATGTAGCGAGGTCCGAACACAGCCTCGGCCCCAATACGCATGTGTGGAGTGACATACGAGATTTTACGTAACACAACTGTAGGTATATTCATATTTACTATTAACGAGGGAAAAAGCGGAAACGATTACACGAAACGGTTTAAATAGTCGATTTTACATAACCAAGGCAAACATTACCTTTAAGTTACGCAGGGTTTTATGTCGTAACATTACGAACTATTTTGCATAAGGCAAACAAATAGTGGCATTATTGTTTTACATGTTTTATATTTCAACTAGCTTTTCGCATGTGGCTTCACCTACGTTGACTACTCCTTTCTACTGAGTCCACTTAAAAGACGTTCCAGGACATTGTAAATTTTTCTAAAAAAATTCTGATACTTTCAGGATCATTCCAGGACAAAAAAAGAAAATTAGTGAAGATCGATTAATCTGAGACATTTTAGCCATGCCGCATAATAAGTATCGCGCTGCGCAAAACGACAAGGTCTTGGCTAGAATTGATAAAAAAGGGCTACTACAACAACAACCGTGAGTGGAAGGTGGTAAGTTACTGTGGAGAAAACTGAAAAATTGCAAAAACACAAGGCGTGTTTACACGCCAAAAAGTAGCCTATGTTCGTCTTCAGGATGTTTCTTTTTTCGTCAGCAGTTTTCTCGTAAAAGTCCAAATTGGTTCAGCGGTTTAACCGTGAAAAGATAACAGACATGCAGACACATTTTTCGCGGTAAAAAATTACTTTTTTTCGTTTTCATGGTTTAAGCTATCTCTTTACAAAGCTGCTTGGTAAAAGGTTTCACTTTGGAACTTTTTAAATAAAACCCACAGTGCCCTGAACTAAAAAAAAAAAAAAAAACAATTTGATAACTATTTTTCATTGTTTTCACAATCCCGCACCAATCACGTCTGTACTCAACATAGACACGTCGACAATTCGAGTAATTTATGAATACGAGATTTAAATTACTTTTTTAAAAACCGACTTAATTTTTTAATTTTTTTTAAATTTCTTATAACAAAAACATTTAATCACAAATTTTCTGCCTCCTATTAACATTTTTCAATTTCAATATTTTATTTATATTTCTGACTTATTGAATAAAAGCTGTCTTGGTACTATGTCGCCCACGCGGGTAAAAAGCCAGTAATATTAAGATATCTGAATTTATTCCCTGTGAATTTACATAAAGGAAATATAGCTAGGAACTTTAGACGGAATAACAAAATTATAAGGTTATACCTACTATGAAATTAAAAAATAATAGCGTTTTCTTTCATAAAGCTTTTTCATAAATAAGTTAACATCTCATTGCTGAAACATTGAAGGTTCATATTTCCATCCAAACGAAATTCGCTGCGTATTCGAACAGTTACTTCCTAAAGTAATGTTTAATTCTCAGCAAATATGTTTACAGCCGCTCTTTGCTCCGCTCTGCCCCGCTCTCACCGGCTCGGTAATTTAATATTTTCTCCGCCAGTTTCTTATTAAAATTTTGTACCTGTTTTTTTTTTTTCGTTGCTCTCTCGTCTACCGTACCTAAAGAATTCTTCGCGAGTAATATTTCAGGATGAAAAGCATTACGCATGTCTGAGTTTTAATAGGACTATTGACGGAGCTGTAAAGACACGTCAAAAGTCCTATTAAATCTTAAATTACCAAGTTTTATCAAAATCATATTGAATCCGTATTTCATATCGTTTTTTTTTTATTTGTTAATGTATCTAGTTTTTTTAAAAGCTTTTTCAATACATTTGCTATGAATACGGTCTTTATGACATCGAAACTTGTACCATACTTGTTCAAGTTGGATAACAGGAGATTTTATATGTAAGTAGGTACATTGGATTCTCATAGTTAACCATGAACTGATGATGCAGCTAGGATAACCTCCTCACGAGCTAATTCCTCAGCGATTAGTAGCACAGACATGAAACTTTATATAAAGTTGAATTGCAATAGTTAGCCATGATTCGCACCATGTACGGATAATGGCATCCAGGATTGTCTCTTCACGAAGGAACTACTTAAGGATTAATTGAATCAAATACAAAATTTACAGATATGTATAATTTGGATGACAATCAATAATTATGGTACCATCTAGCTTATCCGATGAAAGAGCTGGAAGGAAACAGAACCTTTCAATGGCTTCTAGTAAACCCACCGAGTATGGACTCATTAAATTTGTTTTTAAAAACACTTTTCATGGCATATGGTAAAAAAGAACTGATGATGGAACCGGTAGGTGTATAACAGAATCCATCAATGGCTACTTGTAAACCCACTGAGTTTGGGCTCATTCGATTTGTCTTTACGAGCACTTTTCACAGAATATGTTAATAGGCTCAGATGATGGAGCTGGAAAGTGTATAACAGAACCCTTCAGTCCTTTCTCGTGAAATTCACTGTGGTGTCCTCGACCCGACTAAGTAAGGTAGGGCATAGGAAAAAACTATATCGCGAGTAATTCACTATCCAAGCTCCAGGTACGTGCAGAGGAGCTGGATAGCCAGGAGCAGCAAACATAGTATGCCATTAACGTACCAACCTCTGGGCATTAAACACATACATCTGGATAACTGATAAGCCCTTTATTAAACAAGACTTTATTTAAAAAATAAAAACAACGTACTAAAATTAAATAATTATCATCAGCGTTCATTATCAGCATCAATCTCAAAAGTATAGCTGTTAAAATATGAATCATAAATTTTTTAAGCTTGGGGCGTCAAAAGTAATATGAATAAAGACTAGGTTAGAAAATATTCAAGTTTTGTCAATATCTTGAAAAGCTAAAAATATTGTCTTTTTGGCCAAAAGCTAGTTTAAAAAAGCGACGCTTTTGAGATATATATTAACATTTATACATGCAGCGCCATCTTTATGTTACGTAGTTGCGTTAGAATGTTTTTATTTTAAGCAATACGACGTCATCAGCTATAAATTTTTAACAATCGATTAAGTATATGTTGAAAATGTATGATTTTTTTAAATTTTACAGAAATTATTAAAATACTCCAGATGGTCTATATTTTCACAAAAAAGTACTTATTCAAATGTAATGTCAAAATTTTTGGTCCATATCTATTCTCCCTAAACATTGCTTTTTTATTGCTAACAATTTTTCCATAATTTTACTTAGGATGCGAAAGCAATATGGCGCCAGGTTTTCTCTAACTTGGTTAATTTTTAGAGCAGCTGCTCTGCTCTATTTTTTCCAGTTTAAGCTTGATGATATATCGCTCATATCCCTCAGTAAAAGTGTTATATCTTGGAGTGATACTGTGACAACAAAGTTTTTAAGTTATAAGTTTAATTACACGCGGATAGAGCCGTAAGCGCTGCTCTTGTTTGTTTAAAAAGTGAGGTTACATTGTAACGTAGTTTTGTAGCGCGCGCCCCGACCGTACGAATTGGCCAAGTTGGACAAAATTAAATTTTTTTAATTTTTCACGAGCTTTTTTTACCGCACGGCACAGTTTTTAATTGCTGACTTGTTTTACATAAAACGAGATGAGAGATGAGTATGGCACTACGCAAGTATAATTACGTTGTTTTTTTTAAATTTACTTTTATAATAAATCTAACTTTTTGAAACACGAATCTCATATTTATTTGCATGTGAATTCTTGTATGTATAATATTCCACAATGCCCAGAGATTGAGTTCTCTATCTTGTTACATTGATTCCTAGGTTTAAATTATTTTGCGATTATGTGATTTGTTAAATATATAAGTTTAGAGTAGGTATCTGTTTTTACGATTCGATTAACCGTTGAGAAGTGTCCTCGCGAGGAGACCATTCTGGCTGAATCACCAGCACGTGGTCACCAGATTATTATATTGTCATATGAATCACATACGTGCAGAAAGTTTCAACTTCGTAAGTTTATAGGAAGTGGTTCAAAGGCTTCCAAGATTTGTTTACAAGTTAAAAAAAAAAACCTTGTAAAAATGGATTTATTTAGGAATGAAAGGAAAATCAACTTGCACGACTTGATTATAAAATTTTGGAATTTCGTGATTCCTAGCTAAATCGAGATAGGTATACATCGAAGAAAACGCCAATTTTTTATATGACGACTGAAAGTGTGAACATAAAAATCATTTGTAAGGGGTCATTCTTGAGGTGGTCCCATTGTCTGTCATCAAGTCAGGATCTGATGATGGAGTCCCGGGAAAATCGAGGGAAACCATCTAATTTTATGGGCACGCATAGTGTGTGTTCGAGCTCTATGTTTTAGTTATTCAGATGTTTGCGTCTGGGAGTCATCATTTCATGCTACTAAGCTGATGTTAAAAGCTACAGTACTTCTTAAAAGTTAGGAGTTAGAAGATAATACTGCGATTTGTCGACAAATTCCTCCAGACGGCGCTGTCTCATTTGAGCGGCCTTAATCTTACTAAATAAAAATAAATTATAGTTGCTCATGGCTAAAAGTTGAAAAAAAAAATAAATATTTACAAAACAAAACCGACTTCAAAAACATATAAACTAAAAAGATAAAAATAATATTTTTACTTTAAAGAAAAGAGCAATAAGGCACGTCGTTTACGAATTCGGTCAAGTCATTCACTTTATATTGTTATAGTTGTAAATATATCATTCTTGTTATTACCCGATTAGTACCCATTTACCCCCCCCCCCCCATTTACCTCCCTCATCCCATGAGAAGGCCTAAGTCCCTGCAGTGGGGCATTAATAGGCTGATATTATGATATGGTACCCATTTACTCATAAAGAGTCTGAATAGGTACCAACTCATGATCTACATGCCGCCCACTAATGCTTTTTCTTTAAAGTAAAAATATTATTTTTTAATTTTTAGTTTATGTTTTTGATGTTGAATTATTTTTAAATTCTTTTTTCTTGTTCATACACTGATACTTTTTGTTAATAAAGTTTTAGCTTAAGAAATGTATGTAATTTCAGGTCTTTAGTGTCCGGCAAAACAAATGTTCAGTGGACTGTGCAATGATAACATAGAATGTAATTAAGTTTCTTGTCCAAAGCTATTAGTTTGTACGTGGCCATATAAAGCTTGTGCTGATAAATAGTATCAGCAGTTACATTTGTAGCTAAACGAGAAATCACCGAGCTTTTAATTCAATAGTTAAGCTTTTTCTTAACTATTGAATAACAAGCTCGGTTACTTCTCGTACATGTAAAGAAATAATGAAAGTGGCATTTAGTAAGTATTATTTATGAAAATTATTAGGTATGCTTACTTTAAAATTATCCCTACTAAAGCGACTATATGCAAAAATGTGTTTGTTGGTTTGTCCTTCTTTCACGTAACAACAGAGTAATGAGTTGACGTGATTTTATGCATAGATATAATTTATGAGCTGGAGAACGACTTAGGCTATTTTTTATCTCGGAAATAGGCACTTGTGTGATAACTATTCTGAACGGATTTTGATGAAATTCAGAAGGAAGATGTTTTAAGACTTGGATTAACAGAGAGGATATATTTCATCCCGGAAAAATACATTGTCCCTGTGAGGTAAATATTCTCATGTTACAATGGCTATACGGGTTTAATGAAATTTTGTATGGAGAGATTTTTTTGGTAAATTTTTTGGTAAACTTTTCAATGATGACTCGTGGAGCGTCGCGTACATTTAGCGGTCCCGGACGGTACAACTGTGTAATCCACGCGGGCGAAGCCGTGGGCGGAACGCTAAGTTATGAAAATACTATATGGATCGGTAATCGTTAAACAGATACAAACATATATGATTAAAATATTTTTTACTCTCAAATAGCTACGCAACGCCACTTTAACGAGCCTACGACACGTACCTGGGCGGTTTTTTTTTTTTTGTTAATTGTATGGCAATACCATCTTTGTATACTTATTAGTATGTATTAAAGAAAATGTTACTAGTATTATAATTAACCAATTATACCATCAAAAACAGTAAATGTCGTACAACATGTTCGTTGATTATACATGTAAAGCTATTTTTATGTAAATTACAGAATAAATACACGTTGGTGTAATTAGAATTGTACCAAATGGGACGGTGGCACAATTACCTTTATAATGTTACACTCGTTCCACTTATTAACATTGGGTTATATATTAAATATTTTTGCTTAAATAAAGTAATTTCTTTAAGAATGTAACTTATAATGCAAAGGGGTTGGAATTTTTTTGTATGGAGACTGGCATGGACCTCATTAACCACTTTTTTTTTTCAAAATAGTGTCACACAATAAAACTCATACCTATATATATTTGGATTGAGGGCATATAGACGAACAAAAAATGTCAAGTAATATAATGTTCTAACCCTAAACTATTAGGTTGTAAGCAGACAGTGAGCACTGACCATTGGTTGCGTGGTGTGTTCCTTGAGAAGAGGCGCAGCTCCGGGCGGCGCGGGGCTGGGCGCAGCTGGTGCGGGGCTGGGCGAGGCCGGCACCCCGGGACTCAGCCCGCCTGGCACGCCGCCCACGCCGGGAACTCCGCTCACTGGGGCGCCGGGTACGCCGCTCGTGCTGCTCAGAGGCTTGCGGCCTCTATAGCTCTACGAAAATAAAAAGAATATAGTCAATCGCTTGTCGGATCACTCACTACAATAGATAGATAATATCAATCTATAAAATTAAAAGATCGGTGATCTTTTAATTTTATAGATTGTAAAAGAACGGTGATCAGTAAGGCAAATTTGCAATATAATGTTGTTTAAAAAATATGGTAGTTTGCAGGTTGGATGCTTGGGTGCTACCATGAATACACAGTGGAAGCGGAGCAGTAATAAAAACAAATAACGGCTCCATACAAATGCATACAATCTTTCTTACTGCTCCTGCCTCCACTGTGTTCGGGGCCACGGCCCCTTCAATGACAATCAAGACACAGATAGTCAAAACGTCAAAACGAATCAAATGAGCTCAAACACGTGGTAGCTGCTGTACACCGTTGAGGAGTTCCCTCGACTGTCTGTTATTCGATCTTCAGATCAGCTCTAGGTCACCATAATATTATATTTTATACGGCACTAATCTATGTACAAGTTTTATTAAAACCAGTTAACGGGAAGTGGGTGAAGTGCAGATAAACGAGAATCACCTCCTAATGTTCTATCCTTAGAGAAGAATTATTTCCTTCAAATTTGAATAAGTCTAATTACGATAAAGAAATAATCAACCAAATCCGTTCAAAATTGGCGAAGATATTGAGTAACATACACACGCTACAAAGAAAAAAAAACATACAGTTGAATTTGGAGTCTTTTTTGGGAAGTCCGTCAAAAAAGAAACTAAAAGACGCATTGAGAGACATAACAACGCGCAGCCCAAATGACTGGTTTTAGAAACTTGTTATGGGTTTTAAATTGATTGCAAAGGGTGCAATTTTAGGTCGGACATTCGACGTCTGATTACAAAATAAAAAAATAGGGTTTTTAAATTTTTACTAATAACATGGTGTAGCTTTAGCACAATAGATCATGAAATCACAGTTACTGTAGCGAGACTAAAAAGAAATATCTACCTTTGATTGTTTTATATTATAAAAAAGAAATCTCTTATAGGTCATTTATTTAAAAAAAAAATAATATCTCGATAATTCAGTAACCTAATATATAATTATATGGTTAGTAGCCATGGCCACTAAAATACCATACGAGGACAAAATCAAAATCAGTTGAAAAACAAAGAACTTTCTAGCTATTATAAAGACGTCTCTTTCTTGTAAAACCAAAACATTGTTTTAATTCTGTTTTAATCTCTGGTTTTAATGATATCAAAAAGGTATAATTGTCCTTTTATTGGTCGCTGTTGCCGCCTTCATATAGTGTGAACTGGTCGCTTGGGAGAGGGCATGGGCCCATGAAAAGAATAGCATCACTTACTAAATTTCGTGAAAATTGTGACTTGTTGTGACTTGTGTTCTTTCTCAGATAGCCATTTCATATAGGGTAGGGTATTGACATCTTGTGTATGACTTAGTTGATTTTTACAATTTGATGTTGATTTGTGATTTGTCGTTTGTTTTAATTTTGGCTGTTATGTTACTAATATTTAGGTTGTAATGTAGGTGTTTTACTAACAAATGAGTTTTTGTTACTTGATATGAAATAATAAATAAATAAATAACGTCACCATGCGGTTGTGGTTTCTCTGTCTAATAGACCATTTTAAACATTCATAATTGGTTATAAGTTATTAATTTGAACAAGTTGCTTGTGCATTATTATTTGTGCTTATTATTGTATGATGTGCATTATTATCTACCATTAAAAATAATATTAAAAGTAGGCAAACTATTTATATACTATTATATACTTTTCATCTATCATCTAAAATAAATTACTTTTTAGCGGATTTCATGAATACGTTTACAGATGTTTAAATTAAAGTATCGCGAAATTAGAAGCCCCCCCCCCCGGAAGAAGGACGACATCTGGTTGAAAAACCTGAGAGAATGGTTTGGTCAAAGGACCATATAGCTGTTTCGTGCTGCAGTATCTAAAGCGAAAATCAAATTGACGATCGTTAATCTTCTGTCGAGGAGAAACACCTGAAGAAGAAGATTGGACCATCTCAATTTAGGCTTTTTTATCTGTTCTTTGGAAGGTAAATTTTTGGAAATCCTTTAGAAATTTTTTTTACACGCACCATGAATACTAAAAACACCTATAATGTACCTACACTAACTAAATAGTACATTTAGGTATAGTATATCAGCGTTAACAGTCAATATCTGCCTGTACTTATTCTCTACATATACTTGTGTAATAAACAGATGTTAGATACAGGTTAAACCTTAATATTTTATTAAAATAAAGCATTAATACTGTACATTAAAATAGCAACAGAATATAAAACTCGGATGCAGATGTCTATACGTCGATAATAATTTTACAACAAACAGTTGGCATACAACTGACTAGGTAGAAATTCTTGTACAACCGTCTCGCTTTGGTGTTTACTGTGCCGTGAAAAATGCATTGAATATGAGCTATTTCAACTTTAATATGTTCAATGGAGGCTTTCGAAATCATTTTAGATCAAATTACTACTTTGCACAAGATTTTTTTATAAAATCGCTATACTTCTTGATGGGTATCTATTATCTAAATAAAATACTTTAGGAATAATATGCCAATATAACTTTTTTCCTTATTGTTAGTGACTTCGCCTGCATATTTTCATATATTGAGTTTTTAATATTCCAATCAAATCGTATAATTTTTTTGTTCATAGACAGGTATGAAAAAATTAAAAAAAAAATGATTATATAATGATTAATGTCTGAATGGACCCTAGCAATGCAATGTGAACAAAAATGACAGGCCAACTTTTACATACTTGTGTGTGTGACTCAACAGACCACATACTCTCGCTACGCCATACTAACCATGCACAAAACGTTTGTGTGCGTGTATTTATAACCGAAAAGTTAGGTGATATTTTTATCTACGTTTTTGACGCCGACTCTCTATCCAGACATTATATAATCGAAGTAAGTATCTGTCCTTGTAGGTATATCCAATTTTAGGTTACGTTGATGTACTAACATCACATCAAGAAGCCATCGATCTAGGTTAGTGTACCACGAACATATCGAATTTAGATTCGCTACGTGAACGCGACCTACGGTGCCTCATAATTCAATGATATGGCGTAAACACATGTCGCTCCGGTAATCGTAAATCAGCACGTAACTGCGACGTCCCCCCTCTGGAAAAGGGGCGAAGTAAAAAGTGGTGGGTGTCAGAGGTGGGGTGGGGTTTCTTTGATCTCACTGGCTCACGCCCAAACTTCTATCAGTCTGTAATTAATAACTCATCGGTTTTAGTTAAGATTTACAGCTTTAAAGATCAATGCTTACGTCACGGATTCATAGCGCTATTCAGATACTGGAATATTTACATACTAACTTTACTCTATGACTCAATCTACTTTGTTTTCACGATTCGCAATATTTAATTTTTAATGAATCCTAGTGTGGGAGCCTGGGCCAACTCTGTTATATTTTTAATAATGTGTTTTTGTACAATAAAATATTTTTATTTATTATTTATTTATTTTTTACACTTTTTTTAATTTAGTTGTTATCATAGAAGTGCGACGTGGCCACGCAAACACAAAAGTACGCCATCGACCAAAAGTGTTTACATGTAAAAATCATACTGGAAAAACAAATATCCTGGAATCATATTTCACGAGTTAATTAACAAAATGTTTAAAAAAAAACTGGTAAAGGCGCATGGTGTGTCTAACGATTCTCATTTCGTTCACGTTTTCGAATAGTTTTGAAGTAGGTATATAAGAGAAAGTGTCATGATAATTAATTCAAATTTACTGTAATGCACTGTTGTGTAAGCTTCGTAATACATTAAAAAAAACTTTTAGAAATGCTGGATTTTAAAATAATAGGAATAACTAAAGCAAGATGATATATTTAGATAGATATTTTAGTTGAAAACAACAAGCCCACGTAGTATGTTATTTATGTAGCGAGTATAATGTGCCACGCATTACGTAATACGTCAGCTGAATCATCGTTTTCAGTCAAACTTATAATTTTGTTACTACAATTTTATGTCCTTCCTAAAAATATATACACATTCGCGCATACTCGGGAAGCACTGGAAATATACTGCACTTAAATTTTTAATGCAGTTATTCTGCACATTTCACTGAGGTTTCTAGAAGTGTCATGCTTCATGTTACCATCATTTTACATTACGTACTTCCAACAATAATAATTTCAATTAAAAAATTGTTTAAAAATTTATTAACCCACGCACTACACATTAACGCAATTGGGTTAGAACCAAGGCCAAGAGCACTTGAATGACAGGGACAATTGATTGATAATGATTGATGGCAAGTTAATAGGTTAATTTAATATTATTTGAAACACATGAAGTGAAAGTAATTGAAGATACGAGTCAACGCACTTTTTTATACTCATCATCATCATCAGCCCATTTTTTACCCCACTGCAGGGGCTTAGGCCTCCCCCAGGATGAGGAGGGGGGCTTGGAGCTTAAGTCTACCACGCTGCTCCACTGCGGGTTGGGAACTGTAACGACCGCCATCTATTGACAGCGTCCGGGACCGACTGCTTAACGTGCCCTCCGAAGCACGGTGTCAGTGATATTGTGTACTTAAGTCAGAAAAACTCATTGGTACACGCCCGGATTCGAACCATGGCCTTATAAATTTGAGACAGGTTCGTTGCGCTCTGGGCTATCACGACATTACTTTTTTATACTGTTTTCGTATAATTTTGGAACAAATACTGGCGAAATGAGAATGTCCGTTTCTTAAGCATTTTTTTTTCGTATCATTTTACCCGAAAATTGGGCGAAACACGAAAAGACATGTGACGAAGTTAGTATCGATCACGTGAGCGCGCAGTGGGAAGTCGTTCGCCCTTCGACCTAATTAGATATCGCGTTATCGCATAAGTGAACTAAATCTATGGATTTCAGTGAAAAAAGTCAAGTGTGATTAAGACCGTTACGATATGTGACCCGTATTATAATATACTTCAATACTAGGTGATGTATATATAAAAACGATTTGACAAACTAATCAAAAATGTTCGAATTGCGAGTAACCATATGCATGCATATATTCCAAAAAATTTTGAAGATTAAATTAAAGTCAACTTTGTAAGTGAGATCGTTGTAAAACTCAACCAAATAAAGACAATCTCATATATTAAAGCACAAGGGTTGCTTTTTGACTAAGAATTGTTGCAGGTTCATAAGGGACAGAAAAATAGGTTTGTAGTAAAGTTAAAAAGAACTTGAACATAAGTATGCATAACAGTGAGGCGTGCGGTGACCTACAAAAAGGGAAGCAAGTCGTGATATTCTAAGCATTCTGTCATTTCTGTCATTTTTATTGCGATGATCTATTTTAATGTTTAGGGCCCGTTAGTATATAAATATTAGAAAAGACTATTGCAATATAAATGACAGTGTCGATCGTCTAGATTTTTGCCGGCTTTCCTTTTTATAGGTCATCGCACGTCTCTAGTGCACAAAATTCTTAAATACTATAAAACTTTTAAATAGTACCAATTGTGAATCGTCAAAAATTTACGATTGGAAAGAAATTGGTTTTCAGATCAGGTTTTCCTCCTTTGTTTTCAAAAAGTATGAAAGGAGGAAAAAGAAGAAGAAGAAGACAGATAAAGAAGTTAACAATTTAAATTATATTTATAATTTCTTTTTTTATAAATCAATTGCGCGCGCGTCTATGGACACGTATCCGAAATAGGTTTCGTATTCAGGAATACCTAGACTAATTTTACAGCGCTGAGCCAGCGACAATGAAATTGAATTTTGATTAACGTCGAAGGTACGTACCCGACAATTAATATTGCCGCGTCATAAAGCTATACTGCACAATAAAACGGCAGTAAAAGGAAATGTAAATAGATGCGGCAGACGCATACAGCAAAGTAATATTTCAACAGAACGACTAGCGAGGCAATAAACTGGGACTCATTACAAAAATATTATTCACAATGCTGTTTTTCATATAAATATTAAAAACGAGAAAAAAAAAAGATGATTTTCCGTAAATTTATTACTGCTCGTTATGGTTTCTCCCTTTGTTTTCCAGCAATAAATGAATTTTAAAACGCACCGTTATACTCCTTGTCACAGTCTAATAAGGAGATACAGTACACATAAATGAAGAAATGCAACTTCCTAGCATGTATCCTTTACGAGCTACTAACAAAATGAAGTTATCTGTTTCCAACAAGGCGTTGGATATTTCCAATTATGTATAACTTGCTTGAGTATTGATAAAATACCTATTATTCCTGGATATATATGATAGATATGATAAATGCAGTTTGTATATTTGATTTGATTTATAAATCCATAGGGCCATGGTTCGAATCCGGGCGTATACCAATGAGTTTTTCTGACTTAAGTACATACTGACTCCGTGCCTCAGAGAGCACGTTAAGTAGTCGGTCCCGGGTGCTGTCAATAGATGGCGGTCGTTACAATCCCCAACCCGCAGTGGAGCAGCGTGGTGGATTTAAGCTCCCAGCCCCCCTCACCCTGGAGGAAGCCTAAGCCCCTGCAGTGGGGTAGAAATGGGCTGATGAAGTCTGTCTTCTTCACGCATGACACCATGCGTCAAGCGTCAGCTCATACATAAGATTGTGTTTTATCCTTGACTTCCTTTAGGCAAAAAAGCCATACAGCCTACCCACTTTGACAATTTAAAAAAATTATTAAAATAAAACTAGCTATCATAGCACTAATAGTATTTTTTTCGTTTTTACTTAACATTTATAGCATTTTTACTTCTTATGCCTACAGAACTGACTCTTCTACTCTTACAGCACTTTAATCTGATGAAACTGCGCTCAATTCGCTTCGAGTAACCGTTTTCAGCACATTTACTCGACTATTATGATCACTTATATAACATTAAAGAGCTACAAAAACCGAGACCACGTTAGGAACGTGTTCTCGACTTTTATAGCACACAAATTCACCGGTTAGGTGGGGACACCTTTTCCATTTTACTTTACCAAGATTTATCCAATGATTTATAATATCTAAAGAATAAGTATTTTTTAGTCATCTTACTGGGCGCACGCTACGCCATGATTGCGTTCCAATGAGAATCATTTGCGCCCGCATTTCGTTTCGAAAGGCGTATAAAAATGACGTTTACGATAAACGCGATGAGTTAAAAATCGTGTCGTGTGAAATGTGAAATGACACACGACATTATTTACATAATAGAAATTCATTAACGGTCGTCTTTGCGAAGAAAATAGATATATTATTTTTTTCATAAAACGCATGACATGGTTTTTTAAAAATATTAATTTTTTAATGTTATTCTAGGAATTTAAAACTTTATTTTTTCGACTTTGGGTTGGTGCCAGTTCGTAAAATTTATATCTGATGTTTTACAGATGTCGTAAGAGAAATTAAAAATTGAAATAAAACATATTTTTATTGGTTCATTTATAAAATGAGATTACCCTTTCACAAATAAACCGTAATGTTTTTTAGCGGTCCCGGTATATAGACACGCGAGATCTAAACGGGCGAAACCGCGGCCGAATAGTATACTTTAGGTCTATATTGTCGAAAGCGATGTAAGTTACCATAGCAGTTATATTTTGTGCTGCCTTTATACCTTTTTTTATTAGCGTGATATTCTCGTTTGTATACATTTTAATTTCATTACTCTTGCCATTTTTACGATATTTCTCTCTTCGTGTGGAAATAAAGCTAATTTAATTCTGTACGTATTTCTACTTTAAAAATATAAAAAATACTTAATGCGCAGTAACATAAACAATATAATATTTTTGTTTGTTACTAAATAAGGACTAATTTAATAAAAATATGAATATCTCAATACCTACCGGAACTCTTACGATAAACTTTGATTGTTTGTTCCATTATCCTGTGACACTTAGATAGTTTTAACGTTATTTTTAAATAATAATTTTTGTCCGTATTTTTTTATCAAAGTGTTTTTTTTATTTTTTTTTATTTTAACTTCAGCTACCATAGACTCGAAGTCCATGTTCTTATATGAGCTTTATTACTAGATTTTATGAGCAAATTTAGCACAGGCACCGCGTTTGCAGTGTTCTCTTGCGTCAGTGAGTTTGCCCTATTTATATCCTATTTCCTATCTAATCATATATATATATATAAAATATATAAATAAAATATAAAAAAATATATAAAAAATATATAAAAAAGTATAAAAAAAAAACAGATAAAAAAAAACTTTATATGCATGTATATGTATAGTATATATAGTATATACATGCATATAAAGTTTTTTATATATATAGTATATACATGCATATAAAGTTTTTTTTTATCTGTTTTTTTTTATACTTTTTTTTTACTCTTTCTTATAAAATGTTAACATTTATGACACTTTTATGATTTAAGCACACCCGAGCTGGCCTAATCCCCCCACGCAGCGCCTGTTCACAGACACGGCGAGAAGAAGCAGCCGTCACCCTGCTCAACCATTTTTGAGGGAACAGAATGACCCGCCACTCCTGCCACTGCGCTTCATGATTTTGAGTGTGCGGCCAACTCGCCAAATGTTTTTTGTAAACTTTTTTACTCATAGATCACTTACGTATAGATCGGTTGCCACAATGGCTACTACCGAATTTCATTCAAACAAGAACAAACGAAATAAGGCCATGCAATAGAATGTAAGGCTATGGGAGTTATGTGACGATTCGTAACGAGAATTAAATGATCATATGCAACTAAGGTGATACGGTAAACATATAGTTAATATATCATGAGTTAATATAATATGATTGTAGTTATAGTGGTATATATCCTAAAGATTATATAACGTAAAATTTTTGATGTGGTCATAGAAATCTGAATAAATATTATAGATGTCTACTTCAAGCGGCATGAACGCCATGTCCAGCCGCCACAGGTGACGTATAAATCACCTGTGTGGCGGCAGGACATGGGACGTAAGTAAGTCGGTAGGTACAATAATAATTTTAATTTTGCAGTTTAATAGTATTTATATCAATACTTTGTCCATTGCTGCTTATACTGTCAAATAACAATATCTCAATGTGAAAGAGTGAGTACATTGGCCGTAGAAATTATAAACAAACAAAAGATATTTTTATTCTATCTAGTACTTATTATTTGATATGATTGAGTAACTGCAGAACCAAAGGTGGCAGGTTCGATTCCCGCCCGGGACAAATATTTGTGTTCATGTACTTATTTATTTGTTCTGTGTCTGGATGTAAAATGTCTATATATGTATATATTATAAAAAATATTTAAGTATGTATATCATTTGTCTAGTACCCATAATACAAGCATAATACTTACTATGGTACTAGATGGCGTTGAGGGGGATGATCTAGGTATTTATTTACGTAGATTTCGGTGATACGATATTAAAATTTACGTTTATTCAAGAAATCTTTGAACATTGGAATTTCATATTTGTCAGTTTTTTCCTTGTTATGCCAACCAAAAAAAGTAGAATGCACTAAATTTTCTTGAGTCAAATAAAAGTCAAATAGCAAATCAGCGAAAGGACGTGCCATCAATAAAAACTGCATGGGCACAGTCCCTGACACCTTAGCGATCAAGAATTGAGTTTCATGAATATACAATGGGACAATGTCTTAAAAAAAGAACAGAAATGATAAACATTCTCTCACCCGGCTCGTACGAGAATAACCGACGCCAGCGTGGACGCACGTGGTACCTACTAACTGACAATTTGAAATACTATATTTAGATCGACACTGTATACTGTGGATAGAGATATCTTCAGATTTTTCATAGTAGAAGTTATATAATAAGTAAAACAAAAAACAATTATTTAAATTTTTTTAGGATTCCGTACCCAATAGTCCCAAAGGGAACCCTATCACTAAGACTCTACTGTCTGTCCGTCCGTTCGTCACTTTGACTACCAGTAATAAAAATAAAATTTAGTTAAAAATTAAAGGGCGTCTCCATACAAGAAACGTGTTTTTTTTTAAATATTAAATGGTTGTACGGAACCTTTCGTGTACGCTACGATTCGCATTTGGCTGGTTTTTTTTAGTATTAAATTTTGCTTTTGCAGTTCTTTTTAGTTACTTAATTTACAAAAATTTAACAGTACAAGAAACTGTATTTTTTGTACATTTTAAGATACGTGGTTGAAAATGTAGAAATAAATATTTTTGGGATCTTTGAAACTAGCCCATCACAATTCCTCACACGATATACTTTTACTGAGATGACACATTTAAAATCTAAAGAATACATTTGTAATTGTCAAAATATATGCGCGTCATCAATTTCTAACATTAAGCCAAGTTTAAAATTTCTAGACTTAAAACTTTCCGAGAAAAGAGTCTGTGACGCAGAAAAACGGAAGAAACCTTGATTTCATAATTAATTAATTGATACTATAAGCTATATATAAGAGATCATTACATTAAATGGTTATTTAAAATGTAGACAATGCCCATACAGCTGCTTAAAATCCTATTTTTTTATTTATATTTCATTTTATTTGTATGGAAAACCAACAGCACATGTTAGACTATATCTTTAGATGCTTCTATACATATTCCAGATGCGAATACCCATTAATAGCAATGTCAATTTTTGTTTTACTAAATGTATAAATGCTGTTGGCATTCCGAATAAAATAAAATAAATAAATAAAACATTCAGGAACCTTAAAATACCTGATGTACAAAAATATTCATTGTCTACTCCAGCTAGGGCTCAGTATACGATTTGACGCAACCAAGTGTGTGCAAGCACCTATCGTAAAATAAATAAATAAGGTTATCGTTTTTTCTTTTAAAGTTCTAACCCTAAAAACACTAGTATGTTGAGTTAAGGGATAACTAATCTTTTGATTACAATTTTTCCAACAAGATATTTCATGTAGAAACATCATTCCGTAATAGTTTTATGAAGTACATGTAATTATAGGCTTTTATTTTAGGATCCAGTACCAAAAGCTTTCAGGAAAGCTCGGGAAGTAAGTGATTAATTAAAGCGCGACTTTGTTCGTTCTTTTCCTTGTGTCGTAAGTGTTCGTAAGAGACAAATGCAGTCTGAGACAAAAAAATTAAATTAAAACAGGTCTGCGGGTACCGCCTCCTTTTTTTACCGATTTTTAATATTTTTCTTTTTCTATGACTAGATGATGTTATGCTTGTTCTATATTTTGATTTTTTAAGATGCCGTTTAGAACGCTTACGTAGATCACTTTTTCTAGTGTAAAAAAGATGCAGGGCGATATTAATTATGAAAAACAGAACATTGTCGACTAATGTACAATATTGGATAAGAGATTACTCACCTATTCTGTATGAAAATTTATCTACAATATGCCTTTTCAAGGGTGCGCACTGCGTTTGCTCAAACAGTGACGTGAGCAAGTTCTAATATATAATTTCATATACAAGCCCAAGAAATATGTTCCTACTACACCATTGAATGTGATTAAAAATATTTCTCTGTAACGCACAATGTCATATATCGAAATCAAGTATCCAATAAGTTACTAATCGATAATTGGTTAATGGTTTTTTTACTAAGAAAGTAACAAAAGTATTAAAATAAAGTTATTTGAAAATATGATAAACTCTAACAAAATTAATGTACTTGCTTTACAATCATAACCACCTCATATAATATATTTACGTCCAGTGTTATGTTATCTGTGCTACAAAACAAAATTAAATATTTTAAGATTCATATTTGCAAAAATAACTACCATTTTTCTATTTTGTTTTTTATAAACTTGGTAAAAGGAGATAAATTGATAAACTTCTGGGTCACGCATTGTGCGATCGCCTATTCGAGGCGATCGTATCGTTCGAAATTCGAATTATAACACTGTCAAATTACATAGCCGACTAAATTGTGTAGACGACTAGTACTGTGATCCTTTCTTAAATTAATATGACTATAATAACTAATAGTGTTAAAATTCGATTTGTTGCCGCGTGTAAGCGCTGGCGCACAATGCGTAAACGAGGAGTTTGGTTTTGAACCCGCGTTAATAAAATAATGAAAGATGACCCTTCGCCGTTTGTGAAATGACCTTAATAATAAAAAAGAAGCAAAAATTACTATTACAAAAAAATGGTATATACAAATCTTGATGGATTAGCCTTTAGTTATCTCATAACTGTACAGGTTATCCGTGAATAAGACGGATGGATGACTAAACAATAGATTAGACCGCGTCACGCCAACTTCATTTGAATGCAAGATGGATTGGCGTCGATTTGTCGAGCCGAGCTATGCTTTAAATGTATGGACCTCAAATTGGAACCTTTGAATATTTATATTGACCTACAATACATTGAAAGTTCGTTATTTTGAATCAAAGGTTCTGTATGCTCAAAAAAAAGGAAACACTGTTGCTAAAAACGCATTGAAACCAAACATTTTTAGGCCGGTATCAATAAATCACACTAGGTTTAATGGGGTGCAACCGCTAACGCTGTTTGTATGGAAATTTGTCACTACACAACACAATCCTCTCTAGGTGTGAGTAATTAATAAAAGTAAGTATCTCAAACGTTATTCAGTTAATACCGTTCTCAAGTGTAGTTATTGAGTAACCAAGCACACTCGGCTGATATCGCTAAAAAAGCGCGCATAGAATCGATCATAATACTCAGATGACGTCCGAAGACTTGAGTCGCTCTCAACTGTTTAATCAATATACATTTATTATTGATGCCCAACTGAGATCGTCTTAATATCGATTTTACACTTGAGTATGATTTATTAACACGACCCTTAAAGTGTGCGAGTGTACTGGAACACTTTGAAAAATGAGTTACTTGTTTGTAAAAAAAGTTATTCCATCGGACTTTTATGTAACGTTATAGAATTATTTTTACAACATTTCACGACATATGATGGTATTTTAAATTTTTTTCACGCCAGCGATCTAGCAAACATGTTTTGTTGTATACATCTGGGTTTTCGTATCATTACATCATTACATCCTATAATAATGTAAATTTCTTCAAAAAACAAAAGAGCGGAGTGTTTTTGTTGTTATATTGGTGGGGGCACGTGGTGAGAAACATAACGTGACAAAATGGCGCAGCTATGCAATGGCGCTGGCGTTGACAAAGCTGGCGGAAAAGAAAATGCGTATAAAATGTGTTGCTAATTTCACTAAGAACCAATCAGTTTAATTGGAGATTATTGTTGATAGCTTACTAATACGGGTCCAACTTCTAATTTAAAGATACACATTTAAAAAAATGTAGGTAATGTTTTACAGTACGGAACCATCTCTACGCGAATCCGACTTGCACTTGACCGGATTTTATTTTATTGTACAAATAAAATACAAAAATGCTGAAAAAGCTAGAATTTATATGAAAAATGTTACCAAGATTTTATCAAGTGTCAGAAAAGTAGTAATGTGGATAAAAAGACATCGGCGAATCCATTCAAAGTAAAGTATTTTATAATACAATGCTATAGTCTACAGAATTTTTTTTTTAGTACATCTAATGGCAGAAATAGTACGTCATTTGGAATTTAGCTTGACATAATTTTGAGCAACAATATTTTATTTATTCAATATTACTTCTAACTTTTAAATGTGTGTCATTTTGCCTATGCGAGACTTTTAATTTTCTTCCGGTTTTGCACATAGCTATTGCCCATTCTTGACATTTTTAACCTATGCTGAGTTTTGTGAACCTAATCAAAGTGTGTGTGCTATCTTTCACTTTACAAGGTTGGATGAATATTCCATTTCTTTCACACCTATCTAGTATCTACATAAGAAATCTTCAAAATCTATTCCTTACTTTTCCCTGAATTCCGTCTGCCATGATCAGATTTGACGACCACTTAGCCCAGTGGGTAGCGACCCTGCTTAGGAAGCAGGAGGTCCCGGGTTCGAATCCCAGGCCGGGTCAGTAATATATGATGAATATTGATACTGGTACCGGATCATGGTTGTTATATGTATGTGGTGTCTTCGCTTGGTACCCAAAACTTAAGCTAATGCTTAGTTTGGGGCCGAGACGTTGTTGTGATGTATGCGTTATTATTATTATTATAGATAGAGCGGCAAGCAAAATATCAAATTTTCAAAATACACAACTCTATATACAATAATATATTTATTACTCGCGTAACACGAAACTGAGTCACGGTCAGGCGTTTCGTAACAACGTAAACAACACGTAAGTAAACGTAAAATATATGACTTCGATCAATCATAGTACGGGTAGGTATTAAGATTTATGGATATTTGACGTGCAACCTAAAATAAAATATTTGTAATATCTACTACATGACTAAAATTAATCTTTGAAACTATTCTTCGACGTACAAACCTTGATTGAAGTTTACACACGAAAGTTCGGTGTAAATAAGCTTTCTAAACTTATGTTAAATTTGCAATAATTTGATTCGATAAAATATGTACATAGAAGCGCAGCTTTAATTAAAATCCCGCATCAACTAATTGGCACCAAGTGTATATTCCTTACCTATCTACTTTTTGTTTGTTTGTGTGTTGTTGAAATGGTTTTTTTGTATAAGTTCGTATATGTATACATATATTCAGTATTTATTGCCGAAAATGTATTCGAAATATTGACTAGTGACTGAAGACTATGACTAATGACTAAGACTAGTCACCCGCCTCGGATTCGCACAGGTAGATAGATAGATTTTGTATTTTAAATTAGTACTTTATTTGGACAAATAGAAAATAACGACAATTCCTTTTTGATATTTCCATATATTATACCTGTGGTAACTTTTAAACGAAAGCTCCGATTCGAATAATTCAAAAAGGAAATTACATGTACATAATCAGCCTTGATTATGTACATGAGAAATCTACCAACCCGCACTGAAGCAGCGTGGTGGATTAAGCTCCAAGCACCCTCATTTCGAAGCGACGTCTAAGCTTCTACAGTGGAGTATATTGGGCTGATATGGTATGATATGGTAATCAACCTTGATTATGAAACTATTTAATTGGATAAGGATTAATATCATGATACGAATGTTAATTATCTTTCGATTCTACCCGTCGTGTATTGATTGACTAATTTGAACAAATAATGGCTATCGTGACTTAACTACAATAGTTAGACATATAGTCTAGTAAATTTTTTTGTGGGTAATAATGAGTACTATAAACATGTGATATATTATTTTACCCATCATCAATAGTTTTCGCAGCGCACGCCAAATAATGACTTTTATAGGCGAATTTTTGATATCTTCATTATTGTAATTTTTGTAAGGATATCTAATAATTATGAAAATAAATACAGGCCATGTTACTCGCTGGCAATGTAGCTTTCTACAGGTGAAAGTGCTTTTAAAATCAGTTATGTAATTTTGGAGTTTATCCATTATAAACAAACATTTTAGAAATCAAATCTTTTCTCTTTATAATATTAGTTCAGATTAACTGACTAACTACATGACATATAATGCATCAACTCTTTATTATACAATATTGTAGACTACTATTAAAGAAAGGAGTTTTAAAAATTTAACCTATGAAAAGATAAAATCTGCAATGAAAATCACAAGTCATATTAATTCACCCAAAACTATACTAACCTACCATTTCTGATGTAAGTAGAATTTTTTACTAAGACTAATAGTTTCCCAACATCGTCATCATCAATAATAATAAAAATAAGCATAAGGTATACATCACAACAACGTCTTGGGCCCCAAACTAAGCATTAGCTTGTGTTTTGGCCGCCAAGCGAAGACGCCACATATATATAACAACAAAGACCCGGTATCAGTATCAATATTCATCATATAAATACTGATTCGACCTGGGATTCGAACCCGGACCCCCAGATTCGTAGGCATGGTCGCTACCCACTAGGCTAAGCGATCGTCATTACATTCAATATACGCGACTTAACTAGCATAACCTATAACCTATGCGTTATGCATAATCACGATATTAAACCTTATACATAATTGCTGGCAGAAGCTAATTACCATGAAGGTTGGATTAGAAAGAAGTCATCGTACATTATCTGAAAACAAAACTGACTAATTTAAGAACGAGTAGTGCCGAGACGTCAAGGACAGGGTTTTACATCCCGTTTGTCGTAACTATGTTCACGTTATACAAGATAGACGCGGATCGGAGATCATATTTTTCATTTTTTGGGTAATACATACTTAGTGTACTTATAGACAAATTTATGTGGCGTGCGAGCGTGTGGAGCTTACCCAATTAAACAAAAAGATTTTCAAAAATGAAAGAAAAATGAAACTTCAAACCTAATTTTCTCGGTAACCATTAGTTTGCGTCATCTTCTCACTTGAAACTTTTTGTTCAATTCGGTAAGCTCTACATTATAAGTTCGGATTACATTCGGCTGAACACGTGGTATTGTATACGGGTTGTTCAGTTGAACGTAGTTCGACTATAAACATGTTTTTCTCAGTAACCGTTAGTTTGCTACATATGTTAACTTGAAACTATTTGTTAAGTTCGGTAACCTCCACACGCTCTATAAGTATAAGTTTGGAATACTTTCACCTGAACACCTAGTACAAATAGTTTACTGTTTTGTATAGAATGATCACTTTTGTGCTCGTTGAAATCTTATTGATTTTTTTGTAGTTTTTAATTCTAGTCTTAATCGATGAGTAATAAAACACTGAGTTTGGCAGGCAGATAGTCGAAAGAATACTTCAATTGTTATGAGAATAGAACGCTGGTATTAGATACATTTTTTAATGTTTAAATAGTACAAAGTAATAAAATTCAAAGGTTATACGTCGCGGCAAACAAGGTCGCGTGATTAATTTTGTCTCTATGGCAACTTCCGAGCTCAGTACATGGTTGTTTAATTTTATTATGTAATTAATCTGCAAAACGAAATTGTCTCTGTCGCAAGAAGACATCAATCATTAGCTTGAAACAAATTGGATAGGTAAATGGTAATTATTAATCAAATATCAAGTCCAAACGAAATGACATTAATAAGTATATTATATATTAATAGGTTGAACGGTTAAAATTAAAGGGTCAGTAACTACACAAACATTTTGACTAGGAGCTTACAACCGCAAGGTGTTTCTGCTGAATGTAGTCCAAACTTACAGAGCATATAAAGCTTACAGAACTAAACAAAAAGTTTAAAATAAGCAAATGGCGCAAACTAACGGTTATCGAGGAAAACATGTTAAAAGTTGAATTACGTTAAGCCGAACATAATATACCATGCGTACGGTATATAATATACGGCGTGTTCGGTTGAACGTAGTGTAAATTTGTAGAGCGTGAAGTAAAAACAAGAAGTTTTAAGTGAGCAGATGGCGCAAACTAATAGTTGCCAAAAACGTGCTTAAAATTAATTTATATTTTCATTTCTTTTATATAAATTTTATATTAAAAAAAAAATTTAAAAAAAAAGTAGATGAAATTGCGATCCAACCTTAGATTACAGAATCACCAAGATGAAGGGGCTCATACTTCTAAACGATCGAAAATCCGACCGAAGTAACAGACTCGGATATTAGACAGACCACACGTCATTATCATCATTTGTTTTAAACATTTGATTAAATTACGCATAAAATAGCATTTCAGAATCTTTATTCGTTTTTCAGTACGATTTTTTTAACATCCAATTAAATTAAAATTGGTAAGTACAAGAAGGAAAACAGCCAGAAAGATTTTCAAGAACGAATTAAACGTTAATTTTGTTTTTTAATCTTTAAATCGAATCCTTTGAAATCGCTCTAATAATAAGTATTTAAGTATAATTGGAAATATTTTTTAAATTGTAGTACTTCATCTAGTCTATGCTCGAAATCATAGAGTAAATTAATTTGACAGCAGCGTTGGGTTTTAATCGTGGTTTTAATAGTCATAAATGTCACATGTCAATACATTCCCTATTAATACGGTCCTTATGACACCGAAACTTGTATCTTAATGTTGTATTTTACAGTACTAGGCCTTTTTACTTCTAGTCAATTCGAACTTTTATGTTCGACATGCTAGAATTAGACAAGTGTTGTACGTTAGATATTAATGAACAACAATAAAATAAATAAACTGCTAGTATTATTGTTTTGTATTTATTCAATCAACAAAACGTTCTAGTGTTATCTTGTCCAAATGCTGTAAACCTTTAGTGCCAGGTTACACTAGTGCCAGGTTACCTCCAAAAAAAAACGTAGTGTACGCTACACTTAAACCGACAATTTATTATATATTTATTTAATTCAATTTATCTAGATCATTTCTGTATTACAACTAACATGTGGAACATGAAATAAAATATATGTATGTAAAACCTATACTTATTATATTCGTTTTTATTTATTGCATCATATAATAATTTAGGTATTAGGTATATAATATGTATTGGTAGGACAATGCACATTACGTTAATTTATTATGAAGAGATGTTTTCTTTTCCTTAAAGGTACTATTATGTAATACGTACTGTAGCTGAATTTCATTATGTCATCATAGAATCATAGCACTTAGAGTACAAAGTCTCATTCGATCATCAAAGTTAAGTAACGTCAGCGTCGATCAGTGTTTGGATGGGTGACCGCCTATATATATTTAGTCTATTTACAAAAATTTATTTTAAATATTTATGGAATATTTCACCGAAAGTGATGGACTATTTAAAATATCCTGCGATCTAGGCTCTCCATGACGACGGCATCACGTGTGACGCCAGATTCTTATTTAACCACTATATGGCCTCTATCGTGAAGTAAGTCGTCAGCCCTGAGATGTTTACAAATGAATAATTTCCATCAATCGTCTAAAATAATTTTAAACAAAATAATGTTAATATACACATACTTTATAATCGAAATCTATCCAATTAACGAAACAAAATCTGTCTAAACCGAACGCCAAACAAAACAGTGGAGTATTATTGGAATGTGTACAGACAAAGACAATCGTTAATTAAACTATTGTATCATCGCCCTATTGTTAAAGTTAAACAAACGGCCACCGGACACTCTGTTTATAAAATAATAATTTATTATTGCAACAAATGTTAATAACTTGTCCTCTGTTTGCATAACATCCTGACATTTGATCAATACAAACTGAAAAACTCCCGAACTTATATTATTGTACGATATACGACTGTAAAGAGACAATATTTTAACGCATTAATGTTTTTAAGAGAGTTATTATTTGTATCACCGTTCTACACACACTGTGGTTACTTTTTGTGAAAAGAACAAATCCAATAAAAAAAATTTAAATGCATATTATTTACCAAATCACGAATATTTACGGTTTTTGTCTCTGTGACGCGGCTGTAACCGACACAATAATTTGGGTAAAACGAAGTGAACTATTGCTGTCACCGTACAAATACAATATTATCCCAAATAGCGTTGTTTTAGAATTTTTTTATTAAAATTTTATTTATTTAACTCTGATTTTCTTATATTTTTTAAAATTATTTCTAATCGATACTCTACCATCGGCAAAGTAGGTTTACCCATCGGTATAGCTATGGCTCCTCCATGATGGCTCCTAACAAAAAGTATAGCGTATTCATGACATGTTTTATACGAATTAAGACAAAGTACAGGGTAAAAATAAACAATTATATTATTTACAACAATTATATGTACATAGTTCTCTGTGTCGTGATAGCCCAGAGCGCAACGAACCTGTCTCAAATTTATAAGGCCATAGGGCCATGGTTCGAATCCGGGCGTGTACCAATGAGTTTTTCTGACTTAAGTACATTAACTATCACTGACTCCGTGCCTCGGAGAGCACGTTAAGCAGTCGGTCCCGGACGCTGTCAATAGATGGCGGTCGTTACAATCCCCAACCCGCAGTGGAGTAGCGTGGTGGATTTAAGCTCCAAACTCCCTCCTCACCCTGGGGGTGGTCTAAGCCCCTGGAGTGGGGTAAAATGGGCTGATGATGATGACATAGTTCTTCTTTTTGAAACTGTATTTACTTTGAGATTTTTACTAAAATAAAGGACATGTGCTCTATGTTGTATAACACCGCCGTTGCATACGAAGACCAATCAAGAACTGTATGTTCGATATTTTAATTGATAATTTGAACGTAATTCAATTGTTATTCTGACATTTGTTTCATCGGTAGTCGATGCTGTTAATTGAGATATTCAAGTTGTTTTATTTACTTAGAATACGGATCAATCATAAAAATACGAATTGACTAGAAGCCCTGTTCTGCGTTCACCGTCTAAACTACTCATACTCTAGCTAGCTGGTGCAAGATGGCGATTTTCAGACGGCGAGGTCTCTGTGCACCGGTCTTCACCCTCGCGAAATTGCGTTTAATATTTTGGATACTGCAAAGTGACATTTATGACTCTATTAAAAACAAAGGCTGCCGTCAAATTTGTTTACTCTACGGGAGAAACTGAAATATGCATGCAGTGATAAAATACTTTAAGCTTAAAAATTTTCTACTAAACACATTTTACTGAGATTTTAACTACTTTAGGAGACAAGACTTTGTTCTATTCCACAGTTGTATTTTGATGTTTTGAATTTAAACATTCAAGAACTAGCTGTAAAGACAAACTCGTTCTGGATGCTTCCTATGATATGTGGTCATATCGCTCATATGCGTATACATAGATCACAGACGATTTATATACGCAGACGTAATACAAACTCTATGAAGAACTGCAATGGCGGCCACGTAAGTATGTGTGAGTGGAACTTCACAGCGTATTGGCGGTTGCTAAACTTACTATGGTATGAGTGTGTTCAAGTTGACGCGTACGTACATAGCAAACTGACTTACTTGGGATGCATAGGTTGTTAGTTTATGATGCTACACCCAGTATTCGTAGGTTCATGCTTATTGTTTACACTTTATTATTATTATATAAATATATATTATACAGGTTGAGGTTTTAATGACCAGCCAAATATTAATATAATGATCTTTGGTAGAAAGCCGATAGCCGTCTTGTTTCCTTTTAGTATTGTTCTATAGTAAAATATTGAGATATGACTACACAAACCTTTCTCGAAAAAACCAATAACTCTAGTCACCATTCATGCCCGTCGCCCCATTCCGTTTCAAGGCCTCGCGTACGTTTACTATAGCGTTAAGAAGGCAAACAAACGTTTTAAAAAAACACTGTAGATAAAATAATTTATTATGAAAACGTAACCCATATTTTTTATTTTCTCAATGAGGTTTATTGGTGATACCTAACATCTAGAAAAATGTCGTCCGGTTACTAAAATCTCACCATGTATATTTCTATCATTTAACATAATATAGCCCAAAGTTACACTGACGTCTGTCGGAACTTTTTTAACTGTTATGGCATGTTATTAAAACATCTTTATTACTATTATTGCATGCTAACGATTAAAAAAATCTTTTGTACGTCGATCTTTATGATGGTCGGGGGTGTATTCCTTTGATGAACCGCTATACGAACCCTTATGCAATTTCATCTTCAGCAGCATATTTCGTGAACGGTGCGAACCGCTTCCGGTCCCACGATCCTAACGGTACATGGGCCGTTACGTTATTTCCTGAAGGATCCAGTCTCGGAAAGAAAAGTCGATACAGGTAACTGCCTCAAGCTTGACGCACCCACTACCCACACAATTAGGACTTGTGTCGCATACTCTCTAAACCGTCACTTTTAAATAGGCATCTCATAATACAAGGTTTCGAACAAATACACAGGCATACCACAGTGGGATCTCCTATGGGTTCCGTTTTTGCCTTAAAGGTCCGAAACTCTAATAATTATGAAATTAACTGTAACATCTTATGATTTAAAGGTAAAAGGACTTTATAAAATCAATTTTAATTTCATCATCAGCATCATCATCATCATCAGCCCGTGTCTCTCCACTGCAGGATATAGGCCTGTCCCAAGGCTCGCCACCACACACGGTCCTCCGCCTTTCGCATCCAATTACCCCCGGTATGCTGCAGTATGCACATGGCCGGGGGGCGTCCAACGCTTCGCTTTCCGGTACGTGGCCTCCATTCGAGAACTCGTCTACCCCATCGGTTATCAGTTCTACGACAAATGTGACCGGCCCATTGCCACTTCAGCTTGCTGATCGCTTCGGATATGTCGACAACTTTAGTTCTTTAGTTTAGTTTAGTTATCAGTTCTACGACAAATGTGACCGGCCCATTGCCACTTCAGCTTGCTGATCGCTTCGGATATGTCGACAACTTTAGTTCTTTAGTTTATTTCCACCCATGTACAACAGTGTATATTTATTTATAGATTACACGCATCAGTTTCGGTATGAACGACATTGGCATAATATTATCATACTGAAATTGCTAATTGAGAGCCATTTATACACATATAAATAGTGGAAGACATCACGACTGATATCGGAAAGAAGAATGGCAGTGTAAGTGGGAATAGAATTATGATATCGCGTGGAGTATTCGTAAAGTTAAACTTCTCTCTCTATTAATACAAATACCTATGGAAAATGAATATGGAAAGGAAAGCGGTTCCTCTTTGATCATAGAGATCAAAGATCTTTCAGTGTTATTGCTATATGAGAGCCCATATGATACTTTCATCACTAATTTACATACGAGTTAAAACCTATCTCTTATTTACGACAAACACAGGAGATAGGTGACCATAGATTTTTAAATATGAAATCTATCAGAAATCTATCTATAATACATTAGCCATTGGTAGAGGAACGGAGATCCATAGGTTCACGAGATTCAGTTTTTACTCTATGTCATAATAAATTTTATACCTTTAAATTGAAATCGTTTCAACAAATGCTTGATGTTTTTTACTCGACTGCGGAGGGTATATGTTTATCAATCTATATATGTATGTATGTATGTTTGTTTGTTTGTTTGTATGTATGTATGTATGTATGTATGTATGTATGCATGTATGTATGAATGTATGTATGTATGTTTGTTTGTTTGTTCCTTTGTGGCGCTCACGAAACGCGTGGGCCGATTTCGATACTCCTAACGACAATCGATTTGTCTTGACATGACAGTAATTAAAAGTAGTTATAAAGATAACCAGACGCCATTGTGACAAAGATAAAAATATAAAGTCAATGAACTATGTAGAATATTAGTGAGCGGGGCATTAGGTATTGAAAAGGTCTTCAAAAATCATATTTAGGTTTGGAAAATCATTTTTTTGACCACTTAAATTTTTTAACGATTTAAAGTTGGTTGCAACCGTTCTTACCTAATTTTTTTATAATCAATACTTACAAAATAATAAAATATATAAGATGACAGTTAAGTTGACCGATGACGACTGACCGATTGGCCAAGTGGTTAGAGACCTTAACTGCGGAGCCAAGGGTAGCGGGTTCGATTCCCGGCCGGGACAAATATTTGGGTACATGAACATATCTATTTGTTCCGTGTCTGGGTATACAATATCTATGTATATGTTTATATTATAAAGAATATTTAAGAATGTATATCAGTTGTCTGGTACACATGATTCAACTTTGCTTAGTCTGGGACTAGATGGCGCTGTGTGGCATGTCCGAGATATTATTATTATTAAGTAGATGGATTTAACTTCTTACAAAAATAAAAAATAGTAAAAGTAAATTAAAAAATCTTACGAATCGAAATGCAGGCTTAAAACAAAGATGAAAACAAGATGTCCTACTTCTCTCTCCGATCCCACAGCCCGCCAGTACACCCTAAGAAACTACATACCTAGGGTACTCTTATTGGGGCACTAGTTTTATTAGAGTTGATAAAATTGCATTTTTTCTTCATTATCCAAATTTTTCCAATCCATTCCATTAGCCCATTATATCCCACTGCATGGGCTTAGACCTCCCCCCAGGATGAGGAGGCTTGGAGCTTAAATCCACCACGCTGCTCCAGTTGGTGGCATTATCCAAATATATTAACAATATTTTTCGAGTATTTATTTAATTTTATAGACATAAATTTTCTAAATTATGTTTTATTACTAATAATAATAAATTAATTTAATAATTATAAAATGATAAGTAACTAATATCATTTTCTAGAGGTCATTTATTTTGAACAATATTTCGCCACAGAAGACATCCAAATTTTAAATGTCAAACTTTGGTTATGGACTTACTGAAACGATATTGGCAGAGAAGCAAGTCAACACAATAAGAAATTTTCATAGTTAAAAAACCATCAAGTAGTTCATAGCGAAAATTGGGAGTCGATATTGTTGACTAGATACACTATAGCGACCGCGGGAAATTCGATTTGACTTTCTGACTATAGTTTCACCTACATTATAATCATACAGTAGAAAGAGATAGATAGCGTGTTATAAAGACCGTATAGCGCTGTACGCGTGTGTGTGTCTGCGATTTGGTCTTGAATACTTAAGATAAAACACACTTTAGAATGAAAATAGATACATGTAGTGTTAAGAGTCGCAGTGCGTTTCGAGGTGTATGCACGTCATATGCGCAAGAGCCGGTGCGGCAACGTCGCGCGGCCAATGTTTTGTAAATAGAATCTCCGGTGGCCATTGTGAACCGAAGCGGTGGAAATATTGGGTTAGGTTTATTGCTATGTCGATGAATTGACTCATACCGATGCCTTGTACAATAATTGATTTTTTATTGGATACATAACCGATTAAAAGTTCAGTTATGTTTTCGAGCATGTTCGATGTTTAGACAGGTGATTAGTTGAATTTGTTATTTGCCTAACCGACATAAAATAGTTTCATTTAATAATTACTTATTTTCATACTTTTTATTCTACTCTGTGTACCTATTTTATCAAATTTGATTGAAAATTTGTTGACGCATGTAACTTTAAACGTAGCTCTGATTTCTTGAGGTTTTATCCAGTAAGGTGTCTGTAAGTTAACCGATGACAAAAAAATAAATAAAATTCGAGCAAAACATGTGACACGGATCTGGCAACAAAATTAACACGGGTTTGCCAATTAAAAATTTAAAACAATTCTGGACCATTGATAAAAAAAAACATTGCAACAGATTAGAACAATTTATATATTGTATTTTAAAATAATTTCTGTGCAATTTTGAACATGGTTTCATCCAGCAGGTGGCATTTATCTATTTTGTATTGTTTAAATTATTATTATTTTGGCAGGTGAGCCTTAAACCTGTCTAAGAACTCGAAACAATGCATGAGTTGGGATCTGATGTACGTGTCTATATTCTTACTGCTTTATTCTAAAATATGTTTTGTCTTCCTCTCTCATGAGAAAATGTAGAAATGGTAGAAAAAAACAAAATATTTTTTAGTTAAAATAGTGTTTTAGAACGTTTATGAATAAGGCAGCTAGTTTGCTTATCTGGATTCCCCCCATAAGTAAATCTAGATAGATTTGAGTGTGTAATTTGGTTTGATGATGGCATAATTTTACAAAGAAAAAAAAAAGAAATCTGTTATCAAGAAAATATAGTCTTCAATATATACAAATACTGCATATTCTTAGACCATTACAATTTGCATTGACATATCTATTTTTTTGATGTGTACACAGTTTCGCGTATAACTATATAGATTTTTGAACTAGCTTATATCCACTGTACAGATTAAAACTATGCTAAGGTCGTGACAGTGCGAGATAAGAAAACGATAGAGTGCGACCAATTGTGTCGTCTATCAGAGAGATCGAGTAACAACTAGACTGTTTTGTTTTGTGCAAGACCACCTAAAACTCGTTTTGAAGGGTTTTCTTCATATAAAAGTATTAAAAACCGTAGGCAAGTTTGCAAAGAAAGTCTCCCGTTTACGCGCTTATTGTTTTCTTGTGCAAAGGTGTGTAAAGAATTTGTCGATGCCTTCACTATTAAAGCCTATGTTACATAACGTATTTATTAGGTTAGCAGTATGAAGTGAGTTACATATTAGTCAAGCTAAAGTTGGATGTCGTCTTTATGTTCTTTCGTTTTTTGTTGTGGGTTTAACTAGAGAACTATAGCGGCTAGAGTTTTGTTGACCTTGGCAAGACGCCGTCGTGACAGACACTCCTGTGTATCGGAATCCTTACCAGGATGGTTTACTTTTTAAATGTTTACTCGCCTCTAGAATTTAAAATGAGGGGGGAGATATGATACGCCATATTAACAAATTAAAGGTGTGGCATGTCCAGCTGGCGGGACCTCGTCAGCAGTTCTTAAGAACATCGAATATGTAGGCTGCGGAAGCGCAGACAAATGGGTAATAGCAAATCCACAGCAAATCCAAGTGAACCGAAGTTAAAGCAATCTTGCAAATTGTTACAACCGTTTACTATATCAAGACGTCGTCAGTAGAAAATATAAAGTCCGTTCAGGAGCGAGCGGAGTTAGGGTCACTGAACAATATTTAAGAATTTTTCAAATATATTTTTTTTTTGGAATCTAAAAGAGACTGACAAAAAGTTGCAGTTTTTCTGTTAGATATCTATGATTCAATATCAACTAAGTCTGAAAATGTCAAAATGTACCTACCCTTTGCAGATTACCTATAAGATTAGGGGGATTGGAATTCATGAGTAAATTTAGAAAACATATTATGCCCTTTCAAACGATACTTCACATGATACAATTAACAAAACCTTTGAAAAGAAAGCCACTCACCAACGATTATTATGGCCCTGTGTACGGTGACATTCAAAATTAGATCAAGGGATAAGTTGAAGTTGATCTATATCTGGATGCAAACCCCAGTAGTAAATGCAAGTTGAATTTCATCCACATTTTCTTGGAAAAGAACAAAAGAAATGTATTTTTGGTTTGATTGAAGAAAACATTTTTTCCGTGTCAGTCACAGACAAGTCAACCTTTAGACTACGCTTTAATAAAAGTCAGTACGAAAACGAAATCGCCAAAAACTGACGGGTTGCGGGGAGAGGTCGGCTAGTTTTCATAGTTCCACTAAAACTGTGGGTCCAAAGTATACTTTTGACATATAACTGTTTATACGATTCACATGTTAAACGAATATTTCGGGAACATGTCCTCAAAGTAACCGTTATATCGTACTGTCTTCAAAATATCCATTATATCGAGGATTGCTCTATAACTTTTGAATTGTTAGAATATATGCAAAAAATCAAAATGGGTTCCATTGTTGTGAGTCAGCAGGGTGTTTTTCACCCCAGAAAAAAAATGTCCTCAAAATATCCCTTTGACATATATATATATTCAAATTTCTTTTCAAGAATCAATCTGTAATTCAAGATTGAAATCCATTTTTCATTAAAATTTACCCAAAAGTTTTTAAGATAAATAAATACATTGGAATATATAAAACCTTTTCAAGAAAATTATAATTTTGTATTCTAGGAAAATGTCTATGAAGGACATTCAATCAAACTCGATCCTTTAAAAAATTATTCAAGAACTAAGAATTATCCAAGCAATATTTGACGACCGCTTAGCCTAGTGGGTAGCGTAGCTGCCTACGAAGCTGGAGGTCCCGGGTTCGAATCCCAGGTTGTGTCAGTATTAATATGATGAATATTGATACTGGTACCGGGTCTTGGTTGCTATATGTGTGTGGTGTCTTCGCAAAAATATTTATACATGTATATATTATAAATAATATTTAATTATGTATATCAGTTGTCTAGTAACCCATAACACAAATATAATACTTGTTTACTTTGGGACTAGATGACGCTGTGTGGGAAGTCCCATGTATTATTATTATTATTTATATCAATGAGATATACTTTCTGTTACAGATATCAAATATGATAAAGACATTTTTAATGGTAGAGACAGTTTGTAAGTTTTTTATGCATATTTATTTTGAAAACAGTCACACAAATTTGTTAAGAAATGTATAATTTTTCTTTTAATTTTAATTTTAGGCATTTTTGAAGACATCAAAAATATTCAATGAATTGTTCATTTCCATTAAAAAAATTGTGTTCTTTGTGTTGAATTTTAGAAATAATATTATCTGAGGCTTATCTGAGGACAGAACTTCTTTGTGATCTGTCTAAATGCGTATAAATACAAAACCAATTATTGTAATAGTTAATGAGGTTCATAAACTACTTGCAGATGTAATTTAACCTTTATCCACTGGATGTTGGATTCGTGACAGAATTTTCATATATTATTAGATTTTTCTGAATGTATTCAAAAATACTTAAATTAACTGTACAAAGTATCAATCTATATGAAAATTGCAATAACGTGAAAAGTTAGCCTTTGGGCGTGAACTATGCCTAACGCAGTCTATATAGTACATGTCAATTTTAAAATTTGTATATTATGCAACAGGATCTTAATATCGATTTTATGTCATATATGAATTTCTTCAGCGTGCAACTGAAAGATGTTGGGTAGGTGGGGCTGTATTCTCGGGGTCGATGACCTCTCCGCCCGCCCAAGCCCTACACCCAACCTCCTTAGTCTTGTTTTCAATATTTTATTTATAAGGAATGAATACAGAAAACATAGTGTAAGCAGTACTACATGAGAAAGGTAAAATAAAAAAGAATTTATTGAAATTAAAATATTCCTATAAAATCAAAGTTTGGTAGCAGTAGATAATAAGCATTCTATTAAAAAAATGTATTAATAAAATAGCTTACGTAAATGGTAAAAAAATTAAACTGCATGCAATCATGTAGAAAATAGATCAGAGGTAGGTAATTTAAAAAAAATAATAAGAAGTGCATAAGGTTATAATTTTCAAATTATATTTACCTTGATGTCTTGTAAGACCTGAAAACAATTTAAAATTCAATTAATTATTGTATTCCAATTAATTAACTATACTAGGGGTCTGTTTCACCATCTATGAATTTTCTAAAACCCGGTCCCTTCTTAGAGTAACGAAATTAATAGCACGCTACTATTGCGTTCCTTTACGGATTCTTTTAATATATTACTGTCAATTTAATTAGAATCTAGCAGTTAAAGAATTATGTGATTTGAAAAATAAATGTAATTATTGTACTCATATATGGTGAAACAAAAAATATCTATACTGTATATTATAAAACATACCGGAGTGATGTTTATACATGTAGTATATTTTTTGATTTATTGTACTCGCTTTTTAGTCATAAAATCCAACCCTAAAATGCTTATTATTATTTTTGTCTCACTGTGTCCTTATAATATAACTCAAGAACTACTAGAAAATCTAGAAAATAAGATGAAGAAATAGAAAATATCATGAGAAATAGATGAAACATAGGGATGTAGCGTCACGTTACCATCTTTGGGAGTAAAAATCTTTATTTCAGAATTTTAAAAAATATTTACAATAAATACACTCCTATAAAAATTATTTTCTCCTTACGATACTTAAGAGTTATCGAAATAATGTAAAAACTATGACCAAAGTCGGAAATAAAAGCTAGTATAAATTGTATTTGAAAGGTACGAATTATACGTTTATACTCAGGTCGCTTCGGGTCAATGCCCCCGCCGAGCGCCGACCCGACCCGGCCCGACATCTCCCCTGGGCGATATCACAAAACCCGGGGTAATACGTGATAGTTGCTGATAGCTTAACGTAGGTCAAGGTTGTATAGATTGGCAACGAGGTCGTATTACATACAATTAACGGCGTCGTAATGTACCTATACACGTAGAACGAACACACATATCTGTTAATGCGATTCCCATCCCCGCTTTTTCAGTTTTGAATTGCACTTTCAATTCCATTCCATCTTGCAATTCGAAGTTCTGCTCATCATTGATTCGGAATTTTGATTAGATTTGTAATCGTTGGGAACTTTTAACCAGGGTAAACATTGTCTATATTACTCTAAATTCAATTATATTGTCAACATCCCTTCACATTCTTCGCGTCAAAAAATCAATTCAAATATTTTTGCATTTATGATACTAGTTAGGATTTCACCGAATACTGGGTATATTTAAGAACATATAAAGTACAATTATTATGGTTTTATGTAACAATATCAAAATATCGACCGAAAATTTGCTATTGTAATAGCAAATACAAATGAATATTATATATGAACAACAAATATTAACTTGTAGTAGATTCGAGCATTTTTAATATTTTTTGATATTATTTAAGGTTGGGAGACACTAAAGTATAATGTCATTACTTATCGCATTAATTGTGAAGCTCCATTAGCAAGTGTAACTATCCATACAATTAATGCGATATGATTCGACTGATCGATTGATTGGCCGAGCGGTTAGAGACCCTAACTGCGGAGCCAAGGGTCGCGGGTTCGATTCCTGCCTGGGATAAATATTTTTGTGTATGAACATGTCTATTTGTTCCGTGTCTGGGGGTAAAGTATCTATATATGTAGATATTTTGGAGAATATTTAATTTTGTATATCGATCGTTTGGTACCCATAATACAAGCTTTGCTTAGTTTAGTAGTCCCAGGTATTATTATTGTTATATTACAGCATTACAAGTGAGTGTGATTCCTCCTTTAAAACTTAACATTTTAGTAATGGTAATTTTTATTAAAACGACAGCTCGTAAATATATACACTAAGAAAATAAATTAATGAAATAAGTCTTAATTCTCAACATAAATAAAAATGTATCTAATAACACTTTCTGTTCCTAAATTTTAGTACTAAAAGGATACAGTTCAAAAGTCGCAAATGAGCTTTTTGAAAGTTCTAACTGAGACTTAGTTTTTGGGTCACTATCCGACATAACTTAAAGACTACCTACTGTTAATTCTCGTCAAAGGTTTTCATGGTATCTACAAGTACGATAGTTTCCTAGGATTAAATGTCTTATTAATTCATAATTGAACAGAGATCAGATCTTGTTTTGTTTGAGCTTAACTCATAATTCGACTGTATAAAATTTCACAGACAATAAATAGATTGTCCTGTATCTTATTAGATGTCTAAGGCTTTTGAACTACTTGATGGATTCCGATATGGCAGGGTTTAAACCGGGAAAATCGCAGGTTATCGACCGGAACGGGTAAAGTATAGACGCCACGCCCAGGCAAGCGTTGAACGTTTACCCGTAAAGGTAGGTCAGGAACATTCGAGATTTACTATTTGACGGTGGACGAAAGGAGCACAAGGGAAGGAAAGTAGCAAGGTGGAGGTGAAATCCATTGTGACAAAAAAGTGATAAATTATAATAAAGTCCATAAAGTAATTTCTCTAGAATAGTTAAATATAAATTACTTGCATTTATATGCCCTTTCTAAAACCTATTAACGAAATGTATTATGTCCTTTCTAAAACCTATTAACGAAATAAGTATTTGATGTGTAACATAAATCTATTATTTAAAACACAAATTTAATATTATGATAGCGAGTTTAAGTTTTTATTTATTTATTTATTTAAATAACTAAATATATAAAAACTTAACCTCGCTATCATAATATTAAATTTGTTCAATTAAACAAGTTCAAATAATAAAAAAAATTGTATAGTGAACTTATCTGGATAGCTTTGTTTTTTAAATACGTTTCATGGGACGCACAACTGTTTAATAACTTGCCATTTTGAACAGTCTAAATGTTTGGTTTGTAGATATAAACCTCTCTATGTTTATGATTGTATTAAAAATACTATAATGAAATTGCACATTCTGTTTCGAAAATATTTGCTAAATCTATTAAAAATAAGTAATTAAGCTGTGATTCAATTTAAAGTATGCATTAAGCTGCTATTTTTTGTGTTCAATATGTAGTTTGCAATAGCTACATTAGCCAACTCATCTATAATAGGCTGTCCCGTAGCGTTCAGCCCAGGGGACACGTAGTAAGTACGGTGAAGCCACAATCGCTGCCATTATACGGGGGGCGTAGATGCGTGATCCGGGCAAAGTTCAAGGGCTCGTCTGGCGGTTGTCTACACGCGTTCCGTCTGGGTATATATCATTCCGAGAATATCCGGACGAATAGCGTGTTATATGGCGCGAGATCGAGAGTCAAAAAATAGGTTGCGATTTGTCTAGTTATTTTCGAGTAACGAAAAGGTTGAAATAATTTTAAATTTAATATATACATGCAATTAAATAAGTTCACTCTTATTTTCCAGAGGAAGGCATACAATTATTATAAACATATCATCATTACATTACACTATAAGAATGGATTTAATGAAAATGTTAGATACAATTTAATTTTTCCAATCAGCAACATCCCTCGTGTAATGTATTTATCTAATGTTGTTGATGTGCAAAAGTATAAGTCAATATAATAAAAGTATAAGTAAAAGTATAATTATGATTTTCGAAATATGTGGTTTTACTTTAACTCATTGTTTAACATAAAGTAACAAGATATTATAATATTAATTTTAATAATACATAGGACTTCCCACACAACGCCATCTAGTTCCAGAGTAAGCAAGTATTATGCTTGTGTTATGGGTTACTAGACAACTGATATACATACTTAAACATTCTTTATAATATATACATATATAAATATTTTGGCGAAGACACCTTATACATATAACAACCAAGACCCGGTACCAGTATCAATATTCATCCTATTAATACTGACCCGACCTAGGATTCGAACCCGGGACCTCCAGCTTCGTAGGCAGGGTCGCTACCCACTAGGCTAAGAGGTCGTCTAAGATAAAACAGTTCAAAAATATTTTTGCAGCTAAAATCATTTTTGAAACTAATTAGTACTCAAGTATTGAGTAGGTATTAGGTCTATCTAACTTACCTAACTGTAACTACCAACGTACTATTGAATATATCTACTTAGGCATTATAGTGGCAAATTCAAAAAACGTAAATTTCAACGAACCTGTCTCAAATTTATAAGGCCATAGGGCCATGGTTCAAATTCGGGCGTGTACCAATGAGTTTTTCTGACTTATAACTGTCACTGACTCCGTGCCTCGGGGAGCACGTTAAGCAGTCGGTCCCGGTCAATAGATGGCGGTCGTTACAATCCCCAACCCCCGCAGTGGAGCAATGTGATGGATTTAAACTCCAAACCCCCCCCCCCCCCCTCACTCTGGGGGGAGGCCTGAGCCCCTGCAGTGGGGTAAAAATGGGCTGATGAAGTGAAGAAATTTCAAGGCTCACTCACAGTCCACGTAGTGTCGCTTATTTGTCGCATATTCGTCATTACGCTTATGTAGGTACACCATCTGACGCCTGCTTGCTTAAATGTATTTTTATAATACATAGGTACATATACAGATATTTTACACCAAGACACAGAACAAATAGATATGTTCATGCACACAAATATTTGTGCCAGGCCAGAATTGAACCCGCGACCTTCGGATCTGCAGTCGGTGCCTCCGAGCACTCTATCGAGTCAGAATAGTTACACTGTCCGCTAAGCTGCAAAAGTCGGACTCGCGTAGTTCTTCACATATTATTTTATGTAAGAGCAGCATGCTGGAATCAGACAGGTAGCGCAAGCACATTTGTATAGCGACATGCCACGTGGTCTGGGAGTCTTAGAAATAGACGTGTTTCGTATATGCCTCAACATTTCCAGTCAGATATAAGAGCGTCCAGAAGCCCACAACGATGCAGTGAAGGCGTCCAATACGGCGAATATATAACAAAGTTCGAGACATTACGCTATTGTAAGAAAATGTATATTATGCAGAATTATCATTTAGAAGCGTAATGAAATCTTCACTTCACTTCACTTCATCAGCCCATTTTTTACCCCACTGCAGGGGCTTAGGCCTCCCCCAGGGTGAGGAGGGGGGCTTGGAGCTTAAATCCACCACGCTGCTCCACTATGCGGGTTGGGGACTGTAACGACCGCCAGCTATTGACAGCGTCCGGGACCGACTGCTTAACGTGCCCTCCGAAGCACGGAGTCAGTGATAGTTGTGTACTTACGTCAGAAAAATTCATTGGTACATGCCCGGATTCGAACCATGGCCCTATGGGGCCATATAAATTTGAGACAGGTTCGTTGCGCTTTGGGCTATCACGACATGTATAATGTATAACGACATTTATAATGAAATACATTGAAAGAAAAAACCAACAACAATCTCTTGAATTTGCATATGAAAATACGGTATTTCATTTAATGTTTTTTTCGTTTAAAGTGAATTTCTTTAGTGACGACCATCAACCTGTTATCATCTAGATATACATATATAGCTATAGAATCGAAGCACAGACATATTTCCATACAGTATTCAGCCAAATACAACACAACTAATAGACGGGATAAAGTATAATAAAATTTTAATCTACGTCTAATAGCCAGTCGTCAACTCTTCGTTCCACAGAGAATCGAGTAGGTTAGATGTGCTACAAGGCGATATTTGTTTAAACGTGTCCCATAAAGTAAAAATATTACGTACACATAAACAGTTTTGTCTCAGATTTATATCATTTTAGAAAGCTGTTAAGTCGTTAATTATTTTTCTTTATTTCTTTGGTATGATTTGATATCGCATTTTAGAGTTTAGGTTAAGAGATTTGTTTTAGTGTGCAACGCCCTGCATTCACTAAGGGGACAGTAGATACGCCTACATGCCAACTCTAACCTACTTTAATTCTCTGTGGTTAGTTCAGTCTCTTTCACATTCACACGGAATAACGCATTTGTCTGATATATACAAAAAAAACATCGTTATAATGATAACGCGTTCCAACAATCAATATCTACCTTACACTAAAACGCAATTTTAGTATCGATTTATCGATTGAGATGAATTTTTTTTTTATAAATATGTTTTCAATGCCCACCCACTTTATATAATCTTCAATCTCTTTGTATGTATTCAGAAATAAAATGATTTATATATTCATAACAAATAGATCCGTTTGAAGTTGAAGCACTTTTCTAGATATGCGTATATAACAGCATGAAAGTTTAAACGTTACCGGTAAGGTTTACCGACCCCTGAGAGTGGCTGGAAAAGACAAGTTCAAGGCTGATCCTGGATCCCTTGAGACGGACGCCGCCGGCGGACTCGACATGCCGCTTTACGCTAGGTCGCGGATAACTCTCTTCTTGCTATTTTATTTTCGTCCTTTTTACAAAGCGAAAACAGGCGTATTTAATATTTCAAAAGGCGTTTTTATTATTGTGGACATGTGTCACACAACACTATTTTCACAACCTTTGTATTAGCGTTTAGTTTGAGAATCAAAGTTTGTCACATTTGAGCAATATGAAGAGTGTCGTGATAGCCCAAAGTGCAACGAACCTGTCTCAAATTTATAAGGCCATAGGGCCATGGTTCGAATCCGGGCGTGTACCAATGAGTTTTTCTGACTTAAGTACATAACCTATCACTGACTCCGTGCCTCGGAGAGCAGTCGGTTCCGGGTGCTGTCAATAGGTAGCGGTCGTTACAATCCCCAACCCGTAGGGGAGCAGCGTGGTGGATTTAAGCTCCAAGCCTCCCTCACCCGGGGGAGGCCTAAGCCCCTGTAGTGGGGGAAGAATGGGCTGATGAAGTGAAGAAGATGAAGAAGAGGAAGGGAAGGGACGGGCTCGTTGCCCACGCGATTGGTTATCTACTACATGCTGTGTTGTGTTTAGGTCTTTGTGTGTTACCCATCGCAACTAGTTATATATTATTGAAAAAATTTAAAGTAAATAAAGTTGACAAAATGTATTGCTTTTGAATCATCGAGTTTAGCAAATGTGCGCCCTCTAGCCTGCTATATTCATAGTTCGGTTATTTTCACAAATTGGAAATATACCAGCCGAGCAAATCGTAACAGAGTCGACGCCATACAATGGGCTAATCTGAACAAGAAAGGAGCTTCCCAACTTGGCAGCCATTTTAAGTCATCCATCTATAAATCCACAATCTCAACATCTTGCCTCATTTCACAATGTGCGGAGTTTCATCAAAATGGTTTCTTTATCTCTATTTTAGCGATGAAACTGTATTATAGACTAAATATTTTTTTTTCTTTTTCCTTCCTGGTTCCTGGATAAATAAAAAAAAGAATACTAGATCTTAAACAATAGAGCGTATCAAAATGGTAGTAGCAGCGCTAAATTCGATGCTAATAAAGCGTTGCCAAAAAAACATTAAAAAAAACGATGCCCAACAATCCGTTAGTTGTTCACAGACAATGGTTATCGTTATGTAATAGCAGAGCGGTTTTATCTAATTCAAACGGTTAAAATGGTAAATTGTACTGTAGAATCACGATCACTAACACAAAAAAATTTTAGAATATATTTCACCGGTGAATTGTAATGTGTATACTGAAATCAATAAAATATTTGCATCTATTCCGAATAAGTGTAAAGCTAATATACTTTTTTTAAATAATTACAATTCCTTTCAAAATCTCTTCATTTCAGGGTCGATTTATAAACGCAAGGCAAGCTTCGGCGCGTACATTTTTGTGTAGGTCTTATAATTCATGTAGTATCCATTTTCAGTAGCAGACTAATCGGGATCGGTTTCAAATCTTCACGGCTCTTCACGATTGACTCTTGGTTCATTTCGCGAGTAGAAATTTCTACTGTGAAAGTGACTAAACTAAAAATGCATAGAGCGTTCATTAGTCATGTTCCCTCCCATCAAAGCATAGACGTTACGAGCTAAACACGTCAGAATCCGTATTAAAAAAAAAAAACCGACTTCAAAAACATAAACTAAAAAGTTAAAAATAAAATTTTCACTTTAAAGAAAGGAGCATTAACAGGCGGCATATAGTTAATGAAGTCGGTGCCTACTCACTCAGACACTTTAAATTGTGTTCTATTTTTGTTATAGTTATAAATATATCATTGTTTTAATTGTTATTGTTGATTTTATGGTTATAATAAAGCGAGGTGTATTATTTAAATAAAACTAGTAATAAACAAAATTAGTTTTTACTTGACTTGACTTGACAAAAAGATGGTAGCAAAAAAAAAAAGAGAGTAACCATAAAGAACAAAAAGTGACATAAACATGTACCATCAACAACAGGATAAAATGGTGCGTTCACTATCCAACACCCCCTTTAGAACGCAAACCCATTTTAACAAGACAAAATGAATGTTTATGGTAAACTGTGCCTTTAGTTAATATATCAGCAACCATATCACTGCCTTTGACATATATGAATTTTATATCTGATTTAATTACATGACTTCTAAGAAAGTGAAATCTTATATCTATATGTTTTGTTTTCGGTTTATAACAATCTATTGATGCAAGCTTTATTGCACTCTGGTTGTCACAGAAAATTGTCAAAGTATCTGCACACTGTCCAAGCTCATCTTGCAATTGTCGCAGCCACAGCGCTTCTTGTGTTGCGGATGCCATAGCCATGTATTCCGCCTCGGCAGTGGACAGAGCAACGGTTTGTTGCTTGCATGAATTCCATGCGATGCTGCCATTCTGAAATATGAAAACGTAACCCGTGCAGGATCTTCTATCCTCTGTGTTACTTGCCCAGTCTGCATCGCAGAATCCAGTTATTTGTTGAGAATCGTCCTTTGAATAACATAATTTGTATTCTTTTGTTCCTTGAAGGTATCTCATGACTCTTTTCACTCCTAGCCAATGTTGATTGCCCGGATTATTACTATATTGGCTTAATTTACTGACTGTGAACGCAATATCTGGTCTAGATACTTGAGCCAAATATAGTAGACATCCAACTGCCTGTCTATATGGAATGTCTTCCTTTTTATCTTTTTCAGTCTTATCAAATTTCATGTTCACTTCTATCGGAGTCCTAACCGGTTTACATTCTGACATACCGAATCGCTCCAACATTTCCTTGATATATTTCTCTTGATCAATCATAATCGAATTTGTGTCTCGGTTTCTTGTAATATTTAGTCCGATGCATTGCCTCACTTTTCCAAGATCTTTCATTTCAAATTTATTTTTCAGTTTTTCTTTTATGTTTGATTTTAATTTTTGACTGTTTGTAAAGATAATTAAGTCATCAACCCAAACTGCAACATATATCATATGAAATTGATTAGCGTGATAGTAAATACAAGGATCAATTTTTGATCTTTTCAGTCCAATTTCTTGTAACACGCTATCCAGTTTTATGTTCCATTGCCTGCTAGCCTGCTTCAAACCATATATAGATTTATGTAATTTACATACTTTGGTTCCTTCCTCATATAATTCAGGTTGCATCATGTAGATTTCGGTGTCAATATTTCCTTGTAAAAATGCTGTGATTGCATCCATTTGATCAATATCAAGATTATAGTTCGCTGCTAGTGCAATAAGATAACGCACAGAAGTATATCTTACTACTGGTGAGTAAATTTCATCGTAATCAATGCCTTTTTTTTGAGCATAACCTTTGACTACAAGTCTGGCCTTGAATCGGTTTATCTTTCCATTTTCATCCGTTTTTGTTTTATATACCCATTTGGAAGGAAGAGCTCTTTTATTTGGTGGAAGCTCTGTTAACGTCCATGTCATATTCTTCTGTAAAGAATCATATTCTTCCTTCATAGCTTTCTTCCAATATTTTGCATGAATGGATGACATGGCTTCCTCCACACTCTGTGGATCTGTCAGATTTGAAATAGAACAAAAATAACTGATTTCTTTATTGTCAATAAAATTTTTATTATTTCTTGGTCGTTGAGATATATATTTCTTAGTTGTATCTAAATTTATTTTTCTATCAGGAACGTAAGTCTCATCTCCGATATCAGTTTCATATTCACTGGACTCTTCGCTTGATATTGTGGTAATATTTAACGGTTTACTAATTGATTGATCAGTGCTTGAACTGCATTTGTCGAGGTTGGCGGACTCTCCAGCAGGCTCAGAAGCGGATTTTATGTTATTTATGTTACTTGAACTATCAACATCACAAGATATATATATATTATTATATTTCTGAACGTTTTCTAAAAATTTAATATCTCTACTTAGTCTTATCTTATATGTTTTTGGGTTAGCTAGGCGATACCCTTTCGTGTTCTCAGAATACCCCACAAATATCATCTTTTCAGACTTCACGTCCCATTTTTGACGTTTTTCATTAGGTACTTGAGCCATAACTTCAAAACCAAAAATTTTTATATGTGATAGATCAGGTCTCTTACCTGACCACATTTCCAGAGGTGTTTTCTCACCGATTGACTGAGTAGGCGATCTGTTTATGATATAAGCCGCAGTAGAAGTAGCCTCGGCCCAAAACGGTTTTGGTAAATTAGCATCAAACAGCATGCACTTTGCTCGCTCAACAAGAGTTCTGTTCATCCTCTCAGCGAGGCCATTTTGTTGAGGCGAGTACGGAGTGCTCGTTTGATGTTTAATTCCATGTTTACTCAAATAACTGTCAAAATTTTTGTTGCAGTATTCTTTACCATTATCAGTTCGGAACGTTTTGATTTTCGTATTGAGTTCATTCTCTACTTTATTTTTATAATCATCAAATGCATCGAGGACACCAAACTTATCTTTGAGAAAATAAACATGAACCCTCCTTGAATAATCATCTACGAAAGTAATGAAATATTTCATACCTCCTAGAGATAGGGTTTCCATGGGGCCACACAGGTCCGAATGTATCAGCTCCAACAAATGGGAAGCTCGAGAGCCAATATTGTTGAACGGCAGCCGGGACTGTTTACCTTCTAGACAAGTGATGCAGGTAAGAGGTAGTTTGTTGCTCTGTGATGTCAGGTTCACTCCTTCAGTACAGGCTGGTAATTTATTTACATCTGTAAAATTTAAGTGTCCCATGCGCCGATGCCACAGGACAACATCATTAGACATATCAGAAGTGCTCAGATTAGCGGCAACCTCTCCACGTGTGTTTAGTAAGTAGAGATTATTTACAAGTGTAGCAGAACAAATAAAATGTCCCTCGTTGTTGTAAATATCACATCCTTTATTATGAAAGTTAACCTTACAGCCATTTTTAACCATTGCACTCACCGATAGCAAATTAGCAGCAAGTTTAGGTATATATAACACATCTTTTACCTGTATTTTGTTTTCATTATCACACAGCATCAAATTCACATTTCCAATACTCTCAACGGGCAGTGGTGTTTTACTGGCCACGGTGATTGTAGAAATCGGTGGATTTTTGACATCATACATCCAATCACATTGATTAGTCATATGCATAGATGCACCGGAGTCAACATACCACTTAACCTGATCCTTTGTTGCTGTAAAAGCAGAAAAAGCAGCAACAAAACTTTTGTCATCATTTTTATTCTGGGATTTCTTCGGTAAGCGACAATTTTTACTTAAATGTCCATACTTGTTACAATTGTAACATCGGGGTCCTTTCATTCTAATAAAGTTCTGTTTCTCATTATTTTTCTTTTGTTTCGTGTAAAATGCTGTTGATTCCGAACTCTGAACTTCTTGCAGAAGTTTAGTTTTTATCATATCAGCACTTATTTTAACACCCGAGCTCTCTATGCCCATAATCATCGGCTTATATGTTTCCGGTAAGCCAGCTAACATCAATGTCCCGAGCCATTCATCATCAACAATAAAACTTATGTTCCTTAATTTATGGGCTGTCGTCATAATCTTGTTCACATAGTCTTCTACATTTCTCGACAAATCTAGGGTAGTAGTAATAAGATCTTTCAATAAGGCAACTTTTCTGGTCAATCCATTATCATCAAACGCTCGTTCCAAATTATTCCAGACTTGTTTTGCAGTTGCTGCGTCTTGGATATGTACGTAGTTGACAGGATCCAATAAAAGAATCAGTTTAGACTTCGCTTTGACATCTTGAGTTGGATCGACCTTTTCGTCTATAATACACTGCCATAAGCCCTCATGCTCTAAATATGCCTTCAGAGCAAATTTCCAGCTTGTATAATTATCACGACCAGTGAGTTTTTCAATATTAAATAGATGATGTGAAGACATTTTTCATAAACGCACGTTGCACATGAGTAACCTCAATATTGCTAAACACGTGCTTTGCGCCCGCCGGTATAATTGCACTTCAACCGTTTCGGAGTTTTATTTACAGTATCAACCACGCTTCTGCTACCATGTTGATTTTATGGTTATAATAAAGCGAGGTGTATTATTTAAATAAAACTAGTAATAAACAAAATTAGTTTTTACTTGACTTGACTTGACAAAAAGATGGTAGCAAAAAAAAAAAAGAGAGTAACCATAAAGAACAAAAAGTGGCATAAACATGTACCATCAACAACAGGATAAAATGGTGCGTTCACTATCCAACAGTTATTACATGGTAAGTACCCATTCGAAGTGTCTGAGTAGGCACCGACTTCATTAACATATGCCGCCTGTTAATGCTCCTTTCTTTAAAGTGAAAATTTTATTCTTAACTTTTTAGTTTATGTTTTTGAAGTCGATTTTTTTTTTTTGAAAATTATTTTATTTTTCAATTTTTAGTTGAACGCATCTGTAACTTATTCGTATTAGTATCAATGGGGCTTCTAAACGTGCTACTCAAATGAGACAGCGCCGTGATTACGCAACTTTAATTCAATGCCAAATTGAGGCATCAGCATGCCTAGTAGATAGTGGTATTCATATGTAACCCTTCAATTTTCATTAAGTATTATTTTTGTGCGAACTGAACATTTTGGCATATTGAACCGTATGACGTAAGACCAACAAAAGGTAACTGCTGTAAATCGTTAAGGAGTTCCTTCGACTATGTATGGTCTGCATCATCAGACCTGTAATGGTACTTATAACCCATATGAGTGCAAAGTTCTCTTCAATAGAAATGAATTAAGTCCAAACACCAGGTAATTGCTGTAAATTGTTAAGGAGTTCCTTCGACTGTGTATGGTCTCCATCATCAGATCTGTAATGGTACTTATAACCCATATGGGTGCAAAGTTCTCATTAATAGAAATGAATCAAGTCCAAACACCAGGTAATTGCTGTAAATCGTTGAGGAGTTCCCTCGATTGTGTATGATCTCCATCATCAGACTGTAATGGCACTTATAACCCATATGGGTGCAAAGATCTCATCAATAGAAATGAATCAAGTCCAAACACCAGGTAATTGCTGTAAGTCGTTGAGGAGTTCCCTCGACTGTCTTTCAGCTCCATCATCAGATCGACTCCCGACCTTCATTAAATAGTACTAGTAGTAGTACTTTATCAAAATACTTAAAATACGATACTTTAAAATACGATTTTCGAAGGTTGCCCTCGATTTCTCTGGGATGCCATCATCAGATCCTGGTTTCCTTATCATGGTACCATTTCGGAGATATCTCCCTTTCACAAAAAAAAAAATCATCCAATTCGGTTTATAAACAACGAAGTTATCCCTGAACACACATAAAAAAAAAATTAAAAAAAAAAACATATATACGGTCGAATTGAGTGACCTCCTTCTTTTTTGAAGTCGCTTAAAAATAACTTGAATTGTCGAACAGAACAGCTTCTATTTCAGTAAAAGTCCTAAATTACTCAATAACTTTGATTTTGTAATGTCTGGATAAAGAGTCGGCGGCAAAAAACGTAGATGAAAATATCACCTAACTGTTCGGTTACGATTCACGCATACAGAGACGGTTCATACATGGTTAGTATAGCGTAGCGAGAGTATGTGGTCTATCGATACACACACAAGTATGTAAAAGTTGGCCTGTCATTTTCGTTGACATTGTATTGCGAGGGTCCATTCAGACATTATATAATCTAAGCTCAATAATTAAAAGCTATCACCCCTTACAGGTTTTATTTTCTATCAAAGTTGTCAATAGCTAAAACAGTAATTTCGTACTTGATTAAACGCGTATTATATATCTATTTTATATGATAATTAAAAAAAAATTCCGTCTGACTGTATTTTAAAACGCAATTTGTTTTTAAATATGACGAAAAATAAGGATCCTCGCTAGTAAAGTAATATAACTCTGTTATTTATTTAAGATAACAGTTAATAACACGACACTGCGCTCTCACGTAACGTATGAACCCTTATCATCGCAGTGACTGAATGAAAAGCAAATGTAATACAGATAATAATTTTATACATTACTACACATTGCCTGTTTGTAACGTTCGTTAACTTGTTTGTAAATTTAGATTTAGAAAAGCACATTGATTATTTATTTATTAGATAGAATGTTTAATTTCTATTTAATAATGTTGCACTATGTCACAAAATGCTGGTGGTGGCGAGCCTTAGGAGAGGCTTATGTCCTGCAGTGGAAGGACACGGGCTGATGACGAAGATGTAGCAAAATTATTAAAAAAAAAAATTCCAGTAGGACACTCTGGGTCACTTTTGAATGTCCTATAGCTAAGTATAAGCAGGTTCGTACGCGACCACTCTAAGAAGAACACTGCAAGAAACTTAGAGTGGCTTGTTTTTTTTTCAAACCATTTTCTAAAAAACTAAAAAGATTAGAGCTATTTAATCTCAAGCATTTTTATCATTCACATATTCTGTTAAATTATAATATACCTTAGACATAAGTTGTCGTTTCACATAATTAATTGTATTTATTTTTCGACGAATCTATGACATTGCTTGAAAGTTTATTATAAAAGCTCATACAAAATTACCTTTTAAGGAACTCAATCTTAGTCACGATTTACAAGTTTTAAACTGCTCGTTAGAATCATACAATAACTTGAACATTAATTTCTATTTATTTTTTTAAATAAATTTAGTCGTGTAATCAGGGGTGTAACTCAAAACTATCGACTTTTTTCCAAATGACACCCTGCATTATATTAAAGTTAGGTCATTTATACAAGATGTCGGTGTCTGAAATCAATTGGTTAAGCGTGTGATAGTCAACGATTACAATAAATAGGCCTTCGCAGATACGAGTGTCACGATAGTGTTTTCGAAATTACGAATAACGATAACTACGCCTTTCAGCAAAATTAAAAATCCTTGAGAATATTTAACTGATACTAATTTCGTGTATTTCTGTCGATTTTTCTTTAAATTATAGAGTTGTAAAATTATAAACCGATCAACTGTCGCTCGTGCATTAACGATTCCATACCGCTGTATAACACATTTATTTTTTATATTATATACATTTAATGTCTTTATCAAAACGTGTTAAACATTGCCACTACCCGTGAATGAAAAATTCTTTTGTTTGTTTTGATCACAGCTTACAAAACTACTACGAGTATATTATGAATCGGCGTTTTTAGTATTTTCTATTTAAGCAAAGTATATGGTACATAACAAACAAAAATCAGAAATTCGTAATTAGTTTAGTTTTTGAGATAGGCACCGTAACAAGAATGATCTAATACTGAACTGTTGCCCTCGTTTTTTTTTATTTTTGAAGATAATTAAAAAGTAAAAATATATTTGTAACTACTCTAGTCAATGGATTCTAGGCATGACACCCCACATGGCAGGATAAAAAAAAAAAACATTTTTTTGTCTGCTTGTTTAAATATAGAAGATCCTTTGAAACATTTTTTAATCGAATTTCGGATTCCATATTCGAATGAGACAATTTTATATAAAATATTTTAATTTCAAGTCTGTAACTCAGCTCGTTAACGAGCTCGAGAACTGTGATATAAGGACACACACACACAGCAGGGTAACAATTCTAAAAAAGTGACACAAAGTAAATAACTTTGACTGATCATAGCCTGCAAAAACTAGCAAAAAAAGTTCAAACCGCCCGACGGAATGCGTTCACTCAACAAACTCAAAATTGGAATCGTTTTAATTAGAGTTTATATTTTACACCTATTTAAATTAGGAAATAAAACAATGATCCTAATAACGAAAGAAGTAAAAAAGTTTGAATCCTTATTTATTTTAAAATTAAAGTGTATGTCATTCCGCGGAAAAACATTTCATCACAAACATAGAATGTTTTTCCAAATAAAAAAATATATGCGATGCGAAGCGGAAGCCGCGACATTATTGATTCATATATTTTCGCGTAGCTAGGGGACTGAGTTATTGCGTTACTGTATTTTTAGTCATATATTTTTATTCGATATTTTCTTATTAACTTTATTACTGGTCGTTTGAAAGCTTCCTGTTTGTGAAATATTTTTTTTGTTTACGTCTTTGTCGACTCTACATTCCTTTCCTAATTATATACTGAGAATCTATCTTCCCCAATTCATTTTTATATTTAATAAAAATCAGTTTCACTACTCGCAAAAAAAAACAATTTTATATTAAATACAATATAAAATTAAGAAGTTAAATGATATATATATATATACACCCTTTCTTATAAGTAAAGTATGTATTTCACAATTTTTTGTTTTAATGTTTCTAAAAAATTATCTACGAAAACGCCCTAAGGAAGTAACATCTTTAGCATTTGTCGTTTAAATACAGAATATTCAATACATTTATGTTATTTTAATTTTTAATAAAGAGTCTTTGGACATAGACCTAAGACCAAACCTGTCTTAAAATCAGACAATTTAAAGTATCCTTGTGCTGTTATTTAGAGTTAAAGACAACTCAAAAAATGCAAGCATAAAACTTTTTAATAAGAATACAAAGTTATTTATTTAAACTTCAATGATACATAAAAGAAATGATGAATAAACAATGTTAGACGAAATATCAAGATATAGTTGTATCCACGTAAAAACAGTCAAACAATGCGTAACACTACAGGGAGCAAATTAAGTGGTTCCCACACTAGGTCGAAGCCTGTATCGTGGGCAACCTAGAATAGAAAAATGATTTAAAACACTTATTAAAAAATAGAAATTTACTTTCAGTGTTTGAAGCTGAAACACATAGCTCAAAATGCGAAACCTGTTTTTTAAAAGCTTGAAGCTTCGTTTCAAATGGAAAGTTTCAAGTTATTAGTATTTACTTATGACGTTTGACGCCTTTAGTTTCATATTTCAAACGTCTATAAACTTCTACGCCTCTACAGTAGAGAACTTCGGACAATGGTAATAATAATAATATCTGGGACATCCCACCGCCAACCACGATGGTCACACTGGTAGAAAAACGGCCCCGAGTAGTCACCCGATCTTCACCATTATTGCTTCAAGCTGACACAAGACCCCATACTGCAAGGAACAGTTTTCAACGTTACAGGAGGTATACTTGTAAACCCTTCGTCACCCTTCGTACTCTCCGACTATGATTTTTTCACGGTTTGCCCAAATTGCCAAAAATAATTTAGTTCCCGAAAAGCAGTAGTAATCGCCTTTAGGAACTTTGTTGAGTCCTGCTTCACAGAGTTATATTGCAAAGACATTCATTATTTTTCTATTAGATGACAGAAATGCGAAAAGAATATGGGTAATTATTCTGATTAGAGAAACACGAGTATTTGTTGTTTCAGTAATTTTTAGTTTAATTTTTTTCCTATATGAAACTGTAATTTCATACTTCAAAACCGATATATATTTTGTTCAAGCACTTGTCGTTGCACCCGACAAGTAGTGTTCATGCCTTTAATAATGTACTTACAGTTCGCGCCTAACTGGTTATCAATGGAGCGATGCGAACCCCGCACTAGCGAAATGGAACCCTCGTCATTTTTAGAGGAAACACGATGTTTGGCACGATCTGTACATGGGAGTGACGCAATATGCGGCGACGCAACATATTTTATCGCTGATATCACAGATCTCGTTATTTGAATCTACGTTTGTAACGAAGTGTGAATGGATGCTGACGCGTTTTACTGACCTAAATTTTTATTCGCCGCGCTCGCACGTCGCGTGTCGTCACGGTTAGTTACTGATTTTTAACATAGACTGGAATGCGTGGTAGGTAGCGCTGGAGAAATTTATGAAGTTATTTTACAAATGCGTGATTGACAAGGGAAATATAAAAAATAGAAATCAGGATCAGACTAGATTGATATTTTGCAGACGTCCACTTTTCGTATGCTCAGCAAAATAAACCGCAGTTCATTCACATGTTCACTTCACCAATAAATTACAACTAAATAATACAATCTATCTATTCGTTCGACCTTCAGCCAGACGCAATATCTGAAAGGGACAAAACCCGATACACCAAAGGAATGGTAGGTATAGTATGAAGTGTAGACTAAAATTCACTTTAGCAACTTATGTATCTTCTTCACACTTGACTTTTGTTATATCTGGTTGGCAAATCAGAATGACGTGGTGAATTTGTCATGGGTGTCGCTTTTTATACTCGCTTTTTATTTACATTTATTTCACTGCTTTTTAGAAAACACCTATTAATTTAAACAATATTGTTTTGTTTTTCTCAAAATTTAGGGAAAAAAAATTAGTGATCGAAAAATGTCGATAATATATAAATAATGTGCATGAACAATATGAAAAAAAAAAAGTTACTGTTTTGTCACTGATTTACGAGTTTTTAATGGTTAATCTCATAAATGCCTCCAATAGTAATAATAAATAAATTTAAAAAAATATTTCATAAGATATAAATGTAAAACGTACTCGTATAATGGTAAACGAAGGGTATTTTACGTCTATGAAACAAGAATAAGGACAAGCGATATGTTATCTGAGCTCGCCTAACTATCTACTTTGTTGTGTGCAGCGATAAGCATTACGAATCGGGCCCAGTTTAACTTAGAAACGTCCGTTCATGATAACATTGACTTGCTATGAATACTAATTTTAATGCATTCCAAGAAAACACAATAGATATTTAACTCAAAATACTCACTTATTTCATACTAGCTTTTACTTGAAACATTACTAGCATAGGTTTTTTAGATTGATTTTATAAGCTGGAGGTCCCGGGTTCTAATCCCAGGTCGAGTCAGTATTTATATGATGAATATTGATACTGGCACCGGGTCTTGGTTGTTATGTGTATGTGATGTCTTCGCTTGGTACCCAAAACACAAGCTAATGCTTAGTTTGGGGCCTAGACGTTGTTGTGATGTATACGTTATTATTATTATTATTCATATTATATAGGTTTTATTCGCCAGACAATTATTTTTTACATTTTTAGATATATCTGTTTCGCAACACCAGTTCATATTTAATTTTAAAGCTTTTAAAGCTCTACTTCGAAAAACAGCTGAGTGATGACACCCAATATTGATTATGTTGAACAATAAATTCATTTATTATTAAATGTATTCATATATTCATTTACCTTTCTTAAATTGTAAGCGCTCTAACATCACACCGTTACAGTCTTACAATTAGTAAAAATTATATATCCGTCTATATTTTTAAATTGTGCTTTTTTTTTAAATTATCATTAGTTATGAATGTGTTGACAAACGCGTTGATGTCTAATTCATTAAAGTGTAGAGTTCGGAGGTCATTCTATTCAAAAAATATTTATCATTATATATATTATGGTAAATAAAACGCTGCTGTGAAAGTGATTTTAGGGATCCGCAGTTAAATTTGAAACACTTATATTTTCGTGTCCATCAATAAGAAAGCCCTGCATTTTCAGTAGTTTTCTACAGGAAAAATTTCATACACATACCGGACGTATTGGATGAAGATTGCTATGATTGATGTGTAACTATTGCAGAAATATACGTAGGCTTATTATTAGTGACCCTAAGACAGCGAATAAAATTTAAGGTTATGGCATAATTTTCTTTCAGACTGGCCACACAAATACAAACGAGAATGGTCTCGAATTAATAATATAAAAATCGTTTAAAATCTTTTTTTTTATAATATTTTTGTGTGTAATAGGAACATGCAAAAGTTACACATTTTTCACGAATAGAAAAGCTAGAATTCTCTTTTCAACGTAAATATTTTAATTTATCATTATCGCAACAAGTTTAAGAAATGATTAATTGCAAAATATCATGTTATTAAAAAATAATTTTTATCCTTAAATTTCTTCTGTAAAAAAGCTACACCAAATAGGCTAAACATTATTTTCTTTCTTTTTCTCTGTCTTAGGTATAAATTTTTGTAAAATTAAAACGTTTTTATGAAATAAAGTTTGATAAAAACCTTATAATTTTATAATCATTACTTTTGTAATTTAGTTTAATTGCATAGTAATTCTTAATTCTGAAAATAGGCAGCAATAAAACTCTCTCAACAAATGTAGATAATAAGGTTTGCAGCAACTTTCCAGCTTTCTCCTTAATTTGGAGCAAACTTTGTTTAATTAAGTCGAGCCAAATGATGCCTAAAATTGAAATCGTTTATTAAATTTCCCAGTTTCTATTCTTTAATCGCGAAATCGTTTAATTTCAAGTGATTTTTGAGTTCAAACGATCTTTAAATAAGAATATCTATTTTCACTACACCGAATAAGATATGATTGAGTACTTATGTAATAATACTGGATAAAAAATTCAAAAAAAAAATATTTTTTTTCGTATTTGCATTAGCTAAACATTTTTTGTAATTACTTTATACTTTTATGTTTTTACCGATTCGTTAGAACTTTTAAATGAAAATACTTCATGACATTCCAAGCGTTTGTAACTCTATGCTAGTTTTTCAACACATCGACTTATTATTAAAATTATGTTTTATTTTCGACTAATTATTTATAGTAGAGATAATTTAATAGAAATTAAACGCAAATTAAAATATAGTTGTCATAAAAAAATTCCGTCCGCCAAGTTATGGGGTTTTGGATTTTGAAATTATCATTGAACTTCTACTAATGATAAATAGTCGGTAAGTATGTCTAACTAGAGATAGAGTTAGGTATGTTAGAGAGAATGCCAGAATCAAACTCTATGCTTTGCGTCCGGGCCGTGGTCGGCGCACGTGCACGGCGCGGTCCACATTGCGCGCGGCGTGCTGCGTGCCGCCGGGTGTATTGACCTCGCACACCATACATACATACACTGATAATGAATGACCATGCTGCAACACCCACGAAAATACTCTATCAGTAAAAATTTTCATACACACCTAACTTTCGTTTCTAGGTAGACAGGTTTTCAGTTCACGGCCGAAAGTCGACACAGATCCGATTCGGCACAAATCACTAAAACACAAGATGCTACCGTGAAAAAATTTAACGTTCGATTTTCGAAATCTGAATGTCAAACACGCGAAATTCGATAGTGCTGTGCGTTGTAACGCGGAAAGAGCGATCATGCATCCGTTACGTAAGTACGGTGTAAGCGCGAGGCGGCGTCGCACGTGACTCGCGGCCGTGTGACGGACCGGAGCGCGCGGAGACGCCCCCGCCCGCGGGCCGCTCGCTCCTCTCTCTATTCCTCACCCCGCAGCCGCCCTGCTCCGTTCGATTTAACACGGCTAATGATAAACAAATTTTAAAGTATCGTATGGTGTCTTGGTACATGATCAGGAAGTGACGATAAAGTTGTCCCATTTAGATAATACAAGTAAATATATATGTAATGAGTTACAACTGGTAAATATTAGAATTTACCTACATACTATATCTTTGGGCTCTATGTACCTACCTATATATATATCCTTGCTTGCCCTTTAATAAGTAATATGGAAACAATTTGTACCTGCAACTATATTGTATGTCAAATTATTTTCTTTTAGTCAAGAGGAATGAAGTTTACTAGAAATATGAACCGTATTTATTTAATAAGGTTAAAATACAAGTACACGCTATTTGTTATATTATGTTTGTCTCTTTCTTATTTCAAAGGTTCTCAAGGCTAATAACTTGTGCCGTCTCTTTCTGACGCACGAAAATATACGACCCTGTTCGATCATATACGAACGATCGTTTCTTATTATATTATCATATCAGCAAATGTAGATAACGATAAACACACAGATAATTCTTCAAATTAATTAGAAAAAAATTTACACTAATGAAATTAAAAATACTAAAGCTGGAATTATAATTAAAATCAAATAATAAAAGTTATGGTCACAAACTGTTAAGCATCCCGCTTTTATCACGAAGGTCGTAAGTTCGATTACCGCTATACGTGTATTGACATCAGAGTTTTTAATTTATAAAAATTTAAGTCAAATCAATTTTACAAGGTCTTGACTGGCTCGTGATTCTCAACCCCCAACCCACACTGGTCCAGTTTATCGTGGTGAGACAAATTTCTTAACTTGATGTTAAGAAAAAATAATTGAAATATGAAGAAGTTGACATAATTTTATTCGTACTTATATATAATATAATATTCGTACTTTTCATGGTAATATATAGAACTCATACAAATATGGTAAAAATAATAAAGTCACAGTAGACGTGTATATAATAAATATATCTTATTCATAAAGAAAATAACTAATTATTATTTGCATATTGCAAATATTGGGAATGCACTTTACTTCAACCTTCATGACGTTTCATATTTCGCACTATTTATTGATGTTTTATTTTATCGTTACTAAGAGACATATACTTATTTTCATTAGCTGTACGACGTATGACATTAACTATAAAAACATTATTACTTTACTATAAATTAATATCTATTGAAATATTTTATGGCTCCAGTATTTAATAACGTAATTATCTGATTTTAAAAAATTACGATACTTTTTGACGTCAATCCATGACGAGTGATTGGGCAGAAAATCCGATGAAACATTTCCTACGAAAAAAAGAATATTTACTACATTAGAATAAGTATCTTACTTATTTTAAGTACATCGAAAACAGTTAATCATGTATTTTTGTAACATATACTACGCTGTCGATTCACACGGCGACCTCGATATTTCCTACCGGTCCGTGCCAGGCGGCTGGTGTACTTTAATATACGGAAAACTAAATATTTTATCTATTCTGTTATACTAAAACGACGTATTCAATATATCAAAATGTAACTTATTATTAATTTATGGCCATTTTATTTTGTTATGTATAAAAGTATCGTATAGTACATATTGTATTTATTTGTTGCACAACTAATCGTATCCATAAACACAAAAATGTATATGTTACTGAACCGACCAAATGTTTTTAACCTACACAATTTATTGTCATATACTTTTTAATCTAATTAAATATTTATATATGTCGATTGAATTGTTTAGTATCCAATATATAAGCTTTGTTTAGTTTGGAACTAGATGGCGAAGGTATTATTATCTTTATTTAAATGTAAAATATTTTGTAATTATAATAAGTAAACGATTCTGCCTGCAATGCTGGAGGTCCCGGGTTCGAATCCCAGGTCGGGTCAGTATTTATATGATGAATATTAATACTGGCACCGGGTCTTGGTTGTTATATGTATGTGGTGTCTTCGCTTGGTACCCAAAATACAAGCTAATGCTTAGTTTGGGACCTAAACGTTGTTGTGATTGTGTGTGTGTTATTATTATTATTATTAAAGTCAGTGTATATAAGATACGTCTATTGATGAAGAATAAAAATGTGAAAATAAAATGCGATTGTATTTACGTTAATGAGTAATTAGTGTGCTACGAGTTTCGGCCGTAACCGCGTAGCACGCCGTAAAAGCGGTCACGCTCCGACTACGCAGCGGTGCTTATGCAAATGAAGCTCATATTTCATCTTCTCTAGCGTCTATTGCAGCCAGAAATATTATAACAATCACTACAGCTATGCATCGTGTTGGTTTCGCGTTTGGTGCATTGCACTAGCATTCGCTTATCGCTTATCGCTGTAAAACTAAGCGCGCGTAAAACGTAAATAACTCGACTACTACCATCGTAAATATTGTAACGTTCACCGACCGAGTTGGGGAAATACAAGGCGTATAATCGACGGAAAAAATTGTGCCACCAAAAGCTTGGTCTACTTTTAATTAGTACCTAAATCGATGGTGATAGTGATCATTGCTATCTCTTTTATACTTCTGTTTATATGTTTGCTGCACTATGTGAACAATGTGGATCAAACGGAACGGTTTCATATGTTAATACTGGGATAGCACATGTATATTTTTAGTCTGTGCAATGAATACGTAAAAATTATATCGATAGAAAACATCGGCCGTCCTCCTTAGAGGTCAAGTAAACAAATTCGACGAGACGTTGTTACGCGATTAGAGTTTGTATAGAATTCAACGTTATCGATCACGTCTACGTGACGTCCCTAGACGGGTACGGGGATGCATTCGCCGCCGCGTGCTGCACGCGAAACGGCAAGATTCGAACCACACGCGAGCGAGCGACACGCCAATCGTTTCACTCCACAAACGAAAATGGTACCTGTCCGTTCTTTTTTTTAAAAAACCTTTTTCTTTTTCCGCGGCCCGTTCCGCTCGGTCGCGTCCCATCCGTCAGTCCGTCGGGTCGCGGGAGCTCATAACGGACCATAGAGTCTATTTTCGTTCAAGGTTGTATGAGAGCGGCTCGGCGACGGGCGTAGTTCGCGCATTAATATGAAATAGCGAGTATGTACCGTTAAGTTCGGCCATCGAGGTGCAGACTGAGACGGCGGGCAGCTTTGTTCCCGCTGCACATGCAATTAAACGGCTAGTTTGAACGGCGCGTGCGAAAGAGATGGCGCTACCTCCTCGATATTATATTGAACAAGTTCATAACTACCTACGTGTAGTATTAGAACGAGTTCCTAGTACGTTTTCTCATTTCCCGAGCGAAACTTTTCTAATATTATAGTTTCATTCATATTGTCGGTAGGTAGTTTCGCGAAGTTTTCTTTCAAGGAAAATGAAAGACTATTTCCATAACTATTATTTTGCTTTTATTGCTCTCTGACTTTCTTCTACTCCGAATAGATTTGCTAGACATATAACTTTAGGTAGTTTGTTCTCATACGGATATAATTTCTGATGTGATTTGATAGGTACTGTTCTTACAATTTATCGTCCACTAACTTTTTATTTATATTATATTGCATCTTCTTATAAATTAAAATGTCATCGTGACAGCCCACAGCGCAACGAACCTGTCTCAAATTTATAAGGTCTCATAGGGCCATGGTTCGAATACAGGCGTGTACCAATGAGTTTTTTTGACTTAAGTACATAACTATCACTAACTCCGTGCCTCGGAGACCACGTTAAGCAGTCGGTCCCAGACGCTGTCAATAGATGGCGGTCGTTACGATCCCCAACCCGCAATGGAGCAGCGTGGTGGATTTAAGCTCCGAGCTCCCCTCCTCACTCTGGGGGAGGCCTAAGCCCCTGCAGTGGGGTAAAAATGGGTTGATGAAGTGAAATGAAGTATAAATTAAAAGCTGTAAATAAAGTATAATGAATAAATTGTATTTTGTTTATGTTGAAACAGTGCGTCGACTGTGAGATTTGAAATTGTAATTTCTGCTGCGAAACCTTCGGTACTAAAAAATACAATACATCATTCAGTTGCATTGGGATTGGCAGTCGATCTTGACCCCAGTCATGGACAACGCAGAAACGAAAACAAAAAAAATATCTACAGGGACGCCATCTAGCTATTGCAATCGTAAATAAAAGCTTGGGATTTTGTTAGGACTTGACGAATATATAGTAAAATTTCATGATTGCAACCGGTGCTCAGTTTAGCGCGCCTTTGATCCTGTTATACCTACAGTGAGACGATCTGTCTGCTTGAAACTAGAGTAACGAAGAAGAATAAGCGATGTATTCAAAATAAAAAAATCCTCAAAGACGATTTTAATCCGCAATGCAATCATAAATATAAATCTACTAGATATGCCTTTAACGTGCCATAGATTGTGATAATTAAAAAACTTTAAAACGTTCAATAAAATCGTCTTCAAAAAATTTCACTTCAAAGTAAAAAAAGGTGATTTGAAAAAGCTACCTATTTATAGTTTCGGCAGACGATACCAAGACTGCCAAGTCACTAATTTTATATTGTGTTCAATATTTGGTAAATATTACTATTGTTTTGATTGTTATTTTGTGGTAAGTACCCATATAGTGACATAGCTCTGGCTTCCTAAACTATAAGCCTCTATCAGCCACTTGTACCTCCGAAATAATAATTTTTTACTTCGTGGTGATGACATTTTTTGAAAATGGTTTTATTTTTGTTAATAATATTTTATTTGTCGCTTTCCATCAGTTCACGTGAGTTTGAGAATCCGAAATCTGTGAAAAGCATGCATCAACGACAATCTTTTATAAACATGTTTTTTGTAGAACATTTTCTTTTTTTTCACGTCAATAAAATATATATGGAACAACCTCAGAACATGCCTTAATAGAAATCGGTGAACACGCAAAAAAATACTTTTTCAAATTTTCTGAAAATCGGTATGTTTATATACCATAGAAAATATACGATACTTTAGATACCATAGAAAAAATATACGGGACCATTTCGGGATCTACTATAATAGAAGACAGTTTAAACCATACAGTAAATTAATTTGACAGTAGCGTTTTGTTTTAATAGTCAAAAAGGTCACTTTACAGTATTGAAATTGTCAAACGCAATTTCGCGAGGGTAAACGTCGGCTCGCGGTGGTAAAGACTAGCGCGCGGGGACCTCGCGGACTGAAATTCACCATCTTGCACCAGCTAACTAGAGTAATAATAATAATGTTTCTTATTGAGTATGAGTGGTTAGACGGTAAGCGCAGAAGGGGCTTCTAGTCAATTCGAACTTTTAGGGTTTAAACTATCCAAATTGGTTAATCCGTTTTCGTGGATTCGGTGAAATTACACAAAAAAACATACAAACAAAACATATCGTTGAATATACAACGTACTTCTTTTTTTAAGGTTAAAAAGAGGGTTCTTCCTTGACAAGTGATTGACAGTATATACTAATATTTATAGGAATGTTCATATAATTGACACGACATTTAGCTTTACATGTTCACTCTATCATTAAAACCATCAAGTAAATTACATGAAACTCGTTTAGTCTATTTAGTTGAACGGTGTTTTTATTTCGAAGTATAAATTTCAGTTATTTTCTTATTTGTGTATACACTTTAAGTGTTTTTAACATGACGTTGGAATACAGACGATACATAAATCTTTTTTGGAAACCGTATATCCTAGATAAAAAAACTAAAACCTTATAAGATCTATGCGGTGTTCGAAAAAATAAATCTAGTAAGCAAAAGTGAAATGAATTAGGTTTTAAACGACCGAAAGACTTAGTTAAAGGTAACATTTTTTTATTGAATTTTCGGACTGAATTTATTTGCTGAAGAACTTGTTACCAAATGAAATTTTTTTAATGACCTGATGTCTCAAGAGAATTGAAACGGACGTCAAAGTTTATACAAATAAAAAATTAATAATTTGTCTATGGGTAAGTACTAATTTGACTCATGTATTCATAATAATGACACCAAAATTAAATATACAATACTGTATACCTACCTGACTGAACATAGTTAAACTTTAAACATGTTTTTCTTGGTTTTCTTGGATGGCGCAAACCGTTAGTTTGCGCAAATTTTAGCAGCTCTACAAGTTCTATAAGGTTGGACTATGTTTAGCTGGACATCCCGTATACCATGCGGACGGAAGCTCCTAGTTAAAAATGTTTGTGTAGTTGTATCCCTTTCATTTTAACCAATCAACCATCGACGTATTAATATAACATTTGAGATATATGTGTCTATACTACGCGTCGTGAACGTCACCTAAAAACTGTGCGGATTCCTCACACTTAAAAAACAATATATAGCTCGCATTCAATGTCTCAATATCTTTACGTATGCAAACGGACCGTTTTGTTGAGGTGTTTCTTTTGATGTAATCATCATCGTCAGCCCGTGTCTCTCCACTGCAGGATATAGGCCTCTCCCAAGACTCGCCACCACACACGGTCTTCCGCCTTCCGCACCCAATCACCCCGGTATGGTGCTTTAGGTCATCACTCCACCTGGCCGAGGGGCGTCCAACACTTGGCTTCCCGATACGTGGCCTCCACTCTAGAACTCGTCTACCCCATCGGTTGTCGGTTCTACGGCAAATGTCACCAGCCCATTGTCACTTCACTTGCTAATCACTTCGGCTATGTCGACAACTTTAGTTCTTCGACGGATTTCAGTATTCCTGATTTTGTCCAGCAAAGAAATACCGAACATAGCCCGTTCCATAGCGCGCTGAGCGACTTCAAATTTGTGGACCAGTCTTGGCGTGAGAGTACATATTTCATCACCGTATGTTATTGATGTAGTAAAACTAACGAATCATTCGTGGGGAATTTAGTGCGATTCTATGATAAACTCCCAAAATCGATACCTTGCCTCAGTGAGGCTAGGTTCAAACAACATACGTAACTGATTTTATTAATGACAAAAGTATTTGTTAGCAGGTGCTCTCTAGTTGGCTATCCCAAGTACTTGGAGTACTTTAGAGATGGTAGATATTATGAATTGTAATTATAATATGCTGGTTAATTAATTATCATTATAAAGACTGTCTGGAATTTTTTTTTTTTTTGTGAGGGCCGAATCTGCTTACAGACATCTGCGCGCCCGACCTACCGCGCAGATAGTGCCGGGTTGGGATTTCTACACAGAAGGTGCAGCCCGACCGGCTAAACGACTCCTCAACCTATACTCCGGAGAGCGTATAGGATTTGACATGACGGCGACCGGACGCATTGAGGATGCTTCGGTGCGTTTCTGCCATTGATGGGCGGTGCCTGAAGGGCGCCGTCTCATCGGCGTATGATTAATCTAGAGATGAGGGCCGACGCGTGTCGATCCCTCGGCTGGGGAGGGCAGTTCGAGCTGGACGGCCCGACTGTGAACAAACAAGGCTCAGATGCCATTCGAGCAGATTTGTTACGTTAACTAGGTGATATCGGGTGGTAGGTACTGCTCTCCTACGTCAGACTGAAGGTCCGATCTGCCTAGGGCCCTTAGAATCTCTACCTCGGTGGTAAGATCGTCAGGTGGATCTGTAAGTGCATTCCGTGGGCGTCTGAGAAAGTGGTGGGCGGGCGGGGGCTCGTAAGAGGCCGCTGCCGAAAGTAACGGGTTGGGATGTGCGATCGCGGCGGTGAAGAAACGCTCTGACGCGTCCTTCATGTATTTGGAGATGGTTGGTAAGTCGAAATCGCTGTGAAGCAGATTGTTTCGAACGTACCATGGAGAACCTACTGCTCTTCTACAGAATTTGTTCTGTATGATTTGTAGCGGCTTAAGTATCGTTTGATTGGCGTATGCAAAGACCGGGCATGCATAAGTCATGACAGGTCTGATGGCCATTACGTAAAGAGTGCGCTTGTTGCGCATCGATAGCTTACTGCGGCTACCAATCATACTGGATAAACGAGCCAAGTAGAATTTGGCTGTTTTGCAAACACGCTTGACATGATCGCGAAAGTGCAGATGCTTGTCAAGCGTAATACCTAGGTATTTATAACTATGTTGCCACGGAATGTTGACGTCGGCCATTCGAAGTGTAGCAATATTGGGGGAGACTAACTCTGGGCTTTTCGCTTTGGAATAGCGAAAGCAAACGGCCGCGGATTTCTCGGGGTTGATTTCGATCCTCCATAGGCGAAACCACCGCGTAAGTTCGTCTATGGAGGATTGTAAACGTGAGGCGATTAGCCCGTTTGTTCGCGCGCGCAGATAAAGCACTGTGTCGTCGGCGAACAGTGCTAGCTGGACTCCGTTGCGCGGCAGCGGGATGTCATTCGTGTACGCTGAGTACAATAGTGGGCTGAGCGTGGAGCCTTGCGGAACGCCTGCTCTTAACGTTTTGCGCGTTGAAATGGATTTTTCGTGACGGAATACGAAATGTCGGTCGGTGAGGTAGTCTTGAATAATGAATACTAATCTGTCGGGAACTTCCAGTTTATGCAGCTTATATATTAAGCCTGCATGCCAAACTTTGTCAAAAGCTTTGGCGACATCGAAAAATACTGCTACGGTTTTATCTTTCCGTTTGAAACCGGAACTGTCTGGAATAAATTTGTTTTGCTTATATAGGAAGCAATCATGCTCTACCTAGCTAGTGCAAGATGGCGAGTTCCAGTCCGCGAGGTCCTCGTGTGCCCCCCCCCCTGTAAAATCCCCGCACGCTGATCTTCACTCCCGCGAAATTGTGTTTGACATTTTCAGTACTGATTTATGACTCTATTAAAACCAAACGCTACTGACAAATTTGTTTGCTCTACGATTTAGGTATAGTTTATTAAAACTTTGCAAGCTACTAAAAAGCTTTTCTGTTTTTCAAAAAAAAAATCACCCTGGTTTGGTTAATAATTTATTTTAATTTATTTCATATTGTTGACGTCAAAAAGTTTGTTTCGTTTGTTTAATTCAATATTTGTTATACGAATTTTGAATAAATATATTTCGATTTGATTAGACGTTTCGAACAAATTGAAATTTCTTAGAAAATTAAACGATGGTCACGAAAAATAAAATCCTTATAAGAAATGGAATTGAATGTAAATATTGATTTTTAATTAGTCGGAGCTTCACAATTTATGCACGCCCTCGTTCCGTCTCTTCCGTAAACATCAGTAATACGTTCAATTTGCGTCCAATATTAGTTTTGTTTTCGGTAACAAGTACTTATGACAACATTGAAAAAATAAAACACAGCTTTGTATATAATATATGATCATAATAATATCTGGGACGTCCACACAGCGCCATCTAGTCTAGTCATACTAGCGCCAAATTAAGCAAGTATAATGGGTTACCAGACAACTAAATATACATACTTAAATATTCTTTGTAATATATACACACACAGATACTTTTATACCCACATACGGAACAAATAGATATGTTCATGCACACAAATATTTGTCCCGGGCGGGAATCGAACCCGCAACCCTTGGCTCCGCAGTTAGGGTATCTAACCACTCGGCTAATCAGTCAGTATATTCGTTTTATTAAAAAAATATCATGCGTACCTATCTATAGCAATCTATAAATTATTTCTACCGTTAAATGTGCAACGCGCAGCCGAGACTTCATTAGATGAACTTTGTATAAAGACAAAATAACTGGTCCATGGGTGCGGTAGGCCACGTGAACAAATACAACTCAATATACTATAAAAGTTAAGTTCACATTACTTCATGCTACCTTAAAGTCTAATTCACATTAAAGTTGGTTTAGTGAAACTGCAGCGAAAACAAGTAACCCGCTTAAGAATTTAAAGTTGGAAGCGGGAGTTTCATTAGAAAAACTTGGTGTCAGGATTCCGACACCAAGTTTTTCCACACAATGGTCGTAATTAAAAGTTGGCGACACTGACTGGAGGCCTGGCCCAGCCGGCTATCTGAGGTCAAACTTCACAGATTAACAACTTCCGTGTTTTTGTGTACAATCAACTTCATAAGTACCAACAATACGATATTATTAAACAATTTCAAATTATTTTACCAGCGAGATTTTAATAGATTTTTCGTTTATTGCCATAAATAACATCCCTATAACTATATATATATACTGAATCTCCCAACTCGAAGCTTTGCTTGAATCCCATGCGATGCCTTTAAACCTGTATAAACAGTAGCTTAATGTTACTCTTTAGCCTTTCAGCTGTCTCAGTACAAACAATTACGTCGTTATGTTACTCCGTTACGACGTGAAGATAGGACACTAAAAAAACACACTTTCGCATTCACTTACGGTGATACACAGACCAGTCAACCTATAGACCACGCTTTAATAAACGTCAGTACGAAAACGAAATCGCCAAAAAGTGGCGGGGTGCGGGGAGAGGTCGGCTAGTTTTCATTGGCTCGTTCAAAATTGACAATATCGCCGACAAATAGGCTTCCGACATGCTTCCAACTGACCGCTCACAAGAGACGTAGTTATGTAGTTATGGTAGTGTCACTACCATAGCCTTGGCGAATGCTACTCCCTGTCAAAGCGTGGTCTATAAGGTTGACTGGTCTGTGCGGTGATATTATGACGACCTCGCGGGTTCCGTGTGTTACATATATAAAAATTTAAAACACTGTCCCCATTGGTTTATGTTAGTAACGATAAGAATTAAAGTATAATTAAAAATTCATAAATTGTACGTTGCACTATGGTTATAAAATTTAATATTCAAAAATTTATTGAAATAATATCCTTCCGAGAATAATTAAGTGTTATTACTTATTAAATACTAAAACATCCTTTACTTCATGTAATCTAGAAGAAAATTATGAAAATGACTTAATAGCATCATTGTATTATAACAATCAACACTGGCTTACGAAGCGTTGGGGATATCATTTCACTAATTAATGACCACATGATACGAAAATCAAGGCTTCCTACGACTTTGGGGTGGCGAGTTTGGTAGCATAGCTCCTCCCACTTCGCCCACTGGAAATGGAGGAGTGGGGATAGTTAGGCAATCTAGGGGGTCTAGATCGTCCGCTCTAGTGAATTTAGTTTTGCAGTACCTACCCATCACGAAAATGCATTTATGTTAGATGGGCGTTACTGAAATTGCTTTTCATAGCACTTTGGTTTTATAAAATGATTATTATTTATTTGTTATTGTTTGTTGTTATCAGTTTACTGCCCAGGTGTTATATATTTTAGTTTTTTTTCCAGAATTATTATAGAAAAATTCAAAAATGTGTAAAATGGAATACAGTTTGATCATATATGCTCAAAGCTTTATTATTTAATACCTAAATTATATAAAATACATAATTTATTTTTTATTTTGATTTTAATTAAAACTTAGATAATTTTATTGTAATCATTTAGCATATTACAATGATTAATTAAAAAGTTTTAATCACGTTTCGAGAACATTTTATTTTATAAGTGTATTTTACGTACTTACAATAAAATATAGGTACTTACTTATATTATGTGAATTTCAGAAGATATAAATGTTTTTTTCGGAATATAATGTATGAAAAATTAATTTGAATAGAAAAAGTTTTTTAATGAAAAACTTTTAATTACTTCCTAGCTCGAGTTTCACGTTTCCATAGAAGAGGGGATTCACGAGATTTTCCTTAATCATCGCTATAGATTCTCATCAGAAGCATAATGAGTATGCAAATGTGTTCGAGTTACATACATAATTTCATTACGCATATTAAGGGGTACAATAGGTACACGATACGTATCGTACAAAGTACGGGAAAAACAATGTTAATATGTGAAAATAATTTTACAACAAATACGTTTTATAATTTTTAGGCTTTTTGAGTGTGCTTCTCCGCAATATCTCAATATAACTTTCAAGTTTTACTATATAGCTTGCCGCCCGCGGCTCCGCTCGCGTAGACTACTCATAGTTGTACCGGAACCCCTTTTTCCGGGATAAAAAGTAGCCCATGTTACTCTTCAGCTTATAAACTATATCTATGCAAAAAATTATAGCGGTCCCGGTACAACTGTGTAGTCTACGCGAGCGGAGCCGTAGGCTTTAAGCAAGTTTGAAAATAAATGATAGCCCATGTTACTCGCTAATAATATAGCTTTCTATAAGTGAAAGCATTTTCAAAATCTGTTAAGTTGTTTTTGAGTTTATCCGTAGCAAACAAATAAAAAATCAAATTTTTCCTTTTAATAATATTAGTATAAATTACATTATATTTAATTTTTGCTTAACTAGGTATTAAACAAAAAAACATTGCATGGTGAATTCTCCATTGCTCAAACAAAATTCAATGGATTATACATAGAGCTTGTTCTTTCATTTTCAGTTAATTATTTTTTATGCAATCGGGTATTTTAATTATTTTAATTTATCGTTTTTTTTTCTGTAAACTAAAACACTAAAGTTATCTAGTTTTTTTACTCGAATTAAGGCTACATAAACCTATCACTCTTTCAAAGACGGCCGCTTAGCCTAGTGGGTTGCGACCCTGCCTGCGAAGCTGGAGGTCCCGGGTTCGAATCCCAGGTCGGGTCAGTATTTATATGATGAATATTGATACTGGTACCGGGTCATGGTTGTTATATGTGTGTCTTCGCTTGGTACCCAAAACACAAGCTAATGCTTAGTTTGGGGCCTAGACGTTGTTGTGATGTATGCGTTATTATTATTATTATTAAAAAAAACAAAAGTTTTATAATACAAGGTGAGATTTTAGTAACCGGCCAAAATTTTTCTAGATGTTAGGTATCACCCATAGACCTCATTGCGTAAATAAAAAAATATGGGTTACATTTTCATAATAAAGTATTTTATCTACAGTGTTATTTTATAATTTTTGGTTGCCTTCTTAAAGCTATAATAAACGTACGCGTCCGAGGCCTTGAAACGGAATGGGGCGGCGGGCATGAATGGTGACTAGAGTTATTGGTTTTTTCGGGAAAGTTTTGTATAGTCATATCTCAGTATTTTTCTATAGAAAGATACTAAAAGGAAACACGACAGCTATCGGTTTTCTACCAAAGATCATCATATTCAAATTTGGCTAGTCATTAAAACCTCACCCTGTATATACATACTTTGAATTGGCGATTTACTAGCATTCGTTTGATATCCGCATTATTACAATAATAACAAAAAAAACCTCCGCTCTTGTTTTATTCACAGACTTATTGTGTGCCAAATACATAGAGATACTAACATATATACCTACAGATATTCGAAAAACCTTACCCTGCGCAGTTGGGTAAAAAAGTTTTCGTTTTGAGAAGAACATCAAAATATTTTCGTTTAAATATATTTTAATAGAATGTTAAGAGTTTTATAATTTCTTACATGTAGGCTTTCTTTGGCCGAGATGCGGAGTGTCGTCGTTGATATATTATCAAGGGAAAATTAATTTAATTTTCCGAGTTTCTCACACGCGCCCCGCGCGTCTCGCTCTCGCCTCCCTTAATATCTTAGTTATATTGAAGATATTTAATTAAAACATCTTGTAATGATTTATGGACGTACTTGCAGATAAATTTCAGTTCAAGGATACCTTATCGGGCATTGAATCCGTTTACGGAGAGTTCGTAGATGACAACTAATATTTCATGTTTAATTGCGGGTGCTGTTATGTATAAATTGTAGAATAATTCTTTGAGTCACTTTAAAGCATTAACGAGTTTGATAAAGTAAAAAATATCGAGGTTTATTTAATTATTATAAAACAATCATATAATTATTGACTGACCGATCGGTCGAGTGGTTGGAGACTAACTACCGAACCAAACCTCGCGGGTTTAATTCCGCCCGGGACAAATATTTGTGTGCATGAACATATCCATTTGTTCCATGTATATTATAAAGAATATTTAAGTGTGTATCAGTTGTCTAGTAACTCATAACACAAGCATAGTACTTGCTTACTTTGGGACTAGATGGCGCTGTGTGGGATGTCCCTAGTATTATAACTATTTTTTGCTCATGTGGAATGAAATAATACATATATAACACTACTTCTCTTTTTAGTTTATTTACTAAGTTTTACTTTAACATTTAGGAACTTTGAGTCCCGTTTTTACCCCATTACGGGTCCAATAACGGAAATCGGTAAATATATGTTTAAGCATTTATATAAAGTTTCAGTTTGAAACGTATGTTTAATAGTATTTTTTTCTATACAAATTTTAAAACCCCTTGTCCTTGTAAATGAGTTGAATTTAAAAAGATACGATAAGATACGGGTCGCAAAAGAACTGTTAACCAAATACATTTTTAACTTTAGTTTAGTTTCAGTTCAGCGATAATGAAAGAGTCACTTCAAAATTGTTATCATTATAGGTATAAATATACATAATATCTGTTCTGAGGGTTAAACTTTGTTTTGAGAAAAATTTTGTAATGTAATAATAATAGGTCATAATAGATAGTAAATTAAATATGTTACAAAAACATAATATTAGAAATAAAAAAAAAATTGTGTCTATATGTAGGAAAGAATCACAAAACTCAGTCAATTTAAGATTACTTTTGATTTTTTTTTTAGTTGGATAACGCAAATTTTCATTAATATTTTATTTACTTAAATTGTAAAAATAGTAACAGTACTAGTAGTAAAAAGTAAACATATAATATAAATAAACTAATCCGTGTAATATATAAACAATCCGCATTGCCGAACATAAAAGCACTCGAGCCATATGAGAAAATTGGAATGAAAATCAGTACCGCACAAGAAACAGAATCAAATTTTCTTACACGATAACCCCTACCTTAGGGATACTCGGCTGAAATTGATATAAATATTTAAATTGTAATAAAAGCATCGTAGGATTTTACAGTCGATCCCTGAGCGCAGCTTAATCCCGCAATAAAGCAGATTTCGAGCTCTCCGTTCGTAATCCGTGATATATTAAAACCTACGTAAGCCGCTTACATACAAAACACATATACTTGTTACTTCGTGTGTGTAGTTTTTGTTGCAAATTTTAGAACATAATATTTGGTCTTAACCCATGAAGTTGCCGTTTTGTATGAAATAAGTTAAAGTATTTTTTTTTTGAAATATCTTTATTTCTGTGATTCAAAGTAATCACCCGTGCAATCGATGCATCTTTGCCAACGTAGTGGCTGTTTATTGATGCCTTTCTTGTAAAAATCAACTGGACGGGAGGCAACAAACTCTTCAAAGGCATTTTGTACTGTCTCCCAGAAATTGAATTTTTTTCCCGTTAAAAAGTTGTCCAAAGGTCCAAAAAGTGGTGCAAGGTCTAGTGAGTATGGCGGATGAGGGAGAACTTCCAACCCCAACTCTAGCAGCTTGAAGACTGTTTATTGTACAGTATCGGGGTCCGCGTTGTCGTGAAGGAGCAGCGGGGACGATCGATTGACCACAGCTGGTCGCAGACGTGCGAGCTTCTCCATCATTGTGTTCAGTTCTTCACAGTACACATCTGCAGTAATGCTCATATCATGTTGTAAAAAGCTGTGATGAATCACACTGGCACTAGACTACCAAACAGTGACCATCAACTTTTAGGGGTTATTTTTCGTTTAATCAACTTGCTGAGCACTTTCGATAGTCGAACAGAATTCACTTTTTTATCTCAGGTGACAATACGGTTCAAAATTCCTTCATTTCTGTGCCTGTTGAGCAACGCGAGGCAGGTCTCGCCGCATACGTTGCGTGGGCGATCATTAAATTCGTGAGGTACCCATATATCAAGCTTTTTTACTTTGCCAATTTGTCGCAAAAGATCCAATATTGTTTTGATGCTAATATCAAAAACTGCTGCTAGTTCAGCTGTAGTTTGAATATTATCAGCTTCCACAATCGCCTTCAATTCATCATTGTTGACCAATGTGTCCGGACGACCACGAGGTTCATTATTCAAGTCATAATTTCCAGAACGGAAGCGGACAAACCAATAACGAGTTGTGCGTTCGTCTGTTAAGTTCTCTCCGTAAATGTTGTTGATGCTACGTGCCGTTTGTGTCGCATTAGTGCCACGACGTAACTCATATTCCATAATTACACGAATTTTCAAAGTGTCCATTAAGAGGAAAAATGTTCAAATGTAATGAAAACACAACGCTAAACAATAAACAAAAGACTGACTTTGTAAAAAGAATGTTATATTTTTAAAAGAAAATTAATTTGAATTTAGAATTCACAGCCGAACAAAATTTTTTTTTGTTGAACTGGCCAGTACCCGACAACGGCAACGGCAACTTCATAGGCTAAAACCTAATATTATACGAACAAAGTCCGCTATTCTTGGACAAAGTAATTGTTTCATAGTATTTTGAAAATAATGTAGTCAGTATCATGTTTAAAGTAAATTAAGTAAAAATATTTGCCAAAAATAATCCTCGATCAAATATCTTCTGGATACCACAGAGATACTTTACCTTCAGCATTTTTCGCTCTAACGCTTGAAATTATTTTTTTAATACTCAGTCTGTATTAAGGACATGTGGAAGTCAACTCAATCTCATTATTAGGATTCCGTAGTTTGACTCCTTAAACCGATAAGAAACCCTTCTAGTTACTTTATGTCCCTCCGTCTGCCTGTAAGTCATATTTATTTTACTCACACTCTTGAATTTCTTTTCTAAGGTGCCTTCTCTACGTCCAAATAATCAGGGTTAAAATAGTAAAGAGAGTAAAATAGTGTATATCGGGATTGTGTGAAATTTTGAATCCTGAGCGGAATGAGGGATTCAGTGCCACTCGTGAAGGAAATGATTTTGTGTCCACGGTAACCACTTTGCTTTTTATTACCCCTACGAAGAAAATAAATATAAGGAATCAAATATAATAATTCCTTATAATGCAATAAACCTGAGTTACATATCAGATTCATTGGATACTAAAAAAATTATAATAATATTGAGTATTATCAATAAACCATATCTATCAAAGAGTTTTCTATTTAGCCTTTATTTTTTTCGTCATGTCATAAATTTTTTTTTAAATCTGTAATAATTTTAGTAACCAGTGTTATTCATACAACAATTAATGCTAATTTAGACATCTTGGGCTTAAACCAAAATTTTTAACATATAGTTATACCTTCCTCAAAAAAATTTGTAATTTTCTTTAAAATATCCCTGTGACGTCAATTGTACACAAGCTTATTAATTGCGTTATCTTAGACTAAATAAAGTCATAGTATTTTTATTGATTCATTGGGATTACAATTGCATTTGACACATTACCTCAATATTTTTTATTTAGCTTAAGTCTTTTATTGTTGAAATCAGCCCAATAAGTTCAACTGCCCAGATGACGTAACAGGGGCAATTTTTAGCGTCAGATAAATTTTCATAGATATCTGGAACATCCGTAAAAAGAAGAAAAAAAAATAATATTTTAAGAGGTTATTTTAGAAACTTATTCCTTTTCACTTTAATGACCATGAGCGCAAAATTATTTTGCCAACTCACGCTTGAAGTTTTTTCCAATGGCTCTATATCACAATAATATCATTACAAATACGATTAGAATAAATTATAATTTTCATTCGCTTTTCACTCGAGCGCTTGAAAAAGGATGTAGCACAAAAATTGAGTTTTCACGACATTTTAGAGTGAATTGTGAACTAATCAGGCAGAAACACGTGCAGTATCGGCTGAATGGATACCATGTAGTACCCGTCATTCCCGGACACTTGTTGCTACGGTTCTTTCGGCTCTATCGCGTTTGACTATCTCACACCATTATTAATGAAATAATGGTTAAAGAATCTCGACTCCGACTGACCTTTGTAGTGATAAGCAATTAGACGTATTTTTAGAATATCTCTATATGGATAAACTCCAAAACTACTTAATAAATATTTATTATACGATAATAGTGTGCATTTGTATGTTCTATGAATTCTGTTCTGTTCCGTGTCTGTGTGTAAAATATCTATGTATGTACATTCTAGTACCCATAATACAAGCTTTGCTTAGTTCGGGACTAGATGGCGCCGTGTGGAATGTCCCAGATATTATTATTCCCAATAGATGGCGGTATAAATAATTTCATCGACACAACACTAACATCTTTTGAAATCTAGATGGATGTCTACATCTATTAGTTGGCGTCGTGTCTCGATTTCTAGATGCTGCGATTTTTTTTAATACGAGTATGTATCGCATATGATATACGAACGCCATAGAATTGGTTTTGTGTAAGCCTGCATGCCTCCATCCCCGCCCACTTTGTTTGATGAGAATGGAAATGAAAATGGGATGGGACTAGGGTCAGGAACGGAAACGATAAAGCATTTGTGTGACGAGAAGGGAAACGGGAAAGGGAAGAATGGGAATGACATAACACTGAGATAAAAAAATAATTCCCATGAGAAACATGCGGGCGAAGCTGCGGGCGGATCGTTAGTAATTTTATATAATAAACAAAGCACTCGCCCTGACTGCGTCCAGCGAACTTAAGTGTATTATCTGGATTCTCAACACAAATGAATCTAGGCAGAGTGGAGTTAATAAACTGTTTTATTTGCCAAGTAGGTAGATTGGATTAGTTAGGCACTAGTTACACTTTGTTAGTGAACTTTTCATATTAATATTAAAAATATACTACGACTACTAAAGACTAGTTATCCGCCTGCTACTTCGCCCGCGTCGACTACACAGTTATAATGGGACCGCTATAATTTTTCGCATAGATATAGTGTATGAGCTGGTAACCCTGCAGATTTTATTGAGCTGACAGAAAATACAAGCAAATATTTCTATATAACAGTACACAGCTTTTTATATTTCAAAGCTTTTTATATTTTCATTTTTCAGCGCTTTCCAAAAAAGTCACATCAATTCAAATTAATTGTTTGTCATTGGACTTTTTATAACAGAACTAATGATGTGTCGATAATCAATTTTGAAAATAAGGACATACATGTATACTAAGTTGACTTAAATTATAAATATATATGTATAAGTGACAATTATAAAAGGTAATAATATAAGTTTCTATAATTGTGCAGGATATAGCAGTAGTAAAACCCTTTTCTATGTTTGCTATACCCCTATGGGGTGTCACAGCCTAACAATACGCATTGGTGGAAATGATGTTGCAATAAAGAGTAAATAAATAAATACCGTAACAGTATCGTCTATTGAAAAATTGAGGTTTTGTAGGTATATAGTTCACAATTGGAACCATGATTTCATTTCCATTTTTTACACATAATTAATTTTATCTGCATTTATGTTATGCCTATACACATAAGCTATGCTAAGTACAACTATTTAAAGATGCTTTGACGCATTTACTAAATTCAGATATTCTAGATTAGTTAGCTCAGGTTATTTCACAAAGATCTAGAAGAAAATACTCGCAGAGTGACACTTTAGACAGTAATTGACTGGTATTTACCCTTCTGCTAACATTTAGTCCTTGCTCTTTAAGTCTAACAAAGGATATTCAAGTAAACATGAGTCACATGTGATTCAAAGCGTCCGCCTGGACCCGAACATAAGCAAGCTTACGAGCAGGTCGCGTGTCAACTTAGGTCACTTGTTGCGCGAATTCTTTGGGGCGGGACGTGATGTGACTTTATCATCTCGTTCTATTGGGGTGGCCATTTACTTCACCGCTTTATTCTGACGTATTAGGGGTCCCATTCGACAATAAATTTGTATGTAATTTTTTATTATTCAGTGGTGGTAAAATGCATACGCATTTATCTGCATACGATCAAATATAACCTTACACAAACAATTTAATCCTTTATTTTATGCCGTAAGGATTTATTAAAAAAATCATATGATAGTGCAAAAAAAAACACTTATCACACATCCTTAACTACTACACTATAAAGATAATGAATAAAAAAAATGTCGAAAAATATCAGTATGTAGAATTATATTTACATCGAAACAAAAATTATCGTCATTTCTAATAGACGTTTCGGGTCTTCAAAAAGTGTCGGAATTCAGTGTTTATTACGAAACACAAGTATATAACAATTTAAGTACATAAAACGACACAGTAGTTAATCACTTAATGGTCTAACTCACTCAACCCTCTGTGCTCAACTACGTCTCACTACGTTCGACCCCAAAATTAGAAAGCAGCTTCAAAGCTGCAGCCGAAGGTAGAATGAGTCTCCAGCGGTAACTACACCGTGAAAAAATGTGAATCTCAGTACTGAATGTAATACATAAATATTGTTATAATTAATACTACAGTGTTATAGTCCTCTCAGTCGCAACGTATAACCAATAAACATCCTGCGACTGCTAGCTAGCCGTAAGAATAGAGTTACTAGTTTGACACCACCATCTACACCATCGCAGCCCATAGATTGTAAACCAAACGTCTCTTGAATGGCACAACAGACAAACAAAACGGTCTTGCACTTTGCGGTCTGTATAAACCTCTTAACAGTTCTGTAATACCCTAACTGATGCTTTGAAGGCGTCTTGATTCAGATTTGGATTCATCTGCCTCAATATTTCTTACATAGATTTACTTAGACTTAGACTAGGACTTAGAGCAAAACCTAGTCGCAAAAAAGAGGGACGCAACGGTAATTTGAAGAGTGCGTGTGTGTGGTGACATAAAGGCCTTGTAAAATTGTAAAATGAGTATATTCCAAATAGTACTTTAAAGTGACTTTTCTTATCTATATAAAATGGGCTTGGACCAAAAATTTAAAGTTGCGCTGATGGTAATTAAAATTAAAAAAATAATTATTTTTTTATTTACGAATTCGTCAGATATTTATGAAAATTCATTTGACATTGAAATTGTCCCCGTGACGTCATCCTGGCGGTTGCGCTCATTGTGCTGCTTTCCGCAGTAAAAACCAAAGCTACAAGTAAATATTTTTTTAGATAAAGTCACTAACTACATCAAATGAAATTGTAATCGTCATGAATCAATAAAAATAATTTGACTTTATTTAGTCAAGCATAATGTAAATAATAAACATCTGTCCAGATGACGTCACAAGGATATACTATTGACAAATTTTTGCAAAAAAAATCACTAAGAAAATTACAGACATTTTTTTATTTTAAGAGCAAAGTATTATAGATTGGTTAGTAGTGGAAGTATTTTAGTTAGGTTAGGTTAGGTTAGGTTAGGTATATATACTTCTAGTAAAAAAAATTAAAAAGCATGTATAAAAAATTTTGGTCCAAGCCCATTATCTAGAGCAAGCTAGACTTAGAATTATAATTTTATTATTAGAAAATTACAATAATGTTTTGACACGGCAAATATGTATAAACCGACAAGTTTTTCAGTCCAATAACTTTTAGATAAAACTGATTTCTACAAAAGAGTTAAATAGGCGGCGTTTTTTATAGTGAGATCAAAATAAACTATGTGTAAAAAGAACTAAGTTTTTGTGAAAAACTTATAATTTTTGAATTTAGTTCAACAGTTGTATTATTGACATGTTTGTTCGGCCTTGGACATTCACTCGTAAATATATCTAAAAGAATTAATTCAAAAATATTTATGGTTTTTAACGCATGGCGACCCTAATTCTGAAGTATTTTTCGCGGCAATTGGCTCTCTGAAAAGTTCTTTCGATCGAGGACTGTGAGGTATTTTCTTTTTATATACTACATACTGTATTTTGCCTGCAGCATCACCCGCATAGACATGTATAACGCCCTGTGTCTATTTTTCATAATTTTCACTTCTTCTTGTGCCCTAGTCCTCGTGCTATTTCATCCCCAATCTAAGCTTTGCTCGTCATTTATACCCAATTTTGGTTAATTTTGTATCCCACTATGGGAATTCACTTGTACCCTTCGATCAGAATAATGAACAGCCTATTATTCTCCGTCTGGTCACTCTGAAACATATACTTGGAGATAGGCCATGTAATTGCAATCTCTACATGCAAGCTGTAGAGCAGATGAAATCCAATTTACGGCGATTTTAATGATTCAGGGAGCATCCATTACCGTCCAACTAACGTAGAATAGTCTGATCGGTCAATTTCCCGTTAGCTATGATTTCGTCACAGTTCATTTTTACCATCTTCTGTCTGTCGCTGGGAAAGAATTTGTATCGAAAAACTGAAATTATGATTAGGTACTGTAGTTGTATATCATCATCATCATAATCAGTGCCTCTCCTTCAGCCAGTTATGCAACTGAAAGGGATAAATCCCGATATACCGATAGGGGCGTGGTTATGGGAGGGAGTGTAGGTGACCAAAAATCAATGAAATAGGTGACTAGATTGAATTTTATTTACATTTTCGGTTAGGTTACTATAAATTATGGACAACCTAACTTAGTCTATTTCAACAACATTTAAAATTGGTATTATTTCATTTATCTCACAAGTTGGTAGTCACAATTAAATTTAAATCGTATGCAATGCTGTATATAACACATACACATTTTTGTTGCCTATAGCCTACAAATTGAAATTTTTCATGAAAATGATATAAAAACCGATTATTTATCTTCAAATTAAAGTAAACTAAATTTAAGAAGGTTAATAAAGGCCGGTCAAGTGCGTGTCGGTTCTGTGATGTCGAGTTGCACATACGGTAAGCTTCCGTACGGTACCAACAACAAAAACTCGTAAAACCACTGAATTTTGAATGTAGCTACTAGAAGACACACGCTTGCCGAAAATGTCTTAAACGGGACCTTTTGAAATACCGTCCAATAACATCGTAATACTAAACATAGCCTAGAAATTTTTTAGTTTTAAGATTTTCGTACACACCTATTTAGCGGGAGTTACAAATATGTATAATAATACCTAGGACATTTCACAAAACGCCATCAAGTTCCAAACTAAGCAGAACTTGTATTATGGGTACTAGACAACTTTTATACATACTTAAGTAATTTTTATAACATATACCTTAGATATTTTACACCCAGACAGAACAAATAAACATGTTCATGCACGCAAATTTTTATCACTGCGGGAATCGAACTCGCAACCTTTGTTCTGTGGTTAGGGTCTCTAACCACTTAGCCAATCGGTCAGTCAAAGAACTTTGCCTTTCAGATTTATATACATACGTAGCACTAATAGTTTACGACCAAAATGGCTGTAACACACAGACGGAAGGACATGGATATAATGGCTGTAGACTGATACGTCGTCATCCTACTGCTTCGAGGAATAGAATACTACGTGGGGTTCGTTCTACGTAGTACGCATATTGGTATTCCGATCATTTCATTGTTGTAGCAAGTTTCGACCAAATCGATGTAATTCAGTATAGGTATTCACGAAATTAGGTAGCGATAAAGTTTTCTAAAGCAATATGGGAGCTTTTGTTAAAAGTTTGCTTCGTAAAATGAGATACGAATTTTTCGAAATATTTTATTTAACTACTTTTTATGGGATCCAAGAATGTTGTAAGTGAAACTTTTTAGGTTTAAAAGTACTGTAAGACTCAATAGTATTGAACGTTCAAAAAATTGTTTTGTGTAAATTAAAAGTTATATATTTGATTGGAGTATTGCCATTGGAAATGACTTTCATTTCGTTGGAGTATAGGGGGTCATTTGGGAGTTTTGTGAGACAGGCAGATTGCACGAAGAGTTTTCGAGATATCGGAATGAATTTGTGTCAAAAGACGCAGCTCAGCAAGTTCTACAAGATGGCAAAATACAATTTCGAAAAAAATCAAAAACACAAAAAATTATCGGCTAAAAACGAAAAAAATCGCAATTTTTTCCCACGATTATTATTTTGGGAGCCCGATATCTCGAGAACTAGGTCCGAATAAGAAAAAAAAAAAACGGCTCGGGGTAATTAGACAAGGGATCGATTGAGACTAAACTTGTTAGAATCGGACAACCGGAAGTAGTGGTTAAGGGTGCCCTCAGTTGGAAGTCGGATATACGTCGGTGTTACATTTCGTACTAATTCGGTTTGTTCGATCGAAATGTCGTATAGAATGTCATATTTCGAAGTTTTAAGCTCTTTCAGATACAGTTGTGTTACTTTTTTTGCGAAAAAAATTTATTTCGAAAAATATTATCGAAAATATGTGTGTTTACTTTATTCCGTTAGGTTCATTTCCAATGTCGGTAGAAGTTCGTGCGAAAGCAGGAGATCCGTTGATTTTTTCTAAAGAAATGACGAATTAAGAACGAACTGTACGTCTGAATTTTCGTACAATAGTAGTAGTGTAGTAATTTGATATTCGCTGAACCGATTCAAATGATATATCGTAAGTAGGGTCGGATAAGATAAATCTGGGACCTTCGTACAAGTTGCACTTCTGGCGCTACCAGTAACCAACTGACCACGCACTCACTTTTCTAGCTAATCTGTTACAGAATTTAAATCTAATTAAGATCAAAATACAAAAAAATATCAAACCCTCGGTAGCTATATAGCACGCTTAAGTTTAATTTATTATTTTATTAATTTTGTTAAATTAGTTAAAATTATGTTTCTAGTACATTAGTCATTAATTTGACATTGTATTATATAACTATATAATTAGGTAAAGACAAAACATTTCAGTATTTTTTTCTCCTATGTTTGTCAACCATTTTTCTATTTTTTTTTTGTTTAGTATCGACGAATTCCAATGTTATCAAATTAAAAAAAAATTGGAAACAGTTTTTTTCCTTCTCTTTAAATGCGTGTGAGCCTTTGAATTCACTTATTATTGTCTGATTATTGTGGGTTCAAAAAAGTGAGTGCGGTCGAATTTCGACCACTGGGCAACCACCATTAGAACTGAAATAACATTATTTTAAACATTTTCATCTGTCATTTGCAAATTGTTGTTATTTATGCTTAAGTCATTATGACTTTATTGTTTAAAATATAACCGAGGTTAACTAACTAATACATGAACCTGACTAATCGATAAGTAACGACGCAAAGTGATTGCCCGAAAACTCGGATGCACGTGCTCTGTTGTCTGACGAGCGATATAAACCATGCAGTTTTTGTATTTTCATCTACCTATATATTATTGGGTAATTTCATATTATTTTCATTATATGGATGAAGTCACAAGCAGCCTTTAATGGCGACCAGAAATGATGGGATTAATTTAATTATTTCGTTTAAATCTATTTTTAAACTGAGCGGTGAGAGGCGGCCAGCTGTCTAGCGGCTCGCCGCACTTGCAGCGGCAACAAGCGACATACCTACCACAGCGGCAAACCACAATGCGGTTTTCATAACAATTTATTATCTTATAAACCCTATATGTGTGTATAACCTTGTGTTAAGAGGATTGTGTAGTAGCGAATTTCCATACAAGCGGCGTTAAAGGTTGCACCCCATTGAACTTTAACCAAGTAAAATGTGCCGTGATAGCCCAGAGCGCAACGAACCTGTCTCAAATTTATAAGGCCCTATATGGCCATGGTTCGAATCCAGGAGTGTACCAATGAGTTTTTCTGACTTAAGTACACAATATCACTGACACCGTGCTTCGGAGGGCACGTTAAGCAGTCGGTCCCGGACGCTGTCAATAGATGGCGGTCGTTACAGTTCCCAACCCGCAGTGGAGAAGCGTGGTGGACTTAAGCTCCAAGCCCCCCTCCTCACCCTGGGGGAGGCCTAAGCCCCTGCAGTGGGGTAAAAATGGGCTGATAATGAAACTTTAACCGATTGGCACCAAAAAAATTATATGGTATTTAGATTAGCAAAAACTAAGTTTCATGTTTTTAATTTTTAAATATTTTGATGAACCATAAGAAAAAAAAACCTAAAATGCGCGGGAGGATTTTTTTTGAAATTGTTTATTTTTCACATGTTCAACATAAAACTAATTGTATTCTCACATATGAAAAAAAAAAAATCGAAAAATTATGAATTTCGATAAGATATTAGTAAAAATGCAATTAGTTTCATGTTGAACATGTTGTGAAAAATTTACCAATTAAAAAAAAATTCTCTCGCGCTTTTCACTTTTTATTTCATGATGTATGAAAATATTTGAAAAAATATAAACATACTAGCGACCCGCCCCGGCTTCGCACGGGTAGCAGAGCATATAAGCCGTAGTGTCCTATCAGCTGTTGCGTCGAACATGTGGATTAGATTTAATTAGATTTAAATGGAACGTAAACTCATCCTACTTGGAGTATTTTTAATGTATTTTATTTCCAATTCTGTAAATATATGAAAAAATAAAGAATATATACATAAAAACAATCTAAAATATTTCTTTTTATACAATATTGATAAGCAAACCATCAACTAAAATCAATCAAAACAAATTTGCCGCCATTTCTATACGAAAATCATAGATTATGAAGAGTGAACCGTACAGTTTGGATACGTAGGTATAAAATGTTGGGGAACTATATAACTTAGGTGCAACTGATTATTTTTTTGTTTCTTTATTACACAACCTATGTCATCTGTCGTAGCGTCTTTTTCAGTCAGAAACTTACTAAGCTAATTTTATTTAAGTGTAAGTAAACTTTATATCACATTGCAATGATGGTTTTGATTGCATTTCGTTCTTTTCTTTACCGATAAGGCAAAGTGAGATAAAGTGTCGGGTCTAGTTAGTGCAAGCGCATATTTTAGTACCTATATGCAGTACCAATTACAGTTTAATGGATAATAGTTTTACTTATATGGGGAAATATTTATACACAGTATTAATTAAAATAGACATTGCAATTAAAACCTTCAGTTTTGCCTCTTTCAATTTATTTTACAACGTTCCCTTACATTACCCAATTCAATAGACAGAATATAAACAAAGTTTCGCATGTCGCCTCTGTGACGATGACATCGTATATCTATAATTGCTCATTGCTGCACACATATGCACTGTTCGTCCCGTGTTGTCTGTTCCATTAGTTATTCTATGTTTGTATGTGTCACGCCCGGCTACTGTCGCGCCATATTTTTTATTTCGCGATACTTCCTAAGATATTAATTTAAATTGTATGGTGTAAAGGGCAATCATAATCTGCATGAAATAGTGAAGGTAAATAACGTATTTAATTTGATAAGGATTAATACTGTATCCGTTTAAATTGCTTTCCAATTACCTCATCATATGACACCATTTTTTTAAACATAAAAATAAATATAGTAAGCTATCCATAAAAGATAAACATACGTCATCGCGGACTTTTCTTTAGTCCTATAAAAAAGACACAATTCCTCCATACATTATATTGTGATGAGGCAGCGTTTTCGTTGAAAGCTCCCAGCTGGCTTGATTTTTTTCCGACTTCTTCGACAACAATCGTCATATTTCAAGTAATTTCCACAAAACATTAATAAATTATACACGTAAACCTTCCTCTTGAATCACTTCGTCTATTGGGGTCTACCATATGCCAATCCGTGTGGTAGTTTTTGAGTTTATCGCGTTCAGACAGACAGACGCGGCGGGGGACTATATTTTGTAATATGTAGTGATGTACCTAGTTTTTGTTTCAATCGGTTAAGGTTTAACGGGGTGCAACCGTTAACGTCGTTTGTATGGTGCCACTATACAATCCCCGTAAGGTTTACGTTTGGATGATTTTACTTTTTATTCATAAATACTACCAAATTAATTTGAGCGACATTAATCATATTACGTACGTGTCAATAATTAATGAAATTACCGAGAGCGGAGCAACTCAATTCTTGTATATTAAAAGTTCAATCTGCATAAATGGTTAGTGTAGCTTATTAAACTTTGCTATATACGGGTACATGGAGTAGTTTAGTTAATAACAAAATGGAACCTTTTAAACTGATTAGTCGATCGCCGCTCGCCATTATTTGAATTGCATTTTGTATAAAGGTCTCTTCGACGAAGACCTGATTCGATTTGCTCTATTGAACCTCAAAGGCCCTCTAACAAATACTATCTTTGTTGTTACGGACGACTACGGTTTTGGAGATTTCATAAAATGTCCGTTCCTGTTTTCGAACTTAAAAAAAAGCTTTTGTCATAGCAGATATTCCATTAGTCAAAATAGTGTTTATTTTAAAAAATTGAATGTTTGACTATTAAATTTTTTTGTAGTTTTATTTATTTAGAGCAGAACATATCAATATTTAACATTAAGAAGGGGGTGTACGCGTGAACGCCCATACAAACGCTCGCAAACGATTACGACCTTAGTATGAATTTCAATCGCAGTTTGTATATTATAATAATTGTAATTATAGTCTCATTTAAGTTAGAACTAGGTTCGTATAGAGCCAAAACTTCGAAATTTCTATAAAGATCCTAGTTATAGACATTTCGAAATAGTAATATAAACATACCCAATTTCCGTAACTAGGATGTCTGTAGACATTTCTAAGTTTTAGCTCTATACAACCCTAGTCCAAACTCAAATGAGACTATAATTTAAAAAATAAAAACCAAGATTAAAATGTTATTAACGTCGTAATCATATAAGAGCGTTTGTATAGGCGTTCACGCGTACAGAATCTTCTTAGATGAAAAATATGACTACATTACGACCGATTAGCCTAGTGGGTAGTGACCCTGCCTACGGGGCTGGAAGTTACGAGTTCGAATCACAGGCCAGGTCAGTATTTATATGATGAATATTGATACTGATACCGGGTCTTGGTTGTTATATGTATGTGGTGTCTTCACTTGGTACCCAAAATACAAGCTAATGCTTAGTTTGGGGCCCTGACGTTATTGTGATGTATACGTGATTATTATATATATATAGTTACGTGTTGAGGCTAAACGTTGCGGTCTCAGTTGGTTCTTTATTAACTAGATAACTAACTATCTTAATGTTTCATGACTTTAATTACATTTACAGTTCCAATCAAATTTTATGGTGGATGTGAACATAGGCACAACTCGCGTCGCAGTAACCAGTTTTAGGCGTAGCGGGACGCAGTGGAGCGAGGGGCATATGACTAAACCTGCGCAAGCACGCTTATAGCGTTGTATTCCGATCCGCTATAAAGTTTGATTGTAACTATACCTTAATCTGAAGTTGAGGATATTAGTAAAGTTTATGTTTTAGTTAATAATTTTAATAATCTTGTCACGTTAGAAAGAAAGATAGATATGAGGGTTTGTGACATAAAAGATATGAAAAGAAACTTAAATTTGTTCATTTACTATAGTTTTTTGATGTGGTTTTTGTTCGCCAAGAATAGAACTTGAATGTTAAAACATTACTTCTCATTGTAATTCTTACGGGCAAATGGCTAGGATGTCTGGACCCATGTAGATGTTTATCACGATTAGTGTGATAATCTCACTAAGAACTTCATTGTATTCGTTATTCTTATTATCGTCAAAATAATAATTATTCTCTCGTGCGAAACTATTCTGGATATTTGTAAAAAATACAAATTTTCTTATTTGTCTGCAACTCAGCGGGTCGAGCGTAATGCTGGCTCTCAGACATCGTATCAGCATATTGACTCGTTAGGATCCGCTCCGCGATGAATATATGCACACGCCTTTGCACATGCAAAGCGTGCATTGGCTTTGCTATTTCGCTAGAGACCAATAGTTGTATAGACATCGAACATGCTATCCAGAATTTTTTTTTTTTTCAATTAGCCAACACTTTTATAATTTCGCCAACGCAAGTATAATTTTGTATGCACATCTAAACGTGGGGGCGGGGGAGGGCTCCATACAAACTCTCGTAGTTGTTTATGACGTAATGAAACTTTCTTCAGATTGGATTTTCCAACTATAAAAACTCCTATGATACGAAAAGATCGTATATTTAAAGACATATTTTGTCTAAACCTTCAAAGCTCGCAATTATCAACATATTTTTCGCAAAGTTTGGATGGTTATGATCGACTTATCAAAAAAAAATTAAATAATTGAAGCTTAACAAACCTGTTATATTTCATGTACATTTAAAATAATATTCATTTTTTTCATAAACTAATAGCGATGTTCCGGTTTTTCCCGTTTGCGGACGCTCTGTACTCTTTATACCTTATATCGCTGTCTCGCGCGACTCTAAACACTACAATAGATTACACGTGAGACAGAAAATATTTTGTCAAGGTCGTTTTAAGTTATATTAAAGGTTATTTTAATTAAATATTTTTTTTAATAATTTCTAGTTAATTTTTTCCTACATCAAAAGGCAAAGTAATACTTAAACCCCTAACGTATGTAAGTTATACAGATGGATACGTCTGGAAAGTTAAGCTTTAAGTGTCGTTAAGTATTTAGCGTTGTAGACGAACAATCTCGAAACTTATAAATTATTTGATAACAGACTTGGAGACATCTTTACTAGTATACTGACTTCGTAATTAAAAAGATCCGTGGCTGATTTACAAGGAACACTTCAAAATATTAGACTAGCTGCTGTCCGCTGCACCGCCTGCGTAAAATACAGGATTAACACTACTCAGTTTGCAGTTCCCACCCCACTCCGAAATTTTTTTTTTTTTAAATAGTTCCTTGTCTTGTTACTAAATAAGAAGGCGGAATGAACTGTACCTTAGAATAGATATTAGATTACGACTAGTAAATTATAAAAGTTTTATCAAAATGGGTTCAGTAGTTTTTGAGTCTAACAAACAGATAAAAATTATATAAAAATTAATTTGTTGTTTTGAGTTGAGTATCGTCTACATAACCCAAAAATAAATTATTGTTTTGGATAAAATATCATATGTAGAGGATTGACATTGCTAAAATTTTTCTATATGTACTAAAATTGTTTAGGTTTTGATTGGATTGAATTTTAATACTATTACTAACGACTTTATAATGATTTTTTTTGAATCTCATTTTATGTAAATAACTAGGCATTACCAAAAAGGATGTGTTCGCAATATATACTGTGTGTAGGTACTGTTACGTGAATATTTTCGTTTTCGATGGTCGATACTTGCACGTCACTAATTTCGGTCCAGAAACTTCGACGAATAAGAAGCGACCACTACTTTAATTTGACGGGAGTTAGTCTTTTAAATGCGCTAGAACATTAGAACCTTTGAATGTTTAGCTCGTGCTTGACAAGCAAAATGTCAAATAGACGAAAAATAAACGAGTTGTCAATATCCAATTGATTTTACATTGAATTTATTTTATTTGGCTATAACCTGATAGAAAGCGAAATAAATGTAAAAAACTTGTAAAAGATAACTCGAGGTTGTAATAATATATTTGAAATTTTATTGTTTTTTTTTGTGTTATATCTGCATATTGTGCTAATTAACACTGAAACAATCAATTTCACCTCATACGAAGCACAAGAAGTGCGTTGAATTATCTTTTTTTTCCGTTTAAACGAGGAGCAAGCTCAAAGTTTTTAAATGGTTATTTCTTAATCAACATGAACTTTCCTTCAAAATACCATATTGTTACATCCAGAACTTCGGCTGCAGCCGCTATTGTGTGAAGAAAAAACAATAATAACGCCGTCGCGTATTGATCGTACACCCGCGCCTGCGTACACTGCCGACATTTGCAATTACAACCAGCGCTGTGCAAATTTCGCTCCGAGTTTACAATTCCGCCGGCGGCGAACTCGCCGTAACCAACGAGCGGAAAAAGGATAGGGAATAAAATACGTACATTTTCGTAAAATTTTCGCGCCCGAGTTTTGTTTTCCGAAATTGATTGACGACTTTCGAAGCTCCGATTAAATGAGAGCGTGGGAAGTTCGAGCGACGAACGCTTTCAGAATTCTTTATTTATTTCTCGGCAACAAATAGAAAGTAATGACTGGAGACACGTGCGGGCGAAGTTACGAATAAGACTCTTTACTAATGGCCGATACGGAATATTGTTTAACATTACATAGTATTTGCTTTTAATATTTATATATACCTAACTAACAATATGAAAGCAAAAATGTGAAATATTCTTCACATTATAGGAGTAACAAAACGACGAGTTTTTTTATGTGGAAAACTTGAAGCACGAATAGTAACATAGACAGCTGTAAATTTTGGTCGTAAGTCCCCAAGGAATTAGAAATGAATAAACTAAATCGAAATTAATTTGTCTGGAGTTGTGAGATGAAATAGTAATACTGGTAGAAATCGAAAAATTATTGAGAATTGACACGGCTGTATAGAAAGGATAACAAAGTTATGACTTATTTACGTTGGCGGTCAAAGCCACGGTCGAAAGCTAACTAAAAATAATATGTATTAAACTGTCCGATTGGTCAAGTGGTCGGAGAGGCAGACTGCAAAACCTAATGGTCGCGAGTTCGATCCTCACCCGGAACGATTTTGTGCATATGTCTGGTTCGAGTCCCTGATGTTATTGTTAAATATAAATTAGAAACAATCAAATGTGTTACTAATATTAACACAATATTGATATTGCAATTTCACTTCGAGTGTCGACAAACAATGTTTTCCATCAAGAACCTATTATTACTAAAGTGCGCTGGAAACTAGTTGAATATCCAATCAAGCGATAAAATGTATACATGTGAAATTCAGTTTACATGTATATAATAACGTCCGAACTCTACGTAGAGTTTGTACATAGCGTCCGTAGCGTTTCGTAGAAATAGGAAGTGCAAGTGCAGCGGGGTGGGACGCTAGGGGGTTTGGTTACCATGGTGACCGCAAGATGGCGCCGCTAAATTAGTACGTCTGCAGGCTGCTTTATGTGCCCCGTTTTCATTATGCGGATTTCAATTTATTTTGGTATCGAACCGTTTACTTCTAGGTTTAATATTGCTTAAACGAAAATTTTAACATTTCTATTAGATTTCTCGTTTATGATAGATACATAAGAATGTCTTCAGGACATATTCAGTCCTAGCTGTCAGCGAACCGTTTATTGTCTACCGACTGCAACGTATAGCATCAACCTTAATACATATATATTATAAATAAAAGAAGTTAATTTCATAGCAATAAAATAAGGCACACACAAGAACCTTTTTTTATGTTTTATTTTCCAGTATTTTTATATAAATATAAGTTATACTAAGGGACTCTGGTCTAGATATGAACTAGTTGTATATGAGCAAAATTATCGTATTACCCTGAGCGCCGACAAGCATAATATGTTGACCAGCGACAAATGGCTAAAATCTAGGTTTCGCTTTTCTAGATTTGTAGTAGGTAACGTATATATTTGGTACACCAACTACTCTTCAATACAGAGAAACGGTAAAAGACATTAAATATAGTCGGGAAGCCGGAAACAAAAATGTTCATAAGTTTCTAAAATATGAATTTTCGGCAGATCATAGTATTTACAGATTTCATTTACGTACTTGCGGTCAATCAGCTGTATGTGGATGTGGTAAGGCGCACTGCATTTTTTATTATCTACAAAAAGATGACAGATTTTTATAAAACGAATTTTTTCGTATATTGCTAGTTTTACAAACAAAAATTGCAGTTTTAATTGTTTTACAAAAACGTTTAAAGCTCAGTGTTTTATAGTATTTTTGTATCACTGATGACGTGCCAAATATCTATGTATGGTTGACTGAGTAGTACCACATTCTTCGGTTATGATAAAATTAGCAATATACGAAAAATGAAGTTTCATGTAAATGTTTTTTTATTAATAATTTTTTAAATACTTTAAAGGTGCCATGTCACATCCAGTAGGCTGACTGCAAGTACGTAAACGACCTCTCAAGTACACCGCGCAAAAATTTAAATTTTAGAAACTCGTTACCATTCATGTTCACGGGCCCCTAGACTAAATTATATGTAATGTACAAAAATTGTCTTAAGTTAAGTTATATGGTAGCTTTTCGTCTAAGCTTGTCTTGAGCTAAGTTTACTTAAGTCCCTTGTGTATGTCAGTGTAAGATTGTAACCTGTCAATTAATTGGAACGGACACTAATTGCAATCTGATAAGTTGGGTTAGATTTTATTTGCGTCAATGCGAGGAGTAAAGCTAAACAAAATTACGAACCATTCAGAAGTCTCAAAAAATTTAAGATTTTTCTAAAATTAGCCAGTAAAAACATTACTATACCATTAGATTGATTATAAACTAACGGTTTTTACAATTTTACGTTGATATATATGTCGCAGTAAATTGTAAGACTAATAAAATGACAATTACCTATACTTGAAAACTATAATCATCATATAATTATTTTTATTATTAAAACGATTGTATTACAATCATTTTATAAACAACTGGTAATTTGGACTTTAGGTAAATAATATGAAGGTAAAATGAGCTTAATGAATGCTCCTAATTAACTGAAGGAATCTCCACCAAGTATCAAATTGACATCAACTTTTCGAACATTTGGCAATGTAAATTGTAAATATTTTGTTTCATTTGCGTTTAATTATAGGTTCATAGCGTCGAATCAATTCAAGATCTGCAAAGGTGAAGAGTTTACTATTGAAAATTCCTCTTTTTTTCTATTAATTTTAAATACAAAAGAAGTGTCATCAGCAAACAACACTATCTCGGCAGATTTTTCTACCAAATAAGGTAAGTCATTAATATACACTAAAAACAGAAAGAGAACCAATATAGAACCCTGAGGAACTCCTATTTTCACAATAGAACCCTTCAATTTTATTCTATTACTATCAACTTTTTGAATTGTATTACAGAGTTGTGATTCTATTAGATTGTTAGCACAGTTATTTACGCCATAATGTTTATTTAAGCAACAATGTCAATTGATCAACACAATGAAATGCCTTCGATAAATCACAGAAGACCCCTATAGCATTTTTAAAGTTTTCCCATGCATCAAAAACATGTTTTAAAAGTAAAATTCTAGCGTCTGTTGTGAATCTTCTATTTGTAAAACCAAATTGTTTTGAATCATCATTATATAGAGCTCATTTTAATTTATTAGCTGACCATATAATTTTAATATGTAATCTCTACATATTATGGCGTATGAATATTATTTACGTGCCAACTAAGTTTATAATTTTGCTGACCAAGTGAATATTCTGTATTATGACTATGTAGTTTGCAAACGAAGTTAATGCGAAGATGGCTTTAGCTACAGATTTTGTTTTTTTTCCAATCAAATATCGAGACTAAATTTTTTTACTACTGACAAAAGCATTTTAAGCTGTGCAAATAGTTTAATAACAGAACTTCTCAACTATGTTTATATAAATGTTAGGGTAGAGCATTGACGTCAAAAAAACGTAGATAAAATTATCACCTAACTGTTCGGTCATAATTTACGCACACATAGACGGGCTTGTACGTGGTTAGTATGGCGTAGCAAGAGTGAGTGGTCTATTGAGTCACACACATAAATATGTAAAAGTTGGCCTGTCATTTTCGTTGACATTGCATTGCGAAGGTCCATATAATCAAAAGTTCTCAATTAAAATTATGTTCGAATATTCAGGCGTGAAGCTTTCTGAAAAAAGTTGTTTTTGACGAGATGAACACGCATTAAAAAAAAATTAAAATGATTCGAAACCTATTTTACTTCTTAGGAAACAATAATACGTCAGTATATTCACATTCCGTGATATGTTAGCTTAAATAGTTTTGAGGCTAATTCCGACTATAATACTGAAATTTCCAAATTTTTAACTACTAAAAAGCATACATAAATACTGCTTAAGAAATTATACATTTAAAATTGTACACTGTGTACTTTTTTCGTTGCATAATTATCGAAAACGCTTATAGTTTTTACTGCTTCTAAATGCATTACATTTTTTCTAGCTCCGCTTAAGTAACTTGTATGTACCAGAACATTGTACTGTTATTTTGTCAAACAACAATTCCAGTCGCCAACGGAATTATTTTTCATCGAGTAACTCTTAGGGGTTTCTCGACATCGTTGCCGTTGGAGCTTTCGGGCTAACGACACGCGTAAGGACGCCTGAAGCAGAATAAGGATTCTGCTTCAGGCGGTTGTTTATTGGGTGCGATTCCTATACCCTGCGCGCTCGGGCGCGCAGAAACTGTAGAGTTTAACGCAAGGGTAAAACAAAAAAAAAATCCAGCAATTTTTTAGTTTTTATCGGAAGAATATTGAGTTTAATATACTCTACAATTCATAATATAATGAAAGTAGTGAAATATCCAACATATTTTATAAAAAGTCTCATAAATTTAATCTTAATTTATTTTTAAGCATAATACATGTTGAACAAACAGTCTCACCCCAAACAGTAGGGGGGATAAGGCCTCCCCCTTCGCATTACGCGAAAGTAGATGAATTTCAAGTCACAGGATGTTTTTTGAAAAATAGTAGAAGACACACCTATGTTTAATTAAAATACTTCATTTCCTATAAAATTGTTTGTTTCATGACACTCCCCGAAACACCGCGTATCTCGGACACCATCCACTTTCGTATATTGTAAAAGGGGGTCAAAAAGATGCAGAACGTCTCCCTTAGTCCCCTTCCTGCTCTGGGAGCGAGCCACGTTGCCCAACCTGTATAATTGTGACGCTGTTGGATCTATACCACAAGGTACACGGATTGATTTTTGCAAAACATACATTAACATTTACTTTATAATACGAATGTATATAGAGTAGGTATGAATGTAATGAAATAAAATTACGGAAATATAGATAATATAAATATTAAAGTATATTGACACAATACTGAAAACAAAATACGTCGTTTATATTCATATTGCGAAATGAATCATATTTTTTTTTTCAGCGAGGTTAAAAAAAAAACAACACTCGTTTATGTATGCTGAATTTAAATTGAAACAGAGACTCGGTGTAGTGTTTGGCTCATGAATGGACGATTGCTGAAAGCGAAATCGTTTTTAAATGTGACTGCCTGTAGCGCGACAACCGCTTCAACAGGCCTAGTGACGTCTGAATAAAATTTTGTCTAACGTAACGTTGTTGAAACGTAAATAACTGTTTCAGTTATTTGATTACGTAACAGATAATATATGGCTGTCAAAACGATACCAAAACATAATGTTGTCAATTCCTTCATGGCATTGAATACGTGGATAGCTGCTAAACCAGAGTAGCTGCTATTTTATGTCCTTGTAATTCGCTGTAACGTTTTTTAACAGTTTTCACATTATTTAGAGAAATTATCTTATTTTAATAGCTATACCTACATCGAATCAATTTTAATTCTATGTAAATCACAACAATCGCTAAATGAGGCATCAATGTAATATGAAACTATCTATATAAATATATCTAGATTCTTGTAAGCCTTTATTATAAATAGTTATAATTTAGGTTATGAACTTGCGATGAGCTATTAACAGTAACAGCTATTCCGTTATAGCCGTTACTAGATAGTCAAGCGTGCCTATCTCGATTAATCCCGTGAATGGGGTTTTATTTACGCAGCATCGGCGCGGCCCTGAACCCTGACCCAGCAATGCAAATACGCGTCACGCCGATACTCGTTACTCTGGATTTTGATCTATTCGCGTAAAATCAAGGTCACCGCGGATTTACTAGTTTAAGTTGAAGTTTTGGTATAATTTTTTTGTGGACGCCTTTATTTACGCCTTTTTGAGTGCGTGTTTACGGAATCAAATTATTTTAATAGCATACCAAACTAAGAGTTATATCTCAATAGAGTACCTATAAACATCGATGACGTATGTGATAAAGTCTGCGTAACTACGTTTTCTGGTGCGCTGAAAATGTAGTTATTTTAGTTTGAGAAGTGTAAAAGCCTAAAAGTCTGTATTTGTGTCCAGATTTGTTTAAAGTTTAGTGGTGAAAATTTCGATTGTGGACATAGAAATTAAGATGATAAAGGCCGAAAGGCCGATAATTTTAAAACGAACGAAAAGAAAGTTTTTTAAAAAGTACTGCTTCTATATTCCGTGATTACACTGAAACCAAAACAGTTTTTAGTCGATTTTCGACTCAATTAATTTTTTTGTCACACCCAGTGAAGTTAGAGTCAACCATAAGACGGGTATCAAGCGGCCTAGATGAAGGAAGTTGATGAAACGCATGCTTATACAGAAACAGCCTAGAACCTAGAAACCAGCTTTTAGGACGATCCTGCAACGCAAATTGAGCAGACCGAATGCGTTCTTTTAAAAGCCAAATACTTAAGGTTTGACTTCTAATTAAGCTGTATTTATTTTGTTTTTTGCATGAAAGCATTTAATGTAATTAATGCGTCAATAATTATATGAGAATATACACTTTAAACTGTTTGAGTAAAATCACCAATGATATGAAATAGTTTAAATGGGCCAACTTTTATATGCTTGTAGGTATCTGTGACTAAACCAACCACTTACTCCCGCTACAGCATACAAACCGTGTATTTACTGTCTGTGTGCGTGAATTATAATCTAATGTAATATAAATTAAGTAGTATTTTTATCTATACGGTTTCGACGCCTTCTCACTGTCTAGAGACGTATATAATCAAAGACAAACACAGTTGCGCACACTTTAGCGCCATATGCAATGACACACAATAAAAAGGATTTCAGTGACAAACGGCGTTTACGGTTGCACTCCATTAAACCTTAACCGATTGGCGTAAAAAAAAAATATGGTATTCAGATCAACAAAAACTAGGTTTATAAGTTATGAATTTTTTAAATATTTTGAGACATCATTAGGAAAAGAAAACTTAAATGCGCGGGAGGATTTTTTTTTTCCGAAATGGTTTAATATTTCACATGTTCAATATGAAAGTAATTGCATTTTCACAACTTACATATATTTTTTTTATTTTTCACCATATATTGGGAAAACACAATTAGTTTCATGTAGAACATGTGAAAAATGAAACAATTTGGAAAAAAACCCTGCACATTTAAGTTTTTTTTTCTCATAATATGTCAAAATATTTAAAAAATTAAAAACGTATAAACTTAATTTTAGTTGATCTAAATAACATATCATTCTGTTTGCGGTTAAGGTTTAATGGGGTGCAAACGTTAACGCCGTTCATATGGAAATTCGCAACTACACAATCCTCTTAACAAAAGGTTGTATATAAAGTTTATAAGAATTAAATTATTATGAAAACCGCTTTGTTTTTTTTTTTATGTTGAATATCTGAAAAATGAAAAGAAAGAATGTTTGTACGGAAATTCGCCAGTACACACTCCTCTAAAGATCCAATTAAGTATTTAGTTTTATAAATTTCAGGTTAGATATAAAACTCTCTGACCATAAAGTAAATTACTTTGACAGCACCTTTTGATTCTAATCTGAGGTTCTAATATAGTCATAAATGTCAATTCACAGTATCGAAGTGACATTACGCAATTTTACGGGGTTGAAAACTGGCGCACGGTGATTTTACAGGGGTTCAGACCGGCGTGCGGGGAGCTTGCGCACTGAAACTCGGACTAAAACTCGTCATCTTGCACCAGCTAGGTAGAGTATGAGTGGTTAGACGGTAATCGCAGAAGAGGGCTTTTAGTTAATTTGTACTTTTATGTCTCAGAATAACAATTACATTATTTAAATGATTCGTAACAACTTTCATGGAATACTATATTACTTTAATATTTTTAGGAATCAATACCAACTCTGTTAATGAATACTTTTATTAGAACTAGCGAACGCTCGCGACTTCGATTGCACGATTTTCATAATTTCTAAAATTTTTCAAGTTTACGCATGAACCTAAGTATTACCTGAATAATATACAATATTCTCTAAAATACAATACATTTCAGTCGTTTCAAAGATTAGCCTGGACGAACAAACAGGTAAACAAAATGTTTACAACATGTGTTTGGATTTCGGTTACGTGTAAATAAAAATATGAGCAATAGAAAAGTATTTTTATTTCGAAACCACAGGGCCAGCCCTATCCATGTTTCACGAAAACCTTTGTGATCGGAAATAGTCTTTCCATCTTTCTTTCGAAATCTTCCGAAAACATGATTTCGCATTGAATGTCGCACATTTTCCGTAAGATTAATTTGTAATGGAATCAACATAAAGATTTTCATCATCTAAGTGTATTAGGGCAAACGGAGTAGCCAAACAAGAAAAAACATTCCCTATTTTATATAAACATAAAGAGGATCGATTTTAAATTTTGCTCAAACGGAAAACAGGTTCGGACATTAAATCATGATCTATATATTAAAAAAAAAAATTTGTTTAAAAGACGCCAATTTCCTATTTTGCTAAATCCGTAAAAAAGGCTCAGGCCGGCCCTGATTATTAGTATTGTTATCGTTAGTCACAAATCAAAAGAGAGGAGACAACGAGACACGAGAAAATAAAACAGATAAACAAAAGAAAAAAAAAAGAAAAGAAAGAAAGAAACATACCGGGGTAGTCGCGCCGCGCCCTCTGCCACGACCTCTCCGCGACTCGCTCTTCACTGTCTGCAGGGTTCCGTCGGGCCCCAAAATAAGCTACAACAACACAGACACACCACCGACTTAACATAAAGCGAAAATAAAGACAACACAAACTAGTAAGTAAATAATATGAGGGGGAAAAGTTAACACAAAAAGAAAAAAGCATGCGGCGGATTTATAAGGAAAAATTAATAAAGTTGGCGACAGGCAATTATGCAGTGAATTAGATCAGAAGTTAGTTAGTAAATTGAAATAAAATTAGAAACTTGAAATTTAGCATTTAAATGTTTTTGAAGTTATTGATGAAAGCGCCATCTGCACGCGTGGTCGGTTACTGACGTTGAGTAAAGTTCTGTCATAAGTTGTAGCTATTCAACGCTAGCTGGCGCCTGCACGAATATTCCTATAACAGATATAGATGGCATTGTAAAATGTTAAAATTCTAATTGTTCTATTGTGTAAAGTTTAATATTAATTATTACAAAAATTCAAAGCTTAAAATTAAGAAGTTTCTTATACTTGAAGGTATTGACAAAGAATTTAAATAAAATTCAAACTGAAAGGGACCAATAAAACTCGATTGTAAACGGAACAGCAGCTGCGAGTTTATCCTCACTGTAAACACGAATGCAACAAAAAATGAACAGTTTCTTGAAAGCAACTGTGTTAACTCTCGTGCACATTTTTAGTATGTACGTGTAATCTACGTACCTACCCATTATGTTTCAGGTTACTTGATTCATTAAATTTTAAGACGTTGCTTGGAATTAAAAGCGAAATATAAATTACGTATTTTTTAAATTTCGTGAAAACTGCTTGCGTGTATAATTAAGAAACAACGAGATCATTTGATGACTAAACAGTATGGATGGTTTCAAATAGTCTCACAACGTCGCCAAAACTTTGGTGCATGCAATTTGACAGCTGTCATCACAACAGCGCCATTAAAATAATAATGAACTTTTTTAATTTTCTAATCGCATCGCTAATTAAATTGGCAGGGCGACTAGCGATACATAAATGAATGAATAAGCAAGGTTAGCGGCAGGAACGGGCACATGGCGGCTCACACCTGGTGTTTTAGTTCGTTACTCTTGTTTTTGTGTTAGATGCGCGCTCGTGACATTTGTTCCGTTCCTTATTCACTCTAACATATCGCAGACTCACTCGCACAATCGTCTATTCTTATTCAAATCGCAGGTTTTGTAAATTATCTCAACGAGTGAGCAGGTACGCAGTTATGACCAGTGACAGCTTCTCTTCGTTTGTCAGTGTGATGTTAATTTAACTAGAAAAATATTTTTTTAATGCTTTTTAGAGGTGCAGCTGTTAAATAATAACATTTTCACACGTGAAATAGAGAAATTTTATACAGAATATCTTTAAATATTTTGTTTAAATGACGTACTAGCTTTTATCAGTGACTCTGGTCCATCTCCGGTCACATGATCTATACTGTTTTCGTAACATAAGTAACGAGTATTTATTATATTTAATATTTAATATGTTTAATATAAATTGTTTTTTTTTTCTATAACTGTTCTGTTTTGTGAAACTCCGTTATACATATATTCTTCTTACTAATTCTATATTTTAGTAATATTAATCAAAATTGTTTTAGAGATATTCGAGTTAACCAGAGAAAAAATTCAAGAACGTGTTTTATGGATTCAGGGATAACTAATTAGTCGTTAGTAGGTAGATATGACGATGTTTAGATAAATACTTACTGAATGACAGTAAATACGAAGCTCAATTAGTCGTCTACAAAGTAAAACTAGAACATAAAAATCATCGCGGGTCTTTGATAGCGGTAAAAGCTCGTAAGCTAAATCGCGCATGCCGTGGTGTGGTTGCTAGATCCGGCGGGGAGTGAAGTTGGGGCAGGTCGGCGTACTAGTGACTTTCTCTGATTAGAACAAGCCTACCGTAATCGGGAAGTAATACGCCAAAGGCAAACAGTGTTAATATTCATGAAAAGAACGCGCACCGTCAAGTCTGGCAACTTTGCTTCATGCGAGTAACATCGCCTAACCGATACAGCGTTAGTTTTTGTGGAACGTACTAGAACAATATGTCCTAATATACAGATGAAATATTTTTTTTTGTTCTAAACAGCAAATTATTTTTGAGTATTGGGATTGGTCATTTCGCAAACATTATAAATATATACACCTCCGAAAACAGGCCTCGTAATAAGTACGAATCAGTTGACTTATATTCGGTTAGGGTTGCTAAGACCAGCGGTTGAACGAATTGTGCCTAGTTGTCCGTTCATAAAAAAATGCTATGTTTTGTGATGCATACATAAAACGTAAATGGGTGCGTGTCCACATTGATTTTATCATAAGTACGTTGGTGAAATCAATTAAATGATTAATGAATTAATAAATATGTATATGGTTTATAAATAGAATGATTTTATAACATAACAATGGCCTGTTACAAATTATTTCAGAAAATAACATGGTAGTATGTACTTGTTCTATAGTGTATTTATTTTTGATGATGCGAACAGAATGCTGACGGCTTTAAAAAATGGCTACATATTATAAATAATATTATTTAAAAGCAAATTCATGTCCGAATCCTTACGATAGACGGCGCGGCAAAGCGTTAATGCTCCTATTTAAATAAGGGCAGGTGATACGTCCAGCGAACAATCGCCGAGCGAGATAGCGCCACCAAAACGTAATCTCGTACGTTAATCTCCCAGAATATAACGAACCTAATTGGAATGTGGAATGTTTTGTTTAGTACCAACGGGCGTTCCATAATTGAAGGAGTTTACAATAGCCAATTATTTTAATTCTGCTACTCGATAACAGATGGCGCGCATAGTAATTTAATTCGCGGTATTTTGCTATTGTCGCCGTGTACCTTGGAACGGAAATTGAAATTTTAATACTAAAGAGTTTTTTTTCGCCGTATCTACCGGTCATTTAGATAAGAATTTAGATGTGTTTTTTACGACGTTGTTACGTTACCAGGTTATCTCTTTCTTCTACATGGAAAACTACTAAAATAATAGCACTTTTCTATTAGTTGGTAGAAAAGTAGCATTTAGTTTGAAATAACTTGCAAGCAATGACATCTTGCTAGAGGCAACACTCCCATGTTATGAGTTTTCAATTTTTTTCATGCTTTAGCTTCATACAAAATCTATTATTTAAACAAATGGGTGCTTAAATACAATTTATTTCTTGAGAACGACAAAACTTGTACTGTATCATCTTTTGTGAGGGTTACATAAAAATAACTTAAATATTTTGATTTTATATCAAGCGATTATTGCAGCAAATCTGCGCTCGCGGTGTCAGCACTTTTGTGGATACGAAAATCTGATTTATATAGGACGAGGTAAACGGTTCCCCGTAAGTCCCCCCTGCCGATCCCCCCTTAAACGCCCGTCGCTCGTAAACGGACCGCGAAATTGCAGATACGCCGCGTAACTCGATAGAATACTCCACGCCCCGTCAACGTACATTCGAGCATAATAACAATGTCTACACATGAAAGAGAACAAAATGTTTTGTCGTTTTTACACATCGAAACCACGTGAGAACAAGTCGATAATGTAATTGGATAAAGTATAATTAAAAAGTAGGATTAAAATAAAATTTTAATAAATAAACCATATGTCCTACAAGACGTCGTCATACATCGTCGTTACATGTCGGATAGTGGCCGTAAAGATTTCACTTAAAACTACATAGCGCGTGGGTTTCTTAGGGTTTAGAATAAAAAACTATAAAAACTGCATTCTCATCCTAATGAAAATGATAGAAAGTTTCATAACTTTCTATTAGTCATCAAAATTAAAACAATCAAAAAACTTTAATGTATTATATCGTAAGGTAATTACTGGTTTTGCATGGACATTATAACGTCCTCATATAAAAATAATTGCTTTTTTTCGATTCTTGTTACCGCACCCGCGCCACCTCACGACTCGAAGCTTTGCTCGCCATACATTTCGAACCTTGCTTAGTTTTGTATCCTATCGCATTTTGTCCAGCTTAGATCAGATCTATGTAACTCTCCGTTTTTTAATCACATCACATCGTTTCGTGGTTTTGTTGTTACGTAAAATGACAAACACACACTTTTGCATTAACATTATTTGCGATTTTATACCCCACCCCCTCTTCCCTCGAAGGCGAAAAGTAATAAATTAAAATACGGTATGACCGCGTCTAAAAAATATCGCTCTTTATTTATTACATTAATAATAATAATAATAACGTATACATCACAACAACGTCTAGGCCCCAAACTAAGCATTAGCTTGTATTTTGGGTACCAAGGGAAGACATCACATACATATAACAACCAAGACCCGGTACCAGTATCTAAATTTTTTCTAAAGAAAATTATTTTCAAATTGAAAATTGAATTTCAAATTTTTTATGCGAATCTTGTTATAAACTCGTAGCAACCTAACATCGAATTCTGTCAAAATTAGAAAATTATATCCAAAGCGTACCATTACGGATAAAAAAATAATTGTGAACGACATGATGTTAATACATGAAATAAAGATAAATTTGCTGACCATGTTTACTGAGGTCAGTAAAATCACAAAATATTTAAGATCAATGCATATAAATTGCCCTTTAAAAGATTTTACAATAAAATACTAGTTGATTCAACATTTACCCCTCAACAAGTTACAATAAAACTAAATTTTTATTAATTTATTATAAAGTAGGTATCAGACTACTTAGATGATAAAATACATGCACGTAAACCACTCGCCAACAATAAAAAAATTAAAGACCCCAAATCCCATCCCATCCCAGGTTCTTGCGTATTCTTCTGAAATAGACCAGCACTTTAATGATTGCGCCTTTGTGAAGATGTTTTCCCACAAAGTAATAAATTCATTCTTGTGACAGTTGTGACGTATTTCAAGATTATGTTACATAACTACGAAATAAAGAATGATTTGAATTGATACATTTTTTAATAGTTATCATGAAAAATAGAATAAATACATTTAGAATGTAACCTCCGTTCTTCCTAACCCTGTTTACATAATTTAAACGTTACCTATCCGACATGTCGATTTGTAGATATCTCCGAGTTGATTGGATCATCATCATCATCATCATCATTAGCCCGTGTCTCTCCACTGCAGGATATAGGCCTCTCCCAAGGCTCGCCACCACACACGATCCTCCGCCTTTCGCATTCCGTTGATTGGATATCCGATAAAAAATATTAATTCGTATAGGAGAACAAGTCTCTCAGACTAACTATAAGATTAACACCGCGTTATTAAAGACAATATATGGTAAGGATATTGTATATTATAAAGGAATTAGATACCTCCCTGAAAAACCGCTTGCATTAATACACACGATACAGAAGATCTCTATCTTGTAGGAAATCTAAAGAGCTAATGACGTTCCCAATAATTATAAGTAGTACTCGAGTACAAAATTTCGAAAATGATTTATATCTACAAATTACAATGCCCATTGCACATATTCTTAGTAGAATATGATATTTAGAAGAAAGTGACATCAAGAGATATAAAATATTAAAACTTATAGATGTGGCGTCTTCTTTATAAGTTACACAGTGGCGTTCGAATGTTTTTATTTCAAGCAATACGTATTTTTCCGAAATAATACATTCTACGTTTTTGAAAGCTTATAAATATACAGTTTATTCAAAAATACCCCTGGTGATAGCGCTATCTGTTGTAAAGGATAATAACTAGTTATATAGCGCCATCTGTAATAAACTATAACAATCAATTTGATTTCAGTTTATTTTGTTGCGTATAAAAAAACTATTGTATGTTTGAACTACACACACATCCATTACAATTTCACTACTTTTTTTCCAGTTTGTCAAACTTTATTCTTGATACTATTTTCTTAAGTCTTTTTTATTAACAAATAATAGTGTACTACTGTCTTTAAAAACGCACAGCTCATCATGTTTTATCGCCGAAATAGTTTAGCCGAGTTGCAAGATATTTAAAGAATATGTTCACTTAAAGTCTCAATTAGTCATTCATATAATAGTTGTGTAGTTTAACCTCTATCGAGCTTAATTGGATGACAGTTAAACTATACTTGCAAAATTATTCCTATACATTTACCGGAATACATTCAACGCGCAGTTTAAATCGTTGTTCTCTGATTCATATACCTACTGAAGCAGTAATAGACCTTTGAATAGAAAACAAAGAAATTTAAATAAAAAGGTACCTACTACAAATAGTACGCCAGCTTCGATCTGTCGCCACGCAGGTAACTGAAGAATCACCCACGCTTGAGGAATACGTCTCTTCTCTTAAAGTCAGGAAGTAACTTAATTTATGACTTACTATTATACCATCATTATGGGAAAGTGCATCGTGATATAGGAATGCGCGACATTCCTTCTCAAAGTAATTAAAATCAGAAGGTATTTCTGATGCATTTATTTAGATTTTTGTGTTTCAGCAGAACCGCTCTACCAGACCACACGGCTAACCTCAAACGTGTCTAAAATCAAATCAGCCTCTTTTGAATATTGCCACTTTTGAAGATAGAAGGCGGTGTCTATTACTATTCGTTATATTGTCAAGTTCCTCTCAGCTGTAATCAGACCACCTGTAAGCCGCAAAGTGTCACATCGCGACAGTATTTTCGCATTAGACCCCGCAGATTCGAACCCATTAACAATGGTTCGGATCGAGGGAAGCTGTGAAGGGCATACCAAGGCCGCACGCCCCTCGTGAGCGCCCCCCAATTGGATATAAGTTGATTAAGCGTAATTACAATGTCGTATAATAAGGAGGCGCCTATGTAATAATACTACCTAAGATATTCTATGATTTACCCAAAAAAAAGAAAATTTAACTATGTTCATATTTTTAAATCAAATATCTTTATTTCGTAGTTATGTAACATAATCTTGAAATACGTCACAAGAGTGAACTTTATTATTTTTTGGAAGAACGTCACACAAAGGTGCGTTCAAAAAGTATTGGTTCCGCTCAGAAGATTATGCAGGAAACTGAGGGACGCTCTTTTTAACAAAATTATGAACAATTTTTAAATAATAAGTGCTTAAAGATTAATATTATTGAAACAAACTGATAGGCGAGCGGCTTATATCTATGGATTTATATCATCTAAGTAGTCAGATTCTTTATAATAAGCTTTTGCATAAAGCTTTCGTTTTCTTGTAGTTTTAAGCTAGGGGGTAAATTTTGATGGTCAGCTGGGATCTTATTGTAAAATTGTATACATTGCCCTTTAAAAGATTTTGTGATTTTACTGAGGCGGCTGACGTGATTAGCAAGTTTGTGTTTGTGTCTTGTGTTAACATTATGCCGATCACAATTATTTTTAAATTATACAATATTTTTTTTACGTACCTACATTATGTTATCAAATATACCTATATATTGAGACGGCAATGTCATTATATTAATTTCCTTAAACTTTTCTCTAAGTGATACTTTAGGTCATAGTTTATAAATTGCTCGAACAGCTCGCTTCTGCAACACGAAGATTGTATTAACATTGGCAGCGTGAGTATTTTAATACAATCTTCAACTATGAAACTCACTAAAATACAGCAACCTAGCGGTTTCTACGTCTAAAAGGAAACGAATCCTTTCTACAGCGTAAGCTGCAGAACCGAGCCTTTTTGCCAAGTCAGTGATATGAGGATCCCATTGTAATTTCGGGTCAATGGGTCAATAATGTAGTTTTCATCATAAAATGTTTTTTTTTTAATTACCTTTTACAATAACATCACAAAGATAAAATGCATCTTGTTTTTGCTTATTGGCTAAACGCTATCTGTCATTTTCTATGGAATTTTTACAAAATTTTTACTTATAAAAGTACATTTTATAAGTTAATCTATTACCGGTTAAGCAATACAGTCTAGTTGCTGTGATAGTTTTTGTTTTGACTACGTTATACATACTCCTGTCATAATTTTTTTCCACATATCCAAAAACAACGGTTTAGATGGTAGAGGAGGGGGGCACACATGGCTCCAACAAAAATTGTGACTTTAGGAGTGCATATCTCAACAACTGTTGGCTTAAATAAAAGAACTTGTTTGAAACTTTAATATCATTTTTTAAGACCTATCGTTTGATACTTCTCACGTCAATATACCATGATTTTTTTTTCGTACTTCAGTTACATGTATGGCGACCTATCCCAAAAAAAAAAATTCTTAATTTTACTACGTACCTGTGTAGCGGTTCATAGATTACACCTACCTACCAAATTTCATCTGTATATTGCCAATAGTTTCCGAGAAAAACCACAGACAGACAGACAGACACAGACAGACAGACAGATAGACAGACGGACGGACAGACATGGCGAAACTATACGGGTTCCTTTTTTGCCATTGACTACGGAACCCTAAAAAGTGATGCGTGGTCAAATGTAAAAACAGGCCAAGTGCACGTTAGACTCGCACGCGAAGGGTTCCGTACCACTGTACATTAAAAAGAAACGTGTTTTTTGTATGGGGACCAACTCTAATTTTAAACTTTCTTTTGTTTTCACTATTTTTTGTAATAACAACCACAACAGTACATACTTCACGAAAATTTCAAGGGTAAGTAATGATATCATAACCACCAATCACCAAAAAAAATCGAAAAAACCGTTTTTTGTATGAAAACTCCTTTTAAATTTCAAATTTATTTTATTTTTATTATTTGTTGTTAAAGCAAACATAGCAATACACACCCAGTGATTTCAACTGTCACCTAATTACGGTTCAGACGATACAGCCCTGTAACAGACGGATGGACGGACAGACAGCGGTGCTTTAGTTAGTAATAGGGTTTCTGTTGGTAAGGAATGGGCAAGGAATCCTAAAAAAGAACCTCCTCCTTTTTCGTCGGTTCAAAAACCAAAAAGTTTATTTCGTGGCCCATATAACACCTTATAGTTGCGAAAATGCGACTCAGCCTTTACAAGTTGTATTCGCTATGAAATAAATTAATTGCAAAGAAAGCTTTGCGACCGAGAGCACGTACGCCATATGCCACTACATTTAAACTAATGTACTTTATACCAATAGACCAAGCAAGAATCAAATCTGTTAACGGACTGCGAAAGTATCGAAAATATTCCTATCCCCGGCGATTTACCCTCGGCGACGGATCAAATTTACCCCTTGCCGATGGGAATCGTCATTGATTCGGTCTAACAGGTGCCCGTGGGCGTCTGCCGATGCCAAGGTTACAGTAAATCACCCCGAGGTGATTTCATTAGGGGGACGATTAACCTGTAGGGAAGGGTCCCGACCTCGGTGCGGGGCGCGGTCACAAATCGTACGGAAAAACGAAAAACGGCGGGCGCCAGATCGGAGATATGTCTTGCATTTTATGTTCTAGCCACGACGCAAGATCAGTATTTTCGCATTCACAAGTGTACATTCTGTAAAAAAAGTACCGGGAAAAGGTTAATAAAACATGAAATGTTAATTATTATTCCAAATTTATTTTATCACCTTCAAAGTATGCCCCTTCCGAAATAATACACTTACGCCAACGAATAATCCAATTATCAAAACATTTTTTAAACGCATTTTCCGGAATCGACTTCAGTTCTCGCCGCGAATTTTCTTTTATGTCTTCTATCGACTGAAAACGGGTGCCTCGAAGTGGTAATTTCAGTTTCGGGAAGAGAAAAAAGTCGGCCGGAGCCATATCCGGTGAATATGGAGGTTGTTCAATGGTATTTGTTGAGTTTTTGGCCAAAAATTCGTTCACAATGATGGCTTTGTGCGATGGCGCTTTCCACAAATCTGGTCTTTTTCGACGAATTTGCTCTCGCAAACGCCGCATGACACTCACATAATATTCTTTATTTACCATCTGACCTTCTGGCAAGAATTCCGAGTGCACAACACCGCGATAGTCAAAGAAAACAGTCAACATGACCTTTACTTTTGATCGACTTCGGCGTGGTTTTTTCGGTTTCGGTTCAGTTGGAAGGCGCCATTCTGAAGCTTGTTGACTAGTTTGCATGTCAAACTCGTAAACCCATGTCTCGTCACCAGTAACAATGCGTTTTATGAATGTAGGGTCGAAACTGACTCGTTCTAGCATGTCTTCGGCGACTTTTACGCGATTGAGTTTTTGAAGAAAATTCAGATCTTTTGGGACTAGTCGAGCGGCAACGTGTTTCATGCTCAAGCGATCGTTTAAAATTATACGAATCGATGAGTGAGACACAGAAAGCTCAGCGGCTATCTCTCTCAAACTTGAATGAGGATTTTCAGTCACTATTTCCTTCACTTTAGCGATATTAACTTTAGTTGAAGACGTTGATGGCCGGCCAGAGCGAGGCAAATCTTCCACCACACCCCGACCGCTTTTGAATGCACTGTACCACTCATATGCACGTGTTTTTGATAAAGTCGATTTACCGTAAGCTTTCTGCAACATTTTCAGCGACTCGGAACACGAAATTCCATTCGCAATGCAAAATTTGAGACAAACTCTTTGTTCAATGTTTTTATCCATTATAAAAGTCGCAAAACACACTTGAGATGACCTAACAAAATCGAACACTGTACACAAACTAAATGACAGATGGTGCTCAAACTTCGCGCCAATATAGAAAACAGTTGAGCGAACTCACCGACAAAAAAGAATTTTTGATTTGAATTTGGAATTAAAATTAAATGAACAATTCCCGGTACTTTTTTTACAGAGTAGTAATTTCACATGAACAACGTATATGTCTTGGATCTGAGTAAGGCTGTTACTCCACCGATGCCGCCGACGTCAAATCGATCAAATTAATCGATGTTGATCAATGAGGGCTACCAAATTAGGTTTCGCTTGGTGCACAGAAAAAAAAAGAATTCTGTAATCAAGAAAATAGTTTTCAATATATACAAATGCGGCATATTCTTGGACCAATGCAATATGCATTTATATAAGAATTCTTTTTTTTTTGTGTGGCGCCACTGCGATTCAGGTATTTATCATGCACAACATTAGTAGATTGTTGCACCGAGCAGAAAGTAATTTATTACTGCACCGAGTGTATTAAAAAGCACGAAGGCAATATAAATTACTTAATGCGAGGTACATAATCTGCTTTTCTTCCAACTATGCTGAAATCAAATATAATAACAAGGTCAGCACGTTTAAATTTTTCAGTGAAAATTAGCTGTGTTGACGTTTCCGATTTTATGTTTTAAAAACAAACGGTAATTTCTTTATGGCCAGTATTTTTAACTGTCAAACACTATATGGATGTCAGGTTGACCAACCAAATGCATGTGCGAACTTACAAAAAACTAAAACAGTGCAGTAAAAGATTTCCATACATTTTTTCTGCTCTAGAGCAACAAAGTGCCGCTTTGTGCTGGATATGTAGTGCAGTTATGATAGAATTGCAGCATAGTTGGCAGAAAAATATATTCCTTCTCATTTCAAGCAAAATTGAATTGTTTTTCTTATTATTTTTTTGTCGTTTAAATGACAGATACCAATGCCATTATGCTGTTTTATTCGTGAACTGAAGAATAAACTAATTAGATTCAATTTTTAAATTTCCCTTATGCTGCTGATGCTTCATTTTTGTTATTCTTTTTTCTCTAAATACACATGAAAATGTAAAAAAAAATATTATAAAAATATTACCAATCGTATGAATTTTACAGATACCTATACCATGCAATTAAGTGACGTCTCGTGACATAAAGTAAGTCCTGCAGCCCTCATTGGCGTCACAACTTTAGCTTATCGACGGATAAAGATCGATCGATATTAATTTACAAAGTCAATATCAATAGGTTTAAAATTGTCAACATTCATTCCTAACACATATTCATATCACCGATTCATATAATCGATTCACGTCTATTGCATAGATTTCGTAGCATCTTAACTGCCTCGTGGCTGATATTCATACTTTTACACGGGTACAGATAAAAAGACGAGAACTGAACTTTGCCTTAGTATGATGGAAGTGGATAGTGGTGGATGAAGTATGCGAAGATGCCGCGACACGAGTGTGTGACTCTTTACATGGTCTATCTATACCTAATTTGTTGCAAGTACCTAATCCTTTTATAGCATGTTATAAAGATACTCTTTTAGTTTTAATTTTATAAGTTGATGAAGTGACAAAGGCATTATAATTATCATGATATCTGTATACTTATAGGAAAGAAAATTTCTGTTTCTATGGACATTATAATAGACGTATTACCATATGCTTATTACATCCAACAGATTGCAGACAAAATAACAGCGTCCTTTAGTTGTTGTCGAGTGACTGCACACGTCGCGTCTTAGCATCGATCGCGGCTATTGTTTAATGGTGCAGGATTGGTAACACGAGGCCGACTCGGTTTTTTTAATCTCCTCAGCGGAAGATCAATTCAGTGCAATCACGTATCACGACGACACGCACACTTGTTGCGCGACGACAGCAGCGCTAGCTGTGACGGGTAGCGGAAACTTCGAATGAACTTTGAGGGTGTTTTAGCACGTGAGGTTTTCATGAAGTCATAAACGTGCTGTTCATGAGAAACTATCACGCGCGGTCAGTGCGTTGGATTGAGATGGGTTAAAATACTTTAATATTTTTGAAAATAAATTTAATAAAAGAATAGGAAGAGCTTCGATTCTTTTTAAAAACCGTGAAAAGAGCTCGGTCCATAAATGTTATGCTAGACTTTTAAACGCGGCTTTTGTCGGCGTCGGTCAGTGTTGCGTTTGGTTAAAATTAGTATTCTATTTTGAATGTAATTTTTTTCAAAATTTCACTACCAATTTTGATACTAAAAAACTGGTTAAGTGACTGTCGGATCATTCGAGTTCTTTAATCATGTCAAGAACAAAAATTTATCATAAATCGACCTCATGAGATTGTTCTGAATTACACATTTTGGTCAGCTTTAACTGGTAAACTAGTAGACGTTCTCATGATAATTTGTTTTTTATTAAATTCGTATTATGTGCGAGCATTAAAAATTTCCCACATTTTTGGAAACAATAGGTCACAACAACATCTAACTAACATAAAAAGATCTCTTTCGGGGCTTTTATTGTGGAATAGTAAGCTTTCCTTGTCGGACTGCGGAGCCCTAAAAATGATCTGCGAAAGACATGTACAAGGAATGTTACGTCTTATTGAGAATAGAGGGTGTGTGCTCATGGCCACAAAATATTTGAATACTATTTTATGAAAATATAGACAATCTGGAGAGTTTTAGTAATTTGAGAATTTCTTGTATGGATTTTGAAGGAATAATCGATTGTTAAAATTGTTTGATTGTTTGTTGTCGACTGTTTATAGCTGATGACATCACTACAATTAATTATAGTTACTTAACTTTTTACCTTCGATGGGTAAAAATAGTTTTTATTAGGATCTTAGATTATACGATGTGTTACGTATATTGCACTTGTATGGCGGTCAACATCTGCAAGTAGTAATGACGTCACATTAATGTTTCACGTTTTCAGGTTGCAAAACTTTAAAAAGGCCCATTTTTGAACGATGCACTCCTTGTTAGACAGACATCACCGACTGACTGGAGCCCAGTATACCTGGTTCACCGATACCGACTCGAACGCCTGACGGTTCAATATTGTTCAATGTAAAAAAGCTTTCACTTCAAAAATATTATGATTAGATAGGGTAATGATTTATTAAGGAACCAGATATTGTTAACTATTATAACGTTGTTCGTGAAAAAAAAAACGATCAAAAGATCGTGCATCGTGCACACGCCCCTTTCGGCATGAGAACGGACAATTCGATAAATTGGCTTCGCCATCCGCTGACAGACTATGCAATAATATTTTAGGGTTGCCACAAATTGCAAAACTACTATAACTGAATGTGATAGATATAAGAAGCCACACCCCCCGTCTGTTCTGTCAGTCACCCCCGATTTTACATTGATTTTTGGCTATCGTAAATACAGTTAATTAATTTATTATTTAAATACAAGATTTTATTACGCCCTTAATTTGCTCTTGGTAAAATAGGTAAATTACTAAAGCTTCAACCTAAACTTATTAAAATTTTAATACCTATTTTGTTCAAATTCTAGACGAGGAAAATTAAAATAAAATACATTTAATGTACAAGTTTGTAAACTGAACGCTGTATTGTAAATTGAAAGCTTACATTTGCGTAATTTATGTTATTCACAAAATGAAAATTTAGTCTCGATCACTATTTTACTTTGTAAAAGCTTGGAACAATAACTTATTATTTCCAAAGACGTATCATTACATCGGAACAAAGCACTGCATTATTTAAATTTGGGTTTCGTGTGAAAAGCTCGCGACAATCTTGTGACTCACGGGTGGCATTGACTCACGTTTTTTTTTTACCCGCGACGGGATGGAGACGGTATATGCGTTTGGAGTAAGAGGTTGTGGATTTGTTCATACATATGTGTTGCCGTTTTTCTAGTTACATAGATATCGGTGTTTCTTTGGAACGGCTGGGATTTTGATGCATTTTTTTAATACATAGGTTCTTAAATATTTTTACAGTTATAGTCCCCAAGGCCCTGCAGTTGATTTGTTTTCCTATAACGAATAGGATGGATTTTGATGTCGTTTTTTACTATACATAGGTTTCACTTCAGACTTAGTTCTTAAATATGTTTATCGGTTACAGGCTATCAGGGGGCGCGGCAATAGAAGTCTTTGCCCAAAATGACTAAGTCAATTTTTAAGCATTTTTGATTTAGATTACTAGAACTTCAGACATGTAGCACGATTGTAGACCACCAGTGAGCGCTGCGGTAGATGTATTTAGATGCAGTTTGTCACATTACATAGGTATCGCCATAGGTATCGTCATGAGAACAGATTCTCAGGTTTGTTTACGTTTCCAAGCCGTCAGGAACGCCGCAGTAGATATGTTGATTTAATTAAAAATAAACAAAAAATATTAATTAAAAAGTTTGCTTTTAAAAAAATAATAATTATATAAATGTATTTTACCTTATGATCGACCTAAAACAAAAGAAATTAGATGTTAGATGTTATGTTATGTTAGATGAAAGCAAATAGTAGGCACGAATGTCTTGTGAATTAAAAAAAAACGCTTGATAACAGAAATTCTGCACAGAAAAAATGTGATTTCAAAAAAAATATTATTTCCTGTATTATGTTTTGGCAATTTGATGTATTTTGAATTCATAGAGATATAGCAATCCGATAACAAAAATGTGAGCAAAAAAATATACACCGCAGACTAAATATACGCCACTTGATGTTTTGAAATATTCACTGTGAAGTAGATTTTTGTGCGACCCACATGTAAAATTCGTACTGGAAAATAAAACGAAGATGCTAAAATTATATTTCATGTGTAATTTAGCAAAATGTTTGTAATAATGACGTAAGTCTCTGATATTTTGCTCACGTTTTCAATCGTTTTGAAGTATGAAACGCTTCATCTTGCTTACTAAGTTATCTAAGCTTGAATTATATATTTTAAAAAAATGTTATAAAAATTAATAGAACACTACGGAAATAATTTTCTGAACAAGTTATTAGAATTGTAATTATAAACAAAAATATGGATCGTGACTTAGGTTATACAATGTTAGACAATGATTAGTCATCTCGCTTTGACACACGCTTTGGTCGTTACGAATGCATGCGGGGAAGCGAGAGCAAGCAATATCACACATTAAATTTAGTCGTTCTGGGTCATAACCGTCGTGTACGGCTACAATAATATTATAACTAAAGTTTGTCAATACAATCTACAGGCCACACACTACGTCTATTTGACATCTTAGATTATATTAAAATTTAGAAAGAAGGAAGGAAGGAAAATATTTTATGTCAGGTCGATTGTAATATAAAATACATTTCTTTAATTATTTTCCCTTTGTAAAGGAGCACTTTCTACATTGAAGGACACTGTTTTTTCGAATACATAAGATTCGCAAAATCTTGACTTATAACCCGGGTAAGGCGACGAATTAAAAAACCATGCAAAAACGTGGATCAGATTTTAGAAAAGAAATAAGTTTTGAGTGTCACAATTATTTGTGAATTATGCTTGGTATATTTAACTGTAAAAAGTTGTTTAGCGAAACAGAATGGAAGAACTTGCTGGTGTTTTACTGAACGTCACGAAGAACCCGGGATAATAACAATGTTAAATTCATTATCGCTCCGACTATATATATTATACTTCACAAATCAATACCTAATAGGAAATGTCGATGCTATTTGATAGAATATAGCATTTACTTATTTATTGTAAATAAATATAAATATAATAATAATAATATATGGGACAACCCACATTGCACCATCTAGTCCAAAAGTAAGCAACTATTATGCTTGTGTTATGGGTTACTAGACAAGTGATTTACATATTTAAATATTCTTTTTTTTTTTTTAAATAATACACCCAGACCCGGAACGGCATATAGGTGCTTTCTATAGTACACACACAAAGGTCTAAAGGGCACAAATTAGTACATATAACACACGCTCGACCACTATAGTGTAACGTTGCATTGACATCGAATCGAATCGACAGAAGTTTGTATGGGTTGCGGTCTTTAGAGATAAAACTAACCCAATAAACTATTTATTGAAATCTGAATTCAATTTCAGAACGGTTTTGTACTCGTGGATGCTGAAATTTAAACGCGAAATAGCAGTCTCATTCACAGTGGGGTTTCAGGGTTGTAAACCGAGCGTGTTTACGTTTCAACGTTCCCGTAACCGTACATTGACGAGGTCAAGGTCCGAGGGACCCGCCGGGCCCATTCAGACATTTTTGTACACCCACGACCCGCGCCGCCACACATACTCGCACGTACGGTTTTCCTTACTATAATGTTACCAACTTAGTAACACGTTGCGTAGCGTACTATTTTCAGAGATAACTACTTATGCACTGTAACAATGTTAACTTTAGAAATTGTAACTGTCTTGGTACCATTTGAAAATATAGTCTCTGCCTCTCGTGGGAATATAATAATACATGGGACATCCCACACAACGCCATCTAGTCCCAAAGTAAGTAAGTATTATACTTGTGTTATGGGTTACTGAACAACTGATTTTTACAACTTAATGTAACCTTTAACTGTTACTGGACTACTTATTTTTTTTTAATAATATATACATTTATAAATATTTTACGCCCAGACTCGGATTGAAAGAAACATGTTCATACACACAAATATTTGTCCCGGGCGACAATTGAACACCTAACCCTTGGGTCCGCAGTTAGGATCTCTAACCACCCGGCCAATCGGTCAGTCAGTATGGGTCTTATATAGGTCCCAATGCTTAGAACACGCTACGTTTTTTAGGCGAGTAAAAAAAAACGGCGAAAGTGTAACCCACTTAGCGCAGACACCTGCGTTTTATGTCGGCGTAACCATGAAAATATACGCCAGGCGCATTTGTATGTGCACGGCCACACTAGGTTTTTGTTCTTCAACGAAAAAACCTAGTGTGTTCTAAGACTTAGCGGGCGTCAATTAATTACATGAGGTGGTTTTTAATCGAAAAAAATTTAAAACATATTTTAATAAGTTGGTTCTTATGAATTTATAACCATTCAGTGAAACATTTATTTTCAAAAATGTTTTAGTTAAATAAATTATATATTGGGATTTTGCAACTTTTACAATTTTTTAGACTTTTGAACCAATTCATGTTATTCTAATGTCTTAATACGGCATCTAAGAAATATTTTGAAATTCACTTAACCACCCTACATAATTTGACATATCAATTCTAATGGTCTATATCTTAAAATTCATAAATCAATCTACTATCGAACTGATAATGTAAATAATTAAGTCTCTTTCGTTGCCACTTCGTAAATCCGAGCTTTCCCGAGCGGCCGTTTTAAAATCGTAGTACTGTTCCACCTTTGAATCAATAATGCCTCTTTGCCCAAAGGTAGTCGACGATTGACTTCAGAAGATAATAAAGTAAAAATTATCTTTTGCCCATAGAACATTTTTCGCTGTTTTTATTATTAAAAAACAGGGAGCTCAAAATTATAGTATACAATTACACACAAACAAACACAAATACAATAGTATATTTTTTATACAGATATTTTTATTTTCTTTTTAATAAATTTATATATTTTTAAGAGGTACACTTTTTATCACCAGTCACAGCAGTTTGTGAACAATGTTTTTCTTTCGATAATCAAGGTTAAGTAACGTCAATTGCGGTCAGTAGGTACATAGATGGGTGACCGCCTATACATGTCTTAATTCATAAAATTTTGTTATTATGACCCATTTTGACTGACCGATTGGTCGAGTGGTTAGAGACCCTAACTGCGGAGCCGAGGGCCGCGGGTTCGATTCCCGCCCGGGAAAAATATTTGTGTGCATGAATATGTCTATTTGTTCCGTGATTGGGTGTAAAAGTATCTATGTATGTATATAATATTAAAAAAAAAGAATATTTAAGTATATATATATATATATCAGTTGTCTAGTACCCCATAATACAAGCATAATACTTGCTCACTTTGGTACTAGATGGCGCTATGTAGGATGTCCCAGATATTAGTATTATTATATTATTATTACGAAAACACCGAACATGATTTTTTATTATCCTTCTGTCAATAGTCATAGCAGTTTGTATATAAGGCTTTGCTTTCGATGAAAGCAAATAGCTTCAAGTTAGCAGGTGGCGCAAATTAACGGTTACCGAAAAAAAATATTCACAAAACGTAAATCCAAATGCTTGGGTATCTTAAAACCTCTAATAGTATTCCGAAACAGCTGGTTTACCGCCACCCGCCAATTTTAAAAATGATTACATAACAAAAAGTCCACTAACATATTCAAAGGACAGACCGTCATCAGCCTTCTCAGCTGTTTCACGAGCAATTCTTCTCAAATTTTGAGATTCGCGAGACGATCTCGCGGTAATTTATAAAGTTTGCAAGTAAACCTGATTATGTTAGGGATTTTATTCGTTGGCATAAAAAAATAAGATAAGTGATAAAAAAATTAGACTTTCAACGTGTTTTTCTCGGTGACCGATAGTTTGCGTCACATGGTCACTCAAAATTTTTTGTTTAATTCAGTAAGCTGTACACGCTTTATAAGTTTGGATTATGTTCAGCCGAACACTGTGTATGCGAAAGAGTATGTCTTAAAATTATTTGTCATATTTTCTAGAAAATTTGAATTTAATACCTAAAGCGGTTGAGAATTAGCATGTACTGATTCCCATCAAAATAGATGCAAGGCTCCTTGGCCAAGCACAGACCTCTCTGGTCTCTTTTCTGGTCTTCTAAATATGATTTAAAGATTATTACAACCTGTCCATGACGGCTGCCCCGAGCGTAAGGCGAACGCCAAGATGTAGTTTTAGTGGCAGAGTGGTCGACTCTAACTGCAAAACCAAAAGTCGCGAGTTCGATTCCCGCCAGGGATAAATATTCGTGTTCATGACCATGTCTATTTGTTTACTATATATATCATAAAATATATGAAAATATGTATACCACTTGTTTAGTACCTATAATACAAGCGCTACTTAGATTGGAACTAGATGGCGCTGTGTGGGATGTTTCAGGTGTTATTATTATTAAAGTTCTATCAATATTGTTTTACAGACAGTCAAATATAATTCATTTGTTCTAGCTAAATACTTTTTCAATCAGGTAAAAGATGATTAAATGCTAGGTACTGCACATTTTTTTTTGTCATTTTGTAAACTAACTTTGATCAGTAGAGGTTTTATTATAATTATGTCAATTTCAATATCCCGAAAAAATATAACTTATGTGATTTGAACATACGCGCATATTTATATAGGTACACACGCAAAACTTACATTTCATTTCGCGTACTAATCGAAGTTTTAATTTTTCTCGCATTTATTTGACGTGTTTATTTTACGGGCATTTGAATGACGTTCTCATTTTTCACGCATTTTTTTACGTTTCGAAGTGTTATGCGAATTTCGCAGTTCCACTGTTTTATAATTTATATGACGCATTTCCGTCGTTTAATTTCCGAAGGGAATCTCTACACTTCCAATGCCAAAAAACAATCAAAGTAGAGTTCAAACATGTTGTTCATAGAGATACAGCGTTGGAACAACAAAAATATGAGCAAAGAAATATACGCCGCATACCAAATACACACCAGTTGAAGTTTTGAAATATTCACTGATAAACAGAAATTTTGTGTGATTCTAAAAACAAATTTAATAGCGCATGGTCTCTCTAATCACTGAGTCTGATATTTTGCTGATTTCCTGATCGTTTCTAAGTATGAAACGCTTCATCTTGATCATCATGGTCTCTATGGGTTCTATTAGATTTTCACGACCTCGCAGGCCAATTTGATTATAGTAAAATGTAACTTACCGTATTCACTTATAAGTTATTCGCTGCCAGGTGTTTTGTTATTCTAAACATCTGTCCGACTCGATTAGAGTTTCAGCCGTCTATAGACTGAAGTGAATTATTCAGACACTGCGAGACACGACAAATAAAGCCAAGTTTAAATTTAATATTGCTCTTAAGGCCGGTCCACAATGGCCGCAACTTCAAAAACATCACAGAAAGTAGTACTTTGTTTGTTTACTTGCGTTCCTTGTAAGAATTAAGCCTATTAAGATTGTTTTCTTTGTTGTTTTGATTAGAAAACTTATAAAATAGACTCAACTGCATGTAGCTGTTGATTGAAATATTTGGTTGAGATATAGATTGAGATAGAACTGTAAAATTAAAGGACTTCAATATATTGGCATATACTATACACTACTCAGAAACACTGAAATCCGTCGAAGAACTAAAGTTGTCGACATAGCCGAAGCGGTCAACAAGCTGAAGTGGCAATGGGCTGATCACATTTGCCGTAGAACGGATAACCGATGGGAGACGAGTTCTCGGGTGGAGGCCACGTTGGACGCCCCCCGGCCAGATGTACAGATGATTTGAAGCACCATATCGGGGGTGCGAAAGGTGGAGGACCGTGTGTGGTGGTGAGCCTTGGGAGAGGCATATATCCTGCAGTGGAGAGACACGGGCTGATGATGATGATACATTAAGTATTGTTTGCTAGCATTATCACAAGTCTCGTAAGCGACTGGTTTCAAAACATAAAGATGGTAGTGTTTAACTTTAACTAAAGCTTTATGTAAAGTAATATATTGTTAACTTACTAGTTTTTTGTAACCGGTTTCACATGCGTGGACTACACATTCGTACTAGGATTTTTTACAAATTTTTGTTTCTTCAAAATTGTGTTTTCATCATCATCAGCCTAATGGTTGCAGGCACAGGCCTAATGCCCTTTGAAAAGTAATTAACAAAAATAGGAATAATTTAGAAACCTACATAGAAAAAACACATTAAGTATTATTAGAAAGATTCCTGAAGTTCCAGAATTTACTAGAAAGTTTCACAATGTTATGGAACGTCAGATCTCTTCAGCGGAGCGGTCCCAATATATATACTTGTAATCCACGCAGGCGACTTCGCTGGCGGAGTGCTAAAGCTGTATATGTATTAATTAGATATACAATAGTATTTGAGCCATAATTTCTTTAAAAATTTAATTAAAAAATAGTAATAACACGAACCTTGGGGTTCCTACAGCTGAAATTAGTTGATTTTCCTAAAATGTAAACATGTGGAGAAAGGGTTATTGTGCCCGAAACGGAAAACTCAAATTTTCGTGGGTCGCGGTTCCTATCCCCGGCCCGCTATCCTTCCCCGGAGCGTCTAGACAAACAGTGATAAAGGATCTCCATAAGGCATCGGGGGAAATGGGGCCTTTTCGACCCTTCGCCCTTGTCGGGGTCAGGGTTGGGTGACGTCACCGCTATAAATACAACCCGGATCATCGGCGAGGCAGACCCGTCTGGCTGCATACACTCCGTGGCCCTACAGAATTTACTGCGCGTCTACGAAATGTTTGCAGCTTCACGTAGGCTGGGAAATTAGTTGAAAATCAAACTTTTACGGTATGTAAATTTTAAAGCTTTATTTCCCATAAATAATAAAATAATTATACGATGCGTTTATGGACTATTACGCATTCATTTTCGTAAATTTTGGAAAAAAAAATACTGTCGTTCGTACTCGTATAACCATTTAAAGTGTTTGGTTCCTTATACTCATAGGAATACCTACTTACTGAACATTTGTTTCATTCTTCGCGAGAAATCCTAAAAATTTTCTACTGATAACAAATTAAAAAAAATAAAAATTAAAATAATATGTTTACACACACTTGTCGAAATTCAAAATGATTTGATTAGATACTGATTAGAAATTGATTAGGTTTTAATAATGTTGCTATACATTTTAAGACGAAGAAAAATTATATTTTCCTTACTTGTTGTTGTTCGGGAGACTAACAGCCAAATAATCTACAAGATTTTACAATATTTTCGTCTTATTCCAGTAATAAGTCGTCGCTTTTGTTTAGAGTAGTAAAATGAGAAGAAAAAAATGTATTTGTTCTTATTATTTATAGTTTATTGAAAGTCGTAGTAAAATAGTTCACTTATAGATTAAAAAATTAAATAGATTTTTTTAAATTTAAAATGTTGGTATTACCTATAGTATTACCGATATTTAGTCATAGTAGAATAAATAGTAAGACTAGTGAAATTGTAAGTTATTCTATATTGTTATAAAAAAAATACCCACGAAGCCTTGTATCTTCACTGCGTTTTAATTGAATTTGCCCAAAGTGTAACATACAGTTACAAAATTACTGAATATTAAAAAAATTCTGATACAGCTTTGTAAAATTACAATTAGTTAATTTCACCTTATTCTTAATCACTATAAAACCATAAAATATTCACCCATCATACAATTGCATACGTCATAGACAAACTTCATTAGTAATTTTTTTTTAGAAATCATTACGTAATTTGCCGTATTTCGAAGATTTTTTTTTAAATTTCACATTTTAAGTCAATTTCGATGTCGATAGATAATTAAATGCTTTAACAAATGATTTATTCATATTATTTTCCAAAATATTTAGCTTTTATTTCACTATTTCGATTACATTTAATCTCAAATATAATAAATTATCTATTTAAGATTCCAATTCTCACAGCTTAAATAATATAAATAATTATTTATTTAAATTGAAACGCTTTCAAAGATATAGGCGTTAATTCGGGAACTGAAATTCGTAAATTAGATTTGGTGAGTCTGAGCACAAAAACCAATAGAATGAATAAACATCGTTATCGTTTGTACTTAATTTTCCGAATATCCTGAAATATAAGTTTTCTAGTAAGTAATTGATTTCTTAATTTTACTTATAAACTTTTACGCTTTTATGTGATTGGAAATAAAAGTTTCTTATGAATGTTAATTGGTAATATGATTGTAACGAGGGACGAAGTAGAAATCTCCAGCTTTTCTTTTCAAAAGGATATGAGTCCTCAAAAGCAAACCATATTAATTAGAAAAAAACTTTTATCTATAACAAATTATAGATAAAAGTTTTTTATTACAAGCTTTTATTACATTTCTAGAATATTAAAAAGTAATTGAAAAATAAATTTCAATAATTTACTTTTAATATTAAAAATAAAAAAAAACGAATATTTAAGCAATTTATTTTAATAAAGCAGCTTTATTTATTGTCACATAATTGTTGATTTTTTAAGTCGTCGGGGATCGCTTGCTTTTTATTATTTTACGTCAATACAGAATATAGGTAGTTAGTTATAAGATAACTTAGCTGTCCCCGACTTCTATAAGAGTCAAAAATAATTATAAAAAAATCTATGGTATTTCAGATATTTATATTGTTATTTTTTGTTTAAATTTTATTTCAAACTTTTTAAACTTAATTATAAACAAACGATTTTAAGCATTTGATGTATTTGATATTTAAAAAACCTGCAAAAAAATAATTAAAAATTATATTTAAAAATCAATCAAATTAAATCAATATTCAACTGAAAACAACCGCATTGTAATCGATTTATCCATTTGAGTGCTACGATGTCGCAGACAAACACACAGACAGACAAACAGAAGGAATCGACTAACCGTTTGGCCGAGTGGTTGAGTGACCCTAACTGCGGAGCCAAGGATGGTGTGTTCGATTCCCGCCCGTGACAAATATGTGTTTGCATGAACATGTCTATTTGTTCCGTGGCTAGGTGTTAAATTAATACGTGTAAATATATTATACAAAATATTTACTACATAAGATTATACATATTTACGCGTGTATATCAGTTGTCTGGTACCTATAATACAAGCTTTTCTTAGTTTGTGACTAGATGGCGCTGTGTGGGGTGTCCCAGGAATTATTATTATTATATTGCTATAACAACCATTCCGATGAACCAGCTTTCAAATGACATAAACTACATCGTAATCGGTTAATCCGTTTCGAAGTTGTAATACCGCCGAAAAACAGATAGACATAACCTCAATTTTATTTAAAAAGCCTATGCAATGACATTCTCTAAAAATACGCCAAATAAACATTTTCCACTCCAGTATGCTATAAAATAACTGAATATTTGCATGTATAATAATATGAATAATAATAATAATCATAATAATAAGAAAAATAATAAATTTTACTCCAAAGTACAAAAAAAAAATCATTATAAGCGAATGCAATACTTAAAGAAAACATTTACAAAATACATTAATTTGTATCTATGCCTGAACTAGGTTAATACATTATACCTTAAGTAACTGCGCTCTTCTTTATATGTGTAGATAAGTTTACGAACTATCCCGCTTATTTTCATACAATATTTGATAGACCAGAAATAAGAAGAAACGACAAGTTGTTATAGTTATTTTAGTATTTTAATAAGCAAAATGGATAATTAAATATAAAAATATGTTCTTCCTAACACGAAACAATTTTAAATTCGATTTTTAAAGTTCACAATTGTCGATTTAATTATGTATGCGTGAGCGAGTTTTTTTTTAAAACAAAATTAAACCGGTTCCATGTTAGAAAGAAGATATTTTAAAACTTTAACGAAAATTTTATAACACGCTCTACTTATTAATCTATTCGCTACTCATTAACCAAATTTGGTCGGATTGAAAGTCACGAGCCATTTGATTGACAGAGACAATTTATTGATAATAATTGATGACAAGTCAAAAGGTTAAGATGGTAATGCAGAATTTATTACTTCTGGTCAAATACGTTACGTATTAAAATCAGCGGTATCATTTTAATCTTAATCTATGAATATCGTAAACCAACTTTAATCAACATCTAATATACGGTGAAACCTTAAAAGAATATAAGAGAATATAATTCCCTACAGGAGTATATTTTTTTTTAATAATAAATTCTAGGAAAAGTTTTAAAAAAAATTCTCCAGCTAAAAGCACTATTGTACATTTTGGTACATGAAGAGTACTTGCGAGAGATTAAAAACATGCGATATTGAAGCAACCGAAATATCAAAGACGAAAAAAACGCGTCGCACGTCATAAAGCGGAGTGTCAGCGGGAGAAATTAAAAGCTTCGTCACTTTGAAATGTCGCGAAAGTAGAAATGCTTTGGTTTAGAGGATGAGGTAGACATTGGAATAAGCGGCCGTATACGCCAGCGAAAAAATTATGGAGCTCCATCATATAACATGACATAAACGTCAATAAAATGCGTGTAATATAAACAAGTAGAAATTTAAATAGAGTTTTACAAAAGTTATACTAAGTAATAAATATTTTTATTTATAAATATTTCAAAAATAAAAGCTCAAACGCAAAGCAAAAAAAAAACTAGAAAAGTGCGAATCGTACTCGCGCCCTAAGAGTTCTATACAGTTAAAAATGTTCATAGACGTTTTTATCACTACATGTAGTGCCCATATCGCAAATTAAAAATATTTAAAAATAGTTTTTATATGATATAACCACAAAATACTATTTTTGGATTTATATCTTTACCTGTGCTGTAAGACTTTGCTTCTCGTCTAATGTCATAATTACTGGTCAGTGGGAAGTACCCTATGGGTTTGGTTTTATATGCGAGTTTCAAAATATGGGCATACATGGCAGTATTTTTTGATTGTGCAGACGTAGAAACTTGAATTTTCACAGCTTTAAGAAACTGTAGACCAAAGTAAATGATATTGATTTAAACTAGATATCTCCACGCGTTCCTAAGAAAAAAGGTCTAGATAGATAGATAGACAGACAACTAAGTGATCCTGTAATGGTTCCTATTTCCCTTTTTATGTACGGAACTCTAAAAACATAAAAATAACAAAACAATAATAAAATCCATTAGTGATAATTAAATTTTTTTTTGTTAATACATGGGACTTCCCACACAGCGCCATCTAGTCCTAAAGTAAGCAAGTGTTATGCTTGTGTTATGGGTTACTAGACAACTGATATACTTACTTAAATATTCTTTATAATATATATATATAAATATGTTTGTGAAGACACCACACACATATAACAACCAAGACCCGACACCGGTATCAATATTCTTCATATTAATACTGACCCGACATGGGATTCGAACCCGGGACCTACAGCTTCGTAGGCAGGATCGCTACCCACTGGGCTAAGCGGTCGTCAAATAATACAACATTTCTGTAAACAAACGTTGTAAAATACGATGATCTCCTCCATTGAAATATTCAGAGATAATTTTCACAATTTTTCCCGTAACTATTTATTACATTTTATATTTAGATATTTCTCATCGGCAATATAATTTAGTTTAGTATCATATCAAAATGTAATTCGTCGTGCTCTATCCAATTGGGTTTTCGTAGTTCGATGGTTTTCTTGAGGAAAAAAATTGAAGGCACGAAGGGGAGTCACCCTAAGATCGATTTGTTGATAGCCGACGAATTCGGCGCACTAACTTCTTTGCTCACGGCTGTCTAATATCTGTGGTTGCGAGCTATATTGATTTGATTGAAATCCAAATGTCGAATTTCTATATTGGTTTACAGTTGACTGAAAATAGTTATTTGATTATATAAATAGAACTTGGAAAGCTTTTTCGATTAAGTACTTTAGTCAATTTTAGTACACAAATATAAGTTGGATTAGTGGAAGAAATAAAGTATCTTATAGTCCTGGAGCACGTGAGAATTTTCAGCAGATGGTTAGTACTGCCAGGACTCTCAGGTATTTGAGTACAGTCAGCTGGCCATCGGTGTGTTAAGGCGCGGGGCCTTTACGTATATTTTAAAATTAAAAATAAATAGAAAAACAAATGTCTTTGTTGCTGGCAACATGAAATTTATCTTTTTTAATTGTTTTGTCATTTTTTGTCAATATAAAAGAAAAAATATATTGGTTCTGTTTGTACTCTCGGACGATCGATTATATAATTATGTGATTGAGCTATTCTTGGATTAAATTCAGTCTATCTATGCAATTGTGTTGTCATATTGCACCAGCCCAAAATTACAGTCCACTCCAAGATTCTAACAGTCTTAACCCTCATCTTTTATGTATACCGCTTGTTTTTACATAAACAAAGGCCGTGGTACTAATGTCTAGGCATTCGGCGTATCAGCAGCGACACAAGAATACAATAAACAATAGAGCCTTAAATGCTTTCTGAAGCCTATGAAACTGGTACAGCGCTTTTCATTTGTGTAACAACCCGTTATTATTAAACTGTTATTATTTTAACTGTTATTTTTAAACTTTTAAATAATAGCGTTTATTCTTAACGCACGCATTTCGGTCATTGGCTCCTACACTATTTTAATTAAGGCTCCAAATTGTTAGATTGCAAAATTTTTAAATGATGGATATTCCACTTTAGCTTTGAAATGGCAAGGGTTAGCCGGCGAAGAGAGTAATCGACTGAAAAAAAAAATGATTATGGGACTTTAATTATGAAAAGAAACTCTTGTATTAGATTTCATAATAAGATCTCATTACTGTCAAAACTGAAATAATACAAAAATATGCGGGCAAAGCAGCGGGCGATCAAAAAAGATTTAAAAAATCGACATTTTAAAAATAATTTCAATTTATTAATTATATTGTCTTTGTACCGTGGTCGGTTATCGGTGAGGCGTAATTGACACAAAAATTAAATCAACTACGGTTCTTCTTCACTTCGTTTGCCCTAGAATATTGTGCCAATAGCCACCTCGCCGGTGACTACTCGTTATGTGAAAACAATGAAGTCCATAAAAATAAGTTTTTTCAAAGCAAATAATGTAGATTTTTTTATTAAAAAAAATATCTTTAATATAAGTATTTGTTAGTCGATATTCTATCACATTTTTAATATAATAATATAATGCCACATAAAAAAATATCACGTATAGGCAGGTAAATTAAACGCTTATATAACATAACATACGTATACATCACAACAACGTCTAGGCCCCCAAATGAAGCAATAGCTTGTGTTTTGGGTACCAAGCGTAGACACCACATACATATAACAACCAAGACCCGGTACCCGTATCGATATTCATCATATAAATACTGACCCGACCTGGGATTCGAACCCGGAACCTCCAGCTTCGTAGGCAGGGTCGCTACCCACTAGGCTAAGCTGTCGTCATATACGAAACAAAGAAAATTGTAATTTATATTTTGATTGCCCAGGGCTTAGTCCGCGTGGACTAAGCACTACACTTAATAGTCACAATTTTGACACTAAATCACTTTTTATTATTACATTTGAACCTATTTTTCTGGTTATTGTGGTCGAGTATTACATATAGATTAGAAAGAAGTATTTTCGTAGACTTGTTTACAGTCCGTATAAACGACTAGCCGTGATTACAGTAATAGTTAATTACCGTCTAGCGCTCGTCTGCGAGCCCGCCCGAGGACGGAACATGATTTCATTATACAACCGCTACGTACTTACTCTACGTGTTTACTAGTGTACTCCATTACGTAGGTATACCCGTTTTTAAGTACCATCAACCTTGGTAATTTTGTGTTGTTCAAGTAACAGACTGTGGCAATATATACCTAATATAATACCTGTTACATCTCACACAGCGCCATCTAGTCCCAAACTAAAAACTTGTATCGTGTGTATTATACAACTGATGTACATACTTAAATATTATTTTTTATATATAATATATACATATGAACATACTTTTTATACCTAAACACGGAACAAACAGACATGTTCTTGCACACAAATATTTGTCCCTGGTGGGAATCGAACCCCGTCGACTCTTGACTCCGCAGTAAAGGTGTCTAACCACTCGGTCAATCGGTGAGTCAAATTAATTCCGACAATATTAAGTTTTCGTGGGATTCGCTAAAAAAAAACATTTTAGTACAATAATTTCTAGATTTCACTTGTGAAAAACCCTTAGTTTGCCGAATTTTCACCAATATCTTCATTAGGGCTGTTTTAATAAACGTAAAATTCTCATCAACCTTTAAATATTACAAAAACAGATTTAAAAATATATCGCTTTCTTTAGTTCAGAGATCAACGGGGTCAAAAAAATTTGCTAACTAGGAATTTTTTGCACAATTATTGCTTTTATGTATAAAATCACTGAGCTATTATTTTTGGTGAAAAATATTCTTATTGGTCAAATATCAAAATCCTCAAAAGCTAACACTGTGAAATAACATTGCACTAGGCAAAATTGCTAGCATTCACGTAACTTAAATCCTGTCAGAGTAGTTATTAAGGCTCTGCTATTACTAGGATACGCTCGTAATTTTCTTGTCCGTTCGTTTATCAGAGTCTTGTAAACTACAATTGACAGACACCGTGATATTACATAGGGGATATTACGCTTTTATCTTTGCAATGTCATGTGTAAAGCAATGATAGAACATTTGTACTGAAACTCTTTAGTTCCCACATTGTATTAGAATAGGAATTACAATTAACGCAATATGCGTCTAACAAACTTTATTTTTATTTACTTATTTGCCGCAGTAAAATTATAATGAGTAATTTTATTCTGATCAAAATTTAAGTAAATTTCACTTATCGACGCTGTAGAGTGAACGCCTCATATGTGCAAATTGTCCAAACAACAAAACTCCATCACATAAACGAGGTTATCTCACAGACTGCGCAAGGTTCACTTATATATGTGTTTTTTTCATGGACAGCTCTGGATGGTCTAAAATTAATAAATTTGAAAAACGGATTCGTTACAAACATCTTTTACGAGTCGTTCTTTGTAACAAAGCAAAAGAAAATTAAAATTAAAAAACTGACATACGAGGGCTTCACTCTACAGCGTAATGTTATAATTAACCTAAAATAATAAAATCGAGATGTTAATTAAACTTTATCTATGCAGTCTCCAAACCATGAACGTCTATTAATTAAAGTCTTAAATTTTATTATAAGACAAAATACATTTATTTTTATTTCTCTCTTTTTAATGGACCGATTTTTTTATTAATGACTGTTTATCGTGGGTTTTTATAATATTTATTTTAACTAATTTATTCATTTATTTTTATAGTTTAGTATGCTATACTGGAACAATAGAATGTTTATGACTCGCAAACTAATATATAAACCTGCTCTGAGGTAATACTTATGTAATATACAAAACCGCATCTAAATCAGCTCAGTCATTTAAGAAAACTTATAATTTATCTAGTAAAATAATGTTTCGTGATATAATCGAAAGCCGCAACAATTTTTACCTAATAAATGGGCACAGTTCTGTACCCGGTCCCCAGAGCGTCTGCGGCCCGTCTGGCCGCCGAAATGGCAGGGACACTTTACCTCAATGCCAAGATATATGAGATTAGGGCAGTAACCGCTTACGGGGGCCCGTAAACGTTAACATCTAAATCAATGATGATTCAGGGTATTTATATAAACTTTAAGCAAATTTTATTCATAAATTTGATTCAGTATCGATAATAAAGTTTATTAAAACAAAAACATACATTTCAACTCAGATTAATTTTAAATCTTTTTTCATTTTGACATTATTAAGTACGAAGGAAAAATTGGTATAATTTCAAAGCTGAATGCTTTTCAACTAGGCTGACCATAGAGTACTGATATTTTTATTAAAATATTTGATGAACTTTATTTTCTGAATTAGTGATTAAAAAAATCAATTTAAAAACCTCTTCTATTTATATATCCAGACAAGAAATATTTTAATGCGCACTATAAATTTAAAAAAAATTTGTACACGGAACAATTATCTCAAATCTTGATCAAAGTATTTCATGTTGTGTTGGTGCTTATTCTTTTCACAATCGATACTAAAAGTCAAAGATTCACTGTAATAAAATAAGTAATAAAAATTGTCTCTAGCTATCAGTGCACTCATGTTATTACTTTTCGGATTAGCCAGAGAGGATCGAGCGCCTTCTAAATAACTAACGAAATAAAAATGAAATATATTTATACGTACCAAAATTCTTAAATTACCTAATAATAACGATTAATGGTTAAGTTTGATTAACGTCGCGCTCGTTTTTTTTATATTATATGGTGGTACGGAACCCTTCGTGTGCGAGACCGATTCGCACTTGGCCGATTTTTAATATATATGTATGCATATGTAACACTACAGGTACACACAACCGCAATTCGAATATTAAGGTGCTCAGTGACGTGAACTGTATTTCTTTTTTGACAGTAATTTCAATCTTCACATTACATAATATCATTGGCGTAGAAAAGTTCGAACAAAATTAAGAATATTTACAGTTTTCTTGACATTTTTACATTGTCTAACTGAATGAACTACTAAGTGAATGAACCAGAGAAAAACGTCTCTGGGCAATAACACAGATATGACGTCGAAACATATGACCTAAGTGACGTCATGAAATAACGGATATAAATATATTATTGAAGTTTCATAAAATTTTCACTTTGCAATAGCTTTTTCAAAATATTCGAACACTTGCTGTGGTGGGCAAAAACTGTGAATTTTTGAGTAGATATTTGACAATATTTTGCGAATACAAGTAATACTACGATTTATTTTACTAAATTATGTAAATTAATAAATATCTTAAAAGAAAAAAATAATCGCGAAAATATTAACAAATAATTTTATCAAAATATTTTTTTTTATATCGCAATGTAACTCTTTTATATGTTTTCAAAATTTTACTGCTGATTTAGTTATTAATAACGTGCCAATCGCGACACCTAAGAAATATGTTTATGAAAAAACTTTTTTTGACGACATATCCATAAAGAAACCATTAGTTACTAAGGTACATACCTACTAAGATAAAAATATTCCAATACATAATTTTGAAACTAACAATTTCCATCTTATTAGGCAGTAGGCACAGGTTGCTTCTAAAACTATGTTTTCCCAATTTCATACATATACAAATATAAAATCCTTAGATCTGTAATAATATTTAGGTATAGTCCAAACTTTAGGCAAGCACACTACAATAAATGACGCAAGCGCACTGGGCTCCCCGGAAGAAAAACTGCGATGGAACTATTAAAGCTCTTAATTTCTAATAATATCATACAATTATTTTATATTGTTTTGTATAGTTACAATTATTTTTTAATAGAAGCCGGTTAAAGTTATCTTTTCATGTAAATATATTACGTGAGCGCCACTGGGGTAAATTAATTGTAATATGATTGGTCACGAATTTGTTTTGGTTCGTAAAACATAGTTGAAGTCGAGAGTCCATGATTTGTGATGATGTTTTCAGCCTGAAAACTTTATGTAACGAGAAATCTGTTCGTAACGAATAATATGTCATGTATTAGTAAGTTTTTTTGACCTTGATTTCTGGGCCATTATGAAATCAGTTTGATGACCTGCGATTTGTCGCACGGGGGGTTAATTACCCCCTTGAGCCCCTTTATTGTTATCCCCTTATTATTATGTATTATCCCTTAAACTTTGAGGGAAATCGAAAGGAAATTGAAAGAATCAAAATTTCATGTTATAAGCGATGAAACAATTTAAAAATACAATTCAAACTATTGAATTGTTTCATTTGTTTAAGAATTTATGTTTACCAGTCATGATTTTCTTCATTTATACTTATTCCTTCGACTTAAATAAAATAATATATTAATACATCTATATGATCTTTTGATTTTACGTTCCTCCTACAAATTCTCAACTAAAGTCCAAGAATCGCATGGTGGTGATGTTTGCTCTATATATTTTCCGGAAACGGCGTGAGCACGTGCCGCGCGGCTCGCAGGGGGGGATCACTTTCACCCTCACTCCCCTCCCTCCTTTCACCCGCGTGCCCGACGCCCGCGTCAAGGTCACGCGGGCACGCTGCACGACGCCTATTCATATATTCTTCGTATGCATGGACACACCTACCTACTAGGGTTTATAATTATATCATACCTACGTAGAAATATGGTAAACCGTTCAATTTGGAGTGTGATAGTAATAAAATTGACATAGCAGAGTACAAATATTTAATCTAGTTTCTAATTAAAATATTTTACTATTTAAATTTTTTAATTTTTGCTAAAAAGGTAAAATGACTTTCTAAGAATCTAATGGCGTAGACGGTACGAACATTTTTCCCCGGAAATAATTACACTCGTAGAATAGTGGAGCGTTTGCAATTTGTCGAGTCACTCGAGTTGGCGTAATTTAGGCGGGAAATTGATTTTTTATGCCATTAAAGAGGAGGCGTGGTGGTGGAATATGGAGGTGGGGGTAGCGACGTTTTTATCGGCTCTTCGCGCCTTCGACGTCGCCTAAAGATCTCCACTGTACTAATAATAGGTACGTATTCGTACATGAAAGGTTACCGCGTTTATATTGGTTCCGCGATCGACTCGAAGAAAAAATATTTGGTGGAAACATGAATAGACGGATTTAGGTAGACTTTTTCATCTATAAAATATATTTGAAAAAGCAATAACTCTCACATTTGAGCACGTAAACTGAAAAAAAAAACAGTATTTTCTTGCACTAGTAGGTATTTATCAAAATAGTAGAGGTTACTAAGAAACCCACAAGCAGCCGAATTCAAATTAAAATTGCTCGTGCTTAAGGAAATAAATGAAAAAAGAAAAATTTTACAGAATCACACAGGTAATTAATTATCAACGAAAGAATCACCGCCTGGACGTTTAGGTATCGACCTACCTCTACCTACTGTAATACCTACACGGAAGCAAATTGTGATTACATCTACACAGGCGCTGCACGGCGCCAAGTCTCTATAAACGCACACAGACGCACACAACCCTACGAATCCATCAAAACAAAACGCACACTTACCCACCGTCTGCCAAAATACACGCACACTACCATAAAAAATACATCTAACTATTCATGATGCATGTAATTATATCTATACGTCTCTTTTTCCATGTCAGTGTGCGAGTGCGAACGAGAGGGAGAGTGTGACTAATTTCACTTTCGTTTTGGCAACGTCGCACGACCCCCTCTCCCTTGCGACCTGGACGCTACCCACCCGCGTTCGTCGACATTTCGAAGGGGGGTGAATTCGGAGTGACGCGGTAGTTGCTGCGATTTCGCCGCTTGTTACAACTTCCAATGTCAGCTTGTAAAAGGTTTTATATTCGGTACCGGAGCTTTTAAAACGTCCCGCATGAGATATTGTTTTAAATTTATTATCGTTGAATGCATGAGTTAAGTTATATTTAATACCTACGATGCGAAATTGACTAATATAATTTACCCGTGACCGTAGGTATCTCTACACGTATCACTGCTCAATGTTAGGTGTAAAATGAATGAACGGGAAATAGTTGCTAAGCTATGGTTATTGATGAAATAGACTCACTTATTTGCGATTTCCTTAGATATGTTTTACAACTAATGGTGAAATCGGATCTTTATACTTTTATACGTTCTCAATGTGTAGGCGAATGGGCAAACCAACATTGTGACTCTCATTACGCCATACTTTAAAATTTTATAAAATATGAAAATTACCGAAATAAAAACAATTATCGAAACGGCGTTACATAGCAGACTGAATTTCTCAACCCTCAATAAAAAGAAAGCTTACTTTTAATTTTAATCATATAGTTAAAGAATACTAGGAAATTACTAAATAAAACAAAAAGCCATTTATTAAAACAATCAATAAGTTTGAAAAGAATGGGGGTTATGTTCCACTGTTATTTATGAAAATTTTAAAATGTAACAATCCTATTTACTAGAAAAAGGTTAAAGAACCGACTCCATATTATTTTTTTTACACGCAAACTTTATACAGAGCTAGGTGATTTGAATAATTAAGCATTTGCATCAGTAATCCTCTGAATATCACACCAAAACTATTAACTTTTTCATTAACTATTATATATGTAAACTCTTTGATTATGTACCTACTTGGCTAGATAGAACTATGTAGACAAAAATATTACCTGACGGTTCTATTTAGTCACTTTATATGTTTGTAAAAAATGGTAAAAACATATAAAGTCCATTCGATTTATTAAGAAACAAGTACATAAATAAATACCTAACACCTAGCTGTTATATGTACTCACAGGCCTAGATTATATCTACGGGTGTACTGTTTTTTAATACGAAATAAACTTTAGAAGTTGGCCTATTATTTGTTGTTATTGCATCACGTGGCTATAGACATGTAAATAATCAAAGAACTCATATGAATCACAAAAAAATTATATTTTTCGTAAAACGGACACATAGACCATTGCATTTATTATTACTACACCAATAACAAGAATTGAAAAATATTTGCAAACAATCAATAGATATTTTTTTCGTCGTTAGTAATGAGCGAGAGCGGACGTCGTAAACTAACGGTAACGTTTGTATGGGGAGCTTTCAAAGCTCTTCGATTCTTGGAAATGCCGTGTTTGTGCATGAGCGAGATGACATGAATTAACTGTAAATGAGATACCGTTTTTATTCCAATAAGAACTACTCTTTCTTTCCTTTACGTTCCTGGCATAATTTTTTTTTCATTTTATATGTATATTGCCAATATTACAAAACATTTAGAACGAATAAGTCTTTATTATTTTACATGGTTATACTTCTGAAATAAATATTCGATTATTTACAAAAATCTTTTTGAAAATCATTTCGTAAGAAGAAGAAACTTTTTCCCTGACCCAATATAATTCGAAATAAGAAACTACGATGAATTCAATATATGAACATATTCTTAAGATGAAGTATTACTTCGATCTCCACAGACTGGCGTAGAAAGAGTTACGAAATACAAAATGCAAACAATGCTATTAAAACGGAACGTAAGTTGTCTTAGAAACTCCTTGTCGCAATAAGATTCCAAAAAAAAAAAAATGTATATTGGATGGTTGCGTAAATAACAGCACGAGGAGACGCCATAGTGGGCAACGAGCGAGTCAGGATATTTTTGTGTTTTATAGAAATATGTTATATTTATTAGGAAGAACCAATAAGTGAAAGAATTTTATCGATATCTACAAATTATCCACGTTGGCCCATTGTAATGTAATCGAATGATGGCCCAATTGTACGTAACGGCACCGAGTGACGTCACCAGCGGGTCGTAAAAACACAAATTTTGATTTGTTCCGGCAATCATCGGTATTTTCTCAAAGTTCAAAAAGTATTATATTTATCAGTTTGTTATACTCTAGCGTGTCAAATTGCGTATGTTATAATTTTGTTTCAAAGGACGCGTTCATTTTAGAGACATTTCTTTAAAACGTCCGTTACTCTTTACAAAAAAAAAATTGTTAAAAAACCGGCTAAGTGTGAGTCGAACTCGCGCTCTGAAGGTTCCATACAGTTATAAATATATTATATTGACGTGTTTATCGCTATTTCAAATATTTTTTCATGTGAGATAGCAACCCAATAACTATTTTCGAAATCATTCCTTTACTATTGATGTAAGATCTTGCTTCTTGACAAATTTTATGATTCTAGGTCTAGGTGAAAACGGGAAGTACCCTATAGCTTTTGATTTACTTGCAAGTGACAAAATATGCAGCACAAACGGACCTATTTTTTATTGGGTTGATTTAGAAGCTTTTTTACAGCTTTAAGTGACCGTAGACTTAAATATTTGATATTACTAGTAATCTTAACTTGCTACCTCCATTCGTTCCTGAGAAAAAGGATGTGAGCTGTGCCGCCACATATAAAGAAATTATGTGGGTATTTTACAAGTTCCGACAGAAGACAATAGTGTTAGTTGGCGTTCAATATTACAATGCTTAAATTCTATTTGTATGTACGTTCATAACTAAAGTAAATATTAAATAACTATGTGAGCTGTTGTGCCGTCACAAGGGCCTTGACAGACAGATAGACAACAAAATAATCCTACGAGGGTTCCTTTTTTATTTTGAGGTACGGAAGCCCAAAAATAAGAATATCGTGATTATTGAAGAAGAAGAAGACCAAATCATTATGAACAGCGATATATTCAGTATTATGTGAGATACAGATCGCGTCAAACTTTGTGGCCGATCTGAATACAACGCTTTGAGCGAGCTTTCTCAGGTACAATATGGGGTATACTTCCACTGCGTCCTGGTACACCATCACTGGCTACACCTAAAACTGTTTATTGCGACGCGACTTGTGCCTACTTTCGGATCCGCCATAAAATTTGATTGTAACTGTACGAAGCTTTTGCTTGCGAACAGGCTCGCAGCTCAGGTCGTTTTAGGTCTGGTCTGCCATTATTCATTTATGCGCTTCTCATTTAAAAGGATTTAGAGATTGTGAAATAAACGGTTTATGAGTACATATGTAATTCGGGCTTGCTCCAGCTAACCACTAATTCTAAAACTCCAAACGCGGCCTCCTGATATTATACTACAGATTGAAGGCATTGAGTCCAGCTGTCAGAAACAATTCTACATGTCTCAAGCAAGTACCATAAATTATATAGTCTGGGCGTTCTACTATAAGCTAGAATATAAAATTAAACAAAATATATTGTTTATCTTTCTATTTGTTTGTCCCAACATGTCTCACAAGTTCATGATATGTAAAAGTCACGCTATCCTACAAAATAGGTACGGAACCCTGCGCATGTGAATCTGGATCACTCTTTGCAGGTATTCAACATTTATATTATCTAGACAGTAAGCAAAATATACATATCTATGTTAGACACACATCGTGAATTTTCCATTTTTGGTATAGAGAGCCTGCTTCTAGTTTCGAAGGCCGTGATTTGAGACCCCAGGGCATGTACCAATGCGTTCTTTCTAACTTATGTACATAACTATCAATAAATCTGTGCCTCGGAGAGCACGTTACGCTGTCGGTCCCCGTTGCCATCAATAGATGACAGTCGTTAAAATCCACCAATCTATACTGAAGCTGCGTGGTGGATTAAGCTCCAAGCCCTCTCATCCTGAGGCGAGGCCTAAGCTTCTTCAGTAGGCCATTAATGGGCTGGTGGTATGGCAAAGTATAGAAAAACCCAACCATAAAGAAATAGCCCAGACAAAGTGGGCAACGTTTTCGAGAAGGTAAAAAAAATACTTCGAATTCGCTTTTCCTGTTCTTCCTGAAGTGACGTAATGCATGAATGAATCGTCCTCGAGTTCTAGGGCGCTCGTTATTGGTGAATCCATTATGATAAAACCAAGGTCAGACCTCACGTACGTATATGCGAATTTGGCTTTCAGGAAGCGATACGTGTTCACAAACACCATAGTAACTGAAAATACGATTGAATATATTACCTTTGTATTCGGGGCAGAGATAAAAATTTATATATGCTAATCACATACAATTTACAAGTGCTTTAAAAGTAAATGAAAAGTGAACGTTTGCGTTCTACTGACGCTGAACGGACGATTTTGTACCACGTAGGAAATAATAAGCAACTTTTATGAATATGACATTCAGTTATTTCGGAAATATAATATCACAAGATGAAACGATTTGATGTAACGAATGTATAGCAGTAGAATGAATTAAGATTTTCTTCACTTCACTTCTTCACTTCATCAGCCCATTTTTACCCCACAGCACGGGCTTAGGCCTCCCCCAGGGTGAGGAGGGGGGCTTGGAGCTTATGCTTATCAATGACCTTCAGCCAGACGCAATGTCTGAAAGGGACAAGTCCCGATACACCAAAGGGAACATAGATATAGGACGGAGTGTAGGTTATCCAGACTATAGTCGTACATACTTTATTTTGCTTTATCTAACTATCTCTTACTTTACTTCGACGACCGCTTAGTGGGTAGCGACCCTGCCTACGAAGCTGGAGGTCCCTAGTTCGAGTCCCAGGTCGGGTCAGTATTCATATGATGAATATGGATACTGGTACCGGGTCTTGGTTGTTATATGTATGTACGTGTCTTCGCTTGGTACCCAAAACACAAGCTAATGCTTAGTTTGGGGCCTAGACGTTGTTGTGATGTATACGTTATAAAAAAAAAAACTTTATCTTATATAAACACACAATGGCGACCATGGATCGAGACGCCTTATAATTGACAATACAACAAATTGAGTTGATAAATCCTTGAGTGTTTTTGAATATAGATGATAGTAAAAGAATAATTAAAAGTTATTTATGTATAAAAATAAATAAATAAATAAAATATTTATCAAAAAATCCGTAAACGTTAAACAAAGCGAAATATATTGGCCGCTCGGATTTCACGAATCGTATTATTTTATAATCTACATCTTGAGAGTTGTTTGGACATCTGATTTATTTTGTGAGAACTCATTTTATACCTACGTTGAGTAACGATTAATACCTATTGAATTTTAAAGGTTTAGTGTTGGCATTGAACAACGATATTAGAAGTAGGTATATAAGATGTAGATATACTAGTGCGCGGTTACTGAAGCAGTTAAATTACCCTAATTGTGATAATTTGTATAAGTCGCATAATAGCAGCGGATGAGTGACTACGTACACCACAATTAATTATTCTTAATATTTCTAAGATACCGACTTGTGTAATCAAAAAGTGTAAAAAGTATAATAATAATAATAATAAATATACATAATAATAATAATAACGTAAAGTATGATGTAATGTATGAAGGAGTTTACGGACCACACGTAAAAACATACAAATAGCGTCACATCATAATTTCATTTCTCAATTACCACAGATTATTACACGATTGCTAGCGTATTTTAAGCACAACTCTTGATAGACAGCTATCTCTTTCTGTATCATTCGTTCCGTACTGTTTTGTATTATCTTTCACCTTCATTGTCGTAACCTGTGTATACGCTTAGCGGTATCTATAAGTACCTATGTCTTAGCGGAAACAATATCCAAACGCTGCGCATTGTTTAGTTACGTCATCTTTAGTTAAATGTCATTGCCTATTAAGAAGCTTTCAGCTTTAATAATTTAGAAATTAAGCTCGCTGTTATTAGCCACGGTGTCATAAAATTAATAAAATTCATCATGACTGAAAGATTATTACAAAAATATTTGACAATGATTTTACAGTCAAAAAGTCGTGATAGCCCAGAGCGCAACGAACCTGTCTCAAATTTATAAGGCCGTAGGGCCATGGTTCGTATCCGGGCGTGTACCAATGAGTTTTTCTGACTTAGGTACATTAACTATCACTGCCTCCGTGCCTCGGAGAGCACGTTAAGCAGTCGGTCTCGGACGCTGTCAATAGATGGCGGTCGTTGCAATCCCCAACCCGCAGTGGAGTAGCGTGGTGGATTTAAGCTCACCCCCCCCCTCATCCTGGGGGAGGCCTAAGCCCTTGCAGTGGGTTAAAATGGGCTGATGATGATGATGATTTTACTGTCGTTATATATTGACAATAAGGATATATTGGACTGTAAATGTGAAATCAGTCTTATAAAGTTTAAAGTAACACCCCTAGCAACTGATTGTGGAGATGAAACTCTATGGACAGACTGGAATTGATAAATTACATAAATTTTTTTCAACTACTACAGTATGTACATAAAGTGTGTTGAAGTAGAGTTTATAAGTGTATGTAGGTAGTACGATATAGTTTTTATTACTTACTACTTTTGTAACGTCAAACTGAATTAAATTAAAAATTAATCAATTCGATTTTCGAAATTGAAAGTTAATCAATCATCAAAATATCAGATACACATCTATGCATGCAACTATATGTTCACGCCTGTTTAATTATAATAAAAATAGATTTTTACGCATGACACTAAGAAATCGGTCACAAAAATCCAATAATTAAAATTAATTAACATTGTATTAACTCTACAATAAAGTTATTTACAAATACATAGTTCGCAGGCTGCGCAGGAATCATGTTACGGGCGGACGCGCCGCCGGAAGTGGCTCCGCGACCGACACCCGCCATCTTGCTTTTTGCTTCGACTAAGAGACGGTGCGCGGATGTCCTTTGTTGAACTAGTTACTTTTATATTTCGTTTTTTAAGTTCCTGGCTGCAAGTAATTGATTTATGATGATGTTGCCGCTTTTAACAGTTCAAATTTTGAATGGGATTGAGTTGATCGGAAACCATTTTTTACAGTGAACGTCATATTTGATTTGAGATTACAATTTATTAAAAAGAATTTAAAGTTTTATATGCTTTGAATATCAATTCGACAATTCCTCTTAAAATATAAATGCCTCGACCATAATACGTTTCCAAAGTGATTTTATCAGTTTTTAGAACCCGGCTGTCTCAAGTACATAATATAATCATATTAAAACTCAATACCATGACCTACAATGATTAAATATTTAGATAAGACTATAATATATAAATATATAAATGTTATTAATTATTAATAATAATGTAATAAATTCATTAAAAAAATTCAATTAAATTTCAAAATTCAAAAATTATGAAATTATATAGTTAGTTTGGAAATGAAATCACTTTTAAACTGATAACGAGCCTACAGATCCAAGTTGTTTTATTGGCATGGAAATACGTAGAGATACCGTGATACGTAATACGTGACAACAAAAATGTGAGCAAAAAAACATACGCCGCAGACTAAATGTACGCCACTTTATATTTTGGAAAAAAAACAAAGATTTAGAAATTATATTTCACGTGTTATTTAGTAAAATGGTCCGATCACTGAGTCTGACATGTTGTTCACGTTTTCGATCGATCGCTCCATCTTGATTGTTATGCAATCTAAGTTGGTGGGTTATACTAGGTGAATAGCGGTTATATTTTTTAGCAACACAACTATTGATTTTCATAAATCGGGTCAAGTAACCGTATAGCATGTATTTTGTCAAATTTCGAACAACATCTACTTACGAAAAACGAGCTTTCTGAATCTATTGAGCTATTTTTGTAAGGATGTACAAAACAAGGGCCTCATTTATAGTTTACAGAAAAATCTAAGTAATATGAGTTCTTATTGTAAGAATTAATTTTGGAGATTAAAATTTTATAAATAATTTTTTTTCAATTGTATCACGAAAGTATTAAATGAAGGGATTTATTATGGGAAATGCAAACATATTTATTTATTTTTCTAAAATGTGTAGTTTAAACAGATATTAAAGAAAATATACCAAAATTGAGGATTAACCCCTTATTTTCCAAACTGCTGTTACTAAAATAAAATAAAAAACTCGAGTATAAGCCTTTACTACGAGCTTACAGGAGAACAAAAGCGATAAACGGAACTTTCTTTTAGAACTTTTTTTCTTTAAAATTGAAAAATAAATTAGAAAATTATCAAAATGAAGCGACTCGTTATGGAATGAAATATATTTTTTATAATTTACAATGTATTTAATTGTATTAACTACTAAGCCTTAAAATTTGAAAATTATACGAATAATAGAGCCTTGAATAGTTTACAGGAAAATTTGAAAATTATACGAATAATAGAGCCTTGAATAGTTTACAGGAAAACTTAAACGAAAATCTTTTACTTTAAATTAAGGCGCTAAACGGAAAATATTCGTGGAGAGAAAACCAATGCAAACCAACCAAAATATGTTGCTACATTTGATCGAGAACTGATAAGTTTAATTGGTGTAATGGTTACTATGGTGCGGTACGACCTACCTGTACGAAGGAATAGTGTTCAAATTTAAGCCTACAGGAGACATTTTTTCTTGTATGGGAAATGGACTTACCTTAATTATGTAACGTATACTAACGAAACTTATGTCATTTTGATCGTTATATTATATAGATAAAGTAATGTTAATAGCTTAGCCTTATCTAACCGCAGTATAGACGAATACAGAATTATACAAAGAAAAACGGAATATCAAAATAAAAAAAATGTCAAACAAACCAGAAAAAAAGTAAATGAATAAACGTTCGTACACGCAAAAGATTTTTTTTTTTGCCATTTAACTTTGGCCGTGTCTAACCATATCGAAAGTATAATCAAATCATTATTTTTGGTACAATTTCATGATTCCAGTTATAGTTGTATGTAGTTGTTCGCTTATGTGATAGGTAAACGCTGCATTTTTGTAGGACCATAAAAACTGTCTCTTTTGTGTCAGAGTTAAAAAAAAAACATAGTTTAGATGTTGCGATGATTTATAATACGGAACTCCGGTACGCGAAACCGACAAACACTTGACAGGTTTTATTTTTTCGCTTAGCCACCGTTGTTGCTGCAATACACTTTCTGTAACGACGACGACCGCTTAGCCGAGTGGGTAGCGACCCTGCCTACGAAGCTGGAGGTCCCGGGTTCGAATCCCAGGTCGGGTCAGTAATAATATGATGAATATTGATACTGGTACCGGGTCTTGGTTGTTATATGTGTGTGGTGTCTTCGCAAAAATATTTATATATGTTTATATTATAAAGAATATTTAAGTATGTATATCAGTTATCTAGTAACCCATAACACAAGCATAATACTTGCTTACTTTGGAACTAGATTACGCTGTGTGGGAAGTCCCATGTATTATTATTATTATTATAATTTTTTTTTTAATTTGTATAAAACACCTAGCCGTTAAGATTGTTTTGTCTGCCGAATTTACTTATTTACATTATATGTTTGTGCTAAAACGTTTTCGCTCTATGTTTGGTGAATCACCGGCGATACGAGCCATTTACATATCTATACGTATAATTGTATGAGTGAGTCACGCCAGTGGAAAACGAAAATCGATGAAACGCTGGCAACCGTAAAAACTGTAAAATATACGAAAAATCGGTTACCTACAGTGTACAGTGATTGATTTTTTGAGTAAGTACACCGAGGCAAACAACACACGGTTTTAACTAAAATGTTAATTAGTTTCTTTAGGATCCATAACATATGTGTACTAATATAAAAAAATAAAAATTATTAATATTAAATATATGATTTTTTGTTTGTTTGTTACGGACTAACTCAAACTGATTAAAAACTCTTTTACTTCTAAAAAGCTATATTATCAGCAAGTAGGTAACATATGGGCTATATTTTATTTTCAAACTAATTTTTCTGCTCGCGTGGACTACACAGTTGTACCGGCATCGCTACAATTTTTTGCATAGATATAGTCTATAAGCTGAAGAGTGACATAGACTAGTTTTTGTCCCAGAAAAAGAGGTCCCGTCACAACTGTGTAGTCCACGCCAGTGGAGCCACGAGCAGAAAGCTCAGAAAGATATACAGTTGTCCGAAATTCCCACAGTTTTTCAAGCAAAAATCGAAACTGTTTTAGCTTAAATCGTGATGATGAATTAAAAGACACTAAATGTTGAGAATCATATACGTAAAACAATATTAATAGGTGGTAACGAAAATGGATTAAATCGAGTCTGACATTTGGTGTATTAGTATATAAGCACGACAAATCTTTAAGTCAGTTCTAATTTAAATTAAATAATAGAAATACCATTTTGATATGATTCTGACGTTACTTCATTGTAATAATTTAAGTTCTTCGAAATGCTGATTTGACTAGGGCCTAAGTTGTGCGCACTATTGTGTTGTTGACTTCCCATCTTATATGTAACAATTATTGTGTGTTCGTCATCTACGCGTTCGCGCAAAGTTCAACCTATTGCGATGAAATTTTGAGTTATTGTGTGCCAACGGCGCCAAGATGCCACCGGGGAAACTGCACTAACATGTTTCTTAGAAACAGCTACTCCGATTTTGATGCAGTTTTTCACGTTACATAGGTATCATCTAAATTAGGTAATTAGATATGTTTTGACGTTTTGAACCACCAGGGGTCGCTGCAATAAATCTTTGACTTTAAAACAGCTAAGACAATACTGATGTAGTTTTCTATGTTACATAAGCATCACCTAAGTACAGGTTGCTAGACAGACTTAACGGTTATGACAAAGAATAAAATATTAAGTAAAATGTAATAAAATGGTGGTCTTCAAAGTTTCAAATGTTTAAGAAACTCTCACAATGTCCCGGAACATTGCATCCCTTTAGCAATCCTAGTACAAATAGTCCACGTGGGCAGCCGCAAGGCGGAAAACTAGCAATCATACAAATTCGTAGTATTTTCCTACGAGATATTCGCTAGGAGCGAAGTGTTATCATGTTTCAACCCCAAAATTCATGCGAGCTTTCTAATATAAACACATTATTTATCTAAATGCTATCGAAATAGTTTTTTAATTAACTTTTATGAATTGAACTTATTCTGACAATTTGAATACAGTAGTTGTAATTATTGCTGTTTAATAGATTTCATGCAGACGCTTCATTCCAAGAAGACGCGCAGAAATATAAATTTTGACTTTTGTTTTGCAATCTACTACTTTTCCGAATTATATACCACATAATCATTTATTAACTAAATCTATTCGCTGGAGAATAAAAAATTAAGCGATCCATTGGTAAACAAAATAAGAAAATAAAAATTATTTTTTATAACTGACACCTCTAATCCAAAGTTATACGCTTGACTTAAACCAAGTTTAATCGTTTATCTATAAAATAAATCTTATTTAAACCATCGGTTACAAAAACAGTACTATCAGTTTATATAAGAACACCGCTTTCATGGCTGTCAACCGTCGTAAATTCTTATTGAAACCCAAAGTTTATTCGACGCATAAAAAATATCTTTATAAAGTCCCAGGTATGAGCTATTGTGTAACCGTATAGAGACGGTTACTAACAAAAGATGGAGTCCTATGAGCAACGAACAAAGTCTGATAAATTATTTGCTAATTTACTTGCTTAGATCACACCTGGAGATAAACTACGATCAAGATTTTGCGCGTGTAACTATATAGATTGTAATTTTATATATTTTATTATGAATTTTGTTGTTCGAAAAAAATTATGATATATGTAAAGCCTGTTTAATAATTTTTTTTTAAATTATTTAAATTAAACATAATATGGTTAAATAATACAGTATGGTATATAAATAATATAGTTATAAAATTTATAATTAATTAAAGGTTTTATTTGTAATGTAACACTGTAATAGAATGAAGTACGCAGTAGTTTTGATAATATTTGTATATATAATTAATATATATATAAATAATAAAATAAAATAAAACTGTTTAATTTTATTTTATAAATTATTATGCAAAAAGGTTGGTAATATCAATATTGTCTAATTCATAAGTTCATTTACTATGTACATATGTAATGGTTTATTAACATTATCGTTTTGCCTCATTATATTCTATTTTCTGTTCATTAAATAAAAAAAATAAGTATCTATTGTTTGTTCAATAAATAAATGAAATAAATGTGTTTAGTCTACAGATTTTAAATTACAATAGAATCAAATAAGTAATACTAATACTGTTTATGATAAGTTGGTTTACTCGGTATACTATAATATATAATGCTTTATTAACACCATCTCGTCTTCTTTAATTGTAATGTATTGTCTGTCCAATAAATAAATATAATAAAAGAATTTAATAAATTAAAATGCGCTTTTTATACTGTTACGAGGGTACGAATAGGTATCTACATTGGAAAAAAATGCAACGTCGCATTCGTGCTCTCTCAACATCCCCCGACTCGGTCGTAACACACGTTCTGACTCATTAGAGTTTTCCCAATATCTTAGAGTGACGTTTTTACTGCCTTGGAAAGTACGTACTAAACTGTATAATAAAACTTCAGTAATTATAGTGCATTATTTTTGTATAGCCATAATTTATTTTCTTAAAGCTCTCAAAAAACCTTTGATATGACGAAAAATAAATATGAATTTAAATATTATTTTTTGAAATGTTTCACATGTATACTGAATTGACCATTTTTGGTTGTTTTTAAAAAAAAATATTAGAAAATAACTACAATTACTGGTTGAATACTATTTATTTTATTGTACAATAGAGCTTAAATTTTGCATTTTTTTTTGTAATTACATAAAAAGTTACATGTTCCCATTTGGTCCCGGTCGGCTGTCTAACGATTACATCATCTAAACAGTACTTTAAAATTAAAAATCAATAGCCCATCCTGAATTCTAAACTTTTATTTATATATACAAGAAAACTTTCTCAAGCCGTATTTCGCGAAAACAGTTTACGAAAGCTTTCAATAAAATTTTATGTTTAATTTTCATTTTGAAGATGTTCAAGTTTAATATGAAATTAGCTGTTCTCATTTAAATAGTACATATCAGTTATTAATATATATAGCAATTATTCACAACACTTGTCAAATTTACCTCGTCTGTCGCCACTCTTGATATCTTGAATTATTTTTAACACTTACCTGTAACAAATAGACAAATAATGTTATTACAATTTAATTACTATATAATTTAGTTATAACAAATTGAACGACCGGAGGATAAATATGATTTTTAGATATATTGTTTTTGCTTGAATTAATTATAACATAACAACATAACATAAGTATACATCACAACAACGTCTAGGCCCCAAACTAAGCATTAGCTTGTGTTTTGAGTACCAAACGAAGACACCACATACATATAACAACCAAGGCCAGGTATCACTATTAATATTCATGATATAAATACTGACCCTACCTGAGATTCGAACCCAGACCTCCAGCTTCGTAGGCAGAGTCGCTACCCACTGGGCTAAGCGGTAGTCTTTATTATTATTGTAATTAAACTTTGTTATTGTTCTTTTTTACTAACACTAATTAAAAAAAAAAACAAAATATACTTAAAGAAATGGAGTGAGTATGTCGGATAATCAAATAAATAAATAAAAATTACTCGAGGAAACATATTTTCAGCGTTGTTTTATTTACTTAGTAAAACAATGTTGAGAATATTTTTTGTTATCATATATCGTTTCAAGTTTCTACGAAATATTGATATTTTCCTTCACAAAGTAATTTAATTAATACTATGCGTAAAACGTATTTAATACAATATTATCTTATGTATTGGTAGGCAAATAGATCAACCGAAATGTATCTAAAGCTTTGTTAGGTATAATATTTTTGAGTATCACAAGAAGATCTCAATATGAAGACACTATCGCCGCAAATACTAAGCCAAGCTATCGCAATAGTTAATGGCGGTACACAGTAAATCTTTCGACGTTATGTCTTTTAGCAGCTGTCGAACAGGGGGAGCCGGTGAAAAAACCTATAGCTCGGTCGCGGTCGGACATATGGTACTTCCTGAAAGGTTGCTTGCTTACCTGACGCCAGCTGCCTAGCGCGTGCCGTGCGTACATGCCATACTATTGTATTGTGTGGGTGTTCATATAAACATATTTGAAATCGCAAATATTTTACACATCGTTTTGGTTATGTTATACGAACGATAAAATTAAAAAATAATATTTTCTAGAAGTAACTACAATGTATACGGGTACAACAATATGGGAACATTTCTTTTCAAAATAAAAATTACAAAGTTGACTAGTTATGTATTTTTATCGGTGTTTATTAGAAAACATGTTCTGGAAAGTTGAATTTGTGTCAGAAGCATTGTTTGTACCTATGATCCAAAAGGAAAAGTAACAGTCTCAAAAGTTATACCCGTTCGTGTGTGTTTATTTGTTTGTAACGCCTGATAAGCATAGAATAAGCTTGTATTTATCACAAGCTTTCATTTGGTTTATATGGGACTCAAACCAGAGAATAAGATGTAAGAATGTTAGCGACAGTGGATGTAACAACAGTTGGAGAAAGAAACTATATAGTTTTATTTTATTATTTATGTTAATGCAAGCAAGTAACTTAAGCAACTAAGTAATACATATTATATTTTGAACATAAATTTCTAAAAAAATAGATCATTACTATAATAATTGAAATGAAATATAAGAAAGGGATAGACGTTTGTCGAATCGTAAAAATCAGAAGCATTTACAGAAAATTACTCAAACGCCCCATAGGAGTATACCTGGGTCGGGGCAGGCAAAAAAGAGGTCACTGAACTCAACGGGAACAGCTGCCAGGACGCCGCTTCTATGTCAAAAATTAATAAATGCATCGTTCCCAAATGATGGATTATAAACGGAACGTATGTTATGTGAAACTATTACTACAAAACACACATTTTTAAGCTGTCGTGAATAAAATTTGAGCTATTTAATATTATGTAACTATAGGTATATACAAATCTAAAATGTATGAAATATCTGCTGTTGTTTCACTGCCAATAACCAATTAAATTATAGCTAAGGTACCTTAAAAACTTATTTCTATTCGTATTCAAGCGCCCTTAAATGAGGCGACAGGTTATACTTAGTACCTATATGGACAATAGAGTATCGAATAGACTTGAGACTACAGCCAATTCAAAAAGAAACTGAAAAGAAGGAATGATAAGCTATTAAAAGTTTGTCTGTCTATTTCTTGCAAAATAAAGCTGTTCTTAAATTATATATTACCTTTATAGCATCGCAGTATATTGCCCTCCTTGTCGAATAGGATATGTGAATCATCCAATTAAAGGATTCATAGGTTTTCACGCTCTACGCAACTAACAAAATACATTGAAATTGACTCTTACAAAATTTAAACTTACACGACTTCATACATAAAAAAATTCGTGTATTTATAAGCGTCCACACATAAGAAGTATTTTTTTTACCAAGATGTCGGAAACAAATTTAGAAAAAGGTCCTTTGCGCTAGAGCATATTATAAGCTCATAGAATATTTTGAAGATACCACGGCCTGGTCCTTGGAGGGCGGTGTCGAGAGAGTGCACTCTTAGAATGACACATGTAGATACAGTTTAATTACAATTTTTGGTAGTTTTTTTTGTTGTTTTATGTGTGCTCATGATTATTGATATATGCATTTGTTTAGTTATTCAATTGTTTGTGATTGTATTTTTAAGGCTAAATAATTGACGTAAAAAGCGATTCTTGTAATTCTATTTTGTAATAAAAAAATTTTTTGATTTGTTGTTTTTGTTAGCACTTTCATTTGATTTGTCACATAATTCACCTAACCAAAAGTTTTTTTTCATATTTAATTTGCCCCCAATATCACAATTTGTTTTTACGCTATACGTCCGTGATCCTGTCACTTTAAATTTTTTCGTCCAGTAGATTCGGAGGAAATAGGCTGTAATAGATGGACGGACAGACACCATAGTGATTTTGTAAAGGTCCCGTTTTTTAGTTCTGATGTACCGAACCTTAAAAACGGCTCGAAGCAATACTGTCATTTTCTACTCCAAGAAAGGAAATTAAAAAAAAAACTTCCCTTAACACACACATTTATGGTTCTTTTTGCATTTTATTGAGATTTCTGAAAATGGTTTTGACTTATAAAGATTATATAGACATAAAAGACTCTTTACAGACCGAGACATGGATACAAAAATTAGTATATATAAGTTAGCGTACCTTTAATCAGAAATTAATTAGAGTGAAGTTGGGTTAGGCTTCTAGTTGATATGCGTGCATTAAAATAAGAAAAGCTTAAACACAGCTTTTTCATGAAAAACGTATTTTCAATTAATTATTACGATAAATGTTGATTTCATTGGATACATTTTTATATTATTTACGTCGTTTCATATGCGAAAGTAATTTTTCTATAATCCCTTAAAACCGGAATAAATCGATTTGAAATTTAGACAAGCGCAATGGGATTATTTATATTTAACGCAAAAATTGTATTTATAGACACGGAACACTGCTTAAAAGATGGAGCTACCATACAACGAAATGATTTTATATTTGTTGAATACATTTCTAAGTTTCAGTTTATATAATAATTTTTGGTAGATTACAGCTACATATGTGTCTGAGTTCGATAACAACATGTTTAAATATAATAAATTATTTTAACACGGAACATTACAAAAGCCATGCGATGTGAGCAGATGACGTCCTTTCATAGATAACGACAGATGCGTGACCAAATTACTGGCTAACCCTTAATAAATGGTCTTTATTATACACACTATTATACAGAGCAAAGTTTTCATCACACGCCATATTTTTTCTGTCCGTTTGGTATCTCCTATAAAATTAATTTTTGAAAAAAAAAGATAAATTTGAAAATTGTCATTCAATAAAAGTTCCGAAAGAATTATCGATACAGCGGAGATTATTAAATCAAATATTAATATTAAGCACGAGAAAGGTACGACCGCGGGTGTAGCGGGGAAGGGTATCGCACCGGTGAACGTTGACTGACGCAATTGTCAGTCGCCCGTGCATCACCACTGTAATTCAGTGATTTTGTGGCGCTATATTTCAATATTTTAGTATTGAACGATGACAAGAAAAAATACGTATTTCATAATTTTTACCAAAGATCATTTATTAGAATATGACAGGTGATGAAAAAATTACCTGTTATAAATTTTATAATTACCAAGCGGTTCCGGAATATGGCCAAAATTCTAGGATTATACACGAAAAACATAATGTAAACAATTTAAAATTCTATTAAATATGATAAATTTAAAGCCAAGCTTTGATTACCTATAAAATATCTGAATAGAGACTCGGCGTAATTGGTGATAAAAATATGACCTAACTATTCGGTTATAATTTACACACTCAGAGACGGTTTGTACACGGTTAGTATGGTGTAGCGAGTACGCTACTGGTCTACCATACTAGTTTGATGAGTCACACACACAAGTATATAAAAGTTGGCCTGTAATTCATTTAAAGTCTTTTAAAGTTTAAAAAATCTGTTATTTATTGACATTATATTTATTGATTGTGTGTGTGTTATGTATTGTTTTTCTTATCTTGTTTTATAAGCATGTTAAATAAAATCTATCTGTCTATTTATATCACAATTGCCAAGTCTGTACAGCATATGACAAGCTGTTTTGAATGTGACATAGTAAATACAAATATATACGTATATATTTAAAAATTTTACGTAACGGCAACATGCCACTAAAAAAACAAACACATAAACCAAATAAAGGCATTGGGCCGGTGTTTGATTTGTGGCGGAAGCGACGACAATTACAAACTAACTCCGTGGTTCCCGTACGTATCTCGTTACAGGGATATACATTATGATTATGTTATTATTAAATATACCAGTGATAGAGCTTTTTATCTAAAGCTAGCTTTATAAAACATCAATATATTCTTGCTACGCCAATAAATATAATTAAAAATGTCTGTGAGATGCACAATGTTTTATAACAAAAACTAATATGCGAAAAGTTATGAATCGCCTTTTTGCTTTAGCGTTAATAAATAAAATAAACTAAATTGTCTCTAATAACGTTACTTAGCAGTTGCTACTTTCAATAATTATATTATTATATAAAATTCTTTGTGTAGTGATCCAATGATCCAATTAAAAGTATATTACAAATTTTCATATTTTTTAAAATTTTCTTACGAATCTAAATGTGACACATACAATATTTTACGATTGTAGGCTACTAGAGGGCGCTGCATTAGATATGTTTCTCTAAACCAAAGTTACTCAATAACTTTCATGTTTACCGTAAACTACACATTTGTTCTGAAATCGCGAAAGAGACATTTAGCCGTGAAACGAACAAACACACAGACAAGTCTTTCGCAGTGAAAAGTAGTCTAATGCCCTTCTTTTAAGTTCAAGTTACCTCTACAACACATATCATTATTATACGTTCTTTGGTTTAGCCGTGAAATGGTGACAAACATACAGACACATATCCGCGATAAAAAAATAGCCTATGTCCATTTTCAGGGTACAAGCTATTACTATACCTAATTTCATCAAAATCGGTTCCGCGGTTTAGCAAATGTTATATTATAGACAGAAAGAGATATTTTCACATTTATACCTACTTTGTATGTATCTAGTATGGATTGTGACTTCCGTGTTTTTACACTATTACCGGGGACTGTTTGTTTGGCTATTTAAATAGGTACTCAGTTTTATAATTTTTTAAAACCAGGATCGTTGGTCCAGGTCTATTGATTTATAAAAAAGGTAAATAAAAAAAAAACCTAAGACGAAATCAACGTTAAGTAAAAACTTATAATTAATATAAAAATTTATAATCTTATGTAAAATTTCACAATGTCCTGGAACTTCGCGTCCTGGTCCCGATACAAACGTAGAGTCCTCGCGGGCGAAGCCACGTGCGAGAATTTGTGTTCATATACCTATTATTTGCTTACGTCCAAAGTTATGTTAAAATTTGTGCTATAATACGGATGCTTCAAAATTGAGGATTTTCTATAATGTAACCGTTTTCTGTTTCGTTTTATAATAAACTTAGTTAAAGTTGAGATCAATTTTGAACAGCTTGGTTTTGGACCTTTAACTGTTTGAGTGGGTAAGTGACCGATTAGTGCGTGACATAGAAAAAAAAAGTAAAATTCAGTACACTTAAACATTAGACCCAGGGTAATGGCATGGCGGCGACGCACCCAGGCGACGCAGACGATCACAGAGAGCGCTGAACTTATTCTTTTAAACCTTCAAATGGCTTTAGATTTTAGATAAATAGTTAATTATTTGCAGAAATTAGCTCTCAGATAACAAAGATCTAGGTACGTAAATACAGAAAAAATCCTCGTTAGACCGTTGACCTATCCCCTTAGTTTCCACCCTATGTGCGTAAGGCCTGAGGGTGCATGCAACTCGGTTATTGTGTGACCGAGGCGTTTCATGCGTCGCATGAAAGCAGGTGAAGGGTGGAAAATGCGTTTTATTGAGGAAAACTGCACTGCGAATTAAACAAAGGGTTGATATAAATCCGTGCCAAATACATTCATTTCATCGAATAGTATAGTAGCTACTAATGTTGTGAAACAGTAAAGCCTTATAATACAAAGCTGGTAAGGCGGGTAGGTTATTGACGTCCCAGAAAAACCAATGTCGGCATGGTGACATCTTAAAGAACCGATTGGCCGAGTGGTTAGACACTCTAACTGCGGAGCCAAGGATCGCGGGTTCGATTTCCTTCCGGGAGAAGTATTTATGTGCATGAACATGTTTATTTCGTTCCGGGTATGGGTGTAAAATATTTATATACGGATAAATTATACAAAAAAAAGAATATTTAAGTACGTATATCAGTTGTCTAGTAACACAAGCATAATACTTGCTTACTTTGGGACTAGATGGCGCTGTGTGGGTTGTCTCATGTATTATTATTATTAAAGAAGTCCCAAATTTTAAGCAACCAAAACGTACGAGCCTGAAAGATTTTCGAAGCGAAAGAAATATATAATGTGGAGATCTTTTCTGCTTATGCTTCTGAAAAACAGACTCATATATACTGGGTGTGTTTTAAACTCCAGCTAGTTTGATATGGGTTACTAAGTGTCTAACCACTCGGTTAGACACTCTAACTGCGGAGCCAAGGATCGCGAGTTCGATTTCCGCCCGGGAGAAATATTTATGTGCATGAACATGTTTATTTCGTTCCGGGTATGGGTGTAAAATATTTATATACGGATAAATTATGTAAAAAAAAAGAATATTTAAGTACGTATATCAGTTGTCTAGTAACACAAGCATAATACTTGCTTACTTTGGGACTAGATGGCGCTGTGTGGGTTGTCTCATGTATTATTATTATTAAAGAAGTCCCAAATTTTAAGCAACCAAAACGTACGAGCCTGAAAGATTTTCGAAGCGAAAGAAATATATAATGTGGAGATCTTTTCTGGTTATGCTTCTGAAAAACAGACTCATATATACTGGGTGTGTTTTAAACTCCAGCTAGTTTGATATGGGTTACTAAGTATCAGTAAGCGTCGGCATAACGACGCTGTTTATTATTTTTTATCTATAGTATTGAGAAACCCATCATTTCAAATTGTAAGTCGTAAAAACACTTGCTTTTCCTTAAAAAATTGTTTTTTTTTATAACGTGCACATTACAACAACGTCTAGGCCCCAAACTAAGCATTAGCTTGTGTTTTTGGTACCAAGCGAAGACACCACATACATATAACAACTAAGACCCGGTACAATTAGGAAACATTTTTATTTCACCAACTGTGGTGATGGAGGTGGTCAAAATAAGTATGTCACAATCTTCGTCGGGCGATGTGACGTAACACGTCACGTGACACTCCCCCATCTTGTAACACTTAGTCACGTTTAGTCCAACCCCCTACCCCCTAATACGAGAACTTATTTATAGACAGTCAATGTACCTTAGGGTTTGTTATTGTTGTTGTAATGGTACTCAAAGCTGTGCTTTCAAGTATGCAAGTATATTATGTGCGTCAAGGCTTATTAGTAACTCTTTAATCAATAAACATTTTCTTGTTTGTTTGTTCTTAAAAATAAATAACCAGTTAAAAGCTTCCACGTTCAAATATATGGTAAGCATAGTTCAACATTACAGGGCATAGAATAAATAAATTTGACAGCAGCGTTTGGTTTTAATAGTCATGTCACTTCTCAGTATCGAATATGTCAAACTCAATTTCGCGGGGGTGAAGACCAACGCGCGGGGACCTCTCGGACTGAAACTCGCCATCTGCCATCATAACGACCGCTTGGCCTAATGGGTAGCGACCTTGCCTACGAAGCTGCGGGTCCAATGTTCGAATCCCAGGTCGGGTCAGTATTTATATGATGAATATTGATACTGGCACCGGGTCTTGGTTGTTATATGTATGCGGTGTCTTCGCTTGGCACCCATAACACAAGCTGATGCTTAGTTTGGGGCCTAGACGTTCTTGTGATGTGTGTATGTATGATTTTGCACCAGCTAGCTAGAGTATGAGTAGTTAGACAGTAAACGAAGAAGTGAGCTTCTAGTCAATTCTTACTTTTATGTTATATAGTAAATAGACAAAAAAAGTGTAAGAAAATAGCTCATTCATGATTTATTATTTATATTCATTCATTTATGAAAAACTAAATAATGATAATACCCGAGACATCCAATACAGCGCCATCTAGTCCCAAACTAACAAAGCTTGTATTATGAGTACCAGACAACTTATATACATACTTAGATATTCTTTATAATAAATACATATATAAATATTTTACACTCAGACACCGAAAAAATAGATATGTTCAAGCACACAAATATTTGTCCAAAGCGGGAACCGAACCAACGACCCTTATTGGCTCCACAGTTAGGGTCTCTAACCATTCAGCCAATCGGTCAGTCAAAATAATGCGCATCATGATAACTATATGGCGAAGTCCCAACGGAATCAGGGTGAAAAAAATCTATAGCAGTCCTTCTTTCTAGTACGGAATATTAGTGATGTTATTGATCCGCTGGATGTTTCAAATTGTTTTATTCATTTCTAAGTTATTAATCATTTTGTCATATAGCAACTTGTATGGAAAGAAAATCAGATATTATTATCGGATTAAAACTAAATGGAACTGGATATGAATTGCTAATAACTGTGCTTTATTCTTGAAAGCTTACTATAAATATTATGTCGAGCTTATTTCCCGTAAGTCATAAATTTTCATAACATTTTTTGTTCGTGAAACCGTTTTTTTTATTGCATGAAATAGTTATCCTCTAGTAGTCGATCTCAAAAAAGACTTTACTTTTTATAGTATACAGATAGGAAAACTAAATTATATTCAGAAACGTACGTAGTGCGAGAGACGCGTGACTTGGCCCGGTTACTGCGCGCCCCAGTTGCACTGCTAACGAGGCTGTGCGTACCCTCACACTCCTTTTCTATCCTCCCATTCCCCTCCTCTAAGCTTCAAAGAACACTCACAGTATTCTATGATGAAGAAAAATCAGGAAAAACTAGGGTAATGCGTTACAGGAGTGCTTCGAGCTTATATACGCAACTGAAAGTGCATAGGGTAGGGCAACGATGATGAGGTGTTTTTTAGTATCTAGAACATGCTCTTAAGAATAGTTATTATAAAATGGTTGATTTAAATAAAAAACCTAACGACAAGTATTTATTTTATATTTGTGTTTGTATTACGAAGCGGAATTATGGCGCTCAATATGACTAGACGTGTACTACGGAAACAATATTTTATAGGGCAATGGTTATATGTAAAATATATAGCAGACCTATACTTTACAGTTCACAAATCTTAGTTTGTATTAAATAATACACATTGATGTGAAAACGACTTTTGCGGTCTCGGAAAACGAGTGGTCCCGACGGTCGCAGGTTAGCGTCCCGCCCAGAACAAATATTTGTGTGAATGAATATGTCTGTTTGTTCCGTGTGTGAGTGTAGAATATCGATATAATGTCTAGTATATATGGCACTACATATTATAAAATAAAGTCCCCGCCGCGTCTGTCTGTCTGTCTGTCTGAACGCGATAAACTCAAAAACTACCAAACGGATTGGTATATTGTTGACACCAATGGACAGAGTGATTCAAGAGGAAGGTTTACATGTATAATTTATTAATATTTTATGGTAATTTGTTGAAATATGACGATTATTGTTGAAGAAGTCGGAAAAAAATCAAGGCGGCTGGGATCTTTCATCGAAAACGCTGCCTAATCCTTTTGAGATATGACAAAATAATGTACGGAGGAATTGTGTATCTTATATAGGACTAAAGAAAAATTCGCGATGGAACACGTCTATCTATTATGTATAGCTTACTATACCTATTTTTATGTTTGAAAAAATGGTGTCATATGATGAGGTAATTGAAAAGCAATTTATACGGATACGATATTAATCCTTATCAAATTAAATACGTTATTTACCTTCAGCATTTTATGCACATTATGACTGCTTTTTACACTATACAATTTAAATTAATATTTATTTATTTATTTATTTATTTATTTCTCATAATAATCGCAAAATATAAATATCGCGCGACGAGCCGGGCGCCAATACGGAACGACGCGACACGCGTAGTTAGGTTAGGTTTGGTTATACGTATTTATTCTGTACTTTTTCAAATATTTATGGAATTGGAAATAAAATACTTTAAAAATACTCCAAGGAAGATCAACTTACGTCACATTTAAAGGTAATAAAATCCAATCCACATGTTCGACGCAAAAGCTGATATGACACTACGATAGAAAAAAACATTACGGTTTATATGCTCTGCTACCCATGCGAAGCCGGGGCCGGTCGCTAGTATAGTATAAATGAAAATATTTAAGTATGTGTATCACACGTCTTATGTAGTACTCATAGTACGGGGTCATAAGTCTCATCTTACACACAGGGGTGGGTAAGATGTCCCAAATATATATATATATATATATATTATTATTATTATTATAAACTGTAGAACCCAATGCCATATTGTTTCAAAACCTAAATATAAAACTGCAATAAATCGAGTACGTTAATTATTCCGAACTAGTAGATATATAAGATTTGCGTACCACGCAGGTAATGGGAGGGAGTGGGGACTTAAGTGTTGGGAGGTTTTCATACTACGCACTGCCACGTGTGCATGCTAGGAATCTGCTCTAATGAGGCGATGAACTGCATAGTGCATAGGTAGCTGTTCGATATAGTAAACTAAGTTATTAAAACATTTCTTGGAAGTTTTTAACATCAGAAATGTTTAATGGGACAGTTTTTCGAGAAAATGACTTCGCTGAAATTATGACAAGAAAAAGTCATCAGCAAAATATCGGAATTTATTCATCGTATTATGAAACACAACGTCTCTCTGTCGGTCTGTCTTTTCGTTTGTGCGCTTACGACTCGAAAATCGTTGGTTCGATTTACATAATTCTCTTTTAGAATGGAAGTACTTTATTTGGTCAGATTTTAATATATGACGATATAATATATGACGACCGCTTAGCCTAGTGGGTAGCGACCCTGCCTACGAAGCTGGAGGTCCCGGGTTCGAATCCCAGGTCGGGTCAGTATTAATATGATGAATATTGATACTGGTACCGGGTCTTGGTTGTTATATGTGTGTGGTGTGGTGTCTTCGCAAAAATATTTATATATGTATATATTATAAAGAATATTTAAGTATGTATATCAGTTGTTTAGTAACGCATAACACAAGCATAATACTTGCTTACATTGGGACTAGATGACGATGTGTGATAAGTCGCATGTATTATTATTATAATATATTTTGTCACGATGCGATAGGTAATGCGGTATTAGCAGTAACGATTTTAGTGCATCATGTCGGAAGGAAATTCTATGCGGCACAAGTGCAGCATTCGAGGTGCCAGATAGTTGAGGGGTGGCTGCTCGCTGCCTTGCATCACTAGCTATTGTCTGGCGGTATTCGGTCCAGCATAATTTTATCATGATTTTACTACAAATCATAATAATTCCTGGGACATTCTACATAGAGCCATTTAGTCCTAAACTAAGCTTAGCTTGTATTATGTGTGCTATATAACTGATGTATACATACTCAAATATTTTTTATACTGTATAAATATATTGATATTTTACATCTTAGACACGGAATGATTGTCCCGGTGGGAAATCGTCTCTAATCACTAGGTTAAACGATGAATTAAATGTATGTATATATATCCACCCGGCTGAAGCTGCGGGCGGAAGGTTAGTTTAATTATTATTATTAAAATTCATTACGACCCATTCCTATTTTAATTTGTTTTGTATTTTACAAATTGTGCCATAAAGTAAATAACAAAATAATATCTCATAGCAACGTAACTTAGAAAAAAATTATGAAATGAAGTAGTTTTGTCTGTTGTAGATATATTTTTAACTATTATAAAAATTATATAATAAAATTATAAAAATTCAATAAAGTACATTTCTAATGTTTTCCGCATATAATAAATAAAATTCTTGAAATGGAACTAATATAAAACCATAACCACTTCAAAGTTTGTAATTAGGGAAATAGTTTTCTCATCATCTAAAGGGATATGCATAGTCACGCGCGATTTTCCCCATACAACTAAACGAGCCCCTCGGTTAGGTATTGCAATAACTATGGATACATCCGTAAGTCAATGACAGAAAATAAATGGAACATCGGAAGTTTGATGTGATGACAAATGATACGTACGGATGGATACGTAAACGTATTCCAAGGTAATTTGCCCGTGTAACTAATTCAACTTAAAATCGAGTATAATAAATTACATATTTTAGAAATATGGTAAATAAAATTACAAGCAAAGAAAAATTTATAATAACTGACTAATATTGTAAATGAAGTCTACTTTTATGGAACAACGGAATAATGGACCATCGGCCTAGGCCATTTTTTTGATGAATCATATCGCGCCAAATGATATAATACGGCAAATTTGAAAAGCCTTTCCATCATATTGCCGTTTAGGAAGTTTTAGGAAATAGTGCATATAAAAATATTGTCCGGAATAAAAAAATAGCCGTGTCGTATTTCCAGGCGCGGTTGTCGGTGGCCGCTACGAGACCAGTAAACTTAATAATACCTGGGCCATCTCACACAGTTTCCACATCTCATCAAGTCACAAAGTAAACCAGAATTATGATTGTATTATAGGGTACTAGACAACTGATATACATGCTTAAATATTCTTTATAATATATAAATAATTTTAACAGCCATACATGGAACAAATGAACATGTTTATGCACAAAAATATTTGTCCCGGGCGGGAAGCGAACCCGTGACCCGTGGCTTCGTTGTTAAGGTTTTTAATCATTCGGCCAATCGGTCTGTCAATATAAGTATAAGACGGTTTGAAGGAAGTTATAGTATTGTTTTCGATTTCAAGTCGATTCACGTAAGTTAGTAGAAATCAGAGAGCTAAGAAATAATCGATAAACAAAGTTCTTACTACAGACGATATTTTTTATGTAGCCTTAATTTCTAAATATTACTAAAGGACGGACACACTTGATGATAGGAAGGCTTTTGAAATATGTCGTATTATGTAATTAGGCGTGATACGATACATAAAAAAAATGGCCTCGGCCGACAGTCTAAAACGATATTTTTTGCACGGTAGTTAGAAGGACAGAAAGTAGCATAGACTTTATCGCGGTGGAAGCTTTCCATAGGATACAAAAGTAATCAAGATTCGAAATGAATGACTAGAAAAGGTACGAGTTGTAAATAGAAGGGGAAAACACACGAATGTTATGTTAACGCAGGTTCACGCGGGCAGAGAAGTCGCGGACAAAAGCTAAAATCAAATACATATGTTTCCGATAATTTCTTTGATTTGCTTTTACATAGGGTAGACTTTGAATTACTTGTAAAGCTTTATCAAAATTATTAAATACTTTTTATTGTCATTATTAAAAACATAATTTGAACATATTAAAAAGACCAATTTGATTACAAAAAATCTGTATTTCACGTTGTTTCTTGTAAAATCACGAAATAGTAAAAACTGCAATAATAATAGCATAAAATTCTGTACCAGTTTTACGTTGAGTGCATCGCAAGGGTGCATCCACGGACCCCTCGGTATAACACGCACACATATAAACACGCGTGTCTATACACTGCTTTACGAATAGCTGATTGGTCGGTTAAGCGTGTGCGTGAGCTGAGAAGAGGACTATATACATGTATACGTCGTTTCAGTATGAATTTAGTTGCGTGCGTTGGGGTAGTCTTTGCGAGGAAAAAGTATTGATTCGTTAGTTCGTGCCGCGGTTCGTGGCATTTTACTGGGATAAACTTTGTCGAACGATGGGTGTTGTTTCTATCAAATATATTAATAAATTAAAAATTTATCGAACAAAATACGTTATTTTACTCATTTTTATATTAAAATGCTTGCAAGCTCATCAGCTGAGTTACTACATTTATTAAAATATATATATAATTAATTAAAATGAAAGGATAATAATTAATTACAATACTACATTTCATTAAATTTTTTTTTACTATCTTACTTGTTCGAAAGGAATACGCAAAACTGTATATCATTTTTATACAACGTATTTACGAAAACCGGTTTTACTTACAAAAGCTCAGCTTTGTGGGTACCTACAGCTTTAATTCTCTTTTATATTCTGGTACTATTTTCTGTTGTATTATAGCAGAGTGATATTTAAAACTGGTTTACGAACTGCAGATGTTGGTCACATTAAATTTATTCGAAAATTACAAACGATTTTTATAAATACCTTTGGCACCTATGTATGGTTTAGTATCGGAGAAATGTTTGTTAAAAACTATATAAACTGTACCTAACAAATATTACTTATTTTGTGCCACAGCATCTTTCTTTAAATCAGAATTAATCAGGAAGCTCCTGCACACCAACTAAATAATATTTTTTAAGGGACCCAAAGGACGGGAAACCCTATTACCAAGGCTCCGCTGTCTGTTCGTCCGTCCGCTCGTCTGTCATAAAGCTGTATCGTTTGAACCGTAATAGATAGACAATTGAAATTTTCACAGAATGTGTATTATTGTAGCCGCTATAACAACAAATAATAAAAATAAAATAAAGTTCAAAAAAGGAGTCCTTTTACAAGAAACGTTTTTTTTATACTCTGCGGTGGTAAGGAAGCTTTGTGTACAAGTCTGACTCGAATAAGATCGGTTTTTATAAGTACACTGAGAGAAATCCTTCGTACAGATTAACGTATATTTCAGAAATTTTCAGTCAACGTATACTTTAGACTTAAATACGTACAATATAATATTAATACGGACATATCAAAAGTACACCGACAGACTTGTCCTGCAGCTGCATAGTGTAATATACTGTGCTACGCTAAATCAAGTAATACCACGATTTAAGTGTACAATATCCTTTTTTTATGCCGAAACTTTTCTCATTGTATGAAATGCAAATATGAAACTTTTATAAACTCAGTTATTTATAACTATTTCGTAAACTATAAAATTGGAATTTTTAGTTTTTTCTAACTCGATAAATTCTTGATAAAATACATAGTCATGTTTTTACGGTATATTGCGTATAAAGTTTATTTTCAATGGTAGCTGTTTGTACCAACAGAACTGAGTGACAATTTTTCAATTTTAATTTTGTAATACATATTAAAACTGTTTTTTTTTGTCAATTTCGATGTCGACGAAAATTTATGTAATTTATTAGTGATAACCCGGTGTCTGATCAAAGATACAGTTTATTTTGTCTGTTTGTTTGTATGGACATGATAAACTCAAAAACTTCTGAACCAATTACGAAAAAACTTTTTGAAAATAAAGGAAAATATAATGTTACAGTATAATTCTATGTCAAAACAAAGATGAAACGAAGTTCTATTACATACAATTTTTTTACACTAATTTTATTAATATTTTCAAAACGATTTAACGCAATATTGGTAGTATAATAAGTTGAATAAGCCTGCATCCAATGTCAAAGTTTCGGTCGCAGCGTAAACACGCGTCTGCGTGGCATCCTGCCGTTTTTGTCCATCAGGATGTGTATCACACAAAAAAAGTTAAAAAGCTCACATGTAACGAGACAGCACAATGGAAACGCGTTTCGAGATATTATAAAACTAAATTGGTTCGTAGAAAAAAGTTTAAAACTGTTTTTTTCTTCAAATTTTACTTATATAATGTGCTAGATTGTGAAAATTATAATAATAAAAGTTTAGCACATTATATTTCTTCTTATGAAATTCGATAAAAAAAAAAAATGATTTAAACGTACAACAGCACGCGTTAACGATTTCGGAAATACGTCCGTTTCATAATATATAAATAAATATAAACTTCAACAAGCTAAGAAATATACAAATAAGCGTCGTTTTAGTTAAAGTATGCTTTTACTTTTGGAAAAATTTTTGCAGTTTGAGACGAGCATCGCACTTCCCACTAAGAACTATAGAGCATATTGCAACCGTAACTTGTCAGTAAATAATTTTAATTTCATATTCATAAATTTTACTATGTAGTATACAATAATACAAACACTTTTATGAAAATTTCATCTGCCATTAAGCAACAATTTAGAATAATATTATGCTTTGTTCCTTTACTGCTTACATACTCTAATGAATATATTCCTCAGATAAATTGCCCTAAACATAAAGTTTAGAATACGTAGTTCCCAATTGAAGACATCGCTTAATCTTAGTTTTTAGGAACATTTGCATGAAATATTTGTTAGCCCGTCACTGCTCCATATAAAGAGCGAAGATCACTGACGTCTAAGACCAATCATCATCATCATCAGCCCATTTTTACCCCAATGCAAGGGCTTAGGCCTCCCCCAAGGTGAGGAGAGGGCTTAGAGCTTAAGTCCACCACGCTGCTTCACTGCGGGTTGGGAACTGTAACGACCGCCATCTATTGACATCGTCCGGGACCGACTGCTTAACATGCCCTCCGAAACACGGTGTCAGTGATATTGTGTACTTAAGTCAGAAAAAATCATTGGTACACGCCCAGATTCGAACCATGGTCCTAGACCCAAGATGTTATATTATATGGTTTTTACCTTTAACTAAGTTTGCAATGGAAAAAAATATATTAAAAAAATCATAAAACAAAGTTTAGCATAATTTTAAGCGTAAATAAATTATAATGTAAACAGAAGTCATAAAAAAAAATTATTAGTGATATTTTTTAAGGCCTTAGATTATATAATGAATGTAATAATAATATGGATTGATATTAAAATAAAACTAATTAAAAACTAAAATTAACAACATATAAAAATATACATTTTAATCTACAAAATATGAATACCATCTAATTATATTATTATTAAAATTTAGTTATTAGTGATATACTGTGTCAATTATATTTTCAAATAATTATGTTTCGTTCAAAATAAATCTCGAGTTGTTAGAGACTCTAATTACAAAACCAAATGTCGCGGGTTCTAATCCAGCTCAGGACAAATATTTTTGTGCATAAACATGTGTATTTTGTTTCGTTACTGCGTGTAAAATATATATACGTATCTATATATTAAATAATATTTAAGTATGTACAATTATTATTTATTTAGTACCCATAATACAGGCTCTGCCTAGTTTGGGAAGATGTTCCAGATATTATTATATTATTCATAACTTTATATGTGATAACACTAGAACAAAAGATCGGTTCATAACTGCATACTCGTTTTCGGTATAAAAACATTGTCCTTCAATTCACTTCATCAGCCCATTTTTACCCCACTGCAGGGGCTTAGGCTTCCCCAGGGTGAGGGGGGCTTGGAGCTTAAATCTAGCCCTTAAATGTTAAGAGTCGTGATAGCCTAAAGCGCAACGAACCTGTCTCAAATTTCTAAGGCCATAGGGCCGTGGTTTGAATCCAGGCGTGTATCAATCCATATTATTATTACATTCATTATATAATCTAAGGCCTTAAAAATATCACTAATAATTTTTTTTTATGACTTCTGTTTACATTATAATTTATTTACGCTTAAAATTATGCTAAACTTTGTTTTATGATTTTTTTAATATATTTTTTTCCATTGCAAACTTAGTTAAAGGTAAAAACCATATAATATAATAAACATAACCAGCTTGGTCTTGGGTCTAGGACCATGGTTCGAATCTGGGCGTGTACCAATGAGTTTTTCTGACGTAAGTACATAACTATCACTGACTTCGTATCTCGGAGAGCACGTTAAGGGGTCGGTCCCGGACGCTGTCAATGGGTGTCAATAGTTGTTTAACCATATTTTATGAAGTAATGAAAATAATATTTTTTTTTTCGTACTCGGATTCTCGGATTAGTACTTAAAATTATATGATTTTAGAGAATTGAGTGCGTATTTAAGTAATAACTTCAAAAGGACATAACTGGTCTTTTTAAGTTTTATTTAGACGAGTATTTCGACAGCGAATTCGGACGAGTTCGATAAAACTGAATCTATCTATTTATAATATTATTTTTCAGTTAAGGTACTTATTTAGAGGGAACTTATAAGTTCATTTTAATAATAACTAAAGCCTTTCTTTATAAATAACATATGTCAGTACCGTATCACATCGATAACGCAATCGCCAAGTTCACATCGATACATCGAGTATGTATAAGACCGATGCCCGTTAGTTACATCAGCTGACGTTACAAAAAGGGAACATCTGCCGGTCGAATCACCGGCCCCGTGGCGCGTGCTAAGAAAAAATCGACCTAAAAAAATCAAAAGTGTAAACCCCCGTCGACCGTTATAATCGCCGGCTTGGCCCACTGTGCGTGAGTCACGTGACCAATGTTCTGCTCCCTGATTGAAAATTTACAGGTCGCTAATGCGGGGAAAATTTAAAAAACACATAAAATCACAAGCAAAAAAGGCTTTTAAAGGCCGTAACTTTTTTTTAAAATTTTCCTGCATTCTTATTTGATTCATTTTCAATTAAAAAAAAAATGTTAATAGTAGCGTACTGTATTAAGATCAAATTAAGATAGAATCACGTCACGTGTTTTCTTTGTAGAGATACGAAGTAAATATGATTCCAACAGTTCTACGACTAACTCAATTTCAATCGAACTTTTTAATTACTAGATAGCTGGAAAAAGTGTGACACTTTACCCAATTGTCTCTAAAATTTGAAATTCGATTATAAAAAAGTGAGTTTTTCAGTAAGCGCTTTTAGTATCAAATTATTTCCATACTATAAAATTATTTGAAAGGGTTTAAATGGATCTTAAATTGTTTGTCCCTTTATAATCGACCGCTTGGTCTAGTGGGTAACGACCCTGCCTACGAAGCCGGGGTCCCGGGTTCGAATCCCAGGTAGGGTCAGTATTTATATGCTGAATATTGATACAGGTACCGGGTCTTGGTTGTTATATGTATGTGCTGTCTTCGCTTGGTACCCAAAATACAAGCAAATGCTTAGTTTAGAGCCTAGACGTTGTTGTGATGTATACTTTAAAAAAATTTCTATATGTAGTTAAATAGGAATATATATAGGAATAGGTATAGGAATAAATATGTATAAGTAAGAGTAATTATTTTGTATAATTTATTGAACATAAATGAAATCAGTGTTTTTTAGTACAAATGAGTAGTGGAAATTGTAATTTTACCCCTAGAACTATAATAATATAAGGAAACTTGACATATCTCGATTCCACTAACGAGATGAATAATGCATAATATCCTTCGAATCTCCTCATTAATAAGTACAATAGACTTACAATTACAGTAACGTATTATATTCAAACTTATAAGAAAAAATATATATTAAATTTTTTTTTAGCTAACTCAAGTTTCCACTTTAAAAAGAATTTTATGAAATCACTTAGAATTTCATTGAAATACCGCATTGTGAAAACAAAAATGTGAGCAAAAAAATATGCACACAGAGCAAATACATAGAAACACCAGTTGATGTTTTGAAATAATTGCTAGAATTTTTTGTGATCCACATGTGAAATTCGTACTGGAAAAATTTCTAAAAATGGTTGTCTAATCACTGAGTCTTATATTTTTCTCACGTTTTTAATCGTTTCGAAGTATGAAATGCTCCATCCTGATCATTATGCTATCTAAGTTAAATTACTTATTTTATAAAAATTTTGCGTTCATCCGTCAGCGTTATTGCGAGTTAAAGGCTATAAATTTAAAAGTCACTGAGATGAGAACGTATATTCTGAGTTAAATGACAATTTTATTTTGGGTATGATTCCAGATTTTCATTTACCCCATTGCACTTTGATGATACGGCGTGATGGCGGGCGAATTTCCTAAGAAGGAAGATTGGGTTCATTGATATTGGTTCCGAAAACTAACAATTAATTGTGTTATAATAACGGTTCTATATTTTCAAACCAGCCGATCTATGAGTTATGATCCTTTATATTTGTCTGTTGCAAATCATATTAATTTCTTCCATATATTTTCCATAAAGTTTACATATATTTTCATAATGTTTTCACCATAATGGTATCAAATTTATTTATTTATTTTTATTCGGAAAATCATCAGCGTACAAAAATAGCGCAGTAAATTAGTAAAACAAAAGACACACATCTAATAACAGATTCACACCTATATATTATTATTATTATTATTTGTATTTAGTATTACTATTATATATAATATATATAAGGCCATAGGGCCATGGTTCGAATCCAGGCGTGTACCAATGAGTCTTTCTGACTTAAGTACATAACTATCACTGACTCCGTGCCTCGGAGAGCACGTTAAGGAGTCGGTCCCGGACGCTGTCAATAGATGGCGGTCGCTACAATCTCCAACCCGCAGTGGAGCAGCGTGGTGGATTTAAGCTCCAAGGCCCCCTCATCCCGGGGGAGGCCTAAGCCCCTGCAGTGGGGTAAAAATGGGCTGATGAAGATGAAGTAATACTATTCATATATTATTATTATTTACTCTATGAACATCACATATACAATTTATAAAGTTATAGCGATCACATTTGCCGTAGAACCGACAACCAATGGGTTGATGAGTTCTCAAGTGGAGGCCACGTATTGGGAAGTGAAGCGTTGGACGCCCTCCGGCCAGGTGGACTGATGACCTAAAGCACCATACCGAGGGTAATTATATGCGGAAGGCGGAGGATCGTGTGTGGTGGCGAGCCTTGGGAGGGGCCTATATCATGCAGTGGAGAGACACGGGCTGATGATGATGATGAAAGTTATAGAGATAAAGGTATTTTATAGTTAACCATTTAAGCCCTTCGTGTCAAATTGGTATAATCTTTTTGTTCAAGCTTTGAATACTTAAATGTCAAGATAGAGCCACGAGATACAAAGACAAAAAAATTGGCCAACTGTCATAATACCATGTACTAATTTTCTTTATGCATGAATTATAACTGAACAGTTCGGTGATATTTGTCATAAGGGAAGACATTTCTAAAAGGTTTCTATCACCAGTGACTCGATCAGGGGTTGATAAGTCAGTCAGGTTGTCACTCCAGTAAGTCACAACTATTTTTTTTTTTATGTTAGGGACCGCACACAAATTACATAACACATAATTCATGGTTTTTACCTCTTCTTGGGATTAGCATAGGGTTGTCAATTCATTCGATTTTATACGACGGTCAAGATAAGTACCTACATTGAGGTCTCTCCTCAAAGTTGCGTGACCTTGTCAATCCATCCATTTCATATGATACGTTGGGATAAGCTCACGTCGGTTGAAATACCAGTAGTTTAAAAGGATTTCGATGCCTTTTAGCAAAAAGCTGTGTTTGGCGAAAGTCATATGTACAAGAAAAATCAATAAAACTGTAAACATCCTTGACACGTATACGAATACCTTTTGGAAACTAATCTAACCAGTATATTTCTTGATAATGCCCAATTAAACTTGAGTTTAAAATTTCTTGCACTTGACCACATTTTGAAGCTTTTAAAGACAGAAGTTATAAATTTTTAAATTTCCTATAATATAAACATTTATAAAATTAAATTATAAGTTAAATATATCGTTACAAATGGATGCACTCAATGTTATAAACAATTTTATGTAAAGTAATTATAATAATAATAATAATAATAATAATACATGGGACTTCCCACACAGGTCATCTAGTCCCAAAGTAAGCAAGTATTATGCTTGTGTTATGGGTTACTAGACAACTGATATACATACTTAAATATTCTTTATAATATATACATATTTAAATATTTTTGCAAAGACGCCACACACATATAACAACCAAGACCCGGTACCAGTATCAATATTCATCATATTAATACTGACCCGACCTGGGATTCGAACCCGGGACCTCCAGCTTCGTAGGCAGGGTCGCTACCCACTAGACTAAGCGGTCGTCAAAATCGTATTCGTTTTTCTAATCGTATGACAATTAGAAAACAACTTTATACTTTGATACATTATGTTGCGCATAATCTTATATTGCGCTAGTGAACTTTTTTTGAGTTTTTAAATATCACGTCACAAAGATTGTGACTTTTGCCCCTTTTATAATACTTTTTGCACCTTCTCCGTGCCCTATAACATATATTCTATTTTATAGATGACACTTGTAATAAATAAGTTGATGTAACTAGCAGTTAAACAGAAAGCTATATCTTACATTACAAGAGTATAATAGTGTTAAATCTGAACTTTGAAGGTCAAACGCGAAAGAATTAAAATATATGATAAAGAAAATAACAAAGGAATGAATTTTATTAAGCGATTCCATTTGGCAATGCCACTATACTATGCTGTCACGAAATTGTGAAATATATCAGCGATTAGGGGGTAAGGAATGAATATTCTAGAAAACAATAAAGCAATTATAGTAAACATAAAAATGGGAATCGGTGATTTATGAAGTTTCTTCAATGTAATATTATAGCTGAACTGTTTGCGCACGGCTTCATGAATAATTTTCTAATAGCAGACTTAAATTTTGTGTAGTCAAAGTGTTTTATTTTAGTAGATTTTTTTTTCTACGTAAGTAAAACGAGAGGGTCAAAAGTAATTCTGTTAAAAAAAATTAATTAATTCAGATTCCATATTTATAAAAAGAAAATACTAGCTTGTGGCCGCTAAATATTCTCCGTGTAATTTCAAAATAATCAATAATTTACAATGTACATCGGAAAAAAATAATAAGCTATAAAGCTAAGGAAAATATAATTTAATTATAAAGTTGACTTTTTTAGGTTGTGCTCTTAAAGCACACCTTTAACTTCTTAGGAATTAAAAAAAAAAAAACCAAATATTTACTACTTATTATTACTTCGACATCTAACCCTCTTTCATATTTTCAGGTATTTTCCAAGAGGCCTCACAACAGGAATTTTTTGCATTTGAAAAAACGAGGTGGTATCCAGCGAAAACCATCTTCAAGGATATTTAAAAAAATGTTTATTGACCGGATTTTCAGCAGCTAAAGTCAACACACTGTATATTAGATATAGGTATATTAAATACACTTTCACATAAAAAAGCTGATTTTTTCGTAATAAATAACTCATCATTCTTGCTTAGATCCTTCAATAGCAAGAATCGCCAGTAAGATATTTTTTGGCAAGTATTTCGATATTAAAGCTTTGTTAAAGGCTTCCAAGCGATGGTCCGACCGTATTTCATTCATTCATTTGGTCTACATTTCACTTATAGTCGTGGATGTAACTGTGAGGTAAGTCCCTACATAAAAATAAGAAAAATTACGAGAATCCATTGCGATTATATTTATTTTAAAAATTAAATTAGAAAATAAATTAGAAAATGTTTTTCATTTAACAAGTTTAAAAATAACGCTATAACTTGTGTATATATTGCCACAAAAAATGTTACTATCCCATAATGTTGACAATCGATTATTCTAATAAGACCTCTTCCCTCTTCTTAGTTTGGCTCCAGAAAGTAAGGTGAAAAAGAAACGACGATCAATTTATTTTGATAAAGGTCCTTTGAAAGGCGCTAGAACAACCAAACCTTTGAATATACAAAGCGACGCACTTTATTACTACTGTTTCTGTGAATTGTGACATTGAGGGGAATGAAGGTAAGGTTCAGGAAAGAAATAAAATATTTGTTAATATGGGAATGACGTGTGAATTTTACTTTGAGATTAGAAAATTAAGTAGGTACCTACATTGAAAACTGTTGGCAACCATCAACAGATGGTAGTCGTTAGAATTCACTAACCTGCACTGGAGCAGCGTGGTGGATTAAGCTCCAAGCATAATGGGCTAGTGGAATGGAATGGGAAACTGTTGGAAAGCGAAACAAAGTGTTAAGAACTTGCTGTGCGTGACTGTCTAGAATTCCAGAGGGTCGATTCGCGTTTCATTCGTATATTAGCGTCCGTCATGTTGTATTCCTTTCGATTGTTACATTTGCGAACGTCGTGATAGCCCAGAGCGCAACGAACCTGTTTCAAATTTATAAGGCCCCATAGGGCCATGGTTCGAATCCGGGCGTGTACCAATGAGTTTTTCTGACTTAAGTACACAATATCACTGACACCGTGCTTCGGAGGGCACGTTAAGCAGTCGGTTCCGGACGCTGTCAATAGATGGCGGTCGTTACAGTTCCCAACCCGCAGTGGAGCAGCGTGGTGGACTTAAGCTAAGCTAAGCTAACCTAAGCCCCTGCAGTGGGGTAAAAATGGGCTGATGATGATGATGATGATTTGCGAACGGCTTGCGATTGCTAATATCGATAATAGAAACTCTGCCTTTTCACTCGTTATTTTGACAATTTCCTTTCATTTATGAGTGAGAAAGGGAGAAATGTCAGCGAGCGCAACATGTATCGATCTCCAGGTTGCAGCAATATTATTAAAATAAAAACAAGTTAAGAAAAAAAAATTTAAACTATCCAAAATTCTACATTAACATTTTTATTTCAAAATAAACGTTCGAGGATTTTTAAAGTTAATTCAAAATACGCACATGCCTGAAGCGAATGTAGATTACACAATAGATATCAGATCGTTCGAGTCGGCTTCAATAAAAACTAGCGTTACAAACGGGCGCCTGATTGGAGGCTTGCAGCTGCCGATCGACTCGTGCGCATATGTGGGCGACATGTGAAACCGGGCATATGCTTGTATGTGAGTATTGTTCAAACATGATGCAGTAAATACGGTTTATCGATCGACGGCGTTGTGATCGATAAAGATTTTTTTTTCGATTATTATAATATGCTTTTATTACATTGTATTATGTATTTAAATTAAGCTTTCTTGTTGAAATTGTTAGTAAATTGTATACATATTATACAGTTATTGTGTATATATATATATACGATATGAATTATCGACATACTTTCCAGGTTTAGTGTTGTTCCACAAACCATTGACAAAAATTTTTGTTCAACAGTGAAGAACAGTACAGCCACAGTAAATATATAGCTATTGTATTTACTGTGGTACAGCGGAGATTTTTGCAAACGCAATAAAATTTGAACCATGGAACATATAATAAGATCTTTACAAGGAGAAGTGTAGAGAGAATATTGACAGTCAACCGGATGACGGATATATAAACAAGTAACCTTTGAAATGTACAAATAATCGCTATTACTGTAGCTGGATGTAGTGACGCAGGATTGCAGGTGAGGCAGGTGAGGCTGAGCCTCACTTATATTAACTGATTACATCAGACCACCAAGCTTTGAATTAGTTCGATATAGGAGTATTGCTGGCCATTTAGTTCGAGACGTAAAGTTTTAAGCCATAGGATGAGGTATGGAGACATGTGGGACTTCTGTGGGTGGGACGCGTGTATGGCCCATGCGATTACCTAGATGTTTGTGTTGCGCCTAAGTCTTTATGTATTATCTGTCACAACTAGATACGTACTACTGGATGAAAGGCAGAATTTAAAATTTAAATTAAATAAAATTGACAAAATTTGTCAGCCTCGAGTCGTTGAGTTTAACGAGTGTGCGCTTTCTAGTGTGTTACATGTAAAGTTCGGTGCATGAAACTAATACAAATATTTTTTAATATACCTACTATTATAAACTTGAGGATAATTTTTTATCATCAATTGTTGTAATCATTTGATTTAAATGAGGCGTTAGCCTGACTTGCATCACCTTCAAATTGGATTATATGTAAGATTAAAATTAAATTTATTTTATTAATAATAATAATACCTGGAACACCTTACACAAAGCGCCATCTAGTTTTTAACTAAGCAAATCTTGTACTATGGACACCAGACAATTGATATAAATATTATACTTAAATAATCTTTATAATATTTACATATATAGATATAATATTTTTTCTACATCCACACACGAAACATATAGACATGTTCATGCACACAAATATTTGTCCCAAACGGGAATCGAACCCATGACCTTTGGCTCTGCAGTTTGGGTCTCTGACCACTCGGCCAATCGGCCATTTTAACATCATTAGTTCATTTAAAATGACTTTGATTACGTCACCTGTTTATAGAATATATTAATAAGGTACGCGTCATAATAACAGGTAAATTTTATCGATCTAGCCAGGTGTTCCACGAATGAAACCCCACACATAATTATACCAGTCAACGATCACTACCTACAAACTAAATTATTGCAATTTAATTCTAAATGGCGCAGAAAAATCCTCCTTTGTCTAAATATAATAATTGGAAATAGCTCGAATTTTAGATTTCAAAGAAATAAGTCCTCAATATGAAAGGATTGCCTTTTCATTAGCGAATTCATAAAACGACAAAGCTTTATTCCTGAAATCGAAGGCCATGAGAACAAAAGTTTTTAAATTCATACTAGCGGCCGAATATTTTACGTAGGTAAAATACTTTAGTATTTATAGTTATGTTCCGTGAAAAACTTAATCTATACAAATATTATGACTGACTGGTTGGCCAAGTGGTAAGAGACCCTAACTGCGGAGTCGAGGATCGGGGGTTCTATTCCCGCCCGGGACAAATATTCGTGTGCACGAACATGTCTATTTGTTCTATGTCTGCGTGTAAAAGTATTTATATAAACATATATATATAATTAAAAAAAATATTTAAATATATATATCAGTTGTCTAGTACCTACCCCAAAATATAAACATAATACTTGCTCAGTTTGGGACTAGATGACGCTGTGTGGGATGTCCCACACCACGCCATCATTATCATTACAACGATTATGAAAGTGTTCGTCTGTTTGTCCTTTCGTCACATTGTAACGAAGTAATGAAACGGGAAACACAGCACACACAAACACACAGAGAGTGGGAGGGAGAGAGAGAGAGCTAAAATGACAAAGAGTAACATAAGTTACCTATTTATTCTGGTTGAAGGTAAAATTCCTATGGTATACGAAATTAATTGAAATTCGAACTGGAAGAAGTAGGGTAAAGTACGGCTACCGGAACCGGAAACATTGTTAAAATAAAGTAGATTTAAAAAAATCCGACTGCGTAAAAAGCGAACTTAGGATAAATGGAAACAAGGTGTCATACTTGCCATCTTAGTTTGTATGCCTCTGACTGCATATTGTTTAGATCGGAGACAGAAGTAGACATCTTATTTCCATCTTTTTTTAAGATCGCTTTTTATGCAGTCGTTTTTTTATTATTTATGAAAACGGTTGCTAACCAACTTTAAATCGTTAAGTATATTAAATGGTCGGTCTAAAAAACAATAATTTGAGGAACCTGAAGATAATTGAAAACCTTTTCAATGATATCCCACTTTACATAGTTCATTAATTTTAAAGTTTTCTTTGTCACAATGGCGTCGTCATATCCACTTTTGATTAAATTTGATTAAATTAAATTGTCTTCAGTGACACACACAAGATTAAAACAGATCAACTGTCGTAAGAATCATCAAAATCGGGCCACGCGTTTGTTCTCTAGAACATCACAAAGGATCCAACATACATAGTATATACACCGATAAACACATTATCCTCTTTTGTATCGCGCAGTCGGGTAAAATTGTTTTGACTCTAAAGACTAGTTAAACGTAGCTAGAATAAAATATTTCTTCGCTAAATATCGAAATTTTGCTATATTGACTGAATGCTTGTTTTTCTCCCTACTTTGTATTAAGTTCTCTTAATTGTAATTTCGTACTAGCTTTGCTTAGCAATATTTTAGGTATTATTGCAAGGTTTACACGATATACTTAAATTTAAGGTCAAATTGCAGTGATTAAAAAGAAATATAGGAGGTACTAGATTCCTGAATGCCCAAAAATATAAAGGTTTCGCTTTCAAGGAGGTCCGGAGCCGGTAAGCCGCTTTACGACCTTTGTTTTAAAACTAATTTGCAAAAGTTACATTCGTGGCATTAACTTATAATCGTAAATTAGGAACGTGGAACACCTCTCTCGCACTCGACCGGAAATTCGCTGTTACTGGATTTTTGCTTTTCTGTACTCATTTGTTCGGCCCAACGGCGAAAATTATTGGGCAGGATATTTATCATTAATATTAATAATGAAAACACGGTACAAAATTTGCAAAATATTTTTTTTTTGTTTATTCAAATGAACGATTCTGTTCTCTTTTATTAAGGCCCGGGTCTCGATAAAATTAGAGAGACCTCATGCAGTGGTAGGGACCTAATTAATAAAATCCCAAAAGCATTGTGAAGTATTTGTCGCTACTAAATACCATACCATACCATACCATCAGCCCATTAATGCCTTACTGTAAGGGCGTAGGCCTTCCTTAGGGGGCTTGGAGCTTAATCCACCACGCTGCTCCAGTGCGGGTTGGTGGATTTTAATGACTGCCATCTATCGATGGCAAGCGCTATTAATTAATTTAATTAAAGATACTCAGACACTCTTCTGACTTATTAATCTGATTGAAAGTTACTTTGGCAGGTATCAATATAATAATAATACTACCTAGGACATCTAACACAGCGTCATCTAGTCCCAAAGTAAGCAGAGCATATTCATGCACACAAATATTTGTTCCGGGCTGGAATCGAACTCGGGATCCTTGGTTCCGCAGTTAGGTTTTTTAACCACTCGGCTCATCGGTCAGTAAATTAATGACTATTAAGGAACAGTTTTTTTTTTTTAAATCTTGAGAGAAATAAAATGTTTGTCATTTATTTCACAATTTAAAAGTGAATTTTGATTTGAAGAACACAAAAGGACCAGGGCATTTATGTCTCGATTGATTTTTGATATATATAAAAATAGATTAGGCCGATTCCAAAACCGTTTCAGAGTGAATAGTGTCATAGCCATAGTTTGCCATTAAAAGCTTTTAAAACAGCAAGGGGGTAATTATTTAAAGAAAAATAAATTTTGTTGTTTGACCTTGGTTTGACCTCTGTTTCACATTTTTATTATGACAGTTTGTGGGTAAGACATTAGGATCCAAGTAATGAGGAAAGAAAATGTCATTGTCGAAGGATAGCAATACATAGAGTAATATGAATAGGTATTACTAAAAATAATTTGTAGTGAACGTAAATAATAATACGCGTAGCCTGTGATTATCACACACGAAAACATGCTTCGAACGTCAGATCACACGTCAGATTGTGTTTTATTTTTGACTGCCTTTAGGCAAAGAAAAAGCCATACAGCCTACCCACTATGAAAATTTTGAAAAATAAAAAAATTAAATTTGCCGCAAGGCTAAAATTTTTAAATTAGTTTCTCAAAATAGTAATCTGCATAAAATATTTAAAAAACTAAGCTTTACTTACCAAGTCATCAAGTATGATTTTAACAACATATAAAGACAAAACATCACGTATAATTTCTTAGGGTGCTATCAAAATCCTGGTTAAATACAGCTATTTTGAAATCGATCGAATAACAATTACACAAAACACAAATCACACTAATCGATATTTTAGCAATAATATTTAGTATTTTTTTATTACCTTAAAACATTTTATGTTACCATACTCGTATACCATAAATTCCAAAATTTAATTTAATATTTATGAAACTTTTTAGCAATGAAAATTACGCTGAAATAATCACAGGAATCCGTCTGCACCCAAGGAAACATGAATGAGGTGGCGATCTATATTCACTAAATTGATATTCAATGAAATCGACACGTGCTGTAACTCCGAATCGGATTGGATAGTCGTAAAATGGTTTATGTCTGCGCCCAGAGTTTTGATTCATCCAAAACATCGAACGTCAACATTTCAATTTATAAATCTATTTTCCTGTTTTTGTGGCGACATTTATTTTAAAATCTATACAATCATAGACTCAAATCATAAGTATAATAATACGTGGAACATTCCACACACCGCCATCTAGTCCCATAGTAAGCACGTATCATGCTTGTATTATGGGTGCTCGACAACTGATAATACATACTTAAATATTCTTTTTTTAAATATATATTTAACAACACCAAAATCAAATAAATAAATATATATATATTACACCCAGATACAAACCAAATAGGCATGTGTTGAAATATATAATATATATTCTAGATTACAAGTCAAATGTTAGTTTTTAAAACGATAAATATTTTTAGAGGATTTAAGTCTAATCTCAGAATACTGTCAAGTGTACATCTTTGATATCGATTATCGATATATCCACAACACTAGGCTTGTGCGAGAAGGTTCTGTACAAAATATAAAGAAGTTTTCTGAACAGCGCTGCAACGAATAAACCTTCAAGTATGTATGGCAGCACGATTAATAATCAGGGTGTCAAAAGTAAGAGTTACATGTGAAATTTCGGATAATTTTATGCGACAATGACAAAGAAGATCATGTGTAAGGAGAAAGAATAAGCGGTCACCGAGTCAACTATTATGGCTAGCGAAATAAACGAAAGAAAGCTTTACGTGCGTTCTACTGAATACACAAGTATGGCATCCTAGGTCGTCACGACTTATTTTCAAAAGTTCTAAAAAGTTAAGCGATTTTAAGCTCTAATTGGACACTTGTAACGTGACCGAAATGTTTATTTCAAATAATAAGTACATACATGCAAAAAAAAATGAATTTGAAGCTCTGTCGTAACAGAACGAGCGATAGATTTACGCGGTCCAAAAAACGCAGCATCAGTGATTATTGGAAAACTGTCTTAGCCTTCCTACTTCGGTACCCTAGCGATGTTTTCAAAAAGCCATTAGTACACATTCCGCTTCATTCCTAATATTCGCTCACGAAACTATATTCCGGGCCTTTTCATTTAGAAAGGAAATTTTAATAAAGCATAATAGAGCCTCCGAGCGTCAGAAGATGTATTCACGGATTATTAACTTTTCCGTTAACACTCTTTATTATTGTTTTATGTTAAAAACGAACCGTTGCCTAATTTCCTTTATGATTTACGCGTCTGTTTTGTGAATCTGTACGTTTTTAATTCCTGATTTTAATAACAAATCACAGTAATCTTCCTTCGCGTGGCAAGTCATCGGTTGGTATTAGGCAGCCATTTGGATTTTCGTTAGCTAACAAAATGGCGATTTGTGGAATGCTGACTGAATTATCCAATTACTTCATCTAGTAAGTGTTTCAGTCCAATTGTAGGATATTTATTTATTTCTTACATTACAACCATGTCCGTTTATATAAAAAAATTACAACCCTCATTCACGGATAGATATATATATAGCGGCCGTCCAGTACTAAAACAGGCAACCAAACACGAGTTTCTGCCACCTTCATCTAGTTGATTGTCGCTAATAGAGGGTGCCTAACATTCAACAACAACGTTTACCGATGCGTAGTTTTTATTCAAGTACCTTCCTAACCTCAGCGGTTGTCGGAACTGCGGCAAATGTTCCTTAAAGATTATGTGGCTTTCGTTGTTTTGCAGATTTCTTCGTCGCTGATTCTCAGAGGAACTCCTAACATAGAAACTGCGTGACCTTCAGCTGGTGAACCAATCTCATATTCAGACATGTTTGTCTCAGACAGGCTCTGTGCGTAGGGACTGGCAGAAAGAATACACAGAACAAAAACTTTCGTTTTCAAGTATTGGATAATGTTAAACAATGGTTAGTCGAAAATCTTGTAATCATATGTACGTATATGTTGCTACATGTAGATAAGTCTACTTGGCATTATAGATTTGAATCTATCTATAAAGACTTACCTTTTTCTCGGTCAGTTTTTCGCAGCGGCGTTGTTTGCATATTTGATGTGACTTGTCGTTCCGGCAGGGAGCACAGTCGCCGCAATTGTCTTTGCGTTGGCAGCCGATGCATTCGCCGCAACGTTTTCGTTTCTTTTTGGTCTGTGTGTAACAAAAAGTAAATGGATAAACGCGAAAGTTAATGATTATAATGAAACTAGCTTTTATAACTAAATTAGGCACAAAATAACTTAATAAGAACAGATATTTCAAAACTTTTATATTTTCGCGTTTTTGCAGTAACACTTTTTCTATTTCGTTTCCTTTGACTGGAGCACCTAAGTTAGTTCTTCATCAGCCCATTTTTACCCCACTGCAGGGGCTTAGGCTCCCCCATGGGGCTTGGAGCTTAAATACACCTCGCTGCTCCACTGCGGGTTCTGGACTGTAACGACCGCCATCAACTGACAGCGTCCGGGACCGACTGCTTAACGTGCCCTCCGAAGCACGGAGTCAGTGAAAGTTATGTACTTAAGTCAGAAAAACTCATTGGTACACGTCTGGATTCGAACCATGGCTCATGGGGCCTTATAAATTTGAGATAGGTTCGTTACGCTTTGGGCTATCACGACACATAAGTTAGTTCCCGCCCCTTAAATTAATGTTCTGCAAAAATCAAGTCGTTTTCTTTTTCCTTAAGACATGTGTAGAAATGACAAACATATACAGTTTCGCATTTATTTTATTTAGAATTGTTATTTATTTTTACCCGATTAAGGTGGGTAATGTTTTGGAAATGCATGTATTGTATACATGTAAGTATACCTATTTTTGTGGCACTTTCTGTAGCCTAAACGACTTGATGAATTATAATATATGAAGTGTCGTCAGATTCGTCTACATCGTGGGAGTAACATATGGTTAATATTTCAATATGGCGTCTACGAATCAAAAAAGAGAGGGGAATCAAATAATAATAACGTACACATCACAACAACGTCTAGGCCCCAAACTAAGCATTAGCTTGTGTTTTGGGTACCAAGCGAAGGCACCACATACATACATACATACATAACCAAGACTCGGTACCAGTATCAATATTCATCATATAAATACTGACCCGACACGAGATTCGAACCTGGGACCTCCAGCTTTATAGGTAAAGTCGCTACTCACTAGGCTAAGCGGTCATCCGCTGATGATTTTTTTTATTATCACAATCTGGGTATCAAATCAAAGAAAGAGAATAAAATATATTATTTTGTTTTTATCACAATATGGGTTTCAAATAATAGTTAATTTGATATATATTTGACTTTGTCTACAAAAAAGTACATTTACTACGGCCGCTTAGCCTAGTGGGTAGCGACCCTGCCTAAAAGCTGGAGGTCCCGGGTTTGAATCCCAGGTCGGGTCAGTATTTACATGATAAATATTGATACTGGTACCGAGTCTTGGTTGTTTTATGTATGTGGTGAATTCGCTTGGTACCCAAAATACAAGCTAATGCTTAGTTTGGAGCCTAGACATTGTTGTGATGTATACGTCATTATTGTTATTATTTAAACGTATGGGCAGTAAGTCAATTCTTAGTTGGGCTGTAAACACCCACAATCTAGAAAGTACCACACTAGATCGGTCCTCTGCGGACCTCAACTAAGATATATTTGAAAGGGTCATACTTAGTCTTTTAGTTAAGAGAAAAAAAATAATTAAATGAAAAAACAAAAAAACAAGCTCTGTAATCTATAGAATTTTATGACTTGAATGTTATAAAGTATTGCAGGCATATACAAAAAAAAAATAGAAAACATATTTTTAGTAAAATGTTAAATATATTTTCACTTATAGACAACCACTAAACATAATATTTCGGTTGCTGGTTTCCATCCGTCTGCAATATATTTGAAAACACCCAAATCTTAAAACTATATAATTTTAGAGCTCGTTTTACTTTTTTCAGTTAATTTTTTTTTTAATATCTACGTCTGTTAGAGATTAGAATATGTTACAAAGAAATAGTATATCGACAACAAGCTTGATTAGTCTTTTTTAAAATTTTCTTAGTATTTGTATAGTTACGACCATCATCATCATCATCAGCCCGTGTCTCTCCACTGCAGGATATAGGCCTCTCCCAAGGTTCGCCACCACACACGGTCCTCCGCCTTTCGCATCCAATTACCCCCGGTATGGTGCTTCAGGTCATCAGTCCACCTGGCCGGAGGGCGTCCAACGCTTCGCTTCCCAATACGTGGCCTCCATTCGAGAACCCGTCTACCCCATCGGTTGTCGGTTCTACGGCAAATGTGACCGGCCCATTGCCACTTCAGCTTGCTAATCACTTCGGCTATGTCGACAACTTTAGTTCTTCGACGGATTTCAGTATTCCTGATTTTGTCCATCAAGGAAATGCCGAGCATAGCCCGCTCCATAGCGCGCTGAGCGACTTTAAATTTGTGGACCAGTCCTGCCGTGAGAGTCCATGTTTCGGCACCGTACGACCATCATTCAAATTAAAATAAATATGACTATTATTACCAAAGAGATTTGATAGTACCTATTCAAAAAATTCAAAGTAAAGAACCAATGAAAATAAAAGTACTTTCGCACTGCGCTTACAAAGTTCGTGTCGTGCAATGCAATTCAAAGAATGACCGCTCATTGTGAGGCCGCCGCTATTAAATTGTTAATTGCGACAGACAGACAAACGAACGAGTGACTCATGTATTATTTTATCGAGGGCATAAAAAAATTATAAGTTTTTACTGATTATGAGTTTTTGATGTGGATTGCTTTTCGCTTAGTGGGAACTTGAGGGGTTTAATGTTGTAGAAAAAACACATGTTGCAGAAAAACTATTTAAGTAAGGTTTCACATGTTTTGAATAGAAATTTTTAAGACGAATATTGTTATATGATTTTAAATAGCCTTTTCGCAAATGGAGAGTCTCTTATCTTATCTTTTTATTGCAACTGTGGTGGATAAATGAATGTGGTGAATAAAACAACTAAAAATAAAAAAAAAAACCTAAATACTTTTGTATACTTGTTTAAAGATTGGTAGATTACCGTAACACAAAATATGCATTCTATATTTTGAAATATTCCGTAAACGCAGTATTAAAAAAAAATAACACAAAAAAAAATTATGAACGAGCTTTAAAAAAAATTAAAAATACGATATTTTTAAAATTTTTATTTACTGAAAAATTATTCGAAAATTTGAATTTTAAATGTTTATGCACACCAAACGTTCAAAGTTGGCGTTCTAATTCATGACATTGTTGCCAATTTAGCTCGTTTTAAAAAGTTCTTGTTAATGATGCAGCAGCCTGCGTATAAAAATATATGACATAACAAGTTTGGCAGATGCTTGTTTACAAGCTCACTTTTTGATTACATTGAAAACTTATATTACATATAAACGCAAACATTGAATTCAAGCACAGACCCGTTTTACATCTGTAAGTTTCATAATATAAATAATACATCCCACGTTTATTTAGAATTATTATATAAAATGCTAAAAAAATTTAGGATCATTTACATTAGTTTTTGAATGCGATTTCTTTTATCCACGTGGTTTTCCGATTTAGTATAATTTTAAATCATTAAAATGATTTTTAAATTATTTTATTTCATACATTATTTGCTTTTGAAAATAACAGCTTGGTGATACGTACCTATATTCTAAATGTCCCACAATGATAATATCTATTAAAATGTGAAAGTTTCATGAAAACAGTTTTAGTGGTTGCGAGGGTACATACATGACAAGAAAATAAAAAAGGTACGATTTTGGGTTAAAACACTGAACTTTGAATCTAGCAGACTAGAGGGCGCATGCTTGCTATACTAAACTACTGAAAGCTGAAACATTTGGTCAAGTTTATTTGCTTCAAATTTTTTCTATCGATATCTGCCTTATATACAATAGAATGTTAATAGTTGTATTGTGATGGGTAATACACAAAGACACAATACAATCATCTAGGTAACCCATTGTGCAAGCCATGAGCACCTCCTGCCCGTCTCCCTTCTCATGCTATGGCTCAAATGTGATAGTTTGGTTGAACGGCCAGCATTACTTCTCTATTAAAATAATTCAAAGCTCGGTCGTCAGAAATGACTAAATAGTTTATTACAATAAATTCCCAATAAAAGCTTCCATGTTCAGATACCACTTATAATTTTTTACTACTATAAATAAAAAGGTCATAAAGCCGTATATTTTTATAGTTTATACTTTTAAATTGAAGTTCAGAACGAAACAGTAGAAGTTCACAATATCGTCCTTGAAGTACGCGAGTGTGCCGTGTATCGGTTTGTCCTGTCACTGAACTACGTTGGTACATTGTACTACAATTTTACACTCGTATAAATTCATTTGATATAGTGTTCGCTACAAGCTTTTGCTCATGACTCTGCCCCTATGCATATACAAACATACATGTTCGTGTATCCTTTGCACTATTTCTTTAAAAAAAAGAAATTATACTCTAGCTGTAATAACAGACATTCAATGTGATATCCTGATAAGTACGCAAAGTAGGTTTTACTACTATAAATACATTTTACGCATATTTTCAATTCAACTGCTTTGTGAAGCTAAAAGGAGTGCCAAGATTTCTTAAGAAAACCGCCGGAATTTTTAAAAAGTATGTATATTGTTATTGCGTGAAATACTTTTTGTAAGAAGTGTTTCATCTATAGTTTAATTTTAAAAATCATAATAAATTTTCATAGACAGCAGAATTATCAAGGTGGTCATATACTTCGAAGCTATCTAAAATCCGAAAAAAATAACAGACTCAAAAGTTTTACAGACCATATGTTATTATTATTTTTATATTTTTCAGTTATTATTTATATTTGAAGATGAGGCGTATAGACCAATTAGTTTTTATAATCCACAAGAATAACCTAACCTAACCTGTAGTGGATTCATAGTCCAAACTCCAGAAGTCAATATTGACAAAGAGCTTTATTCCAGTAGTGGAGGCTGAAACGAAGTACATGAGTATATATCGAAATCCTTTATATCGATTAATAATAATAATAATAATACATGGGACTTCCCACACAGCGTCATCTAGTCCCAAAGTAAGCAAGTATTATGCTTGTGTTATGGGTTACTAGACAACTGATATACATACTTAAATATTCTTTATAATATATACATATATAAATATTTTTTTTTGCAAAGACGCCACACACATATAACAAACAAGACCCGGTACCAGTATCAATATTCATCATATTAATACTGACCCGACCTGGGATTCGAACCCGGGACCTCCAGCTTCGTAGACAGGGTCGCTACCCACTAGGCTAAGCGGTCGTCAATCGATTACGTCGACATAATATCGACACATATTTCTTCCTCATCGTATTCCTCTTATTTTATAATGATCTGGATCGTCCATCGTTTTACTGATAGTAAGTCATCATAATATTTAAAAAGTTTTAGTTTTATAACTAAAAAGATAAAAAGTTAGACGATAAGAATCACCTAATGTTTCTAATATTATGGATTACGGAAGTTTGTTTGTTTGTCTTTTCTTCACGTCGCAACGGAGCAAAAAATACTTCATTTTCGCATGGATATATTAGGATATTACATAATAAAGACGGACAGTAAAAGACCACTCTTGAAAGTTTCATACAAAACTAATCAACACTTAAAATGACTGAGTATGAAAGCTTTAAGTTGTGAAATGGGATAGTAGTGAGTACAGTACTCAAGAAGTTATATAGAAGAAATGGTAAGGCTGCTGGAATTGAAACGAGAAAACTTATAGTCATAGAGATCAAGAAGTTATGGTGTCCACGCGCGCGGAGACGCGATCAGAAGCTAGTATATAAAAATTTGAATAACTTTACAAACATTTAATATGAGTGCTATATAATTAGTAAACATTTTCGTTTCGTAGGAAGCTCGTTCTGAGTTTGTGAAACAAATTATATGTAACTCTACCAGTATATCATCATCAAGTAGATTTACGTCCCCGAGAACGTTGGGCTAAGTAATATTTATATCCGAGTTGTAAAGTTTTTTTTTCAACTAGATATATTATGTTTGTTTATTGAAATCTCTCATTTCTAGGAAGAGCTTTGAACTTTCGGTGGAAAAACCGAGGGTGAGTCACTGTGACTCACCGGTCGATACTATCATAGGACGCGTTTGCTATCGGCGAACTTGTGTTTCACTATGAAATAAGCATATATTTTATTATAAACTATTTTTTAGCGGTTCGTCGTAGTAATTCAAGGACTTATAAGGTTAGAAAGAAAAAGGGATCGAAGCAGACATAAAGTTATGCTGTTGGTTGTCTGCATTGATATGAAAAGATTTTCGTTTACAGTATGAGTGTATTGCAGATGTAACCATGTTAAATTAAAATGAGTTCAGTTTAATATTAGCCACAATAACAAACAGGATCTCTGTGATTAGACAGACTGTACGTCATTTTCATTGTTTTGTATGTAAAATAATTTGAGAATCTTTATTTTACTTTCTGGTACGAATTTTACATGTGAGTCACATAAAATTCTACTACGCAGCGAACGTTTCAAAACATCCATGCGTTTAATCTAATAATTATTGGTTTTTGAAATATTTTGATATTTTTTAATCAATATATGTTTCAATGTAGAAGAGTACAATGTTGATGACTTTGTCGACCTCATAACGCGACTAGTGATAATAAAAATTATAAAGTAACATTTTAATAGGAGTTTAAATGATCTAGTTACTGATATTCCATGCGAAGCAATGACAGGTTTTTAATTCAGCATAATATGTAGTTTTGAAAATGACGCTTTTGAACGTTATATTTGCAGATACTTTGGAGCAATGATATAGTTATAATGTCTGAATGATGGATCATGATCAACAGTACGAATATTTAGTACAGTAATTATTTTATCCCAAATAATTATTATGTATTGTCACTATATCCATATACGTATAGATTAAAATTTATGAGTATATATTTTTTCGCTCCACCAGCCCATTATGCTCCACTGCAGGGGCTTAAGCCTCTCCTCAATATGAAGAGGATTGGAGCTTAAACCACCAGTCTGCTCTGAGCGGGTTGGTGGATTTTAACTACTGCCATTTGTTGATGGCACAAGGGACCGACAGCTCAACGTGCTCTCCGAGGTCAGCGGAGTCAGTGATAATTATGTACTCAAGTCAGAAAATGAGTATAATATTATTAGGTACAAAAATATTTGTTTTATTTTACATATCTATCCAGGTATGCCGGATATAAAAGTTACACTTGTCTCTCACATGATACTAGAGATTTAGTATGATAATAATAAATGATGTGTTAGCCCAAAGCGCAACGAACTTGTCTCAAATTTATAAGGCCCCATAGGGCCATGGTTCGAATCCGGGCGTGTACCAATGAGTTTTTCTGACTTAAGTACACAATATCACTGACACCGTGCTTCGGAGGGCACGTTAAGCAGTCGGTCCCGGACGCTGTCAACAGATGGCGGTCGTTACAGTTCCCAACCCGCAGTAGAGCAGCGTGGTGGATTTAAGCTCCAAGCCCCCCTCCTCACCCTGGGGGAGGCCTAAGCCCCTGCAGTGGGGTAAAAATGGGCTGATGATGATGATGATGATAATAAATTGGTTTTTGCCTCATTTTGACAGTAATTCTTATTAATCTGTAATACTAATTGGATCCATATTTAGATAGTAATCGCGCATACAAAGTCATTTGAAAGCAGATGCGCAGCGCAGACGTCATCGGACATTTTTTACTATATGTATGATAATTTCACATTGATATATGTTTGCGTTAGTTTAAACGAAAGTCGTCACATGACGGTTGGGTAAAAAGCCATTTTCGAAGTGCTCAAAGAAATATCGTGGACGTTTTGTACGGAAAATTGTATACATTGTATGTGCCCAGTTTCCGTACGCCCTATCTTTGAAGGGATAAGGGCAAACCTAGAGGTACATACAAACAGAGGTATGTCAATAATATTTATTACACATATTACCTAGTTATCGATTTTTTTGGCCTCCACTAGATTATGGGTTTCTTAATTATAACATGTCACATTTGCGAATGCGTAATGTGATAATTATATTATTCTATGTGCAAAACTATGTCCGCTTGTTCAATGTCAATTTAATGAAAAATATAATGAGAATATACAACACTAAAAAAATTCAAATAAACATGGGATTGGAATGGAATTGGGATGGATGCCACATGTGTGGATACTCTGGCTCTGTCCCATGTCCGGGCCACGGCCCAGAGTGGTGCTGGCGCGGCGGCCGACCAGGCCCAATTATGTAAACGTCGCAAATACTCGGGGTTGATTCCTCACTACGAGTTTGCGGCGGTTGCAGTAGAGACACTCGGTCCGTGGTCGTCTGATACGAAAAAATTCGTAAAAGATTTGTCCACCCGTCTGGTCAGCACTGCTGACGATCCCAGAGCGGGTGCCTATTTCGCACAGCAACTGAGCATCGCTGTGTAGCGCGGAAACAGTGCAAGCGCAATGGGATCGATGCCACATGGGACCAACCTGGACGATATTTTTATGTTGTAAATATTGTAAATATTGTTAATTAATCTTTGTAGTCGTTCTTTAAATTTATTATTTAGTTTCTTTTCAATTTAGTTTTTAATTAGTTTTTATTTTATAGATCTTAATTATCCATACAATGTTTAATGTATAATTTAAATGTCTAATATAAATATGTCTAATATAATAAATCTATAACTTACCTCCACAAAGTTTTGGTGTAGATTAATGTAAATTATTTTTCTATAATATATGAATTATGATAAATTACATAAATAGAATGGAAATACATTTTGTAATGTAAACTTAATCTACTTCCCTGTACTTAAGTGTTTGTGAGTTTTGTGTAAAAGTTTTGTTAGTATATGACTACAGGAACTGAAACTTGGAGCGCGAGAGTGACTTAAGAGAGTGTACGAGGATGTACGAGACAGATAGCATCGGACGGTCGTATGTACTTCTCATATGATCACAGAACAAGAAAAAAGAGAACAGAAGTGTGTTTGTTTATTTGGGGCGGATTATTATTATAAACCGTGAAAAAAAAGTAAAAAAAAGGGTAGCGTGTGTATCTAATAGTCAAAACCAATCGAAAACTACCTAGTTTTTATTTATAAGTCATGTGGTCCCTAAAAACAATCGATTATAAAATTACTTTATTTTGTAGGTACATGGTGAACTTTTAATTTCGAGTTGAAGTTATATTATTTGATTACTAAAAAAATGCGATGCTTAATAGTTCAAAAAAAAAACGAATGAGCTCTATCGCGGCAATAGAGGGATTACTGGAGAGGTATGAATGTATAGAGTTACGGCTGGCTTTCGCGAGTTACTAATTTCAAAGCAAATTGTCTATGAGTAGAGTAAAATCCAAATTTAACTATGCGTGTATATGAGCGGTTGCATTATTGTGTGCAAAAATTATTGTAAAAAGCAACGGATCAACTTTTTGACATCGGCTCTTGTACAATTTGGGTTTTGTGAGTACTTCTATTCGCTTTGTTTAGTGTTCTGTGAGTCAGGCCAATCGGTTTCTGACTTTAATAAAATTTTATAAAGATACATAAAAGTTAGCTAATGTGTAACTGGGGTCGAGCTAATAGAACTCGAGCTTTGGGAGATTAGCTCGAAGAAGTGATAAAAATTTTGTGAAAATTCGAAGGACACGTTATGACTGCCTAAGCAATAATTTTCCTTTAATGGCTTTAGATATACTATACTCTTTATAGAGTACCCATTATAGTAGATTGAGGAAATGAAAAAATGACGCGCCATCGCCGTAATTAGTTGGCACTAAGCGATAGGGCAGGTGTGTTAAAGGTGATGTTAGAATGAAGCACGCTGACATTTCTCGAGTTCGAAGGAATGTGGACTAACAAACTAGCTCTCTTCGAGCACATTACTGCTAATATAACGATGAAATATGTTATGTTTTAATAGTTTTAGATAACTTGTACATGTATCTGATATCAATTTATTCTGTAAATTTTATTTTGTTTATTTTCAAGTGGTATATCGTGGAAAGGTGAAAATTCTGTGGAATAATTTTTTGGAGTCATGACCAATAAATGAGATTTGTAACTCGGAAAAAATATCCATTTTCGGTGGATAAAATTAAAGTCATAAAAAGTTCTATGTAGGGCGTGCTTAAATCACAGTACCTTAATTTGTGTTTTAAACGGGAGAGCGGGAGTTAATTTATTGGTGGAACAAGCGAATCGGCTAACTATTAAATTTATCGTCGCGAAGACAGCGACTCCGGCCATTCCGCAACTCGGCCGAGAATAAAAACTGCTGGCGGAATAATAAAAGGTGGAATTACGGCGAAACTTTCTCTTTTTCGAGATGTTCGCCCGCTGCCCCCTGAAACCCCCCCGCCCCACCCCGTATGGCACAGTAAAATTCTGAGAATTCTAATATCTTTCGGCGAACACTCAGTCGGGTGTTTGCAATTCTCGAGCGACTTGTTTACGCGGCCCGTGATTCGGCGAGAGATTTGTAGCCGCCGCTACGTTTTGTTTTATTGCGTGTAACGTCTGAATAACGCGATGCACGACTCTAACCTGTCGCACGACAAACAACGACGTAGTTTAAGTGATTTCTACGTACATTGAAGGAATCATGGAACTTATTGAATTACTAACGCTTTTAAAATAAATCTGGTTATCTAATCATATTCATTCATTACGAGTACATATAACGAAGTAAAGTGAAGGCTGGGGATTCATACCTGTTTCTCGCTAGAAATGTCATCGAGATCCATGGGACCAGAGACAAGCGGGGGCGCGCCGTGCAGAGGCGATTTGAACCCTGCCGTGGACGACACGGCCGCCACCTGACCGCTGCTCTCCGATCCCACCTCCATACTGGAGCCATCAGATTCGGAACTGTTTGCGCGCATTTTCCGACGCTCCTTTTTACGGAAGTCTGAGCGCGTCGGCGAAGAACCGCTGCCGAAGCCATTGCTCTTCTTATCGTAGCCATTATCGACGAGGAGCGGGTTTTGGAAGTTGGCGTGATGCAGCCCGTTAGGCGTGTACTTGTCTTGCGGCTCATTCTTGAGCACGTGCACTACGGTGGGCGCTTGTACACCCTGCACCAGTCCGCCATTCTGATGCAGCAGGGCACCGTTTTGGTGCAGCAATCCGTTCTGTGTTGGGAATGCATTGATGGTGGCCAAGTTAGGTTGGTACAGTTGTATGTGCCTTTCATCGATATACGCTTGCTGTGGCGCCGGCACCAACGGATAGCCGCGTGCGTTCACAGCTGTCAGCGTGTGGAACGTGCTGGCGCTCACCGGCGACAGCGTGGTGAGTGTGCTCGACAGCGGCGCCACCTGCGCCAGCGTCGTGAGGTGCGGGGCCCCGGGTGTCGTCAGCTGCGTGAGTTGCGTCAACTGACTGGGACTCGCACTAGGTGTGGGGCTCGCTGTCACCGGCACCGGCGTCACGCTTGGTAGACCCGTCTCCGGAATTACGCTCGTCTCGGGGAAGCTCTGGAATTGGCTCTGGAACGAAGGCAGCTTATTGGCTAGTGGCTGCAGCGTCACCGATTGGTAAGCGTCCAACGGTGCCGAAAACCCGGCACGCAGGATGGCGTCCTTGGAGCTGACGGCGATCGGCATCGACTCCCAAGGGCGGTACTGTGCCTGACTGACCATGACAGAGACTGCATCCCCAACGCGCTCGTAGTACTCCCAGCCAGGCTCAAGCAGGCGCGCGTCCGTGGCGACGAGGCGCTGCTCGCCGTCGGCCATCTCGCCGAAGGTGGAGAAGGGCGGCAGATGGGCGCCGCCCCCGCCCCCCCCTTCCGCGCCCGCGCCCGAGCTCATGGCGAGCGTACGCGTCGCGCACGCATCTCGGCCGCGCGCGCTCTTCGCTCCGATTCGCCGATTAGGCGCTCAAAAAAGAACGTTCACTTTGTTCACTTAGTACTAAAATGTTGTATAAATTAGTTCACTATCGACACTCGGATTCCTATTTGTACTGTGGGCAGTGCGCTTAAACTACGTTATTCGGCACACCGGTGTACACTACACTAATCACAAATCTTTGGACACTTATCGCTATCGAATAAATAAGTAGAAAAATCTTCACTTCTATGAGGTTAGCTTCGGCCGCACAATATCTTTGGCCCAGTTTCGGTGAGATTTTCAGTTCAATTGAAGCGTCGTAATGGCTAACGGTCATAAATATTTGTGCACTCGTTTAACGATTTTAATTATTTTGGAACGTTTAAATACTGGTCATCGACATCTTGATCCTACTTAGACTCGTACTGGCGAAGGCTTTTGTTATTGTAAATACCGATTACTTCAGACTTAAATTAATTTGTACTGTTTGGGAGTTAGCGTATACTATTTATTCGTTAGTTTTTTTTTTATTTCCGGTAAAAGGTTAAAAAATAGTGTTATATTTAGTTACGACAAAACGAAAGATATGACTGGAGGCTTTGGTTTGTGGAGCATATATTTTGGTAAGGGCGGTGCGCCGCGGCCGGGCTGGCGTTCGCGCGGTCATCCGGGCGCCCACCACCGATCTGCGAACAAACAACATAATATTGTATATTTACATTGTACGATTGTAACTTACGTATAAATGGTAAAAGTTCTGTTAGTAACTACAAATACTACAGTAACTACAAATTTGAATGATAAATCTAATTGTTGTAGAGTCGTTTTAAATTCATAAGCTATCATTTGAAAATTAATTAAGCAACAAAAAAAACTGTTGCATTTCTAGGCGATCTTTTAAAACAGTGTCCTTTTTAGAAGCTTTATATATTTCATTTATTACAAAAATAAATAGAGCCCTCCGGCCGGGCCCATCTATTTTTCAATACACTATCCTTTTGAGCCATTTCGACTACGAAGGCATGATAAAAACAAACACATATACGCATATGATAATAAACGGTTCAAATATATTTCATAACTTTCACACAAGTTATTTGACGAAGGCAGTATGAAAATAATTAGAGAAAGAATGAATAATACGTATATAAAGTAAGAAAATACAAGTTTATTTGAAAGTTAGCGGAAGGCATGTTTACGAGTTGTTCCCGCGCAAGCGCTCCCGCTGTTTGCCGCCACACCAATCGATGACGCCGACTTCGCGAATAGCTCATATCTCCAAGTATCCGATACTGTTAGATATCAATAATTATAATATGCATTAGTATAAATATTGCTGGATTATCATTCTTAGTAAACTAAAATTCTTGTATGGTTGAAAAAAAAAATTTCATGACTTATAATTTATTATTTTATTTTTACAGAGGTAATTATAATGTTGAATAAACACAAGTAGGTATTAATTAATTATTATTCTAGGAAAAAAAATTGAATAGTTTTCAAATTGAAGACATCAACGCGTTCCCGATTTAGTTTTTTTTTTGTGTATATAAGAACTTGTTTAAGTCACAGTAAATTGTAGATATGATTAGTCAATAAATAAATCGTTTGTCATTTATTCAACTAACTTTTGCAACAAACAAATTAAAATAAAAGTGATAGTTTATAATGAATAACTTCTTATTTATGATTAATTATTACTAAAGAGAAAATTAAAAAATTATATTTTTGTCACTCAGAAAAAAAGACAAACTGTCTCTGTGCTCGCTATCTTATAAAAGCTATATTCTATAGTTATCTATACAACTTCCTACAACATCTGTTTTCGATTTCTTTGCGTGAATAAACAGGATGTATCAGGATTTTCAAGAAAATAATGGAATTATTACTCGTATAAAATCTTGTATAGATCTAATTGAAATCATCTGATAATTTCGTAATGTGTTCAAGTTATAGCCAATCAAAGTGAATGAAAAGTTGGCCTTCAGTTAGTGAATTTCGACCGATCCGAACCGCGACGCCGCCTCAAGCAATTTCAGATTTTGTGAAGAGAAATTCGAATTAATTAAAATTAATGTCTTTCTTTGCGCTTCCGGTAAAGAAAATGTCACTCTCCCAAGGATTCAATTTGACTGTATCACAGAAAATTGCCCGCGAAGTCATTTTAACTTTGTTTTCATTGTTGTACATAGAATGCAAAGGAAAGAAGAATAGCTTTTTTTTGTGAAAGAAATTATTAACATTTGCAGAAGAATGCCGGAGACGAAACACTGGAGAGTTTCACCAAACTAATGAGTACTCAAAATAATAAGGTATGAAGGCCAACAAAGTATCGTTTTATTTGCTGACTTTACGTTCGACATAAGTGCATTTCCACAGACTTTCTAACTTCGATACGGAAGTCTCGAAGAAAATCGGAAATAATCCACTTTAATCCTATCCGTCTCAAGCGTAATCGACTGACGAACATCTGACAACATATCAACTTTTATGCAAAGTAAAAAAATACGTAATAACAGAACTATTTTTATTATTTTTCGTTACCTATACAATACGAGAAGCTGACATATTTACGTTGAGAAAGAAATCTATACTGACATTAGTACAGATAAGGGTTGCTTTATACTCGATAATCACATTGTCGTGCGCCGGTAACATTTCACAGGCGAGCGACGCCATCGCACCCCACACTCCTCCCAGCTCGCACCTCCAACCCCCTGACCCAGTGCGTATAGTTGCATATTTCGCGGTAAAAATATATTATAGGTACTTGAAATCCGCCTCGGCTTTGCTTATGTTGATCATGGGCTTTGGTGATCTGTGCTTTTGTCGCAATTACCGTTTCTTGATAGAGTGAAGGCAGACCTTCTTCAATTTCATTTCTATTCCTCATTTAAATCAAGAGGGTATGGTGTAAAACTTATCCATAATAATAATAATAATAACACACACAATCACAACAACGTCTAGGTCCCAAACTAAACATTAGCTTGTATTTTGGGTACCAAGCGAAGACACCACATACATATAACAACCAAGACCCGGTGCCAGTATTAATATTCATCATATAAATACTGACCCGACCTGGGATTCGAACCCGGGACCTCCAGCTCGCAGGCAGGGTCGCTGCCCACTAGGCTAAGCGGTCGTCATCCATAAATATCTACTAAATATTTGAAGTAATCGCTTCTCCAATATTGCACTTAAATTCCCGATTTATTTCTTAATAATAAATACCAACTCCCCTGTTCTTTATAATTTGTAGTTCCTAAATTCAAAATAGGTCAATATAATAAAATATTCTTCTCTTTTTACTACACTGAACAATAGTGTAAGCATTTTGACGTAATTATAAAAAAAAATCAAAATATATGAATAATAATAATAATAACGTATATCGTAACAACGACTAGGCCCCAAACTAAGCATTATCTTGTGATTTGGGTACCAAGCGAAGACACCACATACATATAACAACCAAGACCCGGTACCAGTATCAATATTCATCATATTAACACTGACCCGACCTGGGATTCGAACCCGGGACCTCAAGCTTCGTAGGCAGGGTCGCTACCCACTAGGCTAAGCGGTCGTCGAATAAAGTTATGTCGGTTAAGAAACGGGGGAGTGATAAGCTCAGTCGCAGACCCTGTTTTGATTTAAACTCGTCTTGGACTGCAATTGCGTTTTACGTGCACTTCAGGGTCAGGGACATACAACGTCGTACTTCGACGATAGAAATCCGCAACATATCGTCCGCAAAAGAATCGGCTCAAAATGGAGTGTGCTTGTCGTCTGCTAAATGAATGAATGAAATGAATGAATGAAATGAATGAATGAAATGAATGAATGAAATGAATGAATGAAATGTATCAATCGTCCGACAACATATATAACAGTTATTCTTCAGTAGTTTGTCGATATTTAACATCAACACTTAATGTTTGATGAGTTTTGACGTTTTGATTGTGGCAGATATATATTACAGTAGACAAAAAGAAAATAAGAAAATGCACTTGTAAATTATTAAAAATCTCTGTGCAATATTTCATATTTTTTCTACAACTATGAACATTAAATTGAATTACTACCTATTGTAAATTGATCAATAGATTTCCCTCCGCTTCGCTCCTCGTATTAAATAAGCTATTGCCAATGTTTTTTAGCATTTTAGCCCATAACTTAAAGCGCATTAAGTAGAGTGCAAACACATTTTTTATATATTTAAAGTGACGGAATAGAGAGTTGTTAAAAGGGACAATTTTTGTAGGCCCACAAAAAATGCAGCGTTTACTTATCGTACACAAACGAAAAACTACAAAAAACCTTAACCGGAATCATAAAATTGTATCAAAAAATAATATTTTGATTATTGCTAAAACAAATTACCTGTATACGAAGGTTTTACTTTCGTCTATATCTCTATGGTCTAAATATGTTGTGTTGAAGCACCATGGAATGGAATTATTTTGGTTGTTAAAAATAACAGCCAACAGTTTTATTTTGACATTATTATTACGTGAATGTGCGTTTTGTGTTTTTCTGTAATGTTTTTAATTTTAATTTTAGCATTTTTTTTGAACTGCGATTTCTTGATCATCTGTTTGATGTCTTTGTGTGCGTAAGTTAAAATGCCATCGACAAGTACTGCTGCAGCGCTTGTGCCTTGTGGAGTACCTAAACTTCTGACACTCCAACGTATTTCTCAATACTCCGAGTACACGAGGCTAAACTAATATCATTATTATCTATAGAATATAAGGATCAAAATGACGTAAGTTCCCTTAAACGTATTTAGGGTCTATACAAAATAAAAATATATTTACTAGTAGGTTTTTTTTTGGTAAATATATTACACAAATATTGCATATTGTCTTGTGGTACGGAACTTTCGGTGTGCGTCTCCTATTCACACTTGGACCTTTTTTATTGACAGGTTTTACTTATTTCGTTCATATTTAATTAAATGCATGATAACATGACTGTCCTTTCTCAAATATAAAATCAAATATTGTATATTTTTCGAAACGCTTTGCTCGTCAAAAAACAACGTGAATGAATACCTTCAACACTGAAAACTTTATGTTATCTATATAGAAATTAAAGATTTGGCAATACAAGTTCAAATTCATTGAGGCGGTTGATCATGATATTTTTTTTGCATCCTGTTATTCTCTTTTCAAATTGTCAAATGCATGAAAAATTCTAACAACGCAAATCATGTCCAACTAAGTAGTTATGATTTTTTAGGAAAATAAAAGTATTGGATTTTCCTACTAAAGTAGTAAACACGCGATTAATAGGATACTGTATATGAATTAGGTAATTTATTAATTAGTACAGTGTAATAATTAACAGTAGGTATTTAAGAGGATATGTAAAACTAAAACGAGACAATAAATACGGTTCTATAGAAACTATCTAAATTTACTAACATCTCACCAGCACACTTGTTATAATAATTAGTTGAGTTGCTAATGTTTCAATAAGGATATAATATAAACATAACTCAACATTATAGATACTTCAGCTCCAAAGTTCCCCAGCACACACTAAACATGAAAGCTTTGCATATCTAAATAAATCTCATGCACAGAGACATTCATATAACAATAAGAAATATCAAGTCTTCCCTTCTCAGTCGTTTGTAATACAGTTAGAACAGAAACGAGATATAACTGAGTTTATTAAACTCTGAATTTCGCCACAGTTGATGTGAAGAGACGCTGCTTGTGAGAGCTTCCACACTCAATTGTGTGTATACGTGACTCACTATAACCCTACCGATTTGGATAACCTTTATACTACAAAATAACTCAAAAGTAATACTATATCCGTCGACTTGGCCGTATAACACGATATGAATTTATGCCCAGCTCAAGAACGTAAACAAACGTATCTATAAATAGCCGAAGCTTACTACAAGTTCATAGTAAGGCTCGCTCTAATTCGAGTGAACTAATTTTGGGGTGACTATTTTGAACTATTTTTAAAATTTCAAGATTTTCTATACTATTTTTGACATAAAAAATAATATTAATGTAATCTGACGTAGATACGTATTTTGTTATTAAAATAGACGTTTATTATATTAAAAAAAAAACCTGATTAACGTACACCGAAGTAGAGGACATGAAAATAGCAACATTGCAGATGACAGTTTCATATTGAGATATATTTTTAAACTTCGATTATGGACAGTGCGAGAGTTCCATTCACGGGGCCGAGATTACAGTCTCGATCACGTGGCGACCGCTTTATCCATTCAGTACATTTCGTTCAGCGGTTTTGGTCACGTGACTTGTGTACGTATTTCTAATTTGCAAGTCCCGAAATAGTTATTTGTTTTCGCCTAACGCAAACTGATAATAATTTATTAATAAATAAGTATATTTATTAACACTTTGTTCGAGAATTGTAACTAGGTTTAAAGGTAATGGCATAGACAGGAAGGAGCAGCTTATTTTCAAGATGGTGCTAGAAGTCTTAACTCGCAAAACTTAAATGTTTTTAAGGTTCGTGTATCGCAAAAGAAAAAACCCTTATTATTAGCACTTCTGTGTCCGTCTGTCCGTTATAGAGGTTTTTCTGCATAATCACATAACGTAGTCTTAGAATCCGGCTTATTGTTAGAAGTTAGTGACATGCACAAACATTTTCAAGAATCGAAAATTATGAAATATTTTTTTAGATTTCAAATGATAGTGAGATTTGACTGCCTCTAAAAGAAAATATTTGTTTTTTTATTCTGCGAGGTGTCGTTTAAAAAAATGCTTTAAGAATTTTTAAATTTAAAGTAAATCAAAGATTTTTGAAAAATTGCTTCTGATTTATATGCCTAGTCAGGTATAATCTATGAGTCACAAATAACATGAAAACGTCTACTTACTTTTTCTGTCGGACTCTTAGCTACAAAAAAAAATTTTTAAATAATAATAAAAGGAACTCTATTTCCAGGAGCCTTACTCGTTCTTGTCTGTTTTTCAGGGGTCTGTACTTCAACGAAAAAAATATTATGTGACCAACAAACAGTGGCGGATTCACTCATGAGAATTGCATGTTTGGGTTATCCTTAGAAGATGGATACATACGATTGCCGGACTTTTGTGTAGGCTTATTTAAGATAAATGATTCAATGAGCAGTGTAAGAGCCTGAAAATATTTTTTTTACGACAAAATTACAAAATATCAACTTTTGTCTACTTTCTACATACAAATATAATTGTATGTATTATACATAAAAACTTTCCCAAACATTTTCCTTTATGATAGTAAATGCGTCACAAAAACTAAGCACACAAACAGACAGACACAGATAGCGACTTTGTTTTATACTATTTACAGATAGAGACGAATAAACAATTATTAAAAGTTAAATGGATCTATGCTATTCTAAATTACCTACTTAAGAAAATGTCACATTCGTTCGACAGAAATAATCACTAATACCCTCGTTTTAAATTCAATCCTCTACGTCGTTTTACAGCTGACATATAGGGCAGTAGTAAATCTGCAACTTCAAATCCCACCAAGTTCATAATGATCTGCGTCATAGTTTGATAATGTGTTGAATTGGCGGGTGAAGGCCGTTGCGAAGGCTCTACGGGTGGTCGTCGTCAGCTATTTTGCTTACAAACCAACAACTTATGCACTAGTAAACTAGTGTTTAGGTGGTTGGATGAAATACCGAAATACCTCTGCTATAATTTTCTATGGCTATAATGGATGTTGCTCTCTATGGTGACCGCTTAGCCTAGTGGGCAGCGACCCTGCCTGCGAAGCTGGAGGTCCCGGGTTCGAATCCCAGGTCGGGTCAGTATTTATATGATGAATATTAATACTGGCACCGGGTCTTGGTTGTTATATGTATGTGGTGTCTTCGCTTGGTACCCAAAATACAAGCTAATGCTTAGTTTGGGACCTAGACGTTGTTGTGATTGTGTGTGTTATTATTATTATTATTATGGTCATGAAATGTTTTATCACTCCTAACTTTTGTTCTATCTCAGCCTATCTCTATCTGTATTCCTTTTAATTATTCTATACAGGTCACCATAATCATTTGTCTACCATTTTCACAATTATTCGAGATCAGCACAGCATGTACGTTTCTTCCACTCATCCTTTCTTTACAACACTTCCACATCCATTCCTTTCATACTTAAACGTCTCTTCTTTTACACAATCCATTCATAACTAATATACATATATTTAACTTATAATTTAACCACATATCTTTATAGACATACGGTGTTGTGATAACAAAAATGTTAGCAAAAAAATATACGCCGTAGACCAAATATACACCAAATGATGTTTTGAAATATTCGCTGTGAAATTACGCATGTAAAATTCCTACCGGAAAATAATAACGATCCTTAAATCACAGTTAATGTGTAATTTTAAAAAATGTTTTTTTATAAGAATGATAATGATCTGTCTAATCGCCGAGTCTGACATTTTGCTCACGCCTTCGATCATTTCAAAGTATGAGATGGTTCATCTTGATTATTACGTTATCTAAGATTTTAACTTGAAAGCATTGAGAGGTTTTTTTTAGTTTTCTCTATTCGCAAACTTACAATTTTAATGACATAAGGTCGCTCGCGCTTTTGCAAGACAGCGCTCGACCCATATATTAAAAAAAAATCCTTTGCATGCAGCAACTTATTAGAGTATTGGTATTTGATCTACTATTTGCTATGCGGCAATTGTTCTTATTTCTATTTGTTTTTTCAGTTTTCTAACACTAATCGGCATTTTATTTGATAGCACGTGACGCCAGCCACTGACTGATCCGAGTCCAGTACGCTTCTTTAGTAGACGCATGAAGCGCTAGCATTACCAATCTTTAGTCTGTGGCAACCTGGCCACACTCTCTACTCACAATGGCAACACCAGAAGCTGTACTGGCAGTCAACACGACTCAACATAAATACTCTCAGAGGCTGGCTACCAATAAACTGTGGACCAGACGAAGATATCATCGAACCTAGTTTCAAATCCAAAATGATTCCTTCGATGAAGCCCTGCCTCGAGGAGACGGACCAGAGAACGATACGAAGACTCTAAGCTCTCGGTGCGCTTAAACCAACGCGATTCCCTGTAGCCATTTTGTTTAATATTTTCACGTTGTAATTCTATAATAAATTAGTGATCGTGTTTTCCGAGTATTCTTTTCTTGGCCACGAATCCTAAAAGTCTATAGTCATGTGTATGTAACATAAAAGCGCTTGAGTATAAAGTCATCTATTCATCTGTTTTAAACAAAATTTTAAAAAATCCACAAACATGCGCAAGAATTAGGATCTATTAATATCAGAAGCCCCCCCTCCTCACCCTGGGGGAGGCCTAAGCCCCTGCAGTGGGGTAAAAAAAAAATTGGCTGATGATGATGATGAATACCAGAAATAAAATCGATGCTTCCAAAGCGACCTCATTTCGTTATAGATTTTTCATCTCATATTTTCAACTTCTTTTTGTTTATGGTTTTTATCGCCATGACAGTTCTTCGAATCGTAAAGAGAAATATCTCAAGATTAAAGATTTTATTAAAATATATGAAGCTAGCAATCGTGATTGATTTCGGCCGCGTTAATATTATTAGCTTAGGCTCCTTACATGAAAATAAAACGTTCCTTTCTCTTGCTTTTCACAATTAATTATGATTTGTAGACGATAAAACGATTTTATCCATCGCTTGTTAACATACTATGAAATAATATTTAACTATGTACATATTATAGAAAAAGAATATTTAAGTATGTATATCAGTTGTCTAGTAACCCATAACACAAGCATAATACTTGCTTACTTTGGGACCAGATGAAGCTGTGTGAGTTGTCCCAAAAAAAATAATTAAAAAGCATTTCCGGCCAATTAAAGATACGTCGGTAAAAATTTAATGAAAATTATTTTAGTAGTTTCACATGGGAAAACGAACAGTATGAAAATTTCCTATGCCACAGTCGAAAAATTAAAAGGAGTGCATATCAAACTTAAAAAATACTTTCAACGAAAAATGGTTTTAATAAGATGTATTGAGTAGTATTGAAGATATTTTTTTATGTAGAGTTCGTACTCAAAAGAAATGAACATGCAGCAATATATTACTAATGTGTCATGATAGCCCGAACGCAGCGAATCTGAATACGGGCGTGCACTACTAAGTTTTTTCTGACTTAAGTAAATAACTATCACTGACTCCGTGCGTCGGAGAGCACGTTAAGCTGTCGGCCCCAGGTGCCATTAACAGATGGCAATCTTACAATCCACCGACCGGCACTGGAGTAGCGTGGTGGATTAAGCTTCAGGCCCCCTCACCCTGGGGGGAGGCCTAAGTCCTTGCAGTGGTTGGTGGAATGGAATGAAAATAAGTAATACCTATTCGAGATATCTTGGTCACACATTTTAACAATTAATTTCAAGAAGAACGTTTTATCTTAAAATCTCTTACAAGTGTGAAGACTTTAAGCACTATTCTACAACTGCTACGTAAGATTGTCAAGATATAGGCCTCAGCAGTACTCTACTGTTATTTAATTTTATGTCGGATCCACTTGAAATAAAAAGAAAGAATATTTTCCAAATAAATAAATAATAAAATTAAATAAGGAAGTAAGAATTAGATGATAGACTAAAACGAGCGCTATTCAATTGTACCATTGGAACGTCTTCAGCGGCTGTTGCGGGGGAAGGTATGCGGTGAAGTGGGGGAGGAGTCAACACCCTACGTCACCAACTACAGTACGTCACGGGAACGAAATAGATTGTCAGAGTTATCGACATCGTATTCAATCAATTTTCTTTCTTAAAATCATTTTATACCTGACCGCCTAACAAGCGCTGTTGCCAAACATAACTGTCAGTCAGCGCGGCGCGTCAACTAAACTTAATTTAAGCGTAATTCCAGTAACGCAGCATAACGCAGTGTTTGTTCTAGTGTTTACCTTTGTTTATATTATACCTATTTCTATGGTATTTTTTTTTTTTAATTTATTTATGAAAACAAATAGAAATAGACAAAATACATTATACAGATAATTTATACTAATAAAATTAGATAGCTATCTATTTCCTAACGTTTCCACTAAGAACATATGAAAAAAACTATAAAAAGCATCTAACACAAACAGTATGAACCTTTGAGTAATAAAAAATAAAACACTCTTACAAGTAGGTACAGCAGTAGGTATAGTTATCCGAATACCGTTACATAACAATAAGTAGAACATTTAAGCAATCAAAAATATCTGTTATACATACATTTATAAATTTGGGTTTTAATATGATCCTCCAATCTCAATACTTCTGTGCTGACATGACTCGTGACACCATTCTCTTAAACTTATGACATGTGTTACTGAAGATGTCAACGGAGACCAGCTCTTTATTATAGTGTTCACATATCCTACTTAAGGGAGCGCGCACACCTGCATTAGTTGTGCAACGGGGGGGCATGAAAAGGGTCTTATTTCGTTTTCTCGCCTGAGGGACACGGAAATTTATCTGTTCTAACAGTTCTGGACCATTCAATCGCCCACAGCACAAATCGTACAGAAACATTGCACCTGCAGCCTTCCTCCTTTCGGTAAGAGATTTTAAATTATATTTTTGAGGAGGTTATCCTACAACAGTTTTTTCTCTTGCAATCTGTAATTCAGGGCTCGAAGAAATTTTTTCTGGATTTTTTCTATCTCATCTGAATAAATTGAGTAAATAGGGTTCCAGATAACAGAGGCATATTCAAGGTGTGGCCTCACTAGAGCCTTGTACAAAAGAAGATAGGATGCAGGATTCTTAAAAGGCTTAGAGGATTTAAGTAAAAACCCTAACATTTGCAGAGCCTTAGAAGAAATATGAGTTATATGACGGTCAAAATGGAGCTTCTCATCCAGAATTATGCCTAAACCACGAGTGAACGCTACTGAGGTAAGGATGTTGTTGTCCAAATTGTAGGACAAGAAAATTTTATTTCGTTTTTTGTGAATGTTATATGGCAGCACTTATCATATGTTAGTTGGAGATTGTTTATTGTACAATAAGCCACAGATCTATCTAGGTAGTATCAGTTTAGAAAATTATGATCATCTACATATTTCATTACACACGACGTTGTTACGTAGAATACATTTTACATGAAGTTGTTTACGTTCGACGGAACAATAATGGAAGATCGAATATCTTTGTGCAATTTGATATCCTCCGTTTTCGGACACAAAAACCATTGTTCTGCGATATTTTTCCATGAAAATGTATGTCATTTCATGTCATTGCGTGTATTATTCTAACGTTAGGGTCACTCCTACATGAATCTAGCGTAAACACGTCAAATGAATAATCAGGAAAGAAAAAAAGGTTTATATTTTCCACAAAGTGAAAGGCTTTGCGTACTTATATAGATCCAAAGTACGAATCCTACAATAATTGTCCTCGTATTTACATGCTTATCATCATCATCATCAGCCCATTTTTACCCCACTGCAGGGGCTTAGGCCTCCGCCAGGTGAGGGGGGCTTGGAGCTTAAATCCACCACGCTGCTCCACTGCGGGTTGGGGTGCCCGCTTGCTTACGCTGCTTATGCTGTTTTATATTTCATCATCACCATAATTTTAGAAACGTGAGGAGATGGATACAACAAAACTAGTTGTGTTACCACGAAAATAGCAAAACTTTGATAATTTTTAAACAAAGTTAGTTAAAATGCAAGCTACTGGTTGGTAAGTTGGTATAACTGAGTTTGACTTCTTATAGCAATAGTTATGTTGTCAATATTTTTAGGTAACCAGTAATCAATTTTTTTGTTATACCTTAAAACTTTTTTCTTTTTTGTTGATGGAAAGATCGGTTGTCATCATAAATAGGTAGGTATGGGCCGAAATTAAGGAAATAGAGGGAAGGCTACCAATATATTGTTACAACTATGGCGTTATGTGACAATTCGACACGAAAATCAGCGGACCATGTGCACTATGGTAATCCATGTAATAATATAATGACCTAACCGCCTTATTCGTTTTAAAGCCCATTTTAAACTTTATTTTTATACTTTAACTATTGGGTTTACTACGTAAACTGTAACCACATGTCAAAAGTCACGATCTCAATAATTAAAAAAAAGTTATGGGCATGTGACAAACAAAGACAACGAAACGCTTAGATGCTTTGTACTTGATTCAGTATACGCAAGAGTCTAATGAATACTTAATATATACAGACCAGCGCGGCGTGTGGGCTTATGTACTCTTGAAGTCAAAGAGTGCGTCTTGTCATTTTTGCATTTTATAGAAATATGTTATATTTATTAAGAAAAACTAATCAGTGAAAGAATTTTATTGATATTAATAAAATTGCCGTGCTATGACGTCACTCGGTTACATTACTATGAGCCAACGTGGTTAATTTTTACGTAGCGGCACCGGGTGACGTCTCAAGCGGCTCGTACAAAAATTTACTGTAATTTCTTTACATCTCCGGTGATAATATGTATTTTCTCGAAATACAAAAAGTATTGTCATAAGTTTGTTATGTGAATATGAAGACCGCTTAGCCTAGTGGGTAGCGACCCTGCCTACGAAACTGGAGGTCCCGGGTTCGAATCCCAGGACGGATCAGTATTTATATGATGAATATTGTTACTGGCACCAGGTCTTGGTTGTTATTATATGTATGTATGTGGTGTCTTCGCTTGGTACCCGAAACACAAACTAATGCTTAGTTTGGGGCCTAGACGTTGTTGTTCATGTATACGTTATTATATATACTCTAGCGTGTGAAATTGTGTATGATACGTAATTTTGTTGAAGAGGACTCGCTCATTTTGAACGAGGGCTATACTGTACTCCAGCGATGTAGGCATGAAAAGCCTGATAAAAAAATTAACGCAACGGGAGAGATTTCCGTTTTAACGTTGACAAAATAAGATAGTTTCGTTATTTATCAAAAACATTTCTGTAATATTAACAACTTAATATATTACTATTTGAAAACTTGGAGAATATAAAACACACCGTTCTTCCTTTTACGCGCCCGACGCGTTCCATACGCAGCAATCAAAGGCGAAGAACTCTTTTATGGCAGATCCGCACAAAGAGCGAGCTACGTCAGAAAAAAAAACTGAATCGAAGCACACATTTCACGGGCAAGGGAACGGGGTTGTGTGCGTTTGTGTATTTTATGTTCATACGTGTATAACATATGTGCGAGTTGGTATAGTTAATAGTAATATTAAATTGTATATCGTATTTTTTTTTAATTACATTATATTAGGCCACGTGAACGGTGGTAGCAAGCAACGAGTTTTAGGTCTATAATAACTTAATCGCTCTACTCTTAAAAATAAAACACGATAATACACATCTGTAATTAAGTTTTAACATATTTAATATACATATTTAATATTTGTTGAGTTAAAAGCGTTGAAACAGAAGCAAATACACAGACAGATAAAATAATTCTAATAATGATAATAATAAAATAAAAATAAATAATAATGTGTGGTTTTAGTTTAGAGGTGGCTAATTTATTTATTTTATTTTTATTATTTTCATTATTATTATTTAATTAGTTCAATACGATAAATACCTACTTTACATATACACACTTTTATGTATCAGGCAGTTACAATTTTATAATTTTTTTTTAATAATATACTTTGCGATTGCTACCAGAATGAAAACCTTTTGATTTAAATTTGATTTTATAGTACAGATTTTCTGTCATCAAAAAAATATTTGTAGTGTCTTTTTTATCGTAGTTAAATACATATCCGGTTGAGTATGTTTGTAATAAAACTAAAGCGTTTGAAATGAATGATCTGTATTTCGTGAAGATAAGAAAACAATCCCCAATGTCACTAAAGCCCTTGAAAAAGTCCTTATTTTAAAACCCACAATTTCATAAATATCACGCTAATTTGTTTACAACGTTAACTCTATTCCGCATATTGTGTGTTAGTAGAGTGGCACGTCGCGTCGCGTATTGTGTACAAGCCCGATGGTATCTGGGTTTCGGTTGTCAAGGGCGACGGCACAACTGCAGCGAAAGCTCGCGTTTTCAGCTTAGCTGTAATTACTCGAGCTTTATTTTTAGAGTCGGATGTTGTCGCTTTTTTGTGCGTATCGCTTGAAGCCGATGCGCGTTTAGACGCTAACTTTGAGTGATTGTCCTCTGAGTGAATTACCTTAATGTACGAAAACGGCAAAAAGGCTGAAAATAAATATAAATAAGAAATAAGATATAGTCGAACTTAAACTGTCATATTAGAAAATTTAATCAACTTTAGCTGTAATAACAAAAACTTTCCTAAAACAAAACAAACCTGAAAGAACTATAGCAGCCAAACTGAAAAAGTAGTATAAATTTTCCAAAGTGTTTAAAGCTAATACTAAATAAGTCTAAAAATAATAAAAAATAAAATGTAAACAAAAGAAGTCTTAAAAAAATCTTTTGATCAAACCGCAAAAAAAATTAAAATTTTTCTTAAACTATCAGAATTATATCGTATTTTTAAGTTTTGTAATTACAACTGGGCTTAATAAACAATAACTTTGTTTACATTTCCTCTAAATAAAAGAATAGCTTCAGGACAGTTAGAGCTCTACGATACAATAAAATAAACCGAAGCAAAAATAACTTAAAATGGAATAACAAAATTGTTATTTCTATCTTTTTCCTGGGTTGCCAATTCTAAAATTGCTTAAATTTTCTTTTGTAATGCTCTACAACTGCACGATATATCGTATAGGTTTTAATAATAATTAATCACAACATTAAGATATTTGAAAAAAAATTACTTAAATTAATTTTAAATAATATTTTTATTATTTGACGCAATTCACTTTAGAAACGTGTATTTTTCAATTTTGTGTTTCTGAACGATTTTTTATTTAATATTTTGTACGGATCAAACTATTACGTTCTTTTGAATACCTAAATAATATAAACAAGTTAGATCAGATTTTTATTTACACTTAATTTACATCTTATTCAGATGCAAGAGATAAAAAACTATACCAATAATGTAATTTAAGTCAAGGCAAATTGAAATACTAAATGTCATAATAGTTAAACGAGACTACGTGTCATAAGTGCAATAAAAAAAATTATTTTCAAAAAACAGGTACCTATAAAACGAACTTGGAAAGTCTCTTCCTTAGCTTGAAATGTGAGAGATTTAACATTAATGATATTGCGTTTCTTTCAATAGAAAAGAAAACAGTTATGTCAATACAAGAAAAGTAATTACACAATTTTATATGCCGTACGTGCTCATCGATTGGTTACTGTATTCCAGTGATTGCCCAATTAAAAAATTCATTTATTTCTTCTTTGTATTAGATAATGTGATTAGGTAATTACTTTTTTGGCATTTTATTTTTTAATTTTTTTGAGTGTATATAAAATGACGCATTTAATTTACATTTACAAAGCCTATATGTTTTTTCTTATAAGGAACAGTTTCCTCAATTAAATCTCTAATTGTGTTGACATGCGCAGATTTTTCGATTCTTTCAAAATTTCCATTTGTTTTGGTTTCTCTTCACATGTCACCCTTTTCCTATAGAATTCCTGTTTTGCTCTAGTTTTCTGAAGATTTCTTGTAATGTCGATTTGAAAATGTTACATTAACATAACATAACACAAAGACATTACTAGAAATAAGAATTTCTATTCCTAAAAAATTTCTCACTCCACTGAATAGCCCTGAGACCAGACCTCATCAAAGAAGCAACGTAACGCAACTTATTCTAATTTCTGTCGTTACAACCATACAGATTAAGTTTCGTTTACTTGTAATATAGAGAAAACATTGAAAATAATCCAACAATATATACAAAACAAACTGACCAATAGTAGAAAGTTTATGACTGGAGCGTTAAGGAAAGCTTACTTTCTACTATTTCGAATTATAAAAATAATAATAATAACAATGTATACATCACAACAACGTCTAGGCCCCAAACTAAGCATTAGCTTGTGTTTTGGGTACATAAGCTAAGACACCATATACATATAACAACCAAGACGCGGTACCAGTATCGATTCATCATATAAATACTGACCCGACCTGGGATTCGAATCCTGGACCTCCAGCTTCGTACTCAAGGTCACTACCCACTAGGCTAAGCGCTAATTAACCGCGTCTTTGATTATGCAATGAAAATAGAAATTATGTATGTTGTCGCAATGATAAATAATAATAATACCTCGGACATCCCACACAGCGCCATCTAGTTCCAAACTAAGCGAAGCTTGTACTATGGATACCAGACAACTGGTATGAATACTTGAATATTATTTATAATATATTTTTATATAGATATTTCACACCCAGACACGACACAAATAGACATGTTCATGCACACAAATATTTGTCCCGGACGAGAATCGAACCCGCAACCCTTGACTCCGTAGTTACATCATCATTTTACATAACATGTTTCCCTCGTATCGTAACTATGATGATCTCTCTGGGTAGGCTAAACCCGGTGTGTTAGGAGGTGAAATGCGGGGGTTCTTATCTCTTTGAACGCAGCATTGAGTACCTACAAAGATTCGAAAACGAATTGCGTAGATATTATAAGCATACAACGTAACGCATCCGGCGTCGCCTAACCTCTACCGGAAACTAATACCTGATGGTTGCATAGCTGATAGCGCAATGATAATATTTTTATCGATATTATTTGTACCTATGCGATAAACTCGGTACAGTAGGACGAATCCTTTTTTTCGAGTTTGTTTTTACAGTTGATTCCGAAGGTTAAACCTGTGATAAAATTCTGTTCGCGAGAATGATGTAATGTTGATAAAAGCTTTTTAAAAAAACATCTTGTATGTTGATGTTCGGTTCGCTTCTCATGTAATTGTGTAAAAAAATTGTAATCGTTCGTGTTAATAATAACATAATAATAATATCTGGGACATCCCACACAGCGCCGTCTAGTCCAAAACTAAGAGTAGCTTGCATTATGGGTACCAGACAACTGAGATACATACTTAAATATTCTTTATAAAATAAAGATATTTTACATGTTCGAACGAAACGAATAATACTCCCGGGCAGGAAACGAACGCGCGACCTTTGGCTCCGTATTCAGTCTTCTAACCACTCGGCCAATTAAAGAGTGTGTTAATGATACAAATTCACAGTTTAACTAGTGATAATTTAACTAGTGATGAATGTAGATAATTGGAGCCGCATTATTGATTGGTACCATCATAATAATAATATTTTTTTCCCAAAATGATTTTTTTCGTAAAAAGCATACTTCAAGCTATGATTTGCTTCAAATATATCTGTTAAGATCAGGTAAGATCTGCTTTTGAGATGTAGTCTTTCCGATGAAGGGAAGTATCTAGAGTATCTACAGGACATGTAGGCACACGACTATTTTATGTTGTAACATTATGGACAAGATATACACGTATATCAGTTGTCTGGCACACATAATACAAGCTTTGCTTAGTTTGGGACTAGATGGCTTTATGTGGAATGTCCGAGGTATTATTATTATATACACACACGATGATACCACCATCCGAATAATACTATCCGAAAATATTCGTAATCTATTCCTTTTTTTAGACCAATTTTGCCAAAGGAATTATAACTAAAGCAAGTAAATAAATAAAAGGAAGTAAATTTATTCAAACGTTTTTAATATTAGTTTAATATTATCTAAATTACAAGACAACTTTTACGTATTTTTATAAGTAAGTTAATTGCTTGCTAAAATCAAAATGTGCCTAGGATTGTTAATATAATACAACTGTTTATTACCTTTGTTCCACTTTAATTGTAATATTATTTAGCTATAGCATGTCTAAAAAAGAAAAGATTATGAATATTTATTAAAAGACACATGATCCTTTCCATCCACATCCACACGAGGATTTTCAAGTCGTGTTTTTATTAGCCAAGAACACCAAGAGATGTGCTAAGGGCTGTCAAAAATCAGTTCATCGAATAAACTCTCCTTCGATAGGTCGTACTACCAGCTCTTACTTAATTGAAAATTTCATTAAGTAATGATTCTTGTCTATTCCGTTAGTTAGAATATTTTAGTTTATAATCACCGAATATAAATTGATAATTCATAATCGAGGATAGTTAAAGAGTTTATAAACGGGCGTATACACGTTCGAGCTTACAAAGCCGATCTCTCGATATAGAGTTACGTCCCATCGCATTCATCCCGTGAATGGCGCAGATGTGTGTTCACTTTTTTTTTAAATGCTCCTTTCCCACACTTCCACTTTTTCTGATGCCTTAATACCTTTGTACCCGTTTTTTTTTCGTGCCGCCGCGACTATCGGATGCGACATAGGAAATTGTGAGCTTTTTTGTGTCGCGTTTTGTTTAAATGTAGACCGCGCCGAGGATATGTGGATATGATTTACGTGCTGGCTTCATTGCACTATTAGCATATTGAAGAACGTTTGTGTCTTTCTTTCATTTATATATTACTTTTATCACAAGAAAGAGAAACTTATATTTAACTTGAGAATTACGAGTTTTCTATTTTCAATAAATTGAGCTGAATTCCAGAAGAGTTTTAAACGACCTACATGCTATTCCCATGGAGATATTTTAAAACCTTCTTCTAAATAATATTAATAAACTGTCCAATACAGAAAGTTCGATTTACCTAGTTTAGTTGAAATATGATTTGTTCTTATGGGCGCAGTGAAATAGAGAAGCTTAAACTTGTTTTAAAGAAACTCATATGAAAATAAAATGTTGTCATTATTGTAGTTAGGTTAAAGAGACAAAAGATATTTTAACTAAACTCAATGAAAATAATGTTATCCTTATTGAGCCAGTTAAATTTGAAGCAAAGAGGGAAAACATATTTTAACTAAACTCATATAATAATATAGTCCTTATTGCTACAGTTGCGTTAAAGATCCAAAACATATTTTAAGAAAACTGGGTTTAAATCAAGGTTTCTGAAGGACAGATATGCTTTTTAGAGATTCACTCTAATCAAACTAGTATATAATATATTGACTATATTCAGAAGCAAGTATTGAAATTCGGTTTTAATTTCGACTTCATAATAATAATAATAAGTACACATGACAACAACGTCTAGGCCTCAAACTAAGCATTAGCTTGTGTTTTAAATTGGGTACCAAGCGAAGACACCACATACATTTAACAACCAAGACCCGGTACCAGTATCGATATTCATCATATAAATACTGACCCGACCTGGAATTCGAACCCGGGACCTCCAGCTTCGTAGGCAGGGTCGCTACCTACTAGGCTAAGCGGTCGTCTTGACTACTTCGGATAGATAATCAACGTCGCAACATCTCGACATATAATATATTTTTAGCCCTGTGTTTAGATTATAATGACAGTTTTTAAGGCTTGATAAAATTAGAGGGACAGACGCTTTGTGACGGTAACCAAAAAAAAAAGAATGAAATCCATAACATTGTGAAATATGTATTCTTGTTTTATACATTTAAAATTGGATTTTCCGTAATAAACATTCATTAATTTGGAGTTAAACGTTAAATGATACTAATGGTTGCTGGATAATTTTGTTGCACGTTTTTTTTGGTGTTATTTACTTTTTACGCCAAATAATACAATTAAAATACTAGGTAAAAGTTTTTTTTTTTTTAAATATATACTCTCATACAATCTATGTCTATATTTTAATTTGTTTTCTTATATTTGGTGTTTAATCGTTGCTTCTTCACTATTAATATCGAAAACCAAACGTTTAAAAACTTTTCAATTCGAGGGGCAAAATTGAGATAAATTAGAAATCCAAGAATATTGATCACGAATTATCTAAGAGATGGCGAAACAGAAAAATTTGTGAAACCGTCGGAAGGAACACTAGTTATAAAATTGCTTGAAATACAAATAAGGCGATGACTTGTTAGTAGTTTAGTATTTTTGAAAGAGCAAAAGGAGAGCGAGGAAAAAGTGACAAAAGAAGAAAAAAATAAGAGAAGGGATAGGTGAATAAGGAAGTAATATGCATAAATTATATTAAAAAAATCCACAGATTATGCAGTCCCCGCAACCATCGGTTTCATTGAAAATGAACCTAACCAAACCCGATTTTCACAGATTATTTTATTTTATTGCCACGAAAACGTGGCACTATTCTTTTCAACTCTTTAAACTCAGAAATAAATCAACGAAAAAATTCTCTGCTACCCGTGCGAAGCCGGGGCATGCGAAATGTTGTCGCTAGTTCAACATATTTGAAACATTTAGGTTTTAAACTGCAGCCTCTGATATCCTTAAACGTTCTGACCTCGATAATTAAGCATTCGAACGAATACAGGCCGAAAGACGATGACCGTAATGTTAACAAGTTCCCGAACGTCCATAAAATCTAACATGTGATGTCAAATTTCTTGTTCGATATTTAACCGATTTCCAAAATTTTGGTCTCAAACTGTAGCTACCGACGCCCTTTAACCTTTTGTACCACACTTTGAAGTGATCCGACGAATACCCTCTGAAATATAGTAACTTATATCCACAAACACCAGCGATCGACCAAAAAATCTCATCTTTCGGAAATAATTTCTCTTACAATTACCAACCGATTTCCAAAAACTTGGTCTCAAACCGTAGCTACGTTAATGGCCGAGATACTATTTTTTTTTAATTTTCGATATCGGTCCCCGTTCTCGAAATAATTTGGATTTAGTAAAAAAAAATCCGAAAAAATCATGATTTTTTTACATTTTCCAATTTTTTTCTAAAACTACTTAACGGACTTCCAAAATTTTGATGTCATACAATGCACAACTAAATTCTTAATCTTTTAAAACCTTAAAATCTTGGCTAGACCTCATACCCTCGGAGTTATGGCCAAAAATGCGTTTCCCGTGAAATGGATATGATAGTCATTTTCAATGACAAAACTAGATTTGCTTATATGATTGTTGGGAGGTGTTGTTCACGAAATCTAAATTGCATATGCACAACTTAACTTATCAAAAGATTTAGATTTGAGGAATGATCTTATTAAATGTAATCATAGTGATGTATCTTCTATTTACAACGAATGATAAAATCTACCAAAATTATTCAATATTGTCACACTAAGCAGATTTTTCGAAATGCAGCAACAGACGAATACTGCGGACATCTTCGTCAATAGGTCATTGTGCGATGGCGCTCTAATCAATCCCTCAACTTCTATCAATTATAATGTTAAAAAATACAAACACATACAGACATTGTTTTGTTTTTCTTCACTTCACTTCATCAGCCCATTTTTACCCCACTGCAGAGGCTTAGGTCTCCCTCTGGGAGAGGGGGGGGGGCTTGGAGCTTAAATCCACCACGCTGCTCCACTGCGGGTTGGGGATTGTAACGACCGCCATCTATTGACAGCGTTTTGTTTTTAAATGTTAAATATTACGGTTTTTATATATAAAACTGAAATTAGAGTGCGATCGGTAAATAGACGAATCTGGTTATATACTAAAACGGATTGTCAATTGAAATTGATTTGAGTTCATTAAATACTTGTCTTTTCATTGACATGAAATCTGTCTAAGATTTTCCAATAGTCGACATCTTCGAAGTCAATACAAAGCTTAGAACGTTCACCCGGCGAGACACCCGGCCGAGTATATCTAGGAAATTTCATTTACTACGATATGTCACGTATTTTACTATACATCGAAACTCATAACACAAGAAACATCGACTAAGCTATTCAAAGGCAGCAATGGAAAACGCAAAAAACGAAAAAACACGTCGTAAATTCGCGATGTAGCACGCCAGCAGGGCAATAAGAAGAGATTATCCTTCAGTGAAAATATGAATTAACTTAAGGTATTACTTCTGGCAATGCATAGACGGATGAAAAGCGGCCAGGTCTTTTGGAAGGAACATTTTTATGAGCTGTTTTTCAATAACTATGTACTTAAGGCGACATTTTTTAATATCACAAAGACACTCTTTCATATTAGAAAATCTTTTACCTAAAAAATATCGCTTGGGCTCATGAGCTTATAAGCAATATTATTATAGAGTGAGCAGCAGTTACTAAAATGCGTTACGTTCAAATAACAAATCTAATTTAGATATGTATAAAATAAAAATAAATAAAAATAAAATAAAATTCTGTAGTAACAATAAATCTTATATGTAAAACGGACGAGTGGATTTATGTTATACGCAGAAAAGTCGGTACAGTGATATAAAACAGGCGTCTTCACAAAATTAGCAGCAATTAATATACACTGTAAATGTTCGTTAAGGACTCTTGGTCCCACCGCTTGTTTCCCCCAGTGGGTTCAGCAGGATTTTCAAATCCTTGTCGTTCCTCTTAGGTTGTAGAACCAATGGTCTTAGTTTTAAAGAGCAAATTTTTGGGCTTGTGGACCCATTGATGAGTTTTAACAAAAACCTCTTTTAATACACACAATTTAAAAAAAAATTGTAAAAAATTATTACTATGTGTATTGTCATGTATGCTAACCTAACTCAATGTATACATTTTTATGATTTTTGTTTAAAACTTGTTGTTATAATTTTCACCTACCGACCGACGTTGTAGTGGGTATGCGTTTAGGGTGTGATCTTGGCATGACGTTTTTACCAATGTTATCATCTAGCGTCAGAACGGGCTGAATTAGTTTTTATGAAACCAAACCTATTCCATAAATCCATAACGGAGGATGCGTTACTACTAAGTTTATGGTAGGAACGATTAGGTAATAAACAATTAAAGTTAATAAATTAATATTACTATTTAACTGGATATTAGTTATTTTTTTTATTTCATTATCAACATATTACCAAAAAATTATTACGTATGTAAAATTATAACTGTCCAATAGTTTCAATAGTGAAACCTATATTCATTGCCGAAATTGAGACAGAATATCACCTAAATTAGAATAAACATAAATTCTTGTAGCTATTTGCAATCAAATAATGGGTTCCTACTATTTGATTTATTTTTTACGACTGATATAACAGTGCCATCAACGTGTTTGATAATTATTCTTCACTTCTTCTTCACTCCATCAGCCCATTTTTACCCCACTTCAGGGGCTTAGGCCTCCCCCAGGGTGAGGAGGAGGGCTTGGAGCTTAAATCCACCACGCTGCTCCACTGCGGGTTGGGGACTGTAACGACCGCCATCTACTGACAGCGTTCGGGACCGACTGCTTAACGTGCTCTCCGAAGCACGTTATAATTATAATATTATAATTCGGATAATTATTCACAACGACCTATATTTCAAGTGTCGGTGCACTTGTACGGCCAGTATTTTTATTATAGAAGGAGTGGGTCCAACAGGATTCACAAATCCTAATCTTCCACCCATCTTGTGCAGTAGAACCTCGAGGATTTGAAAATCTTGCTGGACTGGAAGAACTAAGCTGTGGGACCAACAGTACGTAACGGAAATGTTTTATAGGACATTATGCAGCGAAATAACGAATTGAGTGCAACATATAAAATAGCGGTAAGGTCACCAAATTTGAAGTACCAATTAAGAACAATAAGAAATCTTAATAAATATGTAAATAGAGCGAGATTTCCAATTTTTCTCTAGTTCGTATGCGTAGAATGTGAACGTTTACAATTCGGATCAACTAATTTCTTTTCGTTTTCATTTCCTTTTATAGAGCTATCAAAATGTAAAGAAAGGTAAAGTTCTATTAACGAACACGAACTGCTTAAACGAAACCACACTATATCTAAAACAACCGATGAAAACGAATCTTGCATATATTGTTTTGAATGATACTACTGAACAATTTACAATTTTTGCCGCTCAAATTAGATGCGCAAGACAGCCGTTGGCCATCATTTTCGCCGGCACTTTGGCGGGACCGAACACAGCGCTGCTTTACCTCTCTCGACTTTTCCATATCTCCACGTTCCCATTACGCATTTCCAAAGTGGATTAAAAGGAAACATAACTCGCCGAGCCGACCGACTAAAAAGGAAGCGTGCGCGGCTTGCACAATCCTGGCAGCTAGCTGTTAGTGCGAGCGACGCGAAATTGGCCAATTTGTTTATTTGTTTTCATTGGCCGTACTGAACTTGACTCCCATTATCGCATTCACGAGAGGAAGGCGCATTATTTATTCGATTATCCGTGGGACCGCGGCGGCCCGCTTCGGCACCTTTACACAAATAGACATTTGGGTTAGGTCGGATCAGATTTTTACGGAACTGTCTCTTTCTGCTCTGTTGTTCTCTTAGATCGTACTCCGGTCGTCCGGTCCATACCTTAGTCGGTTTTATGCTAGAGTTAGGATGCAGTTTTGTTTAAGTTTTTAAAGTTTAAAATTTAGTCTGTGTATATAACTATAATAAATCGAAGTAGTCAATGAAGTACCACAATTTTTTCAAAATTTTAATTCGTAGGTAAGATTTAGTTATTTTTTGCTTTAGTTTTTTAACTTAATGAAATTTAACCCGACCTATATAACATAACACATTGAAGATGTCGATAAGGTGTGATTTAATACGTTGACTTTTGGGTTAGGTCGACGAGACTCTTGCTTATATGTAACTGTTCTTTTATTCTGTGACTTTTTTACAAAATGCACCGATCTTGAAGGCTTTAACGTCTCGGTCGATTCGAAACATTGTTTTATAAATTTTTTAGTTAACAAAGAACTTACTCTGCGCATGTAACTATTAACAAATTGAAGATTTTGATAAACTAATTAAATCTAATTTCAATCTCGATTTCTTGTAAATTTTTGAAAATTGATTTTATAATATTTACATCAAATGAAACCCTAAGAGAAGGTAAACACTGAAAAGTTACAGTACAATCAATCAATATTAAGTAGGTTTATTAAAACTTATCTTATTATTTGTATAGGAATAAATAAAAAACTCACAAAAGAGAGTATTTAAAGAACCAAAGAATGAGTCCAATTCATGATGTGTAGTACACCATGTGTAATATATATATATAGTAATAAATAAATAACTTTTCAGAAATGTAGAGCTATGATTCGGCAAACATTTTAAATTATTATTTTTTGGTATAACGAAAAGCTGCGGAGAGCTGTGGACAAAGCAACTGTAGCTATAATAGTGTACGTGGCCGTACGCTTCAACAATTTATGATAATGGTAATAATTTTAGGGCTTTTAACTAAAGTTATGTGAAACAGAATAAACTTCTAATCGATATTTTCATCACAATCTAAACTAAATGAAAGGAAAATTTGTTTATATTTATTCTGGAAGAGATGTTTTCCTCAACAACATACGTAAAAGTCATAAATTTGAAAAAAAAAAACAAATGCAAATGTTACGAAATGTATAATATGTATGATTGTCTTTAAATCACACAAAAATCACAAAGCTACTATAGTTATGTTGTACGTGTTTTTTTTTTGGGCAGTATATAGACTATAGTGGGCTAGATACTTTTCATCCCCGGAATCAGTCAGATTTATGCTAACGTGACGTGGGTAACCTTCATAAAATAAACAAATTAAGAGGCGATAAGTAAAGAATTTCTTTAAATTAAATAGAGCAACATTTAAAAAAAATCGACGCTAGGTGGCAGGGGAAGTCAGTTGTAGGTATGAAGCCGCTGGCATCGTGACGTTATGATTGTCTATGTGTTCGGTATTATATACATATAGATAAAGTTACTCTTATAAATTTGAAAAGCATAAACTAAATGTATGAGAAAACTCTATCGATTTTATCAAAACATGTATCATTGGCATAAAGTCGCGGATAAAACTTATATAGTTACTATAAAGTTGAGTAAATAAATAACTTTCAAGTACTCGATAAGCAGTTTACTTATTACTGAATTAAGGCGTTACAGCTGCAATATCATTAATGATCTAAGTGCAAAAAATATGGAAAATAACAAGAGAGGAAGCGTAGCACGATGCGTCAGCAAGAATGAAATTATTGCGTTCAGTAACGAGGACACGATCGATTCGCAAAAGCCCCGACGAAAGCTTCGGCGGAAGCGCGCCACGACACGCGCCGGCGACCACGGCCGCGCCACCACGCGACTTTACAACTTTATCCACTTCCACAACTCGGGTAAAAGCTCACACGAAAGTAGACTGAGGGCGGTCGCCGCGTACCTTCTCTCTCCGCGTGATCCATAGGCGGCTGCCTCCAGGGGTGAAGGCGCCTGGCCGACACCAGTGAGCGGACTTCGCGATCGCGTGGCGAGCGCGCGGGCCAAGAACGCAACACACCACAAACTCACTCGCCGTTCGGCAACTGGCGGCTTGGCGGGTTGGCGGGCGCGCTGGCTTGGCGGGGCGTGCGGCGCAGCTGCCATGGGCGACCAATCGCAGGCTCGGTCACGTGACGCGGTCGCTTCGCAAGAGCGGGACGCACACACACACTTGTTTACAAATAATAATAATAGCGGGGGCTACGCGGCTAGTGCGGCTACGAGCCTGCCGTCGTGCCGGCTACGCGGAGCCGAGCTACGTCGCCGCACAGCTGTCGCTTGCATTTGGCGGGATTCGAATCGAATGCGTTCGTTTCGCTTCGATCTGTTTACGCGCTTCTCGCGGCGCATCGATCGCTCGTTCGTGGAGCTTTCGCTAACGCACTGAGCTTTCTTTTCGAACTTGTAACGTCTGTAGTTTGCGATAAAATATATCAAATTATTACGAAAGAGACAAGGGTTTAAGAACTTTACATTTCTTTAAAAATAAATAGGGTTTCATAAACACCCCTGGTGTGCGACAGGTCTATTGCGATTGTTCAAGTCGAGGCAGGTTGTAAGGTGCGAAGAGGGTTTGTGGAACGCGGGACTCGCTGTCGCCCTCCCCTAGCGGCCGGAGCCCGATCAGGGCGTCTCTGCATGGGACCACTTCGCCCTTTGACATAGAAAATCTTGTCTAAACGAGTTCCTAATCGTCCCTTCTCTTGCAATATTTTTGTCACCTGCAAAGAACACATTAGAAAGCAAATGGTCAGTATTTAATTACTCGGTGGTTATTTACATTTTAAACAGTAAACTAAAAACGATGTAAAGATTACCACCAAAAAAACTTTACCCGAAAATAAAATTATACTTTAATAAAATCTTAATTCCTTTTGACGCTGCCGAAGCCTACATCTGACAAGCAATTTATATGTAGCATACTCTCATACGATAATTTAATTTCTGACTTGCAATTACAAAATTAGGTTTGCTCCGTCTCAGTCGATCGGGAGTCAATTTGTTAAGAAAAGCTCCGACGCCTCCCTCCTCACTCCCCGTGGTCCCGTGCCAGTGAGTCATCAAATTTTCACCGACCTATGCAACCGGCGTTACCCCATAGTGAAGCTACTATTTGTCATACTTGATAATGAAACATCTGCTTAGTTCACGCAATTATATTTTTTTTATGTTTATATTAAATTGAACGGTAATGGTTTTAAATTATAATTTCTATTTAAAAGAAGGGAAACGATTCAGTGCACGAAAATTGCTTTTGGCAACATCTAAAAAATAAGTTTGTTAATTACTTTTAACAGGATTTCTTTTTTACTTAAACATTGGTTGCGCTAAGTTTGGGAATCACTTGTCAATTAATATACATTATTAAAATTAGTTACTATGTTTCAGTGCTAAAATGTTGACTATAGAACTAAATAATTACGTATAACAAGCTTTTATTTTTTAAAAAAAAGCTTGTTAATTAGTAAGGGAGACCCGTAGTGATTCAAGCAGAGTAAATAAATTTGATATCAACGTTTGGTTGTAATAGAGTCACAAATGTCAAATGTCAAACGCAATTTCGCAAGGGTGAAGGCCGGCACGCGGGGACCTCGCGGACTAAACTCTTACTGAAATTCGCTAACTCGCAGCGGGTACACACCAGTTAACTAGAGTATAAGTGGTTAGATGGTAAGCGCAGAAAAGAGCTTCTAGTCGATTCGTATTTTTATGGATTCAAGTGAAATTATCACAGTGCACTTTGATATGTCACTTCCCATGCGAATTGTCACTTGAAACAGTACGGGTAATAAGTATTTTTCCAAGGAGCCAGCTAACTTTAAAGCATTAGCTTAAGATGGCAAGAAAAAAGGATATTATTGTTGCACTTAGATCAGTCTAGCAGGAGCAATTTTTTCCTTTGTTATGCATCTATGTCTAAATTTTACTTTCAGCAAAAATTACACTTGGATCACAATGGTTCTCCCTTAAACATATATAAAATAAAAGTTACAATTTATAATATTAACTCATTCGATCCTGATAGCTACTGTGACGTAATATCTGTATTGTGAAAGGTCCCAGTTACGATTTCCGGTTTGATTATGAATTAAAATTTCTCTTTTTGTTGTCCGAGTATGGGTGTCGAAGTACGCTCCCGTGTTTGTAAGTGTTGTTGCTTAGCCTATGTTAAGGGATCAAATTTGATGCCAATGAAAATATGTGTGCGATATATAAGATTACTCGGTTATATACGTGGTAATCAGAAAATGTATATAAGGTTAGTAAAGAGAAATGAGGAATAAAGATATGCCTATTTTGGCTTTTTTTTTTTGTTTTACCCTTGCGGTGGGAAGGTCGATTAAACTCTACAGTTTCTACAGGGTATGTGGGAGTTGTACCCACTAAACAACCGTCTGAAACAGAATAAGGACGCATGTCGTTAGCCCGAAAGGTCCAACGACTTAATCGAAGCGGTCAGGAGGCACACTAGGGTGTCACCGGCGCAAAGATGTCGAGAAACCCTTAACAGTTACTCGATGCGAAATAAGCCTATATTGTCGTTTTGATCAGCACCTACTGGATGTTTAATACTACGTAATGCGCGTTCCTACTGCATTAAAAGTCTATTTATTATTAAAAGCTAAGCTGAGTATTATTGAAGAAAAAAATCAGTACTGAAGTTCCTTATCAATTACATTTGATAAAAAAAATAACCTTTGGATTCTTCTAAAGAATTAATTTTATGTTTTTTTTTTCTCTCTATGTACTAAGTGTTTAAATTCAGAGTATCCTATCACTTAAAAAAATCGCTTATATCGCTTAAAAAATCGTTTATATTTTTAGGTGTTTTTATTATATGAATAATTTTTCTTATTTGTTACTCCACCTCATCATTTCAGCCTTTTTTCAGGTCATCGGTCCATCTAGTCGGGGGACGCCCGACTTTACGTTTCCCGTGCGTGGTCTCCACAGAAGAACCTTTTATCCCCATAGAGTATCGGTTCTGCGACACGACTGCGGCCGGACCACTGCCACTTCAGCTTGCTGATTCTTAGAGCTATGGCGGTAAGAATCGTTCTTCTGCGGATGTCCTTGTTCCGGATTTTCTCACTGAACGACTTTGAATTTATGTACAAGTACCAGAGCAAAGGGCATCTCTTCATACGTCATTACCGGCAGAACGCACTGGTTGAAGACTTTCGTCTTCAAGCATTGAGGCAAGTTAGACGAGAAAACGTAGTGCAGCTTCCGATTACTTCCGGCTGCCCAACCTCTAATAAACTTGATTGTTTCTATATATGTATTTAGTAATATGTAATTATTAAAGAAAAATAAATATTATTCTTAAATGCTCTACCTACTTAATTGGTGACCAAGCTATGAAAACTATGTCACATATCTCGATTTAATCAAATCAGTTTAATTTTATGACAAAATCATAAATATACTACATATATTATATAAACACTTCGATGTTCTTTGAGGTCACTTAAAAATAAATAAATTTATTACCTATTTATTACCTATTTATTAATTAAAATTAAATTCATTAATAATAAATAAATTCCTTATATTTTCGAGTACTACGTACGTACAATAACTCTACCATTTAGGTACATATTCGCTTATAAAGATATCGTACTAACTCTATATTTCTGATCTTTTCATGTAGGTAAGTACCAACCGTGCGAAGTTCCGTTTTCCAGAGTCGAATTAATTTCGTTAATGAAGAGCACGTACGACACTTCTCGTCGAATGCTGAGACATTATTATTTTTACGCGCATATACATATAAATTCTTGATTAAAACTTGTTTAGACAAAGTTGTTCTTTATCTCTAATTAAAAGAGTGCGTGCTTACAGATAGTCAAACGTGCATTAAAGGATAAACTTCTAAAAGAAATATTTAAATTTCATTATATATTTTGTTTGCATTTTAATGACAAAACATTTTGAAACCTACGAATAATATTTTAATTTTAATTTATTATTAATATTTATTTAAGCTTTTGTTTTTGATTCATTTAGATTTATATTACAATATGTTAATAAATGAAAATCTGAAATTTCGACGTTTTTCTTTCTTTTCGAATCAATCTGTTTCAAAAAATGTGATAATAAATCTTATTTGATATCAGTCAGCCACTTAGATGCATCTCAAAACTTAATTTAAAAGTAAAAAAAAAAATTAACGAAGATAAATTTTTTATCGTATTGTAATTATCATTATGTTATAACACTTTTATCATTGCACATGGATTATGGATTTAGAATCTTTCAGGGCAAGACCAGAATACTTCACTTCACTTCATCGGCCCTTTTTTACCCCACTGCAGGGGCTTAGGCCTCCCCCATGGAGAGGGGGTTTTAGAGCTTAAATCCACCACGCTGCTCCATTGCGAGTGGGGGGTTGTAACGACCGCCATCTGTTGACAGCGCCAGAATACGATACTTTACTAATAATAAATATAATATATTTATTTATAATTTATAATTTATTTATTTAATATATTTATCAAGAAAATATAAAAATAGACTATAACGATAGCAAAATTAGTAAACAAAATTATATTCGGTCGAAGAATATGGAAATTATAAGCTATTAAAATTTTGTCTCTGTCTCTTTCTTGTAATACAAAATGTAACATTATTTTGAATGAACTGACGTCACACATAGGTACGCTATGCGGTACTGCCCTCTCTCTCTCTAACAGGACATTTTAAACATTCATAAGTTTGTTAATAAAGATTAATTTTTTTAAATTCTTTGTTATGATATATTTAGAGAAGTCTTTCATATCTATTAAATTATTTGAAAAAGAATAGTCAACTAGCGTAAGTATATTCGACTTTCGAAATGCAAAAAATCTTGTTCGCAGCACAACACTGCGAAAAACAAAATAATGAAGGCTTCAAATATTTATTCAAACTTATAGTAGACATAATGTTCAATTAATGCGTCAAGAATTCTGAGATAGAGTCGTTGTTATTAATGACATCGAGGTATCTAATCTCAAAATTGGCATAATAAGACCTAAATCGATTAGATCAATATGTTAATCAGGTTGCATAGCGTTGGTGTGACTGTTGTGATGCCATTCAATTAAATTAAATTAAATTAAATTAAATTAATTTTTTTTCAATTCAATTCATTTAATCAGACTGTAGATACATTACATACACTTCGCTTCGTCATTCAGTAAGTATTAACATGTAAAAGCGGTACACTAAATTAGTACTGCACAATCAGAAATATGTATCATTAAAAATTCAATCTATAGGACTACAGATTATAAAACTAATACAAAATGTCGAAACTTAAAATGTCAAAGAGCATCTCGTTAAAATTGAATTTCAGCTGCTGTAAAGGGGCATTGTCAATAGCCTATACTAAGTACAATAATAATTACAAACAATAAATATAAATAATTATACAATTAAATATTAAAATAATGAATTACAAAACAAGTCAAAGGTTAATAAAAATTAATATTTTATAATTATAAGTTTACTTATTAGCTAAAAAAGCTATGTCTCTCCAAACGTCGTCCACACTCCATCATCATCCAAGTAGTCGTCAATCTTATAGTAAGCCTTATCACATAAAATTTTTTTGATAGTATTTTAAAACTTCTTTACGGAAAGACCAATAATACTTTCTGGTAATTTATTTTAAAACTTTAAACCAAGTCCCACAAACGACTTAATAGTTTTACTTAACCTAAATTTAGGGATTATTAAAGTGTTTCTATTTCTGGTATTGTGGGAATGTATGTCGTGATTTTTTTAAATATATGTTTATTTTTTTGAACATACATAAGATTTTCAAAAATGTACTGACCGGGGACCGTAATGATACCTATCTTTTTAAAAAGTTCACGAAGAGAATCTCGACGTCTAAGATTGTAAATACTTCTCACAGCCCGCTTTTGAAGAACAAATACGGAATTCACGTCAGCCACATTTCTCCACAGCAAAATCCCGTATGACAACAAGCTATTTGTCTAATTTTTCTCACCGCATAAGCAGCTGAACTAAGTCTTGCTGCTAATTTGTCTATATGTATTCCCCACTGTAAATTATTATCTATAGTGATGCCTATGAACACTGTACTATGGACAACATCCAAAACCTCATCATTGAGAACAAGAACATCGTTAGTCCTAGCTACGTTTGGCAATACAAATTTTACACATTTAGTCTTTCCTGCAATAAGAACTAAGTTGTTCTCACTGAACCATTTGTGGCCTAGCGATAATGTGTTATTAACATCCTTATAATAATGTTTGTTTCTGTCTACTTTAAAAGTTAAGGATATGTCATCAGCAAATAATACAACATTACAAAGATTCTGTAACATATATGGCAGGTCATTCATGTACACCAGAAAAAAGAACGGGCCCAGTATAGACCCTTGAGGGACTCCCATTTTGACTAGAGCACCAGCTGACTTCACACCATTTATCTTCACACTTTGAATCCTGTTCTCCAGATATGACCCTATTAAATTTAGCGCCATAACATCGAGACCATAGTGTTTAAGTTTCATCAGTAGAGTTGCATGATCAACACAGCCGAAGGCTTTGGCTAAATCGCAAAATACATCCATAGCATTCTATGACTCCTCCCAGGCCTCAAGAATATATCGTATTAAGGAGATCCCAGCATCTGTCGTCGAACGACCCCTTGTGAAACCGTATTGTTGTTCATGCAACAAATCGTTCATGCCAAAGTGTAATAACAGTTGGCCAAGAATTATTTTTTCAAAAATCTTACTAAGAACCGGAAGTATTGAAACCGGTCTAACGTTGTTTGGATCAGTTTTATCGCCCGACTTAAAGAGTTTTTGTGGAGTGCTTTTGTATTTCAATTACTCAGAAACATTAGTTTGATCTCAAAAATGCCATGTAGTTCTAAAATTATCAGTGTCCTATACATTACGCAGTGGGATACGAGAAAATTAAAATGATAATCACTTAGGAAGGCGGATCAGAAATCTTGATCCCATTCTTTCGTCACCTCGTTCACCGAATTTAAATCTAATATGTTTTTACTTTTTTAGATTCTTTAAAATTACGAAATTTACGAAGAACGTTGGTGGCACTGAGACAGCAAATGGCGTCCTTCGTTTTTTCTTGTACTAGAGATGCATATCACTTTAAAATAAAAAAAAGTATATTAAATACTTTTTTTTATGTTGAACGCTTTGAAACAATGTGTTACCTCATGACCAGTGAAAATTATTACAAACTCGTACTTACTACGTCAAAATTTAAAAAAAAATTGTTAAAAAATTCTAAGAGAAGAACGCAACACTTTTGAGGTTTTGAGGCTTGTATAGCGTTGTTGAGACAATGCTGCGTGAATATAAATCGATTATGAAGAGTAAATATTTTGTGTATAAAAGATAGGTACTAACTAAAATTACATTTTCAGCATACACCTGTAATGAATAAGATTGATTCGAGGAGCACTCACTACTGAAGAATAAATTTCAGATAGCGTATTATTTATCTCTTTGGTGTTTATGAAAACTAATATTGAATATTGTACAAAAATGATTATAAATATTGTTATATCTATCGAAGACCAAATATTTCTTAACGGTCACTATAATACCAAGAAAAATTTCAAAACTTTTTATAACGCATAGCGGTACTGCATCGCCGCGCGCCAATTTTATTGCTTCAAAAGTGCGTAATATCGATTACTTCTCTCCTCCACCCCACAACACCCCGCGACGCACTAAAAACAGTCAAAAGAAAAACGTCCTATGTCTAAACGCAGCGAATACATAAAAGCTCTTAACGGAAACGCGCATCCGCCATTTTGGCGGCTCGTGCGCGCTTTTTACGCCGTTTGACAATTGCCGCTGTGGCCCCCGCCGTGTTGCCATGGCTACCGATCTGTCACACGCACAGCACATAAAATGCAAGCATTGATTTTTTCTTCGCTTCCTCTTTCACTTTACGCGTGTAGTAACGACTTTTTGCTCGTAGTTTGTTTTTCGAAAGTGAGAGCTTTGCAATTTATCCTTTCCACTTTCGTGGGTTTTTACGTTTTTATTAAATATGATTAAACTGTAAAAGTATTTGTAATGATTTTTTAAATGGCTTTTAAAATTACATGAATTTTAAATTTGACTTTATAAATACACCCGAAAAATTAAATATTTATCATAAACTGTAATACAAATATAGTATTAAAAAAAACATCAATGTATGTGCAACCAATACTTTATTTATTTTGAGTTTAAGTTAGTAAATAATAATATTCATAATAATCATATCTTTATTTCGGAATTTATATCCATATAAGCGAGCACAGTTAAGCAAAAATTACAAATGTCAACTAAATAAAATAACTCAATAGTCGTGTGAAACTTACTAGTTTTTGAAACATTTTTTAAATGAGGATTTAACTAAAATAATGTATCTAGTTTGTAGATAACACTGTTGTGCAAGAGAGTCGATTTAGATTAAGAGAAAATACGTTAAGGTAGGTTCCGTCACATGGGCCCAAGGCTAGCTTACGGTTCCTTTCGCTATCTCTTTCAGATATATATGATCAAACATTGCCAGCTGACTCTTTCGCACTTCGTAACATTTTCAAATCCAGACTAAGGTGTGAAAACTGGTAGGTACCTATTAACATTAAATTTAAGTCACTTTTTTAACGCCCCGACTACTCGGAAAAAAACGATATTAAAGAATGTTAAATTGTCATAAATAAAACAACGTGAACACTATAAATTCAACTTTATTAAAACTACAACCAGAAAAATAGAATTTAATGTGGAATAATTTATATTGGTTAATTATATTATACTAACTCATTATTTATTAATTTATTACAGAGATCATTACATGGGTGTTTGGATAGAAAATATACAAATATTATATGTTGAACATAAATATTTACCTAAACGGCAATTTCAAAAGCATTTTAAGTTAACATGCGTTTTTTAATAAGTATAAGTTATTAGAAACTGAAGACATATACAAAATGCCTATAATGAGATAATTAATTATTTTATATCAAAAGTCATCCATTGCAAAGGTTTTTTTATTATAATTTTCTTATACTTAACTAATTACATAAAAGGTATCTAAAACTTATTACAAATATTTACATGACAAGTCGTAATCCGCAATTCTTAGATATATAATACTCGTAACCAGGAGATTATGGTATACTTAAATAATTAACAACAACTATACGCGAAACGCATGCGTTTGGATACCTCCATTTTAAGAATATTTTTATTTTGGATGGAATTTTTACAATCGAAAGTCACAAAATATCTAAACAGAAACTTTGTCAATAGTATATTAAATTCTCTAAATTGTACTACATTTGTTATTTACATGTCTTGTGTGAGAGTAATAATAATATTCAGCATTTTAAAACATTTATTTATTGGGCAGCCAAAGTACTAAAAATAAACAGCGCCATCTGTTTTCAAATAGTAAGACCAATCAAGTTCCGATTTATTAATAACAAATTATTCTAATTAGATATAATGGTACACTGACAGCAACTGGGTATCCAAAATAAATCCGTATACAAGGTTTGTCCATTGGACTCGAGTGCCACTAAACGCTTTTGAATATACTTTTGTTCGCACCGTGAAGTGTATCCTGACGGCAAGGAACACAAGCCACTGCATTGTGTTGTCCTGTTAAGAAAAATAGTATTAGTTTTGCTATTGTCCGCTAGATGGCAATACTTACAAAAATTTGAAAAAGCTTTCGAAAAAGCTCTTTGTACATAAATATATTAATGTAGGGCAAAAAAATTGTATAATTTAATAGTTCTTAAGTTACTGGGATACTTTATTTATAATAGCTGTAAGCGAATTTTTAAAAGAAATAGACACGTTCATGCACACAAATATTTATCCCGATCGGGAATCGAAACTACGTCCCTTAGCTCCGAAGTGAGGGCCTCTAACCACACGGCCATTCGGTAAGTCTCAATTCCTAATATAAAATTTGTCACACTCACGTGCATATCTCAGCGCGAACCAGCTGTGTTATGTTGTCGGGCATGTTGACGACGTATTTCCAATTGCCTCGGTTGTTGAGTGCGGCTCGAGGAGTAATGAACTCTGTACGTACACCGCACAGTTGCTCCGTCCCTGGAGCCAGCTGCCTGCGAGGCCTTTCTGCTGATGTCTCTGCGCTGTGTACGAGTGAAAAAACTAAAAAGTTGCGGACAGCAGTGAAGACCAGCTTAGCCCAGGACTAGGGTACAAAATTTTGAAGATTTTATTAACCTTTAAAATTTAACCTTTTCATTTAATTTTAAATTGACAATCAAAGAATATTTTCAAATATCTTTTCTTATGTTTTTATAGATATCAATTTTTGTAAAACAAAAAAAAACTAAATGCAATGAACCTAGAGCGCACCATTACTTAAATCTGCTACTAGTTGTGACATCCCAGCACCTTGATAAGATCCAGCCGGACTTCATCCATGTCCTTGATTGTCTATCGACCATTCATGTTTAAACGCTTTTTGCCCACTTATTAAACTATTTGGGTACTCTGTGGATTAAACATGCCTGCCAAGCATGTTTCCAGGATTCCAAAATCTTAGTGAATTCCCGACTTCCTTGTGCTGGTTATTGTAAAGTTATTGGTTTACCACTCACATTCTTAGAAACAGGATCTGTCAAACTTATTTACTATATTAGTATCTAGTAACACGAATGAAGCTCCAAGCCGCCTTATCGGTTTATCGAGGGAAGGTCTAAGCCCCTGTAGTGAGGTATACAAAGGGTTGATGGAATGGGATTGAATGGAACAGAATGGAACACGAACAATATAATACATTTGTAGTCCAATCGTTATTTTATCGCTAGAGTAGCAGAGCTGTACGTTTGTCTTTCACCTGGCCAATCCCAGCGCTATTCGTAGGGCTTCAGAGCCAGTAAGTGTGCGCGAGGCCGCAGCTTTAACAAGTTCTGCATTCCGGCGTCTGCGCACCGGTCTCGTGCCGTTTCGTCTTGCAGCTCGAACCGGGGTCACGTCATTTCGAGATGTACCGAACCTGCCGATAACCATTTCTTTTTCAACCAAACACGACATTAATATTAATATTATTAAATTATTATTACTCATATTAAAATGAAGTAGATTCATTATGAAAAATAAGTACTGCCAAATCGTTTACGTCTCAACTAAACTAATAAAAAAAACCATAGGACCAGTGGTTATTTTATTTATTTATTTATTTCTAAAACCACTGGTTCCAAGTTTTTTAAATAAATAAATAAAATAAAACCTACTTAGAACTAGTGAATGCAATAAAATACGTAGCCAATTTTGATAAAGATTGTTTGGTTTTTCCAAAATGATTAAAATAAGGCAAATAACATACGTTTCTACGCTTGCATAAATCGAATCTTCAGTTGGTTCTTACATACATCTCGTTTCTGCTGACAGCAGCAAGATCGTGGCCCGGCTGTATTCTTTTTAGCATCCTAGTACCCATAGTACCTACAGACCACTGCCTAATTGTGGATGAGAAGATCGTGTGTGAAACGTGCCAGATATTATTTAGTATTATAATTATAATATGACCAAACCACCACAACTCTTTTGTATTCTCAGAGGGCCAATCTCATTAGATTTCCACTGTCTGCTAACCGCCAAATGAAATGACAAAAGAGCATAAAGTATGCAGAAGCCTTTGATTATATAATATCTGGCTAGAGAGCAGGTGTCAAAAAAAGGAGATAAAAATATCACCTAAGAGTTCGGTCATAATTCACGCACACAGAGACCGTTTGTACATGGTTATTATAATGTAGCGAGAGTATGTGATCTGTTGGGTCACACACACAAGTATATAAATGTGGGCCTTTCATTTTAGTTGACATTGTATTGTGAGGGTCCATCCAGACACTAGATATATAATCAAAGGCATAGGTACACTGTTTTCTACTGATGAAACAGTTTTCTGTTAACTATGAAAGTTTAATATTCTATGCTATTATAGATCTTGGAAGACATGCGAGCTTGAATTTAAAATATCACATCACTATGATAAGACCATCAAAAGATATGCTCACATATTATATGGATATAATGACTAGTAAATATTTTTTTTTTCTGAGTCAGAAATGAAACCTAGGACAAAAATGTGAAAATTAAGTGCAGGTGCTTTTGAAAATTGTAGGTTATAAAATTTTGAACGTAAGAGTTGTGGTGGCCGAGGGCTAAGCACTAAGCACTCGCCTTTTATACAAAGGTAGTGAATTCGAATCCTGCTATGCTGACATCGTTATACTTCTGTGACTAAGTTTGTTAAAGGCCCCCAACACACTCCAGATCAGAGCATAGTGAGCCTACTGATTTAACTCAATATTGAGGACGAGATGTAACTTTAATAGGACAGAAGCACAGCGGAAATAGATACAGAGAGTCGACGAAAGTCTTAGACAGAGCAATCGTGAGGTAAGTGCGGGGGTGGAAGCGACCCTTCTTGAGCACAGCAGTCCTGCTGTAAAGGGTCGTACCTAAGCCCTCGCAATTATTATTATATTAAATAATATTGTTTTCACTAGGGAACCAGACAATGAATGACATTGTTTAGGAAAAGTAACTTCCGAGCGTGCTGCCTCACGATTGATCAGTTTAAGGCTGTCACTGCGGTCGCGGTTAAGAGCCGATCCGGAACGAAACCGCTGGCAGCCCGGTTTGCTATCGAAACACAAGAATATCAGTTGTGGCCCGAATCTCGTCGAAAAGAGACAATATATATCCCTTTGTTTCTAATTCAATCAATTTTGTCGTTGGGCCCTCATTGCGTTCCATGACATTCCTGAAGCGGTGAAAAGCGAAGGTCGCACCGGCATCATATGACCAACTAAGTGCGGTCCTTATTCTTGCTAGTTATGTGGGGAACATGCCGGACAACCATCTTGGGAATCCTTCTGCGGATTTCTTGATCCTTTACCAGTCGTATATCTACCTAATTCATTTTTTTTTAATATTTTGAACCAGATTCCCAATCAGACGTGGTGAACCATCTAATGGTACATTTAAATGGGAATAAAACTTTCTGCCAGTTTTGCATCTTGGCAGCTCTTTCGCGCTCTCCTCTCAATAACATTTCTTAATAAGGATTTCTCAACATTTCTCAACGTATAGCACCACCGTACCCTGTTTTATCTAGTAGGTTAGTTTACATTTAATTAACCTAATTCTTTACGGTATAAATTCCTTATGCAATATTTACATAAAATTAATTTTATTTTCGGTGAATAGAGAAGAAAAAACAAAATAATACCAAAATGTGTTGCATAGTCATTAAACTCACTTCCACCATTCTGCCGGGTTGTATTGTGTGACACCATTAGAACCTTGTCGGTACCAATCCGTCGAATCGAAGTTTGGATTGAAAGTCGGGTTATATATATTCGGATTTAAAAACCCCAAATTGTTATTTATCGAATTTTGCCTATGAAATTTCTTCTCGAAGTTATTCAGATGGTTAGGATTTTGATTCCAGTAATTTACGGGGATGTGGTAGCCGTTGAAATTGGCGCCTTTTGTGAAATTCCCTGCTGGCAGAGCGTTGACGTTGTACGGAGACGGGTCGACGGGCGCTGGTGGCTGCAACGGTATCTTCTGAGAGAAGAAATCTGAAAATGAGACATTAAAAGATAAAAGTATATTTGTTACCACACATACCGAATCTGAAGAAAAAAGAAAGGCACAGATAATGTAGTACATGATAAATCCCTACGGCATATAGCATTATATGTACGACAAGACTGTCTATTACATTTTCACGGCTAATGCCGCCTCCACATAGGCCAGCGCATTCGCCAACGCGCTGGCGCCGGTGCGCTTGCCAACGCGCTTGTGAGTAATCCACACATTGGAAGGTCATTCAGTATGGTTTGGTTCGGGCCAATGTGCGGACGGATTTAAAACGGATATTGAGTCGCTAACTGCTGCAGCTGTATATTTATTCACAGCTTATAATTACTTTGTAAATGTGTACAAGAAAAGGATGATAAAAATTTTGGGTTCCACAGGCAGTTTTCACTCTAATACAGCTCAATAAATTTAAATGTTTTCTCGTTATTCATGTTTGCTATTTCGTCAAGTTAGGTGTTAATTCGCCGCAAGAAGAAAACGTGCACTCTTGATCGCTGCTCCGGGCAAATGATCGCGCGGCCAATGTGTGGATGGTGTGCCAAGCTTGCGACAAGTGTCCTTTGATGTTTCCGACACCGCGCGGCAAGCTCGCAAGCGCGCCAGCCAACGTTCAAATACCTACCGCCAATGCGCCAACGCTTGTTCTACACATTGGGCCAGTGGCTTGGCCAGCGCACTTGCCAACGCGTTGGCCTATGTGTAGAGCCGCCATAAGCCACGCCGTGCTGTTCCCATTTTGATGAAATGTGGTATAAATAACATGGACCCTGAGAAAAGGTATAGACTACTTTTTACCACGGAAAGGTATGTTTGTTACCCTTTCACAGCTAAACCTGATTGTATTTTTAGCGGTCCCTGTATAAATATTAGGCGAAGCCGCGGGCGGGAAGCTAGTGTTTTATAAGATTTTAATAACTGATAGAAAAACATACCGTGATTGTATCCACCGTGGAACTTGTTGTGCCTGTTATACAAGTTGTCATCTACAAGCGAGATTTGATCGACGTTCGGTAAAGAATTGGGCCCATAACCGTAGGGATAATCGCTACGTCGCGAGTTGAATTCATCGCGACTTTCATCTGACAGTAGAGTGCGTATATCGTAATGTCCACCTTCGACCAGGTGGCGGATCACGTACCTGAAAAATATTGAAATGGTCAAATTACTTATTCAGTCGTTTATTTCTAATAGACTACAAGCGCGAGGAAAAAATTAACATGTGAAATGAACCACCGTGAATAACGCTTAGAAGGCTGTTACTATATCAGAAAATAACTCTGAGCACTATGCCGTCGTTTCTGAGCGGTACAGGTGAGTACGTGAGTGAATGGAATTTCTCAGGTACAAATTACGACAAATTATTAATGTACGGCTTTGTTATAGTGTATAGATGATTAAAAATAAATGTCGAAAAACCTAGTGCCGTACTAAAGTGGTGGTGCCGGAAGTCAGTGCAAATTTTTAATTCGCCGATAATTGCAGAAGCAATATAGGTCATTTATTATTGTACGGCATTTGCGTAAATCTTTTTGCACACATAGACAGATACTTTACCCGTAAACGCCGTACATATTTCCAGCGCAGGGGTCGAAAGCCAAAGGTCGCAACCCTTATCTCTGAGCAGATTATCCTTATCACTGACTTCCAGCACCACCACTTTAGTACGGCACTAGGTTCTTCGACATTTATTTTTAATCATCTATACACTATAACAAAGCCGTACATTAATAATTAGTCACAATTCCTCATTCGTACCTGAGAAATTCCATTCACTCACGTACTCATCTGTACCGCTCAGAAATGACAGCATAGTGCTCAGAGTTATTTTTTGATATAGTAACAGTCTTCTAAGCGTTATTCACGTTGATTCATTTCATAGGTAAATTTTTTCCAAAGGCTTGTTTGTATTCTATAACGTTTTACGAGGAAACGCGCGTGTCAGAAATATTCATTGCTTGCCTGCAGAGTCACACACTGTGCTATCACCTAGTCGAGGTGATCGTTCAAATTATATATAACACTGTCAAATGACATAACCATGTTATTTTAGTAAAAGTTCAGAGTACTAAATACCTATACAATTTAGTTGTTTATATTTTCAATCGCCAACGTAAATATAACCGACTAAATTGTATAGACGCCTAGTACTGTGATACTTTCCTAAGTTAATATGGCTATGTCATTTGATAGTGTTTTAATTCGAACGATTGCCTCCACTACGCGCGTTTCCACTATAGAATGCGTAACCCAGCTGAGTATAGTGTACTGCTCTTCATGCACTGTACTAAGTCTATGAGCAGATATATTTATAGTAGCAAGTACCTATTACAAATTTTGAAGCTTGTAATACGGCATTAAAAAATTTTATACTTGTATCATAGATAAGAATTATACAATTATGTTAAAAACATCCTTGATTTATTGATTTTTGAGGTTAAATTTAGTCAGGTATTATTATTATTATATACTTGAGTATCGGATTTTCTGGTGCCAATGCCAATTCAGAGGTGGTCCAAATTACTCCTCTGAATTCCACTTCATCCGCCGGAACTTTAAAGATTTTCGCGCTTGTTGCAGTTTTTGGAGTGGGGAGAAGCTTGCGAACTTGTGCAGACTCATATTTTTAGGTTCCCACGTACGCTTAAAGTATTGTATTGCGAGAACATTTTTGTGAAAAGTTATAGAATTTGTTATATTTTAAGCTCAGTAGTTTTGGACGTAATAGAGAAGGTGATGGTAAATTTTATTATATTTTTTAAATATATTTTAAACAATGCATTTCAAAAATTATAATAAAATACACATTTGTATTTCTTCTTAATGTACATTTTTATTTGATGTCACATGATGCACTCGAGGAAAGTTTTTTATTTTCTTATTTGCCCCCCAAAATCGAAGTCCGTTTATTTACTTTCATATTTAGGTCACCTAACTCTGTACATGTACCGAAATCAAACTTCTATCGTAGAGAAGATTTGGAGAAAATAGGCTATGACAGATGGACACACAGACAGTTAAATCTAAAGGCAAAAAATGGACACCGTAGTGATTCTATAAAGAATATTTTTTCTCATAAGAAATATTCCTGACCCTAAAAACAGCTGTTATAGTTAGAACAATTCGTTATTTAACTTTTGTCGATAAAATTTGCTGAAAATTGTAAAAGCTTTGATCTTTTACTTGCGGAACGTAGTACGTCGGACAATGAACGAAAGATTTTCATTTTCATACAAAAAGAAAACTTGATTTAAATAAATGTTCTTTACACGAAGTTAAATCTATTAGTAAAAAACTGTCAATATATGTTGACTCTATAATAATAATAATAATAATAATAATAATAATAATAATAATAATAATAATAATAATAATAATAATAATAATAATAATAACGCATACATCACAACAACGTCTAGGCCCCAAACTAAGCATTAGCTTGTGTTTTGGGTACCAAGCGAAGACACCACATACATATAACAACCATGACCCGGTACCAGTATCAATATTCATCATATAAATACTGACCCGACCTGGGATTCGAACCCAGGACCTCCAGCTTCGTAGGCAGGGTCACTACTCACTAGGCTACGCGGTCGTCGTATCGTATCTAAATTTGTTAATCTTTCTTGTATTTTGTTGCATCTTTTTTGGTGTATTACTGTACTCTGAGTATACATACTCTGGATAAGGGTCCGGATGCACACAGTAAGTTAGGCCGGGCAAAGCGCATCGCGGCGATTTTCCAGGCGGCGCCGGTTCAAACAAATATCCACGGCCGCTGTAACCATCGCCTCTTACGCACCACCATAGGCTCTGAAAACAATACGTAAGTCAATATATAATAATAATATTAATAAGTTGGCCATCTCACATAATATGATTATCTAGCCCTAAATTAAGCTACGGATAAACGTACTTAAATATTTTTTATAACACATTCATATATACAGATTTTTACATTCAGACACGGAATAGACTTTTTGCGACACAAATATTTATCCCGGGTGGGACCCGAGCCCGCGACTTTTGAATCTACAATCAGCGCTTGTTACTACTCATCGAAAAATTCAGTCACTAATTTATGTCATGGTGGCATCATGAAACGTTTCGTCAGTTAAACTTCGTGCTATGAGCGGTAGATAATAGTTTAAGTCAAAAGTTTGTCACATAAGGAAAGTGTAGATCAGTGCATAGTAATACACATTTATATATAAATTTACCTGGTTGTGTAACTTTATTGCTATGGCAAAATATTTCAGTTACTTTTCTTTTTCGGTAAATAAAAGAGAGGTATAAACTTGACCTTAAGGCATCGCTATTCATCCAAACGTCCATATAATCGTAATACGCTAGTTGCTATATATATATTTTTTGTTTTATGTGAAAAAGTTTTTAAAATTAAAAACCGAGTGCCGAGTGCAAGGCAATATAAATTACTTAATGCGTGGTACATAATCTGCTTTTCTTTCAACTATGCTGCAATTAAATATAATTACAAAGTTAGCACGTTTAAATTTTTCAGTAAAAATTAACTCTGTTGACGTTCCTGACTTTTTTTTTTCTTAAAATAAATGGTAATTTCTTTATGGCCAGTATTTTTAACTGTCAAACAATATATGGCCGTGTCAGGTTGGCCAACCAAACGCATGCGCGAATTAAAAAAAAAAAAAGCTATAACAATGCAGTAAAGGATTTCTATACATTTTTTCTGCTCTAGAGCAACAAAGTGCCGCTTTTTGCGGGATATAATTGCAGCATAGTTGGGATATAAAACGATTTTTATCACGTACATTACGAGATTTTTCGGAGGAAAAAGAACTCTTAATGTCATATAATGATATTAAACGAATCAACATTTTACTTGTCATACGATGTGTAAAGTTCACGAAATAATTTACTAATAGTTTGAAGTGTAGTCTTGAAAACTTATTTAAATAACTCCAATGGATTTTTTTTACTTATTTGACTTTACGTTAGACAAAATGTATTTCATCATGATTAAAGCCCATCATCATCAGCCCATCAATCAGGATGACGTGTCGCCTTCTATTTGATCGGCAGTCGCTCGTTCTTGACACGAAATTACATTCACACAATGTCGTTTAATTGGAGCGCAGCGTGGGTTAGCTTATTGCGGGCTATTATTTTGATTTACATTACACCTTTAGCCCACTTTCTGTGATTGTCTATATGCTGAACATGTGTCACCTAATCAGGATATGCAATTCATAGGTTTATGACCTAAAACTGATGAATTATATGCCTGACTGAACAAGGTGTTCGAGAATTCCTTGGATTTTAAATTACCATGCCATATTTTTCGACCATATATCTGATATATCGTACACTTAAATGAGTGAAAACATGAGCGAAATGACAGACTCATAAATTAGACAGGCCGTACGTCATGATAGGGGATGTCGTGATAGCCGGGTGATAGCGAGCCCGCTTCTTGTTTAGAAGGCCGTGGTTCGAATCCCAGGGCATGTACCAGGATATAGTAGCTCCATCTATTATTAAATAGCCGTACTAGAAAGGCATCGTCCCACCTTTATGATTTATTTCATAATAAGTTTTTTTTAGCTTATGTACATAATTATCACTGACTCGGTGCGTTGGAGAGCACGTTAAGTTGTCGGTTCCGGTTGCCACCAATAGATAGTAGTCGGTAAAATCCACCGACCCACATTGGAGTGTGGATAATGCTCCACGCCCCTTCATCCCGAAGGGAGCCTGAGCCCCTGCAGTGGGCATTAATGGGCTAATGGTACGGTACGTCATTATCATTGTTTTAACTTTTTGTTAAATTACACATGAAGCGCAATTTCTTTTCCAGTACAAATTTCATATATGGGTACACCAAATTCCACTTCAGAGCGAATATTTCAAAATCTCAACTGGTGTATATTTGGTGTGCGTGGTATACCTTTTCTCAAATTTTTGTTGTTACTACACGTGATAATTACAGGTCTCTATGAACATCCATGAACGTAATTTATAAATGTTTATTCTAATATAATTTATAAAAAATTGCTAGATTAGCATTAAAAAACCTATTTTTTTCTTTCTTTACTATAAATTAATTATATATATAACTATAAATTCATGCATGTATTTTGCAATAATCAGTAGTTGGGTACACTTTAACTATAGAGTAAATTAATTTGACAGCAGTGTTTGATTTTAATCATAGTTTTAATAGAAGAATAGGGCTTTTAGTCAATTCGTACTTTTTGAGTTTACCATTGTGAAATACATGCATAAAGAAAAAAATTAATTAATCACCTTCGAGGGTGTACCGTTTCATGGCTATTTTAATATCATTGGTATTTCAAAATCACGTGAAATATAAAATGTTATAAATATGCAGCGCATTAAGGTAGCCTTTTTACCACATTTTACTTGAGTAGCAATCTCCCCTTCTATGTGTCTTGAACCAGTGTTTCGGAAAATAAGAAAAGATCCATAATAATAGAACGTAGTACGAACTTAATAGAAGAATCCCTACGACTATCTAGGATCAACTAGTTCACCAGCTATAGCCGAGCACTGGTACACGAGTCATATTTCGACTCTGAACAAACTCATGATTTTGATTCATGATACGTATTTGTTGTTGGCATTACAACTCTACCTCGTGACCAGGACTAGATACATATTTGACAGTTTTTTATTCGGTCCTCTTTAGACTCTTTATATTTTTGTTTCAAGGCTTATAAAGGCGGTCCCACACATGTGGCAAACATGCCAAACATTGACCATTCTGTCTGTTCTATCTGTCTGTGGGACGCCATTCGTATAGGTAGTGACTTGGGCGGCAAACATTTGATATCCGTGATAGCGTGTGGATTTTCTTGCAACAAACAAATATCGACAAACATTTGTCAATTATTGAGGCGGAGTTACACGTAAAACATGTACAAATTTTAAGGCCAAATGTTTGTCCATAAGTGTGGGACCGGTGTAAAGAAACACTCACTAATTTCGGTGAAACTTTCACGTTTTATAGATGGCACTCAGCATCGGCATTTTAAATACAGAGCAGTAAGATTCACAAAGTTGATCATATAAGCAAAAGATGTGTTGGCATGATGGATGGCATAGATTTGTCGCTTCATCAAATCATGTCGAAATACTTCCGACATACACACACAATGATTACACAGTCGCCCACAATTACATTCTTTATCATTAAAATGTCAATGTCGTTAGAAGTTATGACTAAATGTTCTGAAGCCGATGAAAGTGAACAAATCGAAAAAGTACGAAATGACTAGAAGCACTTTTCTGCGCTTACAGTCTAACCACTTTTCTTCTAATTAGTTAGTGCAGGCAAGTTTCAGTTTCAGTACGCGAGGTGCCCGCGCGCTGACTTTCACCACCGCGAAATTGCGTTTGACAATTTCGATACTGTGAAGTGACGTTTCTGATTCTATTAAAACCAAACGCTGCTGTCAAATTTATTTACTCTATGGATAAACACAAGTTTTACTGGAACTTTTACGGAATTAATATTTTATCTATACGGAATACAACTGTAATGGGGTGATGTTTGTATGTGAAAGCTACTGTCAGAATTTTTTTCGTAATTCACTAATTACTTATTCCTTGAAGCCAGAAGCAAATTTTCAATTTTTGGAATTGTAATTAAAATTCTTGTATATTTTTGTTTGTACCGTTTCAACTCATATACCACTATATCGATATTGATTTTTCTAAAGGTACTAAAGCATGTTTTTATTATAAAATTTTAATTAAATAATAATTACGTTCTATTATCATATTAAGAAAGAAATATATAAATAAAATGGGTCATGGAATAGGTATGTAATGTTAAAGCCGTCTTTAAATTCTTCACTATTATGGTCAAGCAGGTTTTTATTCTAAACTTTCCGTAAAACTTGAAAATAATTTCTTTAGTTTTCAGACCTATCACGCGATTTATCTTTACATACAATTACCATATTCAGTGTTAGCAATATGTGTTGAAGTTAGGTTCAATAATTCGGAAGTTTGGTGTCGACGTACGACACGTAGATTATATAATAAAGAAGGTTTTCCCTAAACAAACGACAATATCCGTTTTCGACAGACCACGTGTTTATATTCCGCAGTCTGGTCAAGTGACACTTTCCTTTTGTCTGAGTGGAATACGACTTAGTTGCGTAACTAAAATTTAGTTTAGTGATAAACAGGATCTGGTTTAATAAGATAATTATTATTACTATCGTGTTTTTCTTTATCATGTCGTGATAGCCCAAAGCGCAACGAACCTGTCTCAAATCTATAAGGCCCCATAGGGCCATGGTTCGAATCCGGGCGTGTACTAATGAGTTTTTCTGACTTAAGTACACAACTATCACTGACTCCGTGCTTCGGAGGGCACGTTAAGCAGTCGGTCCCGGACGCTGTCAATAGATGGCGGTCGTTACAGTCCCCAACCCGCAGTGGAGCAGCGTGGTGGATTTAAGCTCCAAGCCCCCTTCCTCACCCTGGGGAGGCCTAAGCCCCTGCAGTGGGGTAAAAATGGGCTGATGAAGTGAAAATGAAGAAGTTTTTCTTTAAATAAAAGTGCCAGAATAAGGAAAGTCTATGTGGTGCACTGAGGTGTAGTTGTTTTGTATATATATACATTGTGAATGTAGTGTGAATCAGTTTTTATCTACGATTGCTCGCGCATTGTATTGACGGTACTTCTATTATTTGATTTTTAAAATACGTAAAAATTTCCACATATTTCTTGAATAATTCTTTAGATAATCTAATTATTTTGTGAAATTATAATCTACATTACTTTTCTTCTTTGCTTTTAGTACAGAAATGTGAGTGTGGTGATGCATTACTATTGTACATTATGCTAAATAACGATTTCATCTATTTTAAAGTGGAAACCGAATGTAAATCCATCAAAATTGGTTTGATAGTTCTTGAGTTATGAGACAAAAATATGTAAACTGTTGACCAGGGCGGTGAAATAGTGTATTTTCACTGTGAGAGTAAGAGTAACTACAGAGCCAAGTGCGTCTAACGAATTAATTAAATTAAAGCTCTGTTTTTCACTACCCCTGACTTTATCTAAGTATTGTGCATAAACGTAATTTACCATAATTTTTTTTGTACGTAACTTTAAATCAAATTGTATTAGTGTAATTTTATATACCATCAGTGTAATATTTGTGAATATTTTTCTATACTACATACTATAATATTGCATTAAAATTAGTGAAATGTTTATTGAGTGTTGATTATAATAGGCATATATGTATGAATTTGTAGTAAATAAAATACACGTATACAGAGATATTATTTCATCACTTTACAAGTTTTTTCTTAGACATAAATAAGGAGGTACCAATCTAAAGACTAAATTTTTTTAAACTTATTTAAAAAAGGTAGGTCTTGGAATTTTGGAACGGGCTATGCTCGTTATTTCTATGATGGACAAAATCAGGAATACTGAAATCCGTCGAAGAACTAAAATTGTCGACATAGCCGAAGTGATCAGCAAGCTGAAGTGGCAATGGGCCGGTCTCATTTGCCGTAGAACCGACAACCGATGGAGTAGACGAGTTCTAGAAAGGAGACCACGTATCGGGAAGCGAATCGTTGGACGCCCCCCGGCCAGGTGGACAGATGACCTGAAGCACCATACCGGAGGTAGTTGGATGCGAAAGGCGGAGGACCGTGTGTGGTGGTGAGCCTTGGGAGAGGCCTATATCCTGCAGTGGAGAGACACGGGCTGATTATGATGATGATGATAATGAGGATGATCAATTTCAGACTATCATAAAAACCAATTTGTGTAATACGTTTATTTATTATGTACATTGTTAATGTGTTTACACTTTCTATTAGTCATAGTTAATTATGAAATATTGAAATATCAAGTTGAGCAACTAACTTTGAGGTTTCCAAGATGATTGAGTGCGAAAGAGGAAAAACCGTATTTCCAAACACTATATTTAAATAATACCACAAGACATGTTGTGCCCTAAATTTTATGATAGAAGAATGATTAGATTGATTTTTAAAATATCGAACAATTAGAAACTAAATTGTAAATTAAAGGATGTAGTACTGACGCACGTACTATTTATTTTATTGTGTGTTTGTTTGTTTGTTTGTTTGTATGTATGTCTGTTACAATTATAACCGATGTACTAATTTCGATGATGTTTTTTGCATCACATAGACTTTAAAGCAGATTCTTCGTTGGAGCCTTCTACTCCCTCAGAAGGAAACAGGTGCGGCTGTAGAGTCCCCCCTGTACCTGGACATATTCTCATCGAGGACACGGCCCCGACGATCGATGGTAGATGCTGCAAAAGACATGTTTTTCTAAAATAGGTGCTGTACTGATTTAGATGCGGTTTTTTGCGTTACATAAATATTACATCATAACAAGTTTTTACACATGCTTTACGGTTGTAATAATAAAAATGAATCTTTATGTCTTCCAAAAACTTACGATATTTAAATATACTTATATATTTTTATTTAATTTTGTAAATGTACAATATAGTTGTTAGGCCACCAGGGAGCGTTAATATTGTTTGTTTTTTTTATTTTGTTTTTTTTAATTGTTCGTTTATATTGAATTGTTTATATAAACGGCCAGACTGATTTTAATATAGTTTTTTGCATTACGTAGATATCACTTTAAATCAGGTTCTCGTTTTACAATTGAGAGTTACCAGAAGGCGCTGCAGTAGATATGGTATATGTGAACCTATAACGTCTCACTGTTGGACACAAACCTACACATATTTTAAAAAGTATGTATAAACAAAATGAAAATAATATTAAAACTCGCGACGGTACAATTGTTAGTAAAAAAAAAAGCGGCTATGATGGTAACTAGAGTTCATTTATGTATTCGAATCTAGGGGTCACGCACGACAGTTAATCAAAATAGTTAACTTTATTATTTTAAGGTTCCAAGACAAAAATAGAGTAATTTAATGGATTTATTCTTTTTAGAGAACTGCCTTTATTTTGTCGTGGTTTCTTAATTTGACTCAGTGAAAAGTCACACTACGTTTTTTTTTCGTCTCCCAAAAAACGTAATGTGCCTCAGGTAACAAACAAACTTTTTGTTGCGTTACATTTTTGATTATTAAATGCTTTGCGTACCAGTGTAAGGAGATCATTAGATAAATAAATCACTGAAATATTTTGAAAATTAAGTTAAGAAATGACAGTGCTGGTATAAACACAATAAAATTATATTACGGACCCATATATATTAGTAAAAATCGACTTACATACACTGTGCCATTTTCCTCTAGTAACCTATCTCGCGTCAACAAAAAAGAACCAGTTTCCTATTTCCGAGTGACTAGGCCGACATAAGTTATGAGAACGTTACATCATTTTATTGTCTGCAATCGAGAGCATCCACATTGTTGAATAACGTAAACGTACGCGTCAAAGATTACGTTACAACGGATCTGTTTTTTAAGCATAATTACCTACGTTTGTGCGATTCCTGAACAGTGTTACAATTATATTCTTTTATCTTTTTATATTAACAACAATTATTATTGTCTATTCTACGTTCCCTATAAAGTAATAATATTAATCTAGTATTATATCATGAAATTGAAATAAATCTTAATTTAAAACGTGAAGAAGAATTTACATTTATAAAGATGTCTTAAGAATTAGCGCAAAGTTATGTATCCATAGTAGATTTTGTCTACTGATTTTGGTAGCGCAGACGATTTAGGATTCGTTGAAGTCGCGACAACCGACAGATCCGGGCCCCTCGCGCCAGCGAAGCCTGTCGCCGTACATGTCCAATTATATAATTTAAAAAATAATTCTATTTCATTCCATCAGCCCATTAATACCCCACTACGGAGGCTTAGGCTTCCCCTAGGGATGAGGAAACTTGGAGCTTAATCCACCATGCTGCTCCAATGCGGTTTGGGGGGTTGTAACGACTGGTACCTATTGAAGGCAACCGCGACCGACGGCTTAACGTGCTCTCTGAGGCACAGAGTCCGTGATAGTTATGTAGGTAGTTAAGTTAGAAAAAACTCATTGGTAGGTACATGTCCTGGAATTCGATCCACGGCCTTACAAACAATAAGTGAGTTCGATAACACTCGGCTATTACGACGAAAAAAATTATTGCTTTCTGCTAAACACGAACATATCCGGAAGGAATACCCGGTACCCGGTCGTAGCATCGTGAACTAACCACCGATGCACCCCATGTAAGTCAGCTGGCTATGTACGCACGCGTCAACTTAAACACATGCATATCGCAACAAGTCTAGTTAGTCCAGTACGCTACGAAGTTCCACTCACACATACGCGGCCGCCCATTGCATAGCTTCATTGGTCATTCAGTGACAGAGAATCTGGAATTTTTATTACGTCCTCTGTGGTGCTTAAATTTAAATTTGTATTAGGTATTGCATTACAATTTTGAGTTCACTGTTTGCTCCCATAGTTCACTGTAAAACAACTTCTTTATCTAGGAACTCATTGGATCCTCATTTTCGATTTTCGTGAATACATACCAGTTAACGTTGTGAAACGCAATTTTGCCAGTAGTTCGATACCAAATGGATACCAAAAAACGGGATTCAAGAATGACTTATGATTGGCAGATTTTAATAAATATAACAAATATATAAAAGTGTCGTGATAGCCCAGAGCGCAACGAACCTGTCTCAAATTTATAAGGCCCCATAGGGCCATGGTTCGAATTCGGGCGTGTACCAATGAGTTTTTCTGACTTAAGTACACAACTATTACTGACTCCGTGCTTCGGGGGGCACGTTAAGCAGTCGGTCCCGGACGCTGTCAATAGATGGTGGTCGTTACAGTCCCCAACCCGCAGTCGAGCAGCGTGGTGGATTTAAGCTCCAAGCCCCCCTTCCTCACCCTAGGGGCAGCCTAAGCCCCTGCAGTGGGGTAAAAAATGGGCTGATGAAGAACAAATATATTTTCAGATATATTACAGACATCATTCAGTTACGATTTTATAATTTAAGATAATTTTTAATAACAAAAGACAATTCTTATTTAATTAATAATAAGCTACTGAGAAACGTGATTACATGCAATTCGATTGCACTTGACAGATATTTATTGTCCTTACATATCACACATCATGGGATTCGACAAGAAATTATATATTTATCTGTCAATAAGTTAATTGTGTTGTTGGTTTTTCATACAAATAAAATAAAATAACTTTTTTATATATCTGAGTTTTTGGTATTTGCCAGTTTCATACTATATAGGACGTGAAACTATTTTAAAATATTCTACTTTGAGACAACTGTTAGCTGATGCATTATTAAGGTTCCGTGTGTAAGACACCCTATTATTTTAATCGTTGTTCATTGAACTGTCTGTGATACTTGTTCTCCAACGGCTTGAGATTTTTATCTGTATTAATTTTAGTCTATGCAAAGCATGCTACATAAAGTTCACGGAACCACTCTCTCTGTTTAATGGAATCGCTGTTAACCATTTTTTTTAGTGAAATCCACTGATAAAATCGTTCATCTCCCGACAGAATACTAACTAGTAATAGCACTTCAAATACTTTAACTTTCTAGAAACTAATGGTTTCCGGGAAACCACATAGCATGCCAATGGCAGGACCTAGTTGCCTAGACCTGATAGAGCGCTACGTTCTTCTTACAGTCAAACTGTTGGAACAGTTTCGCAGGGTATTGTAGTAAGTTGTTGTAGGCTTAATAATCAATAAATTAAAAAAAAAATGTTTTGTATTTCTTCCCAATTAATTTTAAAACTACCCAGTTCGTTTCAAAAGATACAGGCCCTTTGAATTTAGGACAGATGGACGTGCAGATGACTTGGGTTTAGTAATAAGATCCCCTTGGCAACTTTGGGTACGAAACCTTAAAAATTTAATATAGAAACACGGAATATTGTATAGTGCCTTAAGCGTCTTGTTAAAGATGAAAATAGAGCGAAAATAAAAAATAAAATTATAAATAAAAGGCGCTGTATTATTAGAAACCGTAAGGAACACGCAAACAGAGTTTTTAATATAGATATCTAATAATTCAACGAAAATAATAATAATAATAATACATGGGACTTCCCACACAGCGTCATCTAGTCCCAAAGTAAGCAAGTATTATGCTTGTGTTATGGGTTAATTACTAGACAACTGATATACATACTTAAATACTCTTTATAATATATACATTTATAAATATTTTTGCGAAGACACCACACACATATAACAACCAAGACCCGGTACCAGTATCAATATTCATCATATTAATACTGGCCCGACCTGGGATTCGAACCCGGGACCTCCAGCTTCGTAGGCAGGGTCGCTACCCACTAGGCTAAGCGGTCGTCAAGTCGTCAATCGCCAAATAAGTGCGAGATGTTTTGCTTGTATTGTATTGTATTGTATTGTTTTGTTTGTATTGTATTGCTTGTTTTGACGACCGCTTAGCCTAGTGGGTAGCGATCCTGCCTACGAAGCTAGAGGTCCCGGGTTCGAATCCCAGGTCGGGTCAGTATTAATTTGATGAATATTGATACTGGTACCGGGTCTTGGTTGTTATATATATAAAAAAAAAAAAAATATTTATATATGTATATATAATAAAGAATATTTAAGTATGTATATCAGTTGTCTAGTAACCCATAACACAAGCATAATACTTGCTTACTTTGGGACTAGATGGCTCTGTGTGGGAAGTCCCATGTATTATTATTATTATTATATTATTATTATTATTGTATTTACATGATGAAATATATTTAAATAATATTGCTGCATATTAATTAAATAAATAGTTAAAGAAAATTAAAATTGTATTATTTACCTATGGATATATGCTTTCAGAAACCGTTTTTAAAATCGGTTGCCGCAGTTCTTAAATAACGCATATGTTAATACAGACAAGTTATTCACCTACATAGTTAATAATAGTGATACATTACTTATGTTAATAAAACTGCCTACACTTGAAATTTATTAATACAATTAAAATAAATACAAAAAAAAAATATTTATAATATATTTGATTGATCTCCGCATTGTTTTATGGAGGACATGATTTTTTTTTATTTAATCGAATTATAATTATTATCCGGGTGTGGACATATTGACGACGGTATGAAATCATGACATGACGAAACAGGCCTATGTTGCTTTATATTTTATTTTGACATGTTGACTCATACACTTCCTAACTATTTATTGACATGGATATGTCACAAGACCTTCGCAAGTAAAAGTAGTTAGGTCTGCGACCCTGGTGTTACACTTTACACTTCTAGAAGCATTAAAGTAATTAGTATAAATTAAAGTAAGAAAGGTGTGTTTGTAACGTCAGACCAATTTTACTTATGATGAAATATACCTCAAATGTCAAGAAAATACTAGATTGGACTGGACTACCTACTTATTTTATTTACACAGAAACCAACGCCTCCGTTTTGAAGGGAGGCCGGTGGGGGACCGAATGCTGTGAAAAAAGCTTCATTTTCTATATTTTCATATAGATGTTAAAAAACAAAGTCTAGATTTTTATGATCGACGTATATTTGTTATAGTAAAACAACTCACAAATTCTGTTTATATATTTTTTTTAAACGTTATATAATTCATAGGTACTCAAAAAAGCTTAGATAATCAAAAATTGTTGTATAAAAAGTTCAATAATCACACTCGTTACTTTTTGTGACAGTAAAATATTTTCTTGAAGAAAAATTCTTTTATCACAATCACGTTTTATAAATTTTAATTTTTTAGCTTTTGTAAAATCAATACCAGTACCATCTGTTATTAACTAATTTTGTTTGAACCACTACATTAAGTAGGTTACACATATCTAAAACATTAATTGAATTCACGAAGTGCTGTATAGATTTGAGTGTTTTGTTCAAAAATTAAATTTTCTTGCTAATTTTATAAAGTCCAATCTCTAATTTATTTAATAAAATATCAAACAAGATTCAAGTTTCAAAGTACTGTCTTTTTACAAAATTTTCGAAACGAAAGCTGAAAAAAATAAAACAGCTTGGAACTTAATTAATATCATTTAATTGTCAGTTTACCAATATGTGAAATATTTCGTTGACTTATATACCTCGAAAACTTAAAAACAACCCAAGCAAATATGTAGTGATCTACTAGTATCATAATAATAGTTGTTGTAGTTAGCAAACGGCGCGTGCGCTTATAACTTCGTTCCTTATCTTATAATCTATCGATATTAACATACTATTTGCACGTCACGGTAAGGTTTGATGTCATAAATAGTTATCAGATTATATGTCCATTCAAATTAATTTCCAAATAAATTCATTAGCCAAGTACACTAGGAAATCCGTGTTCTGAAAAGATTGGGAACTAACGAACCGCCTGAGGCTAGAGTCGAATGAGTTGACAACTAACTAGACTCAACTAGTGTTGACCAACTAACTGGGCATTGGGTTGAACGTAATCTAAACTTATAGAGTATGTAGAACTTAAGAGGACTAAACAAAAACTTTCAGGTAAGAAAATGGTGCAAACTAATGGTTATCGAGAAAAACATGTTTAAAGTTAAATTTTTTTAGTTTTTTTTTATCATTTTTTAAACTTTTTATGTAGTTTGGTAAACTTTACACGCTCTATAAGTTTGGACTACGTTCAGCCGAACATACGTGATGTATAAACCCAGACGAGACTAATTGCTTGGTTGTACTTTTATCGCGCCCTTTGGTCTTAACTGGTCTTGTTAGCAAGCTCAGAGTTACTCAAAGTGCCAAGGATAATGCTATGCTTGAAATCGCCCTGCAAAATAGAATTATTAAAGAAGAAATCCGCAGAAGAACTGGAGTGACCGACACGTGTTGTATTCTAGGTGCCACGATTCCCACTAAGTGGATTGAACACTTCGCAACAGCCGTTTTTGCAGAGATCTAGAGCGAATGCCAAAATGTACAGCAATAGACGTCCAGCTGCTGAAATGATGATAGAACCTTTTCAGTAATAAAAGTGATTAATTAGTTATTTGTAGAACGTCTGGTGGATGAGTTGAAGCGTTTCAGATGCAGCGCTCACTGGTGATAAGCAAAACTTTCGTTCGGAAATTCCACTCAATGTGGCGCTGAGCCCATTTACTTCACCATGTGTTTTATCTAAGGAATCGTCAAATAGCACCTTAAAGGGCTGATTCAAGAATTTCAGCTGTTCTTCATTACTTCCGACTTGCTTGCTCTTTCAGACGTTGTGTCTCATAGAACTTTGTTTTTATTATCTAAAGAAATCAAAATAAACGGAAGCTGAGGCAAGCGAAAGTTTGGCACCAGGATGACTGTGGCATGTGCTTTGACATGTGCAGGACCTGCCGTGGCACATATTTGCTGATCTCCTTGCATTGCCGCTTCCAATCTTGTTGAGCATCATCTAGTTTGCACTTTTCCGTTGTATTATTGGCGTCTCTATTTGGACATCAGGTGTAACGTGTTTGTGTAACGTAAATTTGGGGTTATTTGTGTAAATTAAACATGGTGGCAAAGTTCACTATACACTCTAACGCCCATTGCATTGCTTGTTTTCGTTATTAGTATATTTCCAATCAAACTTTATGGCGTAAGGGAACATAGGCACAAGTCGCGTCGCAGTAACCATTTTTAGGTGTAGCGGGACGCAGTGGGGCGAGGGGTATATGACTGTACCTGCGCAAGCACGCCTATAGCGTTGTATTCCGATTTTCCATAAAGTTTGAGGCGAGCTATATTATACTTTGATTGCTCTTGTTCTTTTTGTTTAAAACTTTTCCGGCTGGCAAAACACTAGTCTTTATACATAGGTCATTTACATAATGTAATATACAGGCTGTAATTTTATTAATAAACTACGGAGAATACGACGCTGTGGTAATTAGTTCGATAATCAAGTGATAGTCAAGTCATCTAGATTGTCGATAAAACAGTTTTTTTTTTGTTTGTCATTTGTTATATGTTTTTAATTTGCATATTTATTATGTGGCTATTATAAATATGCAAAATTATGACAAATTCCAGTCGACGAGTAAAATGGTTGCGACATACGAACAGACAGACAGTCATGAAGAAACTAAAAGAGGTCCTTGTCAGTGCCACGGAACACCAATGATCACACGATTTGTAAGTAAAAAGAGGACCTACTCGTTCGCCAAACACTCTCACAAAAAGTCGACGGAGTTCCAAATGTTCGTTGAATAATTCATCTAATATCAAATTAATTGACTTCGTAAGCCGCTTTCGAATGCGATTACGGCATTCACATCTGTTATTGTTATTTTGACAATCCCGTGTTGACACTCTATGTACATGTATCGTTTTTGTAATCCTGTAATTTTATTTCGGTCACGGCTGATAATACCTTTTTACTTTTTTGTTAATTTAGCTACAAAATTTGGTTAACCAATATAAATTTCACTTCTCAAAATCTGTATTTTCGCTGGACAATGGGTATTGTATAACCTTACTGCAAATCATCATCACCATCAGTCCGCGTCTCTCCACTGCGGGATATAGATCTCCCAATACTTACCGCCACACGCGGTCCTTCGCCTTTCGCATCCAACTACCACCAGTATTGTGCTTCAGGTCATCTGGCCGGGAGGCGTCCAACGCTTCACATCCCGGTACGTGGCCTCCACTTGAGAACTCATCTACCCGTCACCCCTTCGGTTATCGGTTCTACGGCGACAGGTTTCAGTGTTCCTGATTTTATCCATCAAAGAAATATCGAGCATAGCCCGCTCCATGGCGTACTGAGCAACTTTAAATTTGTGGACCGGTCCTACCGTGATAGTTTATTAAAAACGAACTCGTATTCTTTTAAAAAATATATTTTCTAAATATGCTTTTCAAAAAATCACATACTGATTAAATATAAATATTTTTCGTTATCTTACGTACATGAACTGGTTATTTGTAGTAGATAACTGCCACGGCCCGCAAGTGCAGCATACCCGCACGATCGTGAGTATGCGGGCCGAGGCACAGCCGAGGCACGTATCACAGAGTCAAGTTATGCACAGTTGTGGCCAGGCTTGTATAGTACTTTCCTCAAAGATGCGTGTACATAAATGAAATTTTCGTACGTTTTCATGTATCTGTACTTCGAATTTCGGTGGTAAACAATTTTCAGTAATAGCTTTTGCAGCTTCTTGTATTTCAAATGGTGTTAAAATGTCTTTATTACTTGTAGAACTAACTCATTTTGAGTAATTATAGTAGGTAAAGTTAACATAAATTAATTATATTGACAACTGCATTATAATAATAAAAGTAGTTTAGGTAATTTGACCGCCAATTCGCCGCGTTCCAATGTCAATTTTTTTTTTTTTAAATTCATTTAATGGTGCATTCTTTTTATCGTGCCAGTTTTAAATTTAATTAAAACGATTAAAACTTAGATGATGCTTAGATGAGTTAACTCTTTAGTTGCCAATGTTCGGGTTTAAAAGAGTTCGTTCCATTTTCAAATTACATAATAGACCGCTCGAGGACGCCTGCTAAAACATTGTGGGACACTTTCTGGTCCGGTACTGCAAGTATGATTTATCCCAAAGTAGGTTGTACAAGACATGGTCGTATATCGTAGCATCTTTGATAAAAATAATTTTAAATGAAAATAAAACAAGTAATTTGTTTAGATAGTATTATTATAGCGCCATCTCACAACATTTTGAGGTAACAATTTAACGTACGTCTCGGCAACAACACAAGTACTTACCACAATTTACGAGAAGGCGCTACATTAGATAATATTTTTTTTTATTGTTTTAATTTGTGTTTTTGTAAAAAAAAATCTGCTATATAAGTAAACAAAACCTTATTAAGGGAAAGTTTTATGTCAATGACAATTTTTTTATTATCTCTGCTCATGGAACAAGACTTTATACAAGCTGACATTGTGGTCTATGGTGGTCGCTTTGCTAGTGGGGTCTACACGTTTGGATTGTAATATATTATACTAATTTATTATCATAATTTTTTAAAATTATTTTCTTACTATTTATTTCCACCCCTCCCTAGCCATTTCATGACGAAAGTCATAAAGCTTTATAATTTTTGGTATTCACTGCTTTTGCGCATACTTACATCCGGATCAGTTTCCAATGGTACTAGAATCTAAAACTATTGTTCCGCTCCTTTCATTTCTGAGATAAATCGTGGTCCAATGCTTTTGAAATTTTAAATAAAAGACGAGCTTGAAATTTCAAATGACAAATTGATATAGAAACATGCGTAGAAATTCTCTTTACATAGATTTACAAATATTTCTGTCTTAGCTGTACGTATTTCATAAATAAATAAATAAAAAAATAAAATAATAAATTATCATGTACGACGACACAAACTTAGATGAAATTTTTTTATTTCTAAGTATTTTTCGTTAAAAATTAATATTACGTACAAGAGTAAGTTTTTAGTTACAACATTAAGTTTTAAATTTAGTACGAACTTTTGTTTTTTAAATTATAATAAATTCAACCGTGTAAAAAAATGTGTCGTGCGCCCAAAGCGCAACGAACCTGTCTCAGATTTATAAGGCCCCATAGGGCCATGGTTCGAATCCGGGCGAGTACCAATGAGTTTCTCTGACTTAAGTACATAACTATCATTGACTCCGTGCTTCGGAGAGCACGTTAAGCAGTGGGGCCCGGGCGCTTTCAATAGATGGCGATCGTTACGATCCCCAACTCGCAGTGGAACAGCGTGGTGGATTTAAGCTCCAAGCCCCCTTCCCCACCCTGGGGGAGGCCTAAGCCCCTGCAGTGGGGTAAAAATGGGCCTATGAAGTGAAGTAAAGTGAAGTGAAATGTAAAAAAAATACATTTTGAAGTGGTAATATTATTTTCGTTTTTGCATTAAATTATTGCTCCATCATATTGTTTCATTTTAATTATGATGGTGAAACAAAATATATTTATTAAATTAATTAATTACACAATTGTGACTCTCGAACGTAAATCTGTCTGGCTAATATTTATGAATTTGCACTGGATACTATGCAATAGACACACCTAATTGCATTTAAAGGGCACACGTGCCACGCCCACATATCAATTTTAACTTACTTTGTGGATTCAGATGGTCATTCATCGAAAGTCGTTAATTCGTTTACAAGTTACAAGAAAACAACTTTCCATAAGATTGACCAGGCGTATGTATCCATATTCCACCGTTTTTTTTTCCATTGTAGTAAAAATAAAGCACACGTCGATGACAAGGAATTATTTAATAGCTCATTCATCTTTGTACGTATAGTAGAATAAAAAATATATAAAATAGATGATACTTTCATCACATAAATTCTGATTATCAAAATTATAGATTTGTCTAATGTTTCTAGGATATTTAAAAACATACTGATACGGTTTTATGGGTTGTTACGTTACCAGCAACGGCAAGTGTTTCCCCATCACTAGTTTATTCTGAAAGGTTTGATTAGAATCAATTGATTATTAGGTTTGATGGGATATTCCTAGTAAGCGCAAGAACGACTGAACCTTGAGTATAAAAGGCAGCACGCTTGACAAACAATTGCGTCAAAAGTGAGAGTCCCAAGTGAGAGGTCACATAATTCAAAGTGACAAGAGCATTATGAAAAGGATAAATCAATGTTGCAGAACATTGGTGGAAAGTAAAATTATTGGTTTTGTTTTTGTGTTGTATTGTGAGCGAAATGAACGTGTAAGGACTATGTCGTTCACACACGGAACACACACGGAACCTGAATCTAAATATACGTCATTTTAAATGTTTAATTTCACCTAGAAATCATAAATTATCTGTAGGACACGCGAACTGACTTCTAGATTCATATTAATAGATACGTAATGAGATTTAAGATATTTATATTTAGACAAAAATATTATTGAGAAACGGATATACGCGACGACGACGTCTTGATCAAAATCCTTGAATTGAAGATTTTTTAGAAATAAATCAAATTAATGAATTTTAATTTTTGGGGTCATATGCGTAAAATAAAATAGTATATAGGTAATAAAAATTAATAATGGGATAAAATGAATTTTTGTGACAATTTATCACAAAATATATTTAAATCCAGTCAAACCTATATATTTAATCAAACACAGTAAACCTATCTATCCGTTCGCCATTAGTCATTTGAACCAACCTCGATATTATTTATGACTGGCTTAGCTTACACCATACTAAAGATTTATATAAAGTGGGAAAATACAATTTCGTAATATTAACAGGAGTTTGCGACATGCGGATTACAAAGCAGTTACGAATTCAAATTCTTAGAGCACGCGTTAAAGTTAGCTGCGGAACCTTTGCGTGCCGCAATCTAATTTGATCGTGTTCTGTTACCATACCATTAGCGCATTAATGCCTCACTGCAGGGACTTAGGCCTCCCTCGGAATGAAGGGGCTTGGAGCTCGATCCACCACGCTGCTCTAGTGCATGTTGGTGGATTTTAACTGGGACCGACGGCTTAACGTGCTCTCCGAGGCACCGAGTAAGTGATAGTTATGTACCTACATGAGTGAGAAAAAACTCATTGGTACATGCCCTGCGCGACCCTGGGATTCAAACCACAGCCTCGTACAAGAAACAGACTCGTTACTATTCGGCTATCACAACATATTTATCATTATTATTGCATTATTATTATAGTTCAAAATTTCTAATAAACATAGGCAAGGACCAAAAATAACTATTTCTTTATCGAAAAAGTGTACCTAAACATAAAGATTTTTTCACTACTTTCCAATTTTTTCGCAGGCATTAGCAATACGTATAAAAAAATTGGCCAATTGCGAGTTGGACTCACACATGAGTAGTTCCATAACACGTTTCTTGTATGGGGACCCCCTTTAATTTTTAATTCTATTCTATTTTTATTAGTTTTTATAGTTTCGCCATGTCCGTCCGTCTGTCTGTCTGTCTGTGGTTTTTCTCGGAAACTATTGGAAATATATAAATGAATTTTGGAAGGTAGGTGTATTCTATAAACCGCTACATAACGACGTAGTAAAATTAAGATTTTTTTTTTGGATAGTTATACATATATATAATACATACATAATACATACATATATATAACCATACATGTTACTGAAGTCCGAAAAAAAATCATCGTATATTAACACGAGAAGTACCACATAATAAGTCTTAAAAAACGATATGAAGGTTTCAAACATTTTCTTTTATTTAAGTCAACAGTTGAGATATGCACTCCTAAAGTCCTAATTGTTGTTAGAGTCATGTGTCCCTCCCCCCTCTACCAGCTAAACCGTTGTTTTTGGATATGTGGAAAAAATTAATGACAAGGGTATAATATAACGTAGTTAAAAGGAAAACTATCACAGCTAACTAGACTGTATTATTTAACGAGTAATTGATCAACTTATAAAATGTACATTCATAAGTAAACATTTTGTAAATATTCCTTAGGAAATGACAGATAGCGTTTAGCCAATAAGCGAAAACTAGATGCATTTTATCTTTGTGAAGTTATTGTAAAAGATAATTTAAAAAAAAAACTTTTTATGATGAAAACTACATTGCATTACTAGGTACTATAAATTTACGCTTTCTTTTTTTTCGAGAGCTTATTCTCTTCACAATCGATACTAAAAGTCGAAGGTTCACAGTAATGAAAATTGTCTCTAGCTCTAGCACTCATGTTATTACTTTTCGGATTAGCCAGAGAGGATCGAGCGCCTTCTAAATAACTAACAAAATAAAAAGGAAATATATTTATTCAATAATTCTTAAATTACATAATGATGACTATTAATGGTTACGTTCGGTTAACGTCGCATTCGTTTTTTTATATTGTATGGTGGTACGGAACCCTTCGTGCGCGAGTACGATTCGCACTTGGCTCGTTCTTTATTTGTTGTTAAATCAGCTACAGCTAGCACACACTCCATTAAAATTTCAGGTGTAAGCAATGAACTCACAAGTACCAATCACCAAAAACGCTAAAAATACACGTTTCTTATGTATGGGGACCTTGATGGTAATTTTGTTTTCATTATTTGTTGTTATAACGGATTAAATACAAATTCTGTGAAAAAGTGTCTACCCATTGAGATTCAAACGATACAGCCCTGTACAGGACAGACGGACGGAAAATACTTTTTGTAGAAGCACTAGAAAGGGGCGACCGTAAGCGTTACAGGGAAGAGTGCCCTGCCGACGGCGCCGCCCGACAAAATTTTCAATCGGCCGCGCATCCACACTATATTATAATTTTGTTGCGCTATATCTCAAACCTGTAGGAGTGATACTAAAATAAAACACGTATTTTATTATTTTCACAGAAGATCACAAAAGATCCTATTCAAATTAGGAAGCTGATGAAAAAAATCACTCAATACAACTAAAATGTTTTTAAAAGCAAATAATAATATAAAGTAAAAACAGGAAATGATTTTGTAATATTATTAGTTTTTGTGCTGTATTTAAATTGACCATGAAATTTCTAAGAGGCGCCTTTGTGGCCTAAGTGTAGTGAAGCAATATTTGATCCACTTTCGTGAAGCGCCTAACCAAGGTCCCTCGATGATGTCATTCTAGCGACAGTTTCACGTATACCAAACTCCTGGCTTTGCATACCATGGTTAGTATTTTAGCTAGTGTTATATGACTATATCTTATATATTATTACAAATTGTATTCTATCGAGAATATAGATTTTTCGGGTTTTATGGGTTTTATGATTTTGAGATTTTACTTAAAATTTCAAATATCTATTTTGTCTGTTAATGAAAGAAAAATTACACTACGGTTTTTCGGCGAAAACTCCTATGGTGTTATGAAAAGTGATTTTTCTCTTTCGAATAGAATACGTATTCGGTACGGGGGCACACGTTGAGACCAACGTGACTAGACAGTCACATATGTGCACAAAATCCTGCTCTGTGCGAAATGGGGTACCGTAAATCAAATTCATAGTTTTCCTAGACCTTCGGTCGCCTCTTAAGGGGATAGTCTTTCTCTCTGCGGTTTCGAATCGCCATCGCCATTTCTGTTTCAATCCCTCTTCCCCGACCTATTCCTGCGTACCAGAAATGACAAGAGCGAATTCCCAAAAATACATATGAGCTACGCTTCGAAACAGCTTGCGGATCGTGATTGTTTCCACCCGTTAAATGTAAAACCAAAATTTGCAGGGTCATTAAGATAGGATGTCCCTAGGGAGGTTGTTTTTTTTTTTAATTCGCATTATTTTCGAATTCACGGTTAATTATTTTAACGAAGAATCGACGGATATCATGTTTTTCAGGATTTTATTCTAAAAAAACTAAACAAGATATCAAAAAAACGAAAATATACAGCCCTGTGACAGTATTTTTCCTATTAAGTACATATATTTTTTCAGTATATATTAATTCAGAAATACAGCGAGGATTAGACACGGGCCGAACTCTCTTTTTTTTTTGTATGAAAAGACTACCTCTTTAAGTGACGGCAATGAGAAACTACGAAAGTTTTGCGATGATTTGTTCAAGTTGTCTGTTTACTTTGCTTATACGAAAAAGATTTCGTATTAAACAAGCAAAACACTGTGTGTTCAGTAATTCTAAACGAGGCTACTACATCAAATTGACCTCATTTTAACGCTGCCTGTTGCAAATGGAATGCAGTGTCTACCTCTAATATTAGTGAGATTTTTTCAGCAACCAAGTATTATTTTTTTATGGTGTTTAAAGATACCTTTAAAAATAATAGGGAAGTCATATTGTCATAATAAAATATTTTTCATTTATTATTAAAAGTTCCGGCGGTCGCCAATCGACATAATCGTTAGTCGCCTGCCCATTCCCATGGTAAGACAGTAACTTAGGGGCGCCATAACACAATATTTTAGTACTGAGTGGTACTAAAAGAGAAGGACGTATCTTATCATTTTATCAAAAATAATAGACATTAAAATTTGGGAGGTAACGGAATAATAGTAGTTCTGTAAGAGTAAATACTTCATAGGGCATTGACCCCTTAAAAGTTGACATCGATAACCTTAATTCAAGTTTAGTAATTTTTAGTCGCGTAAGCATTACACAGTCAACACTAACAAACAAACATTCCTTTCGCTGATCTCTTCAAGTCATCGAAAGGGCGGCCTAACCACGCCTAACTGCGGCCGCGACTGCATGTCGACGCGGGCTACGCCTCAGGTTTCTGTGATACCGAATGTGATATTTGACGACAGACGAATAAGAACATTCTGAGATATTTATCCTACCCCGTTGTTTTTGGGTCAGAGGTTAAAAATTGACATACAAAAACCATATTATATAAATTTTAATATGCGAAACAAAAAATCAATTACAAAAGTACTAATTGACTAGAAGCCGTCTTCTGCGTTTACTCTCTAACCACTCACACTCTAGCTAGCTGATGCAAAATGAAGAGTTTCAGTTCGCGAGGTCCTCACACGCCGGTCTTCACCCCCGCGAAATTGCGTTTGACTTTTTCGATTATATGAAGTGACGTTTCTGACTCAAACCCAGAAATTATGATTTTCCTAAAATGAGCCAGTAAGAAGTTTAAAATCTGACTTGATTAATTATAAACTAAAGATTTTTACGATCTTACAGTGACATTACACAGAGAGATCACTTTGACGTCCTAGAGAAGGCCAGAAATTGGCATTTTTATTTTTTCACAATTGCATTGTATTTTCCAAGTCTATCCTAAAGGTTACAAATCCGACGCTTCGGTCTGTCGTTCCGTTATTTCTATTCCAGAACTTTCCTTACTCTTTCACTACGCAGTAGTTCTATTAGCCGGCAAAACTATTACAAATCTACAATCTACAATTTAGTAGATAATTTAATTAGTGTTACACACTTTTTAGTTACAAAAATTTTAACACCTATTTTCGCCCCATAACACTATACGAATATTGCATTTAGAAAAGTCCTTCCGTATAATATATCCCATTAAATCTATTCTATTTTAAAAGTTATTTACATTACAAAAAAAATCTGTGTCAAATGTCTTCTTTGTAAAAGTTTTAAGCCCAAATGTTTGGGCTTAGTGGTGGTAATAATAATAATAATATATAATAATATCTGGGGCATCCTACACAGCGCCATCTAGTCCCAAAGTAAGCAAGTATTATGGCTTGTATTATGGGGTACTAGACAACTGATATATATAATTAAATATTCTTTTTTTATAATATATACATATATAGGTACTTTTACACCTAGGCACGGAACAAATAGATATGTTCATGCACACAAATATTTGTCCCGAGCGGGAATCGAACCCCCGACCCTCGGCTCCGCAGTTAGTCTCTAACCACTCGGCCAACCGGTTAGTCAGTCAACTGAAGATTAGCCAACTAAACTTAAGTTTTGTATTGATTGTAAGCTAATATTACTTTTCTTTATCTTAAGTCGGCTAAACTTAAAATGACTAACCTGTGGGTTAAAAATTTAAAAGCGATTTAAAAAGAGAGAAAAGTGAAAGGAATTACATAATTAGGATTGTCTAATAAACTAAGTTAAATCGATATAAATTTTATTAAATCAACTTCATTTAGCAAGCCGGCTAAAGTTGGAATTTAATGTTCGAAGTAGGTATGTCGTGTTGTTTGTTAGTCTATTATATTAATAACGAGGAAAGATAAGGACGAGTTCTAAGTATTCTCGACTCAAAAGTTAGGTAACCTTTGAAAACAATAAGAAAGAGGTCGCGGGTACAGTCAGGCGCACAATGGCGCAGATGTCGCGGTTCCGGGCGGGTCACGATCCGGCGAAACAGTGTCACGGCCGGTACATGCGAGGCGAAAATTTATGTTTACTACATTAGATCTTTTATATTTAGCATTAATATAGAGACTGAGATAATGTATAATAATGTGTTAAGTTTTCACTTGTAAACATTTTAAAGAAGAAATGTTACTTCAAGGTTTATATTTAAAAGGACATCAAATCCTACCACTATTAAGTTTTAACATAACAATAATGACGACTTCATAATTTACAGTAGATCAGTACATTAATCTAACTGGAACATCCATACGTAAAATATTATTTTTACCCTCGTGTTGACGAGTTAGTTACATTTGATAACGAAAAATTGAAAAACAAAATGTTACAAAATATTTATTTTTTCCATTATTTTTAAATGAAGTTGAAAATAACTTTGGACTAGTCTTAAATATAAATATCAGTGCCTTATACAGATAATGTCAAAGTACTTTTAAAAATTACAAATTTGTAATTTATAAAAGTACTTTGAAATTCACAATACCCATTCTTGGTGTTTTATATTAAATACTCAATTTGTTCAACTTGAAAATTTACGATTTGAAATTATTCTGAAGTTATGTTAGGCTAATGTGCAGGTGAAGCATACTATAAGCAACGATAAAAAAAATGTGGCGAAGAATTACTATTGGGGTATTCTATAAGTTAAAATTATAGGAATCAGCTCCCTTGTATAACAAATCAATGCAAGGTGGCTTCAGTAAACATGAGCAATATTAACGTCGTGAATTAGGTGTCGATTACTTAGCATGTACTATTATTTCTCAACCTTGCAAACATTATTTTAAAAAAAAGTTTGTGTTTCGTGGTTACGAAGAAATAATGACGACAAGGTAATGAATGTTCGATTTCTAACTTAATTGTTGACTTTCGATAATGGCTGCAATAAAGTTCCAATAAATAAAATTAAGAATAGATTAATAAGTCAAATTACTTAAAATACCTATAATGGTCATTTCAAATACCTAATATACATGTCCAAGGTTCTATAACAAGTACCTACGCCTTGATAATTGTAAAGATTACTCATAGTCGACAAAGATTACAAAAAAAAGTGAAATAAATAATATTTTTAAATTGGCAAATTATAAAACGAATTTAACTAATTTGGAATACATAATTTTTTTTAAAGATTAAAACATTCAAATTCCAAATGTGTTGTTAATAAAAAATAAATATTTATTCTTTCACTTCACGGTACTCATTACGTGACGAATTTTTGTCACAATAAACATATTTTTTATAAACTAACTGAAATTTGAAAATACAGCTTTTTTACTTGCCTGTACACAGTGGCGACAACAAAGTCGTCGTGACAAGTGTAACGTTGTATGTTTAGGTTTTTGAAGAATGAACGTCGTCGCCTTTAAAGGACATTTTTAAAAAATATTGCAGATAATTACGAAATACCGTATCTATGTACCGTATCTATTTTGCTTATACTCGTAGTTACTCATTTCATTTTTATGCTTTTAGGGTTCTTAACCCTTCTAAGACCTTATAGAATCACTTTTATATCTGTCTGTCTTTCTATCAGTTCGGAAACCTTAGTGAAAACTTTCTTCAAATTTCCGTGGGAAACCGAAAAAATTCGTAAAGAAAACTGCGTATAAAAGTTTTTGCTTAATATCACTGACAACTAATAAATTCAATTTTGGGGTAGTGGTTACTATGGTAGCTTATAAAAAGACCTTGATAATGTGTTTAAACACAAGTAATGTGATGATTTATGATTCAATTACGGAATCGTCTACTCGCGAATCCGACCCGCACTTGACGTTTTTTTTTTAACGCGGTAACCTACTTATAGTACGCTACATATTTCCCAAGATAGGTGTTTCTGAAATCACTTTTGTGTTTTTTTTATAGATAGGTTACCTACATATATTACAGATCTCTAAATATAGATAGACAAGTAACTTCGAGTTTTAACATATTTGGTTAGGAAATATGAATCGAAATACGAAAAATTAAAAGCTTTAAAATTTAAAAAAAAATTAAGACTTTAACGTGATAAAACTGAAATATAGACGGCCTATGAATTTGAAAGGTATAATAATTAATCGATCGATCCTCACGAAAACCTTGGTATTCAAATAAACAAATATCAAATAACTTAATTTCTTAGTGAAATAATTATTTCAAAAATATTTTTATTAATAGGTATTTGTATCCGCATTACTACAAGTTTAAAATAAAATATTTCATTAAGGGGTAGAGCGTCATTGCCTTAACCGTTCAGTGAACTAATTGAAATGAGAAATATAACTTAATTTTATGTATATAAAATATAAATACAATTATCTTTATTATAACACTAAAGAAACTGATATTTAGTTCACTGAACTGTTCCACCAACTTAGGATTGTCTTGACAACAATTTATTAGTGAATGCAGGTCTATCCTTTTATAGCGTTGTTGACTCACCGTGTGCGTTAATCAGCACGTGCTACGAATTTCGTTGAATTAACGGCTATATTGTAATATTTATCCATTGTAGTTTTTATTAGAGCAGTAAATGAAACACTTTAAATAGACGCAGCAATGCATTGCGTGTTATGCTACAAACTCAATGATATGATTTCAAAATTAGCGTAATGTAACCGTACGCACGGATGCATATTTAGTATGGATGGTAGGTATTTAGTACGCCGAAATGCGATATCAAGTCATTCTGCGACATTATCCAAATAACATACAAAGACACAGCTGTGATTTCCTTCTTTCTGTTTGAAATTGGTTTGGTATCGAAGTTCATTTACATTAAATTTTAATTTTTTTTAATATTATAGGTATTTTTATATAGATATTATACCTAGATTTTCTTTGTTTGTCAAACTCAATTTCTTTGTTAATTTTCGCGCCAATTCTGACTATTTATTTAATCAAGACTTTTTTATTGGAATTGTACTGAAAAGTTAAAATGATGCAAAATATGCTGAGAAATTTTAAAAAAATGACAGTTTATTAAAAGTAAACTTAGAAATTAACTACTAAATTTAATGCTAACAGAGTCAACAACATAATTGGCTATGTAATAGTTTTTTTTTTAAATATTACAACTTAACCAAAAAGTTGTTATATCATTTGTTTCTAAGACTAAAGATATATATATAGTTAAAATGTTGACGCCGTATCAAAATTATAATATGTGTATATATATGTATATATGTATATATATATATATATGATATTTGTAACCATTCCCTGTAAACATTTAGAATCGAACTCCAGCAATGTAGGTCTACGATAGATATAATCAACCCATAGATTATTCAGGACACGGATCATAGACGGATGTTGTGTTATGATTGAGAAAATTTCATTCATATCGATAATTTTGATCGATCGTCAATTATATAAGGACACTATTAAATTAATTCGTAGTTGAGAAATGTGGCCTGTCAAACTACGCAATATATACAAGCTATATCAAAATGATCAAACTGAAACAGACGATAAATAAAATATTAATAAAATATGAATAAAGATATTTAAAGTAAATATTATTAAAAAAAGTAATGTTAAAAACAAAATCACAAGATTTTTCAAAATAATGACCGTTTATTGTTAGCACTAGCACAACAATCTATGTCAAACGAGATCAACGACCGCAATGATCCACTTCATTGTGCTAGTTAATAATATAAACACTCATTGTTTTTGAAGAAACATTATGTCGATTTTTCGTCAAATAATACATACTTCCTTTAATATTATTGATTTTTAGAATTTTTTTATACTTGTTAGTCGATATTTTATCACCTCAAATAATTTGGTCCCGCATATAAGATAGAGCATACATAGTTTTCAAGCACTTTTATTTAAATTAATAATGTTAAATAATTGTTTTTAGTAATGATAAATAATGATTTCATTATTTTTGATAATTTAAATATTTCTAATATTTTAATAATATATTATAACTTTATTATGGAAATATATTATTAATATTATAATTAAATCAGTAGTTTTAGTATTTGAACACTAACATATTATAATAAATAATATTTTGACAATAATTATCTACTGTCATTAAGAAGTCTTATTGTAATTAAATATTAGTTATTGCTTCTCAATTAAAGATTGTGGGAAAAATCGTAAAACTTGGGAAAAAAACACTTAATGACATACATTATTTTATTATTATATTAAAGCTCAAGAGGTCTTCTCTGTAGTGTAACACCTAAGAATATGCATTTAATGTACATTTTGAATATATGCCTGTTAACGACACATATTACTAATGTTTGTCGAAACGGAGGTTAAAAGTTTTATGATTGATAGCAGAAGATGTGACACATCATGTGACACACTTCTAGTTATAACGCCTGTCACACTTATTAGATACGCTTAATCCGAAACAAATTTGCGTTATGTAAACAATATTTTTTATGCGACCAACTGTGTCTGTATAAATCTAAGCAATGTCGGCAATGTAACACTTATTAACTTCATATTAAAATATAGGCTAAGTATTTCTATCCTATTCTCAAGAGAAATCAAAATATAGAAAACTAGGAGGCGTTATATGTGGAAACAAAAGCGAAAGTGAGTGGCAGTGGCAATAGAAGAAGAAGAATGTGCGGGATAAAGAAAATCTTTACGAGTTATAGTCAAACAACTCTAAACTAGAGGCGCCTTTGTCGTTATGGGGAGCAAAAGGGGTAATTATAACACGACTTTAAATAAATTCAAACGTAAAACTTACAAGTATCATTATCCTCAGTTGAAAGTTGATCCGTGTGATCACTCTCGCCATGGCCTTAAGCTGCTTCTGAAAGTATTAAATGACATGATGTCCTTTAACAATAATTACAGGTTATTAAACATAACAAGTGCTGCGCAAGACGTTTTATTATTAATTCTTGATTCCGCTGACGATATCCGAAATAATTTCGTTAGAAGTAATTTTGGTGAACCTAATGTACAGTAAAAACAATAAAATTATGTTCCCAAGACAGAGAATTCATTTAAAAAAATGCCAAACCACCAAACAATTTTTGGTACCCCCCGAACAGAGTTATACAGTTCGCAAGATATGCAAAGGCATCGATGTAGGCATAATATACGAGGAGATTTTGAACCCACCGTGTTTGGGCTCATCAGACTTATCTTCACGAGCACTTTTTTATAACACATGGAAACGAAGATCTGACGACGATATTACAAGGTGGATAATAGAACACATCAATGACTCTAGTGTACCCATCAAGTTTGGGCTCATTCGATTTGTCTGCTTGAGCACTTTTCATAGCATGATGATGTGGATATGCTGTTGGAGCTGTAAGATAACAGAATGTTTAGCCCACTACTAAACCCATCGAATTTGGGCTCATTTGATTTGTCTTCACGAGCGCTTTTCACAGCACACAAGGCTGTGGTGATGGAATTAAAAGGTGGATTTCAGAATCCGTCAGTGGCTTCTCGTAAACCCTCTATGGTAGCATGGAATGAAGAAAACTATGTTGTGCGTAATCAGCTACCCAGGTTCAAGGTGTACACGTGCTGAGAATCTGGATGTCGGAGGATGGATGCCAGAGGTAGTAAACTATATATGCCACTGACGTGCTAACCCCTGGGCACTAATACATACACAAGGATAAGTATTGTCACACTAAAGGTCTAAAATAAAGTATGTAGGTATTAATTTATTTATTTCTAAACTAGCTTTTTTTTAAAAACCTTGTACATAAAAAAATATCAACAACGTTTAAATCTCATAAACAGGTATTAAATATGAATATACATTTTATAAGTTTGAGTCTTGAAGCTTCAAAGTAATAAAAATACTAGTTTGAAATTTTCTATTCAAAATAAACCTCACGTATATGTAGCTGTACTTTTTAGAATTAAATGCTGATGATTATTTTTGAATGTTAAGATTAAGTTTTTTTCTATAAAAGCTCATTTATTAAAAGTTTTTTTTAGATTGAATTCGGCCGAAAATTATATATTCTAAAAATATTAATAATTTATTACTCAAAACTATTTCTAGTATGTTTTATAATATTATAATATAAGTTTTTTAATATTAAGAATATATTTTTTGGCGTTTTTATTTAATTTAATTTAGTTCCTGTATTCAAACACTTTTTATTATTATTATTATTATTATGTTATATATTATTTATATCAGTTGTCTTGTATCCACAGTACAAGCTTTGCTTAGTTTGGAACTAGATGGCGTCGTGTGGAATGTCCGAGGTATTATTATATTATATTATTAATTAAATGCCAGAAGAATTTTACTTACAAGACTATTTAATTTCAGTGAGTATTCCAACATTTAGCTTTTACACCTTGAAACGATTAAATGAAATTAAGTTTCTCGAAAATTCTTTAAACGACTGACTGTACGGCGTTCGCAATAGTACGTAATTCACGACGGGAATACCTCGTTTACGTATGATTGCCATCTCAACCATGACTAGTCCGTTGTACTGTCCGCGGTCCAACGAAACAGTATTTAAAAACATTTTAATATTCGTATTACAGAAACTGTTTTGCATACATTAAAGCCTGTTTGTTGAATCCGTAGTAGCTACACATAGCAGTTGCTGAAGAAATAGATAAATATGTGACGGAAGCTTTTTGTATATATTCTTGTACTCGTATATGTCAGTGATTCTATACAATATTTTATCAAGCATCATCAAAATAACTTCTTTTTAACTTTCTATGTTGTTATATCTTAATTAATTATGTCATTTCGCCAAACTATATTTTATTAATTTTCCTTTTGAATTTTCCGAATAAATGTTTAACGATAACTGAGATTAAATTGATTCTATATAATGCTAGTTATAATATTAATTTGAAAACAATAAAAAATAATGTTGCCATAACTAGATTAGCTATCATAAATGTTACAATCAAATAAGTACACCAGGAAAAATTGGGTCTCCGGCCTCATTACTTTTAAGTTTATTTTATTCGGTGAAAATAAAAATAACCAAAAATAAAATCAAAATCGTTTGAAAAATAAAGAAATTATAAGCTAATAATGAAAGGTTCCTTTTTATACCTATTTTACAAAATATAATTGTACGGTACTTATATATTTTAAAAGGAAAAAAAATAGATTAGGGAACCCAAAATATTAAGAATAGAAATTAAAAGAACATTGTTTTGTAAACATTTTTATTTAAGTTCCCTAGCCCACCTAGCCTGATGGGATTCCTTATAGTTTCTCAATGCCTATCCGTTTGTCTGTATGTGCCAACTTTTTACTTACAAACGGTCAGTGCAATAAGGCTGAGGCATAGTCATATATTTATAAATGTTACATAGGTGTGTATCAAAATATTGGAAAAAGTTCTAAGGTGCCTGCCTCCCTACTTGGAAAATGAGAGCGAAGACAAAAATGTTAATAGTGGGCTCTCGTTGAATAGGTAACTATTTTAAAATCAAGTCACTTTTGTGAAATATTCGGTTCTAAAATAGCAATAGAGTTTCACGTTCCCTCCTCTAACTCAGAAACCATTAATGTTAAAAATTCAGAAAAATATATATTAATAGCACATAGCACGAAATTACTAATAAAATTTGGGAACAACATTTTCTGTCACAGAAATTTATATTTGTCACCAAAATGTATTTCCTCATTACAATATCTATTTCCAGCAAATATTTTTTTTAGTTATTTGTCACTAAAATGTTATGTTTGTTATGAAGTTGGATACAAGGATCTTCAAATTTGAATTAGCGAACAAATGTAAATTTGTATCTAAAATAAAAGTTTGATCACCATTTTTATTGTCCGAATAAAACTCTCCTAAAAAAAAAATAAGTTCCTGACTTAAGTAATAAATTTGTGATCAAAACAAACAGATTTGTCACCTATTAAACATAATCCTATCCCTGTGCTTTTCATGCATAAGTTTTCTGTCAAGAGCCTTTTGCTACGAGTAATCACTTTACTAATTTTGTCACGCTGTATGATAATTGACTATTGGCCAAAATGTGCTTATTGACAAAAAAGTAAAAAAGGGCGCTCCCCTAAATCATAACTTTAACTAATAGTACAGTCATTATAATTATTACTTTTTTCTTACTTTAAGTAATAACGATGACCGTGATAGCCCAGATCGCAACGAACCTGTCTCAAATTTATAAGGCCATGTTTCGAATCCGGGCGTGTACCAATGAGTTTTTCTGACTTAAGTACATTAACTATCACTGACTCCGTGCCTCGGAGAGCACGTTAAGCAGTCAGTCCCGGACGCTGTCAATAGATGGCGGTCGTTACAATCCCCAACCCGCAGTGGAGTAGCGTGGTGGATTTATGCTCCAAACCCCCTCCTCACCCTAGGGGAGGCCTAAGCCCCTGCAGTGGGGTAAAATGGGCTGCTGATGATGATGATGACCGAATCAGTGATTAAATAAACATTATAATAAAAATATCGTAGTTTTTATTTTTTATATTTAAAACCTAACCATTGTCATCGCAATTTAACATTTACGTATTTAATTGATTTTCAAGTGACAGATTTGTGTATATTGGTAACAATATTAATTTAATTTAGTCTTACAGTTCTAAAATCAAACCTTTCATTATGTTTGCTTATCTAATTTACTTGATAATTGCTATTTTAAATAAATTTTTAGGTAAGGGTTTTGATATTGTTTTGTGATTCGATTTTAGTGACAGATCTGTTATTTTAAAGACAAACTTGATTACTTTGATCATTAAATATGTATTTGTTTAGGTTTGCTAAAATCATGCCCATAAAATTTTAAGGACTATCAAGGTCAACTAGTAAGATTTATAACCGAAGAAGTGAACGCGTGTAATTCAAATAGTAAATACTTCAGGATTTTATTTTATTATGATTTTTCTTGTTGGTATGATTGCAGAACCCTACTTTATGCATGATCCGCACTTTATCGGTTTTTTTTCTCAGTACAGTCTGTTTGAAATTAGTGTCAGTGACAAAATTTAGAATATTTGCCAATAGTTCTTTACCAACGGGTGAAAAAAGAAAATTATATCCAACAACACTTTCCTCATTTTTGTATGTTGTTACGACAGATAGACTAGTAATTCTATATTTGAGAGAAAAACGGAAACTTGTGCGTGAGTCCTTTTGCACTACGAAAGCAGCAAATTAATTCTTGTTTTTATTCCTATAAATTTCGTTCATGACTTTTTCGACAACTGGTTTATATTTGCATTTCGCTGAGGTCAAAATTTAATGGTTTCGGGAAGTACGTATCGAGACTTCGAAGGTTTCCTTCGATTAGGCGGTCCATTGATGTCTACCATATTTCTTATTGAACCAAAGTATGAACGGGGATAGTGTTTACAGAAGGGCTTGTATCGCCTTTTGTTGTCTAGCGAAATAAAAATATAAATGACTTGGTGTGAGTTTTACTGAGCGCACACGGAACATGATTTCGTAGCTATATAAATGCGCATTTAAATAAACAGTACGTATGTTTGTTAGATAATTATCAGATGAACATTTCTTACATCGTGAATATTAATAAAACTAACTTCGAAACTGATTTTTTAATTTATTAATTTATAGATAGAAAATTAAAAAAAATGTGAAGTCACACTAGGGAGGAGGGGTCTCACAAATGTGACCAACTGTGACAAGGACAGGGGAGGGGTCAATAAATCACGTAATTGTGATTCTTATTGTTTTAAGGAAACGCAGAAAATATTCATAGCTTTTTTTTTTCAATACATGTGCTATTAATACGGTCCTTACTACATCGAAACTTGGATCGTAATGTTGTATTTTACGGACCCTAGACCCTTTTCTTTAAACTAATCACAAACGAGCGTTTTGTTTGGAACGCAAGCGTAAACCGCGGAAATTATTCCCGCTGCCGCCATTGTTATATTTGAAGTACCTAATTTTAATCGCAAATGTATTGAAAAACGGCATATGATGCTCGTGCTCAGTAAGCTGGCTATTATAGTCATCGGTTTACAACAATCCGCCGATCCGTACTTCGATCATAATGTACTATTGTGTACTTAATTACTTATATTTTAAATTTCCATAATTTAAGTAAAGTCCTGTTACTTCAAATAAAATATGAGTAACAAGAGGTCTATTATCTAATTCTCTTAAAATAAAAAAGTTAGAATAGTTGCCCTTGCCAGAATTTTTAGTGAACTTACGTGTCGTCATACTAAGCCATATTAGTACGTAGGTAAAGAATTATAACTTAAAAACAGAAAACGGGAACGGCATTATAGGAATTAGGTAAATAAAAAGTGTTTAGTTTTATTGTCGTATTAAGATGCTGATAGCTGTTTTAGCTGACTAAAAAAATCAAAACCGTAACTCATTGAATTGAAAATATACATTAATTGTTTTTTAAATATTTTGTCGATTTTAAAACATATTAGTAAGATTTTCTTTATAAAATAATTAATAAAGTGACCTTTTAAATACTATTGTTGTTAAATTGTATAATAACTTACTCAAATTAAGGGAATACATATTAATTAAGAAGATTAATTAAGAATTATTAATTAAGACGAAGAAGAACAATCGACAAGGTTTTTTAATTATATATATATATATATAATTAAAAAACCTTGTCGATTGTTCTTCTTCGTCTTAATATATATATACTTAATATATATAGTTATATATATATATACATATATAATTAAAAACCTCGTCGATTCTTCTTCTTCTTCTTAATTATGGCGTTCATATTTTTAATTAGGAATCCAGATTTTATTCTTAGATAGCTTAATGATTAGGATGGAGCGTCGCATACGTCATTGTAACGACGACCGCTTAGCCTAGTGGGTAGCGAGCCTGCCTACGAAGCTGGAGGTCCCGGGTTCGAATCCCAGGTCGGGTCAGTATTTATATGATGAATATTAATACTGGTACCGGGTCTTGGTTGTTATTGGTATGTGGTGTTTTCGCTTGGTACCCAAAACACAAGCTAATGCTTAGTTTGGGGCCTAGACGTTGTTGTCATGTATACGTCATTATTATTATTATTATTATTATAATTCTTTTACACATGTGTAGGTCACATAAAATTCTACTTCAAAGTGAATATTTCAAAATGTCAACTGATGTATATTTGGTCAACGTCGTATTTATTTTTTTCTCCAATAATTGTTATCACAACGCGGTATCTCTATAAATATCCATTATATTATCCTACCAATTTTTTATTCGTATTTTTCGAATTTCTCGAAAGACGCACCTAGAAGTGAATATTAGTATCTCTTTCACTGGCATCCAAATCGACAGTAGTAAGTAAAACGCTCTGCTGGTTAAATGCTCAAGGTTATCGACTATAGTCAGCGTATTAACACAGTTGAATAGGCTTGGACTAAAATTATAATAAAATTAAAACGAAAAAGATTAATAACCACTTAAAAAAAAAAAAAATTCTATTTTTGAAAATCCATCTGACGTTGAAATTGTGTCTGTGATGTCATGTAGACGATTGAGCTTAATGCGTTGCTTTCCACAATAAAAAACCAAAACTAAAAGTAAATAAAATACATTTAGTAAGATAATGCTAACAAACTCCAAACAGCATACATCTGTCCAGATAATGTCACACGAATATTTTATTAATCAATTTTAGAAAAAAAAAAAAATAAAAAAAAATTACAGACTTGATTTTTTTAATTTTGAGAGTAAAATATACATGGGTCTATAATTTCGAAAAAAATATGAAAAACGGTTTTGGTTCAAGCTCATTATATATACATTTTGAAGTTATGTAACCTAATTAAGTTTTACTTTCTGTATAAATAAATCAAACGGTCACATTTATTTATTATTTTCTTACGTCGGTCGTCTGTAGTTTCGTAGACTTATTCGTAAATAGTGACTTTTCAAACAGAAATTACTTGTTCAAAAAACACTGCTGGCATTTGCATACGTTTCATCATTCGACTCGTTAGATTTCATGTTAAAATCTTTGGCGTTTACACAGTTTCTGATTTGGTATGGAATGAAATTTTCTTGTCGATTTTTTTGGACTTTGCCTGTTATTTTGTAAAGATTTTGAATTTCTTGTTTTATTGGTGAATTATTTTTTGTTATAGAACACTGGTACAAAAACAAAATAAATTATTATTATCGTAATTTGAAAAGGTAAATATAAATAATGTAAAAAATAAAAAAAAATATATATTAATGCAAATTGAAATTTAAAAAATTTGTCATCTTTCATCTTAATGATAACATGTTCTAAAATGTTTACATTAAATAGAGTATAATTTAGTTTCTGTGTAACGCTTAGTAAAGTTACTTCGCAGTTATTCCAGTTGCCAGCAGTTTACCGATGAAGTGAATTCACTAATATCGATTGCATTGTTATAATATTTACACGTCACCCTGACACTGAAAACTCCTTTATTTTGTCTCTTAATTAAACCCTCACTTCGCTATTCTTTCATTTGATTCAATATCTCAAACCTACTATAGATCATGTCACTCTGAACGATGTGTTTTTAATAAACAAGTTGGATATGCAGCTTTTGACGTTTCTTTTTTTTCAGGTTTTATTTTTTCGTCAAGTAATACACTGAAAAAACTTGAATTATATCGCAATTAAAAATCATTGGTTGCAATGAATATATACGAATAAATTTTGTATTAAAATATTCACTTTAAAATACAAATATGTACGTTGATATGAAGTAGAATAATAATTCATAATTTGAATAATAAATACAAATATCCATAGATAATACGATATTGCCTAAATATAATATTGTATTAATGTAATTGCTTCTATTGTTAGACGAACTGTTTTTACCGCATGTTTTTATTTTATATTGTAAATTCTCGTTTCACTTTATTTTTTATTTTATTGTAATCTTAAATCTAATTGTAATTTATATGTAATTTATTATAAATGTAAATTTATGTAACAGTATTCTTAAAAACGACAGCATAATGATATATTTCTTCGAAGAATCATGATTTTTTGTATATTATTATGAAAGTTTCATAAAACAAATTACAAATGTATTTTAGCTTCGAGGATGACTTTAAAAGTAGATTGACATATGTGAACATACAACATTTTATTATAACAACAGAGTAGTGTATAAGTGTCCAATGTTACACGACACGAATACGACCTTTGTCTTTTAACTTCAACTCGCTCTCACCTATTTACTCTGTGCCGTATTACGAAACGAAACTTCCGGTCCTGTGGCATATTTTATAAATATCATTACGGTTAATTCGCTTTCGAGGTTAACAGAGTGCTCCTGTATACTGACAAGTGAGAAATGAAATGCGGATTAAATTTGTTATTTTTTTTTTACTTGAATTACTGCAACCATAATTTATTTATTCTTATTTATAGTTATATAACATAACTTTAATTTTAAAAAAATAAATAAAAATTAATTAATATTAAAAAAGCCGTTATATTAGGATTTATAATTGTAATTGTCTACTGTAACTTTCTCGTTACAAATATGTAGCAAATGGTTGAATGGCGAAATTCAGCTTTAAAGTGTTTATTTTTACTTTTGACTTACGGAACTCTTTTCTGTTGTTGCGGTCTACGTTTCAGTGTACTCAAATTTCGAGATCTTGTCAACCTTCAAGTTATTATGACAATATTAGTTTTAAAAGCTGCGTATGTTTTTGACACTAAGAGTAGTTTATTATATATTTGAGCGAAATTTAAATACCATACAAATTCTGAAGGTATCATACAGCCATTAACGTATATAATATATAAATAGCAAAGAATATCTACTTTTCTTACTTTATTCAATAAACTCTTTTCTGGAATTAACTTTGACCTAGATTATCACATTGTAACGTAGGTTGTTTTTTTTGTGCCCCAATTACAATATCGATTTATATGATAAGGGTTAAAAATTACAATATCTATTTATAGATAAAACGATATTGTAATTTTTAACCCTTCATAACTCTATGAACTAATACTTCAAAGCACACAAGGTAAAACCAAGAACCAATCAGAATAAGATTTGGTCAGTAAGCAAAAATCTAGCCAATCACAGTTAAGGATATTCAATGTTACTAGAGCAACACGCGTTTTTGCAAAAACCCTATCTTTTTCCAGTAAAATTTCACTGTATGTTTTCGCCACTGTCTAATTATCCGTGTTTTCACAGTATTCCTAGGGTTTTCTCAAAAATTCGAATTATCAAATCATCCTACGACGTACATATATTCTCTCTGGTACCCATAATACAAGTTTTGTTTAGTTCGGGACTACATGGCGCTGTATGGTATGTCCAGGTATTATTATTATTCTCCATTGTTCACGAAGGCGTTTATTTCGAACTAGCACTGTTAAGACATTGCGTATGAATGTATGTATATATAGAAAACTAACTTTTACCTGCAGCTGCTCCCTCGTGAATTTCCAGAACGCCCCTGTACCTGTATACTAAAATTTTGTGTCTCTAGAATCTTTCGGCCGCTAGGATCATTTACTTTCTGTCCCTTCATTGTCACGTTAAAAATAGAAATGTAGGAAGACTCAGGGGTTGTGACATAAAAAAAAGAGATAAAGGAAAAATGAGACTTAATTTAGGTCAGTCATTTACTACAGTAATTTAACGCACATTTAGCTACAGACAGACAGAAGATACAGACACTAATTTAAAATGTTAATTACGACCAGGATACGACCTCTTAAGACGTAGATTTAGCTTCGTCCGAGTTGAATTTACTCCCTCTTCTCAATTTTCAAGCTCTTCATATATTATACATGATCTAGCTGCTAGATTTCCAGGTCTTTCCATAGAACTTACGTAGTATTTCCTGGTGTAAAGCTTGCTTCAGACTTCAGACATAAAATTTTTGTGTAGTTTATGTACTTCTTCTAAATAATCGATTTAGTTTTTTTCGTCCCCAGATTCCCCAGAACATTCATGTTCTTCAGTTCCACTCTCGTCTACTCCACCCATGTACAGAGGCCAGTTATTTTTAGATGCCAAGAGAAATTTCAACTCCAAATTCATTTTACTCATTAAATATATACTTATTTAAATGTTCTCTAAAAAATGTTTTAAATAAATCAAAACATATAAAATTCACCAATTTTGTCCAACGTCATCCTAATTTTTTTTTTTTTTTCCTTTCCCCGACAGCTGTCTAAATCTCTCCAATTTTTCAACATTCCATATTTAAAATTCCAGACAATAATAAGCTACTCCATAGAGGTCGAACAGCCCGTACATATACAGTAAACAAAGATAACAAAAACAGGAACACGTACAGGAGTAGTGTGACATTATTCCCAAAAACCCCGAAAAAAAAAATTGTTTCCTAAAAAGAATTTTTTTTTCTAGAGTTCTGCAACCTTCACATTCAGACTTCTAAAATTATCCTTCTTCAAACATTTCAGTCATACATCTCACTTTCAAAGAGTGTCGTATGGTTCACATTCAATGACGCATACTCCTAAGGTTGAGAACGTGTTAAAATGATATAGGCTTATTTAACGAGTCATCAACCGCTCGGACAGAAGGCTTATTTTAAGAGTTGTCAGCCGCTCAATTCAGACATCCCTTTCTTACTTCCATATTGCTCTTTCCAGGTTAGCCCAGAGTTCTTTAAAAAAAAAATACGAAGTAAGAATCTATCAGAGTAAGATCCCCTCGTAACCAGAACATCCTTATGTGGCTTAGAGAAAGCCCCCACACAGACAAGGCACGTGTCAAGTCACGCCCTTACAAGCATAATATAAGTAACGCGTGCTCAAAGAGAGAGATCCCTTTAGAGAGACTCAGGGGTATATGCTTAGCTACACATACCCAGTAGCAGCGCGCGCCTATATAGAGAGAGAACTCGAGGCTAAAAAAGCATAGTAGTGCACGCCTGAAAAGAGTAATAAGATATCGAAATAAGAATTTATAAATAAAATTAGCCAAAAAGAATTTAGAAAAAAATTTAGACTTCTCCTGTAAATGTTTAACAAGAATAAGTAAAAATGCAAAAGAACATATGATCAGAAACAAACAGAGCATCAGAGCATGAGAAATAGAGTAAGAAATATAGAGAATAGTAAAGTAAAAGATAATAAATGACTGACTTTCATGTTGGGGCGCCATTATGTCACGTTAAGAATGGAATGGAGAAAGACTCAGGGGTTGTGACAAAAAAAAAGAGATAAAGTAAAAATGAGACGTAAGTTTACGTCGGTCATTTACTACAGTAATTTAACGCACATTTAGATACAGACAGACAGAAGATACAGACACTAATTTAAATATTAATTACGACCATGATACGACCTCTTAAGACGTAGATTTAGCTTCGTCCGAATTGAATTTACTCCCTCTTCTCAATTTTCAAGCTCTTCATATATTATACATGATCTAGCTGCTAGATTTCGCTGTGAGGCGTCTTTATTACTCCTTGTCTGAAGATACCATCTCGCTCACCCACTCCTTCAAAGTAACACAATATTCTATTTGGTGAAATCTTCGTTTTACCTACTTCAGACATAAAATTTTGTGTAAATTATATATAGGTACTTCTTCTAAATAATCGATTTAATTTTCTTCGTCCCCAGATTCCCCAGAACATTCATGTTCTTCAGTTCCACTCTCGTCTACTCCACCCATGTACAGAGGCCAGTTATTTTTAGATGCCAAGAGAAATTTCAACTCCAAATTCATTTTACTCATTAAATATATACTTATTTAAATGTTCTCTAAAAAATGTTTTAAATAAATCAAAACATATAAAATTCACCAATTTTGTCCAACGTCATCCTAATTTTTTTTTTTTTTTCCTTTCCCCGACAGCTGTCTAAATCTCTCCAATTTTTCAACATTCCATATTTAAAATTCCAGACAATAATAAGCTACTCCATAGAGGTCGAACAGCCCGTACATATACAGTAAACAAAGATAACAAAAACAGGAACACGTACAGGAGTAGTGTGACATCATGGAAAGTGGACGTGAAGAAAGGACAAATAGTAGTATCTAGTTGAGTTATATTATTCCTATATAAATAAACCGCTTTAATTCACGCGAAATAAAGGGAACCCGAAAACCTGTAAAAATACGTGAACATTGGGTACCGACAAAAGTTCACAAAGAAAGCCGCCGGCACTTGGCTGCCGTCTCATAGGATACCGACGCCGGCGTCTGAGGTCTAATATAACGGATAGACTTTAATTGATATCGCCAAAAGGTGGAAAATATTTTAAAAAAATTGAGATTTGATGCTTGTTATTGATTGTTATATGAAATGTAATGAAAAAAAAATGTAATAAAAGCACAGCAAATTCCTTTTGTTCCAGTTTATATATGAACATAAATACGGACTGTATGCATAGGAAAATATTATGGTGGAGATCAGTCAGGGTAAATAGAAACTAAACACCTTAAATGAAACTGTCCCAATTTCGTATAAATTTCCGAAAAAAACTGCTTTCGACATTGATCTAATACAAATAATCGGAATAAGGTTTCGACGTGAATGTATAGAATTCAAATATAATTTGTTGCATATAATCACAGTACAATAATATGCCATTTGAATATTACTGTAACCTGTAACTGTAAATACAAACAATTTTTTTTTGTTTCTTGGCCAATAATAAAAACTATAGCTTAGTAATTGGATGCGGCAATTTCATATATAATTTATATTACTATTATGTAATAAAATTAATTAATCATAAGACACATGCAATCGTTTTTTTGTCAATTTATTCTAGAATAAACAATATTTTATTTGATGACCGGTTGGCCGAGTGGTTAGAGACTCTAACTACGGAGCCAAGGGTCGCGGGTTCGATTAACACCCGGGACAAATATTTGTGTGCATGAACATATTTATTTGTTCCGTGTCTGGGGGTAAAATATCTACATATGTATATATTATAAAAATTATTTAAGTATTTCAATCAGTCGTCTGGTGTCCATAATACAAGCTTTGCTTAGTTTGGGACTAGATGGCGCTGTGTGAAATGTTCAAAGTATTATTATTATTATCTAAAATATTTCATATACCGCCATTTAATTTAAAATTATATACAGCATGTATTACTACCAATAGGTAATAGAAAACTGATATACTTAAATATTAATTTATAATATACCTACACTATGTGTAAATATTTTACATCCAAACACGGAACAGATAGACTTTCAAGAGATTTTCATGTACAGCAATATTTGTCTGAGCAGGAATCAATCCCACGACTTTTATTTCCGCAGTAAGGGTCCCTAACCACTCGACCGATAGGTCAGTCAGTCACCCGTTGAAGTCTTTTATATGGCGATATTCACGTCGAATATTATAATACTATTATTAAAACTAATTTCTATCATCAATATTATAGTTCGAAGAGTAAAATTTTAAAATTTTGAACATTTTTGAATCAAGCTGACATATAATAATAATAATAATAATAACACATACAATCACAACAACGTCTAGGTCCCAAACTAAGCATTAGCTTGTATTTTGGGTACCAAGCGAAGACACCACATACATATAACAACCAAGACCCGGAGCCAGTATTAATATTCATCATATAAATACTGACCCGACCTGGGATTCGAACCCGGGACCTCCAGCTTCGTAGGCAGGGCAATTAATTATAATAAATAATTAAATAATAATATTTACACAGAAAATGCTACGAACTGTACATACATTTTTTTTTAAAATTAAAATGCATGTAATTGATGTAATTACATTAAATTTAGAAACATTTAATTACTACGTACCTGTTTATTTTCGCCTAAAAACAGTTAAAAAATCAGCACTAAAATTTTACACGAAAATTGATACAGTATATCACAAAATCAATTATATCGCTCGATTCGATCCCTTTCGCTTTATGGTACATTTCGTAAATTTAGTAATCGGTCAATCGCGTTATAAACCAAATAATTGTGTCATTATTGACGATATGTGTTAATCGATGTATCGATTTTTTATATCGATCCACGTTTAACTGCGCGCGCGTCTATCGTACGACTGGACGCAGTCAGCTGGTCGATTGCTAATCTCAACACATTCGGAATAATGAAAGATGTGTGTATAAATTAAGAGCTCTTAAATTGATCTAATATTGACTTTAACATAATATTGTTTTATAATAAAATCGATATTTTTTCGAATAATAAATACATATTTGATTATAATCTTGTGATAATAAATAAATTGACTGTGGTTTTCAAATTTAAAATGTTTGTTATAATTTTTTTTTAAATAACATATTATTTTTAATGCAATTATCAGCTTGTATTTTTAAGGGAATATCAAATTTTCAAAAAAGGACATAGAGGGTATTTGAATCATAATTAAATGGCAAAGTTTTTAAATATAAATTTATATAAATATACAGAATGAGGTTTTAATGACCAACCTTTAGTAAAAATCCGTTGGACGTCTTGTTCCTTTTTATTGTCGTTCAATAGGAAAATATTCAATTAAGACTACGTAAAGCTTTCCCAAAACCACCAATATTGCAAGTCACCGTTCACGAGGGCGCCAGAGCACGTGCACGCGCCTCACCCACATGCCCCATGCCCCGCCTTTACGTATGTAAGTAGAAGGTAGCCAAATTTTTTTTTTAAATATTTAGGATACAATTATTGATTATGAATATTTGACCTATATTTTTATTTACGTAATGAGGGCTATTGGTGATACCTAAACTCTTAAAAATGTTAGTTGGTGACTTAAATCTCAACATGTATATTAAAAAATTATTCTAAAAGTGTAACAAAATGAAATTTCATTGTTTATTATTGATTTATAAAATTAATACAAAGTTTTTGTAACATTTTTATATATTTCTTACATTACTTGTAATAACTATTACTTTTTTTTATAACGCAGCAAGTTACGTGCTATGCCGTTAATTATCGCATTAATGTGCAGCCACACCTCTTGCGTTTGTATGTATATAAACAAAAACCTGGCCAGATGAACGGGACAGGCCTGTTCCCTTTACATATGATTCCTAATATAAACGGAGACGGGACGAAGTCGTTCGCGAGAATAAACACTATAATGCGATAATGAAAGATATTACAGATCAGTTACGACCTATTTTATATAGAATCACACCGTTATTATGCTTGACACACGCACAAATTCGTTATATATTTTTTGCACCTGACATAACCGAAGCAACCTACTTACAAGGCAAAGAAAGCAATATCCACATAGACGAATATTGTTGACACAACAGTTCTGCCTTTTTCTCTCACATTAATATTTATGAGGTAGAGCTAGATGGATAGCGCAAAGTTTTACTCAAAAGCTGGGTTTGGTCAGCGATAAATCAGTACGGATTTTATTTATGTATTTAGATATTTAAGATAGATTTATATGGCGAGCTTTAACAGGGTTTTGTAATAATTAGAAAGTGTTATAACATTATTATTAAATAGTGTTAGACAACCGGCGACACTTGGTCGCTCGACCTAATTATTTCTAGGCTTAGCATAGAAATAATTATGTCTACAAATAACCGAGTTTACATTCATAGTACTCGAGCTTTGCAGTCGAGTGTTTCTGTGTTCTGTGTTTGCAGTGCTTGCGAAATTAAGTTTAATGCTGTCTTGTACCCATAAAGATATCATTAAAAAAATATTTCATAAGTACCACCTGTAAATCGGATAAACAGGTGCATCTAAACTGACCAGTGTACGTTTACCGTCCATAGTAGATTTATTCTACAAAGTTTAGCGGGCCACCTTATATGTGTTTAAAGTTGTACATTGTTTAAAACTTCATACAGACCACGTGACTAAATTACAGATAACAATAATACGATAGATCTCACTAAAACATGTTTTTCAGCCACTCCTCTTGGCTTACAATTTTGAAATATTTCATATGATAAAGTTACAATATAACAGAAGTAACTGGGAACACATTAAAAATGTTTAATTAGAATCAGAACTGGTTTTTTTTATACCCGCTAGGTCATATCCTACATTCTTGTTATGTCATGATTTTAATGTTTCAGCCACTACCGAGTGTACCAAAAGGCTCATTGTTTTTATTATTCTAATAAATTAAATATTATTTTTTATTTATTATATATACATTTTATTTATTATTATTAATTTTATTATTAAATAGGTATATACAGTATCAGTAGGTATATAAGTTATTAATATTATAGTCTTCTGTATAATTTGATAACGGTGTACGCTCATTAAACACAAACAGAAATACACTCATTAAGCTAATGGTGACAGATAAGATTTTTTTGAATTAGTATTGTTGTGAAGCATCGATCTCACAATTAACTCTATCAATCCATATCAGCTCATTATGCTTAGGGCTAAGGCCTTCCCTCGGGAAGACGGTGCTTAGAGCTTAACCCACCAAGCTGCTCTGGTGCGGCTTTGTTGATTTTAACGACTAACTATCTGATGATACCAAACAGGACCGAGGAGTCAGTGATAGATATGTTCTTAAGTCAATCGTCAATACGTAATTAATACAGCGCATTCAATCAATTGTACAGTGTACACATATCAATTAGGTATTCAACAACAAAAACAAATGTTTCAGCGCTCCGCCCACATTGTTTTCGGACTGCATACATAGTACTCGCTCTAGGCATCTTTTAGGGTTACGTAATCAAACTAAACGATGCCGAGTTGTTGGTTAAAAGGTTTTTGAGTTAGATAGAGTTGTTGTCATGAGCTTTCAAGCATCATTTCGTTAGTTATTAGTTTAACGGTAATATGTATTTAAATGAATTCTAATATGTAATACAAGTAGAAATTCCTTAGTGTGAAACACAGACAAGTCAACCTTATAGACCACGCTTTGACAAGGAGTAGCATTCGCCAAGGCTATGTAGTGACACTACATAACTACGTCACTAGTGAGTCGTCAGTTGGAAGCACGTCGGAAGCCATTAAATTGTCAATTTTGAACGAGCCAATGAAAACTAGCCGACCTCTCCCCGCACCCCGGCACTTTTTGGCGATTTCGTTTTCGTACTGACGTTTATTAAAGCGTGGTCTATAGGTTGACTGGTCTGTGGTGTGAAAGCATAAGTTAAGCTAACAATAAAACATCTATTCAATAATTTCTGTGTATTTTTATACCGACAAGAAATATGCAGAAATTTCGTTTCAATGCTTTGAAAAAGTAAAAAGAATTTATCTTAAAAATGTTACCGTTATGTAACATTTGTTACCGAAATGTCTTCTGATTGTAAAAACTTTTATCAGATATTAATTATCTTTTGAAATCAATGATTGTTTACTTTTAAATAAAATGAAAAAATAAACAAATTGTATATTAACATCGGAATTTTTCATGACCAAGCGAAGTAAATGGTATCATATTTACCGTTGGAATTTACAACATATAATTTTTTTTGTTCAAAATTATCAATAATTAGTTATTGAAATTGGTTCAAAAACAAGAAAGACTCGGTCCACCTGACTTTAGTACGTTTTAATTTATTACAGCAAGTGCAGCACAGCATTGAATAATATGGTAGAAGTGCAGCTACAATAGAGAGCGAAGTATTTTAATCTCAGGTTACTAACTACGGAATCAGAGCAACTCGACCTTCCAAGTGTGAGGATGCGAGCAGGATTGTTTGTCGCGGCAGTATTATCTCGGCTACGGGTTCTCAAACAAAAATTAAGTTCTATCAGTTGCGAAACGGTCCTGGCTGCCATGCCGTCATGAACGCTACTGTCGTCATTTGGACTCGACGAGTTATCTATGAAAAGTATGTGTGTGTGATGATATGATGAGTATGAGGTCGCTTCCATCAACGGGCACGCGGCCAGTAGAAAATCTCAGCACCTTTCACATCCAAAGCGCAGATAGATCTGCTAATTTTTTAGAGCCGCAGATAATTGGCTGTGTGTACGCAACTTGGCTTTGATCTGGTGAACACAAAGCTTTATGACACGTTTACAGAGTCATAATATATTACCCATTAACTGGAAAAGTTATAAAATCAATTATATTAACCACAGTTTACAATTTGTCTTGAAGAGTATGTTTTGTGAAATGGAAAAATTACCTTCTCGAACATATGTCACAACCTAGACGTAATAAAATACTTGCCATTGGTACATCGCCGTTTGTAGCACTTACCGTACCTGGAATTAATTTTTTCCGTGGCATGAATCGTGAAAGACATGAAATTCGGCGATTATTTAACATGCACACTTGAATACCCGGATTCAGAGACTCAGCGATCCCCCTGAGCTGCTCTACTGTGAGACGACCTCTTAGCCTAGTGGGTAGCGACCCTGCCTACGAAGCTGGAGGTCCCAGGTTCGAATCCCAGGTCGGGTCAATATTAATATGAGGAATATTGTTACTGGTACCGGGTCTTAGTTGTTATATGTGTGTGGTGTCTTCGCAAAAATATTTATACATGTATTTATTATAGAGAATGTTTAAGTATGTATATCAGTTGTCTAGTAACCCATAACACAAGCATAATACTTGCTTACTTTGGGAGTAGATGACGCTGTATGGGAAGTCCCATGTATTATTATTATTTATTCTATTATATATTGATATATATTGATATTTTCGTTATTTTCCTGCATTAGTGGAAGTTGGCTGATGGTATTGATTTTAATTTCAAAATACATTTCCGCACTTTTCATATTAGACGTCGAATAATAAAATTTTCAAACAACTGCGGTCGTTGCTAAATAACATAACAGTCAAGAGATTTACATAAATAATAGCTCAACTTTGATATAACAGCACGGATGAGGTATCAATCACTGCGAGTGAAATTTTTCTTTTGGTATTGTGATTCGGCGACCTTGCTTGTTCGATCGACATAAGCATCGCGTCAGAACTCCCGATACATACAGAGATACGCGTTTTCGTGGAACACGTTTTGGTAACGTTCAACTTTCATTGCATGCTTTGCAACCGTCCGTGTAAGACATAAAATTTGAATCCATGTCAAAACTAGAGACTACCTGTCACTTAACAACCAATGAAGCACTGTAATGGCGGCCTCGTAAGTGTATGAGTGGAACTACTCAGCGTACCTTCTGGCGGTAGGTAGACACACTATGGTATAAGTGTGTTCAAGTTGACAAGTGCATACATAGCAAGCTGACATACTAGGGATGCGTCGGTAGTTCACGATGCTACGTCGCTATGTTCCTATGTTCATGCTCATGAATTCTATACGATAACAACCAGTCAAGTGAATTTCTAACTCGAGCGCGAATCGCTTACTAGGTTAGTATTTGAGGTAGACCTCGTTATAAAAATGGTTTAAATTAACTACTTTGACGGCCCATTCAGTCACTTTTATTAATAGAAAAAACAATGAAACATGTAATTGTAAGTTTTAGATAATGACTTTGGCGATTTGCCATTTAGGTATTTTACTTTTGAAAATAGAAAAGAATAAACAAAAATAAATAAGAAAATAAAAATAGTCGTCTGTGCGCCTAACTGACAAAATTGCGTTTCATAGCTTTCGCCGCACTTTATAGTGCTGTTTAAAGTACGCCGCTTCAGTATTCACTTCGATACCTAATACAAGAACTTGTAAACAATTCATTTAGATTATCATGCATCCAGCAACATTTAAGAGATTCACACCATTCTATGGACGCAAGAATAATCGAAATCTAGGCAGCCATTTACATCTACACTTAGCGTAGTCGAGTATGATATACAAAAATGTTACCTTGCCTGGTTTTTTAGTTTCCTTAAAAATTAATTGTCAATACGCTCAAACTAAAGGTTTTCCTAAGCAATTAATACACGTTTATTGTTGTAGACTTTGACCATACAAGGGCCCATCCTTGAGGTCTTTAAAACAATAGCTTTTTGCCGTAACTCGATTAGCGAAAGACAAGGACTACGGACGGAAACGGTTGAATGGCCAGGATGTGTTTGTTTGGATTCGCATTAAAAAAAATAACGTACAAGTGAGAAATGGACTTGCACGAAATGGACTTGTGGCTGCGTTAGCCGGTTATTTTTCCATTGGTGCACTTGCAGTTTATTGCATTTTATGACCATCTCAGAACACAAAGTTTGTACGCTCTGGATGCCCTACAATTTAGCTGATAATAAAAGAAGGTGTTGTGTAAAATGGTGTAAAAAATGCTAGATATGTTCGATAGCGGGAAATCGCCTAACATTCATTCAATAAATAGGTGATGAATCCTGGGTGTATCATTATAATGTAAGATCTAAATTGAAGAATAAGTTATGGATGTTTAGAAGACAATGGAATTCTCACTATTGTCAAACAATCAAGACCAGTAAAAAAGAAAATGTTTGTAGTTTTTTTTTGTAAAATTAAGCATTATTAAAATAATTTGTTTAGATGGTCACTAGAAGACAACTGCTAAAGGCTCACACAAAGGACAAACTTCAGTATTGCAAACTTCAGTATTGACCCACATAATTATTTAATTTTGAAAAACAGAGTTACACGTAAATCTTTTTAATTTCGATTTTGTGATTATCTACGTAGCGGGGTTTGATAAACTCTGAATAGTAAAATTCTGATAGAATAGATGAACCAACCAACATACGCAACAAAATATACTAAAATCGAATTAGTTGCTAAACTTTACCATAGATGGCGCTATTTAATTAGTTATTATTTTTTACAACAGATAGCGCTATTACAAATATTTCTTATTTAGTCACAATTTTCATGCACCTTCACGTACTAATTGTACAGACCGATATTAAATTTTTGGAAAGCTGGGTACTTTATCTGAATAGGCTTTAAATGAAAATAGAGTTAGTAAGTAGGTACGTACATACTTTAAAAACTATATACAATACCTACTGAAGAAAACCTTTTCGTGAAATGACTTGTGTAGCACGCGTTGTGTAGAAGCAACATCATCCGCCGAACCACAGTGTGAACCCAACTAAGTGTGACATATTTACTATCCAATAACAAAAAACCTCCTTGCCAACCCGCATTGGAGCAGCGTGGTGGATTTAAGCTCCAAGCCCCTTCATCCTGAGGGGAGGTCTAAGCCCTCAAGTGGGGTATAAAAAGGGCTATAAAAATATACTGAAATCGAATTAGTTGCTAAACTTTACCATAGAATGGAAAGGAATGAAATAACAAAAAAATTGCATCTCAGGGATAAGGGACAATAAAACAACACGAAAGCATTTTTTTAAATTTATTCAACCTTGCTTTACATACATTATTAAATTCAGACAAATTAATATTCCAATATTTTAACATATAACTACGCACATCGATCTAACATTTATCTTATTAGTATTAAGATCTTTTGAATTTTTTTTTGTGACCATTACCAAATACTATATAATAAAATATTTCATTAAATATATGTTCATTTGAAACAAATTTCAGTACATAATAAATTCACAGACGGGGACAGTCAACTAGGTACATAGTTTACGCATATTATCATTTATCATTATTATACCTAAATAATTCTTTTAGTTTAAGACATATTATAACATCGACACTTTTAATACTAACATCTTTTTATCCACTTTGACAATTCGCCTAAGATCGCTTACATTCGGTACGCGAGTGGAGGATGTTTCGCTGCATTAACAACTTTGCGATTTTAACAATCAATGTACATATCGAATACATTATTAAAATTATACTGAGGTTAAATAATATCGCTGATTTATATACAAACTTTATTTGACCAGAAATAATAAATTCAACGTTATACAATTAATTTTATCATCTTAATAAATAAAATACGTAGTTAAATTGTCGTTAATTTGTAAAAAATAAGTTCGTTTTAACAAAAAAAATAAAGACGATTTTATTTCTGGTTTTTATTTCGAAAACCAGAATTAGAATAATACGGTGTTAAAAAGAACACATTTTATAAATTTTACGATAGGTTTAAGATGGATTAATTTATTAAGACAAATAAATTTTGTATGGAAATCAGCGGTATTGTTTAACCTTAAAAAGAAATTTTTTAGATATCTATATTCAGAACGAATAAATAAACATACCTAAATAGCACAAATCAGGTACTATTAATTATTTACAACTGTGAACGAACAATAAATACAGAAAAATTAGCTCCAAAACAGTAAACATTTAAATATGAAAACAAGATTTATAAAACCATTATTCAAAAACTTATCCACCGAACAGAAAAGGGCTTGAATAAGTCATGATCGGGTGACGCTTCATCACACGATGCTAAAGCTATGTTACATTTAATCAAATAATCCCCATCATATATAACATTTCGAGTAAAATTTCTTTCGTCGAAAATTCTCAGTTTTCCATTTTCATTTTGTACTCGGAATAAACAACCCAAACTATTATAAACCATTTCACATTTCCATCCGTAAAATTACACAAAAATCCTACACTCGCAGTACCTACCCGACTATATACACAAAAAAAATACTAAATAAATAATAGAAATGTTACACCCGTTTTGATTTGTACCACATATGTGTGTTGTATTATTGTAATCTGACAGTTTTTATATTTGTGTTCGTTGCTACTTGTATTGTGGTACTGCTGCAGTACAATAAAAATCCAGAAATAGTAATTCCTCTGATACTATATTGTTTCGTGGTATGGCCGCAGAAATCGGAATGAGCGATATTCGTACTGGTTAGAGAAAAACATTTCAATCATTTATTTATTTCGATTTATACGATACTAATACTCAATATATTTTACCTTACAAATGTATTACCCGCAAATTACCTTCTCCTTACACATATCCGCTAAAATTAAATTTAATACAATAAATAGCATTTTCAATACAATCAATCTATAGAGAGTAATAAATCATTTGCCTAAACTTTAATTAAAACTATGAAGATTTTAACGCTAAATAAATTAATATTTCGACTCTCACAATAAAATATGTAATTTTTTATATAAACGCGTAATAATAGTGATTTTATATTGTTTGGTCCATATATGAAAACAAACCATAACAAAAGCTCACCAAAGGTTGTCATAACAAAAATTATATATAAAAACAAAAGCAGTTAGGTGAAGACGAAAATTCAATGAGAATACTTACCTAATGGTTTTAAAACTAATAAACATTCATTCACCCTAACTGCGGAGCCAAGGGTAGCGGGTTCGATTCCCGCTTAGGAAAAATATTTCTGTGCGTGAAATGTCTATTTGTCACATGTCTGAGTGTAAACGTATCTATATATGTATATATTATAATAATTAAACATCATCAGTTTTTAGTACCCTATAATACAAGCATAATACTTGCTTACTTTGGGACTAGATAGCGCTGTGTGGTATGCCCCAGTATTATTATTATTTAGTATCCAAAACTTAAAGCCATGTAGTTTTTTTTGCTGAATGATGATAATTTTTCTACGATGAACGAATGCATCTGATGCCTATCTACTAATTAGCCAAGCTCAGACATAAGCGTGCAAGTGTTTCTGTTCTTTATGACTCTAAAGTTCGTATGGAAGGACACATCTGATGATTAAATCTATGTCTGACTGTTTGCAATTATGTTACCATTTAGTATATATTCGAACAAAGAATGTTATAACTAACAACGTAGTACAATCCAGCTTGCCTAGGACTACCTAAGACTTCCTATATAGAGAATACGGGAATGTTTCGTGGTTCGGCCGCAAATTCTCAAAGCGATTGTATAATCTATTTTATTTCTCCAAAGAAATTATTCACAGGTACAATAACTTCATAGCATATACAAGTACAGCTGAACAAACCTGATTTGGTGCAACGGAATTTATAGTATTTCCGAATACGAAATTCGTTCAAATGCGTTCTTTGATGTTGAAAATCGGACATTAACACCTACTACAATGTGTCATATCATGTAAGTACAACTACAAAAAACCAATGACGTTACATATAGTTTGAGGTAGACTGGTTACTTTCAATACAGACGCAACATAGAACGTGGATCTCGTGAAATTTCGTATGGGTTAATGTGCAGAAAAAAAATTGAATCGTTTAAAAAAAAATATTTTCTCAACGAAAATTTTATATATTCAGATATACTTACGAATGTAACGTTATTTTTTCTAGTAGAAATATTATTTCCACACTTATGCATTATACGAGAAGGCATTTTGAAAACTGGTGCAGAAAAACATTACAAGCCATGTGACAGATCGACTGCGTAAGACTGCACGACTGAGAGCAAATAAGGCTTACTTCGAGCATGCCATGTCGAGAGGTCATATAACATATCTACCTAAAAACTATATGTAATAATGTCATTACAAAAAAAAAACAAGTTACGTCTTAAAAGATAAATACTTGAAATAACCTTTACAGAAAGATTTGGATCAATCGATAAATGCAGTTTGAATGTTTATATGCAATTAAATTTTACTTCATTCATTCAGCCATCCAATCTAATCCCACATAAGAAATATGAATCAGAGCTAGCGCGTAACACATTTCGAATATATATGAAGAAATTTTAACATCCATCCAAAAAAATTCTTAGCAAGCTGGTGCAAAATGACGAGTTTCATTCCACGAGGACCCCGCGCGCCGGTCTTCACCCCCGCGAAATTTATTTACTCTATGCTATAGTATGAAAAATAGCCATCTCAGGTGGAAATTTTTATAATGTTCACATAAGTATTAACACCTCAGATACTATCAGGTGTTTCTATATCTTAGATTTTTAAGGGGACCTGTATCTTGAATCGTATTATATTTAAAATATCATAAACTCGTACTCAAATCTAGATGTTAGGTATCAGCAATAGACCTCGTTACGTAAATAAAAAATACAGATTACATTTTCATAACAAATTATTTCATCTAATGTTATTTTATAACGTTTGGTTGCCTTCTTCTTTTTCTTCTTCTTTTTGGTTGTGACGACGCGCCCGAGACCTTGAGACCGAGACGAGGCGGAACGTGCGGCGGCCACAAATGGTGACTAGAATTATTGGTTTTTTCGGGAAATGTTTGTGTAGTCATATCTCAATATTTTCTATTGAACGATACGAAAAGGAAACAAGACGGCCATCGGTTTTTTACCAAAGATCATTACATAAAAAATTGGATGGATGTTAAAATTTAACTTTGTATGTATTAAGTAAACAAACATAAAATACATAATAATTGATATAATATAACAAAGATCATTAAACTTAACACTATTGAAGCAAAACAAATATGTGATAGTTTTCAAAAGGTATACTGCAGCAGGAGCGCAAGTATCGGATGGATGATTGCACGGATGATGATGCACCACATTACTACCGTGGGGAAAGCCAACGTTAAGCGGTGTAACTTAAGTTCGCACTTTCTATTTTCTTCATCTGTCATGGGAATTAGGGAACTACAAAAATAATGTACTATATAAACACCAAAATTGTATTGAAATCGAGCTAAAATCTCTCTAATCCTATTGTGGGTTTCAGTGCCAAATTATATGCTTTAGACATAGAGTAAATAAATTTGACAGCAGCGTTTGGTTTTAATAGAATCAAAAATGTGACTTCACGGTATCGAAACTGTTAAACGCAATTTCGCGGGGGTGAAGGCTAGCGCGTAGGGACGTCGCGAACTGTAGCTTGCCAAAGATACACCAACTAACTAAAAGAAGGAGTGGTTACGGGAGTAGTGCGCTTACGCAGAAGCGCAGAAGAGTGCTTCTAGTCAATTCGTACTTATATGGCTTTAGGCAATTCCCATGAGCTTCACCTTCAACATAAGCTAATTTAGTGCAAAGTGTTAATTGAGAACAATAATTTCTTTTCCATGTGTAATACGTTACGTCAAAGTAATTTTCTATCTTACATTATTATGGTTTTAATGTATTGTTTTGGGTTATGTCTTTATAATATCAGTAATAGTTCCATTACATTAGATTTTAGTTAAACAAATATATTTATACGAAATATGATCGTAACTAATTTACAAATGATCTATCTATGATGTAGGAGGGCATGAACGTTAAATAACCATACTTTAGAGGCCTGATAATTTGTACTTTCTTATCAAAAAAACAATTTAGCATAGTAAGATCCTATTTCATCATTTATATACATTGTTATGGTATTTTTAGCAGGTCGCAAGTTAAAATAAATTATTTTCAACTGTGCAATACGGTATTACTATTTCATATAATTTATTTACTTATTTGTGTATTAGTCACGACAATGTGCAATCAATTGAATCTAATTCCTGGTATATATATTCGTGCAGAGTTAACTAACCTATGCGAGTTATGATTGGTCTGTTAAAAATAAGGTACGATTCCATTAAAGACGACATTAATATATGTTTCCACTCCTTCAATTTCAACAATAGAAGTAGTGGTAGTACAAATTCCGACCTATCTTGTGAACCCCTCATTCTTTTTCCATACGAAATATTGGTCTTATACTATAAAACACATTAAGAACTTTACTAAAGGAGGTTGGCACCCTAAATTCGGTCCAGGCGGTTTTTAAATAAAATTGTTTTATTTTTTAATATTTAGAACTTTTTCTTCATATACATTTTTGTACCAAACGTTATTGAATGCTCGAAAACGTGTAACTTCCAAGGTATATTCCGACAGCAACAAAAGTATTGTTATTTTTCTAATGGGAAAAAAAAATCTTTTTTACCAGAACTCTTCAATTTATTTTTATAAATTTAGGACCGATTTTTTTAAAATTATTCTAATAAAATTACGAATAGCCCGAGCGCAGCGAACGTATTTCAAATTCACAAGGCCGCGGGGCTGTGGTTTGAATCCAGGCGTGTACCAATGAGTTTTTCTGACGTAAGTACATAACTATCACTGACTTTGCACCTCGGTGAGCATGTTAAGCAGTCGGTCTCGGATGCTGTCAATAGATGGCGGTCGTTACAATCCACCAACCTGCACTGGAGCAACGTATTAGATCTAAACTCCAAGCCCTCTCACCCTGGGGGGAAACCTAAGCCCCTGCAGTGGGGTAAAATGGGCTGATGGAATGGAAAATATAATTACTTTTATTTTTATGTTGTTATTTTATTATTAATATAACAATTTTAATTGAAAAAATAGCCTGGACCGAATTTAGTGTGCCAATCCATAAAAAATGTTTATTAAAATATTTTATAGTATATGAAAAATATTTCGCCTGGGAAAAGAATGAGGGGTTTAAAAGATAGATCCGGATCTAAGACTATAGTAGAAAATTTATAATGTACGATCAATAAACACAAAAAATATATAAACTTTGAATATGATCATTTACACAAAGTCAAGATCTTTACAAATGTTACATAGTAATAGTAATTAAAAATGTGCCACGATAGGTGCAGTTAGACAGTCATAAATCTGTAAAAATGCGTCGAATGCCTGTTTTTAGAGTAAGTGCGACGACGATTTTGTTATTAATTTTTATTTAATTTCATTAATACTTATTACAATTATATGCAAATAGAATTTTACGCAATTTATGAATTCAAGTTTTATTCTTATCGCACAAGGATTTCCTTAAAAAATTATGTAAAAAGTTTCAGAGATCAAAATTCTTAATCATACGTCATAATTTAACATGGAAGGTTTCACAATATTTCCTTTAGCATATCTGTTACAAATCTGAAAGTCTTAAATCTAACAAAAGCGTCGAAACGAAATGCGAAGCTTCCGTCCATCACCCTGTATAATCCAAATCACAAAAGCTCACACGCAACACACATATACCGACACGGCAAGTAATTTTATGACAGATTTAAATACATTCAAAGAAAAATTCATTGCAAACGTTTAGTTTAATAAAACTTGTTCTACAAATATCTAATCATGTCATTACTAACAAGAATTTTTTATTACTTTGTTTCCGTTTCAGATTTGGCATATTTGCTTTTATAATATCATCATCATCATCATCAGCCCATTATTACCCCACTGCAGGGGCTTAGGCCTCCCCCAGGGTGAGGAGGGGGGCTTGGAGCTTTATAATATAATCATCGTAAAATTTTTGATGGCAGATTATTTTGTAATCGACAAACATTTGTATGTTTGTTTATGGTTACTGGCGCGTACGGTCACGACATATCAAACCTTATGTATCATATCCCTATTATATGAAATTCTGTAATCATGAAAATTGTGTGATAGGATTTTGTATACAAAAAAGGTAAAAACAACCCATTATTAGCGACAAACTTAATGGAGTTTGAATCTTTTTGTTCAGAAGCTGACATGACACTTGGGTTTCACAATTTTTGTTTTATTTTATTAACGATGCATTACAAATATTATATGGATAGAGAAAAAAATAAATATTATCATACATAATGTCCTGAATCATCAAATCAACGAGATAAACGAGGGCAAAGAGGGCCTATTATTTATCTTCGGGGACGTCGGCCAACACAGGCAGGCGACTAGTCCTCTCGTGTCGAATATTTCGCCCGATTCCCTATTTGGTGAATCCCTTCATGGGTTAGGGCCATTCGGCGTCATCTCGAACCTTCTTGTCGCCATGCAAAAGTCTACCAGTCACCTAATATTGAACTCCGCAAGCTGCTTTTCATCTGAGTAGTGCAAGAATAGGGCATTCTGCTATCAGGTGGAAACTTGTCTCTTCTGTTTCCCCACATGTTGGGCATATGAGGTCTTCTTTTTCATAAATGTCAGGTGTGTGTTAAGGCCAGTGTCCTGTTATGATCCCTATTGCTATTCTCATTTTCCCCGTCATTCTGAGCAGTTTCCGATTCTTCCTACTGTCGTATGACTTTAAGAAGATTTTCGATTGTCGACACCCTTGTACTGTGCTTCAACTAAAATTTTATTCCCTTTGATTCTAATTCCCCTAGAGAAACTACCCTATGGATGTTTTCTTTAGTTATATAGTGTGTGTTGGCAAAGCGATACTTTAAGTGATTATAAACTATAATAGTGTTAGTGACATAATATTTTAAGTATAAATAAAAAGGAATGTAAATTTAATAATCTATAGGCGTACCAATTTAGTAGATAGTAATTTTATGTAAACTCGTATTAATAATTAAGAACATGTAGCGTCCTCACTTATTGGGTTGTGCGGCAAAAGAACGTCGGTCCGAGACACATGTGAAGCACACCGGGCGGCGGTCAAGCCTGAGAATAAAGTGAAGGTAGCGTCGTATAGAATATTGTGTCAGTGAAGTTAGTCAACACCGAGTCGCCGCACCATAAGGGTCATAAGAAAGAACCAGCCTGCTTGAGTACCGTCGCCGGTCGGCCCGCTTTGAATCGAAAGTCTGCCTCTTAATTCGTTCCCTCTACGAATCATCGATGACCACGAACCCTGCCCTCATCGTCCTTAACAGTGTGGGATTGGTAATCTAGGTTCCAGTACCAGAAAAGTTTCATCTGCTCCTTTTATGGCTAATCCGTTTGCTTTTTTAATTCCTCACATGTCCCTTCCGCCTTTTCTGCTAGTTCATTGGGTGCTGCTTTACACTCTTTCACTGGGTGCATACGTAACCTCCACTTTATTCAGTGCTTAAAGTGCTGCTTGAATAATATCACAAGGAGGGCTTATCTCGCTAATTTGACTTTTAGGACATTTATAACATAATATTTTTATTTATCTACGTCCTGTATCCATATGTGTCTACACATTATAAACAGTGCTGCTATTTTAAAAATAAAACTTAAACGACAGATACAAGGTTATGCAAAAAGGTTCAAACCGATTTGAAATGGTAATAAAACTTACTTGTCCGCATAATGGCAAAAGTTAGGTACGAAAAAAAAAATGTTTTTCACAGGTTAAAAAAGTTTTGTTTTCTAAACAGAGAAAAATATCTTCGAAATTGGCAAATCTGCCATGAAATACACGCTTCAAACATTCTATAAAAACCAGTTTTACAAGTATTTAGAGAGACATATGTAATATATGAAAACTATATCAGAATAGAATAGTAAGTCTATTAATTATACGTGTGATTTCTCTAAATAGTGTTAATACTGTAACATATAAATTGCATTTCAACATGGAACAGTATCAGGTTTTATATATGATCAATTGCTATCAAAGTCATACATACAAGCATAGTATTAACTAAGATATCCAAATTTAAAGAAAAACAAGCTGCTTTTTATTGTAAAAAAGGTGTCACTTAAAAGCAATTTTTTATAAAACATCAACAATACACCAATATCATATTATGCAACTGATTCCTTGGTTCGGCAACATCACATTGAGGGCTTAGAGGAAGAACGACATATTGTTTAAATTCTTGTTTAACATGAAAGACAAAAACTGAAAAAATAAAATGAAACGCGTTTTACAATTTGTGATTTGATTTTCTCAAATAATATTTATACCCTGTACTATTTATTTCAAGGACAACTTGCCATATATGTCATTATTTTTAAAAAGTAAGCCAATCACAAGTAATTAATGTACTTATCAAAGAATGCCCGCCAAAGCTGCTTAGAAAAATCAAGTGTAAACGGGATAGTCACGGCGATGCTTAATTTTCGGTAAACGAGTTATATACATGGTAAAAACAAATAATAATTGACGACCGCTTAGCCTAGTGGGCAGCGACCCTGCCTGCGAAGCTGGAGGTCCCGGGTTCGAATCCCAGGTCGAGTCAGTATTTATATGATGAATATTAATACTGGCACCGGGTCTTGGTTGTTATATGTATGTGGTGTCTTCGCTTGGTACCCAAAATACAAGCAAATGCTTAGTTTGGGACCTAGACGTTGTTGTGATTGTGTGTGTTATAATAATTATTATTATTATTAATACAATTACAGTTTTGATTTCTACAATGGGGTTTCTTTAATAGTTGTCATATCAATCATCAACCATAAATTTAAAATGAAATGAATTAATTAATTTCATTTTTTTTTCAAATATATATAAAATCCCATATTATATATTGTTATTATAATTAGATTCTTTCTTTACAATAACCACGTATTTCATACGCATCAGTTGGTCCATCGCCCTCACTAACCATTGACCCATTATTGAACCATTTCAACAAAGCAAAAGTAGTATAAAAAGTGGCCCTCATTCTTTACTTATCATTGATAACTAATGCATCTTTTTAGTATTAAATATTTTCATTATTATGAAAAAGACATAACATTTAAACTGAATCATAGATTAAACTGAGATTAAACTACGGATCATTCACTCATCCGCAGTTGACTGTAACAATATGATAAAATAAATAAAGTATGTATCTTAGACATTTTTAAACGTTTGCGTGTTACAGTTCAATCAAACTTTATGTCGGATCCGAACATAGGCACAAGTCGCATCGCAGTAACCAGTTTTAGGCAAAGTATAAATGTTTGTCAAGTAACAAATAATATGATATTCTGTTACCCATATTAACACTTTGGCCACCACAATAAAATCAATTTTTATGGCATAAAACTACAGCAGATCTCTATACAAATTAGGGTTATCATATGAATAGTGTTAACAATAAAAACAATAAAATCAATAAAAAATTTAAATAAGAAGACATTCTCCTAAACCACGATATAAGATTAAAAACGTTCCTGTGCACTGACAGAAAAAGTCAGCAATGTACAGTCTAAAAAGTCGTGTAACAACTTGTGTCACGCAGTTTCCTGGAAAATGTATCCCGTTACATATGCTGTTACGTGTAGTGGCGAGAGTGTCAACAACGAATTCACTTTATGTAACATAACACATGATGTGTTATTTACGCTAATATGAAATGCATTAAAAAGTTTATGTTAATTTTTTTAATACCATAATTAATTTTTAAATTAAATTTTTTTTATTACGATTCTGAGAATCTAGGATGTAAAAATCTCAATTTCGCTAATTTCTATAATTATAGTCGTTTTTTTTTTTCTAAGCCCTCAAGATACAGAGTGTAATTTCAGATTGGACAATTATTGCAAATATATGTCTAAGATTAACGTCTGATTTAAGAATAGATGAATTTTAAGCAGAATAAAAATCATATATTAAAAAAAAATTAAATATTGTAGCTTCAACATAAAAATATGAATACAGTCAATTTAGTGCCAAAACACAATAAAATTGATTTACAAAATCGCCATTACTGGAGGTCTGAAGAAAAACAAAGAAGTAACGCCTATCTTTGGTATTTCTATTTATCAAAAATCTATCTCACATTAGTCAAGTACTAAAAGGAAAAAATTTATATATCATATAATTTAATAACTATATAACATGGAATTTTTAAATAATTTTTATATTACTTCACCGCAACACTATCTCAAATAAATGACCGATCTCAAATCACACCCTGTATATATAAAATGCTGTACACAAAAATAACAAGTCATAGTATTAAAACCTAAAACTGTATCAATTCCTAAAAAAAAATTCGCTAAAATAATTATACATAAATTATAAATTTAACTAACTATACATGTGTTATTCGAGTTTAAAAGTTTTCACCACAATTTCTGCTATTACACAAAAAAAATTTAAAATAAAATCATAGACAAATGGTTGTAGCAATAAACAAACACAAAAATAATCATTTTACAGTTTTTATACAAGATGTGACCAATTTATTGTAACGAGTCTGTAAAATGAAACTATTTTAAAAATTTAAATTATTAAATCACGCTCCTTATTTTCAAGACTAGAATGAACATTCTGCAACCATTTCATAGGTACATAATGGGATATGTTTCTAAACTCCATTCAAGGGTACATACACCATTTAACCGAATACAATAACTGAAAAGGCAAAAGCTAAGTATTGCACATTGCCTGAATCGACCATCTACATATTCTGAATAAGTACTATCGCTATTGTGGTAGCAATGTAGCCCGGAATGATCCATAGATGATCTATAAATCCTTTAAATTAGGTACATTTTACCTAATTTAAGGTATCATGTTTAATATGTTCCTGTTTTCGAGTGATTCCTTCAAGGCGTTGAACAATTGTAATTGTTGTTCCGGTTTCAGATTGTATACCTGATGAAAAAAAAATTTTTAATAATGAGTATGTCCTCGATATGACTGGCGATGTTTCTCGTCACTAGTCCAAGTTGCCATTCCTAAATCATACTAGATAATAGGCAAACTGACTATTTTTAAGAATTCATTTATTTCAAATATTTTTCTAAATATATCAAAACAATGAATTTTAAAAAATAAATTATTATTAATAAAGTTATAAATGTTTAAAATGTCCTGTTAGACAGAGAAGGCAATACCGCACGGCGTACCTATGTGTGACGTCAGGCCATTTAAAATAATATTAAATTTCGTTTTGCAAGAAAGGGATCATCCATTAATTACGTCACACCAATTTCATGATTTTTTGAAACCTCCCTCCCCCCTTGTCACACTTCATCACAATTAACTACACCCTCCCCCCTTAGTGTGACGTCACATTTAGATTTTTAGTTTATGAAGGTAAAAATTACAACATCGGAAATAAGCGTTATCGCCTTAGTAATACATTCGCTATTTCGAAAACAATAAATCGTCAAACTCGGCCAGAAAAATAGTATCAAATTTATAGGGAACAAAAGTATTCAAACAAATCCAAGTATGTAGAAAATAATTTCAATTGTTAACAAATATTGTACTAAACTAATAGTTTAGTACAATGTTTGTTAACAATTGAAATTATTTTTTTTAAAACTTAGATTTTGTAAAAAAAATTGTATGTGAGGATTGTGAGGTCACAAACATGGAACTCCTCCCTCCCCCCTGTCACGATATGTCACATTTGTGGACCCCCTCCCGCCCCCTTGAGGTGTGATGTAATTAATGGATCATCCCAAAGACACAGGGATAAAATTTTAATAGCTTATAATTACCATATTCTTTAACCATTTTTCTTTTTGTTTGTAAATGTTATCGTATAAAGTCAATTTTAATAATTTCTTGATAAATATAATATATTTTTCAATACATTTGCTATTAATATGGTCTTTATGACATCAAAAGTTGTACCGTAATGTTGTATTTTACAGTACTAAGTCTTTTTACTTTACACTTATCACAAACGAGCATTCTGTTTGTGACACATGCGTAAACCGCGAAAAGCAACCCGCTCGCGCCCTTAATTTCCGCCATTATTACATTTGAAGTATTATTTTAATCATTTTAATCGCCAATGTATTGAAAAACGTTGTATGATGTTCGTACTCAGTAAGCTGGCTATTATCGGCTTCGCCTCGTGCCTATAAACACCTCGACTCTAATATCCACCTTCCCGTACTTACATCATAATGTACTATAATAGTAGAAGTCAAATAGCGCATTTTTAAAATACAGGTCAAGCGTGAATCCGACTTACGCCCGAGAGTACCGTACTGTTATATAACATATTAATAGTTACTCACCGCCAGATGGCACATAACGCATATATCAATTAAATAATGTGATATTGGGACGCTGCCTATCTAGTACGGCTATTTAATAATAGATGGAGCCACCATAGAAAGAAATAATTTAAATTTTTACATAATTACATTTATAGATTTTAGTTGCTTAAACATAACATGTGACTATTAAGAATATTTCTTTTTAATGTTTTGAACTGTCATTATTGATTATTTCAGCAGTTTCGAAGCCTTTATACAAAAACCTAAAGGTTTTTCGACAAACGCTACGAAATTACTTAAAGAATCATCATAGAAATCAGTTGTGGCGTCCATACAGGGACACCGTGGGGACTCCTTAACTATAAATTATCAATTTTCGAATTGTTTTTTCTTACATCTTCTGTGAGACCTTGCCAATGCTTAATTAATACTGTTAATGAACACTTGTAGGTCTGAAATAGGCCATCAGTTAATAATTTTTTTTTTTAATAAGATTTCTTAAAATGTCTGTTTGTCTGTCTACCTGTCTGTAAAGACCCTTTTCCTCAGGAACGCGTGGAGGTATCAAGTAGAAATTGATATGCAGTGCTCAGACAACGGTCTCTTAGAGCTGTGAAAAATTAATTTTCTAAGCCAACCCATTAAAAAATAGGGCCATTTATACCGCGTATTTTGACACTCGCAAGTAAATCAAAACCTATAGGGTACTACCGTTGACCTAGAAACATGAAATTAACAAGAAGCAAGATATTACAGATCAGTGCCTCAGAGAACACGTTAAGCCGTCGGTCTCGGGTGCCTATTGGCAGTCGTTAAAATCCATCAACCCGCATCGGAGCAGCGTGGTGGAATAAGCTCCACATACCTCTCAACCCTAAGGGGAGCCCCTTCAGTGGGACATAATGGGCTGGTGGAATGGAAGATCTTACAAAACAACTGAAGGAATAAATCCGAAAATTGTTGATTTGTAGCTATATCATCTTTTTCTATATAAAATGCGTTTACGTGGCATTCTGGGGATGAGTCATAATAAACACGTAAATTTAGGTTCATAACCACAGAGAATCGAGAAGGTTAGAGGTGCCATGTGACGGTATTTGTTCAGAGACACGTGTCCCAAAAAAATTACTCACGCAACGAATATAATAAAAAAAATTACGCATACGTAAATATTTTTGTCTCAGCCTTAAATCATTTTAGAAAGCAGTTAAGTCGTTCATCTTTTTCATTTACGTCTTTGGAATGATTTGATGTCACAATTTAGAGTTTAGGTTGTGAGATTTGTCTTATTTATGCGACATGCTGCAACTCGAGACACGTATCCGCCTACAAGTGAACTCTAACCTATTCTAATACTCTATGTTTATAATTGTACGGAACCCTTAGGGCGAGAGTCCGACTCGCACTTAGCCGGATTCTCTGCACATTTTACCTGTTGCAGCAACTTTTGGGGTGTCGCGGTGCGTATGAAGCTTGTGATGTAGACGTTTACGAACGTGGCCATCAAGAATTGACAGTCGAATCGATCCATTATACCACCATGGCCTGGGATCACGTCACCGAAGTCCTAGAATAAACGATGGGATTTAGTTAGGATATAATTCTTATTTTTGCTTACATCCTCGGCGTTCGTTCCAGAAAGTACAGTTAAAAATAGGCGACGATTAATTAATATCATGCATTTTTCCCGACACGCGCTATAACATTCTACCTCTTTAATGTATCACGCAAAGTTGACCAACGACTTTAAAATATAAGGCAAAGTTGACCACCGACGATAGCTAGCGAATTGTCGGAATTTTCAGTATCAACACGACGTGCACATTTTATAAGGAGAGGACGACAATAAATTAGTAAATTTATTCTACCATAGAATGTTTTAAGGGGCGAAATATATGTGAAAATAACTCGTCGTGCATTTCACTGAGCGCCTACACAGGACCTGATTGCCGCATCAATATTTAAATAAAAACAATATGTTGTAATTGGGGACCTTTGCATGATTTGTTACGTTAAACCATAGAGTAAATTAATTTGACAGCAGCGTTTGGTTTTAATAAAAGATAAAAGCCCGAATAAAGAAACGATTAGAAAATGGCGGCCGTTGTATGACGTACTCGTTCCATGTTACTCGTACGTATCACTGGACACAGAAAAGCAAAGGCGGCGGCCGCCATTTTCAAATAGTTTATTTGATAGCGCGGATTATACAATCCAAGTTAGCTGACCTTGATCTTGAAAGCACGTTTGAATCCGGATGCAAAGAATCCGCCAAATGGTCCAATGACGCTGCTGAAGACGCTCAGTGACAGCGAGTGGATCATAAATGGATACATCTGAAGCTTCTCCACGCCGAACTGTTGATAGATGCATACCAGCATGTCAGATAATAATAACCTTGATTTTTTATTTAAGTACTTATAAAATAAAAAATAAAATTCGGTTTGTGGATTACATTAAAAAAAATTATATTAAGATAAAAGTTTATTTTCTTACAAAGAAATTTTTGTTTCAGTACGATTTTTATTCACATGTATTGTTTTTTTAAATGTTTGTTCAAACTGTGTTGTGAGGTTTTTAACCTGCTACTAATTAGCATCGTACAAAGTTTCAGCTTTCTTCATAAAAAAAAGGTTTATGTTTTAATTTTGAAATGAAACTAAAAATAATGCTCTTATTTTTTGATAACAGTGTTATACATTATTGAGAAATTGTAGTTTTTTATGTTTCTAAAACTTTTGTCGTTTGAAATAACAAGTTCTATGAAAATTACTATCTAAATTACTTTAACTTAGTCTCTATTTCGATCAAAATCCATTGGACGTATAGGCCTTTTTGAATAGAAACATATATGTGTATTTAATTAAAACTACAGATTTGTATTTTATTATTAGTTAAGTCAGTGCACAGTATTTATTGGAAGAAAAGCATATTCTTGAAAATTGACAAGCCAACCCCATACATACGTACATAAGAGTCTATGTTTCTTGTCTGCCAGCACCCCAGGATCATTTCTCCCCTCTCGCTCTAATAGGGAAAAAAACTGTCAAATTAGTTTGGTTAGACGGCGCTAAATGTTTGTTACCAAATTAGTAAAATTAATAATCATTTTAATTAAAATCATCATATTGGGCTTTATAGGCCATAGTTAAAAAAAAAACTTATAAATAATAAAATATTTATTAACGATTTGTTTGTCATTATATCGTTTAAAAGAAACTAATTATAATACAACTGATTTAAATAAAATTTTAACTATTAAAAATTGTTGTTAATTTTTAACTGTTTTGATATACTAATGTTAACTGCGTCAATGATCTATTAATTCTGGTATATTTTGTTGTAACTAATATACCATTTTGAATTTCAAAAAAAAGAAATAGGTAGGGTATTTTATCTCAAACTGTTATTCCCAAATAATACCCACCTCTTTTTGTTTTATTTTATTTTGCCGTCACCCAAGCAGAATCAATAAAAATAAAAAAAAAAAAAACACAAAATAGCAAAACGCAAAAGCAAAGACTTCTCCATGACAAACCAGTTAACAGGCAACAAACTCATAGCACCATCTATACTAAAGTTCTATATAAATCTTCCCATTCTTATCACGTGTTACTCACAATCTTGGTGACGCCGTGCAGCCATTGAGGCAGTGTATACTCATGAAGTCTGAATAGCTGAGAAGGTTCACAATCCATTGTCATACGGCCCAATGACTCCGAGTATTCAATCGGGCATACGAAATACGGATACTGGCACATAACATATGACAGCTGAAATGTAATAAAAGGCAATTTTATGTACTTTATTACGTCTTGTAATAAATAAAAAATTGGTTAAGTGCAAGCCGGACTCGTGCCCTGAAGGTTCCAAGTATATTGAAGTGTTAATCGTTACCCACCATCAGAACGCCACGTAAACGTATATTTCAATTTATGTGATATGACAAAAATTACAATATTTTGATTTATTCCTATGATTGTGCTGTGAGACCATGCTGCTTCCCAAATTTCATGATTCTAGATCAATGGGAAGTATCCTAAAGATTTTGATTTACTTTCAAGTGTCAAAATATAGAGCATAAATGGCCATATTTTTTGATTGCGTTGACTTAGAAGCTTAATTTTTTTACAATTCCAAGGACCGTAGACCTAAGTACTAAATATTAATTTCAACTTTATACCCCCACGAGTTCCTTGGAGAAAGGGTCTTGACGGACAGACGGACTGCAATAGTGTCTTATATTATTATGATAGTACTATCTAGCTTTGCGTAGATCACAGTAGTATCTTCATATTCAATCGTACCTTTTTCTTTTTTCTGAAGGAAAAAGATATTTTTCCGCTGCAAACCTAGGCGATTTTTTTTTTGGAAATTGTTTCGAGGAGCCAATGTTAGAACATACTATGGTAAAATCTCAAAAAAATATATGACACGATAATCTAAAAGAGTCAATATCAGAACATGGAAATTTGTAATGAAATCGTTACCATTACTGATTTATTAGTTTTCCAAAATTATTTTTCTTAAATGAGTAAAATTTTCCTTTAAGGTCGACAACTTTTTGCTGTCTTACATACTTGCCTGGAATTGGTTTCATTATTATCAGATTGCAAACAGTTTTTTTTTTCTTTTACCCTAATCGGGAAAACTTCAGGGTTAAATTCCTTTGATCTTTCTCGAATTCTTTAGCAATGATGTTTGGACGAAAACTTTTAAGAATATCCTACACAATGATAAAAATCGCATCAAAATCGGTCCACTATAACTCGAATTATGACCAAATAGACATACGACCGCTTAGCCTAGCGGGTAGCGACCCTGCCTACGAAGTTGGAGGTCCTGAGTTCGAATCCCAGGTCGGGTCAGTGTTTATATGATGAATACTGGTACCGGGTCTCGGTTGTTATATGTATGTGGTGTCTTCCCTTGGTACCCAAAACAAGCTAATGCTTAGTTTGGGGCCTAGAAGTTGTTGTCATGTATACATAATAATTATTATTATACAGACAAACAATAAATTTTATATATTACGTAATTTAATAAACAGTATGTTATTTTCACTCACAGCCAATCCAAAGAGGACAGTCGCGAAGCCGCCACCGATGAAACCCTCCCACGTCTTTTTCGGGCTGAGTTTGATCAAAGGCGTTTTTCCAAAGAAAAATCCAAAAACGTATGCCATCACGTCGTTGCATATAATCATCGAAACTGGCACGATGAACCATATCAGGCCTGAAAATTCAAATTGCAAATTACATGTGATTACTTCATATAGTAAAGTTACATATCGTTATGAGGAAACGGGATCAACGGTTGCACCCTATGAAACCTTAACCGATTGCCGCAAAAAAAATATTATAGTATTCACATCGGCAAATATTAGTTTCAACCTTTTTCCGTAGCCGGGATAATGTTCATGGTTATAATTCAAATAATAGGTTTAAAAACAAATATCTTAAAAATATTTGTGTGCAAGTGTACAAAGGTTTTTTGTGTTTCTGTTTACTGTTTCCTTTTTTTTCCTCGCCATAATTGAAAAGCTAATGGACACATAGAGGACACATTAGGTGACATATTTTAGGACTTAAAATGCTTACACCTCAACAACTATTTACTTAAATATAAAAAACATTTTGTAACCGTTAACGTGCGCTGGAATTGTTTTTTGTCTTTCACTCATAAGTATGGTGACCTACATCAATTTTTTTTTCATAATAATTGCTTATCACCATTGTATAGCGGATGAACCGTTGTGCCAGTATTAAAGGTCGGGTATGGCAGCGTATTATATAATATTTTTAAGAGTAGAGCAAAAGCAAAATAATATTTTTCGTAACTTCGCTGCACCCATGCTGCACCATATAGTATAGTGTATAGTAGTTCATATATGACATTTCCCTTGGAAATTTCATCTATGTATGTAGTGCTAATAGTTTCCGGGTAAAATGGCTGTGATAGACCGATAGGCAGACGGACAAGGCGAAATTACAAGGGTTCAATTGTTTTTTTTTTTTATTTGGCTACGGAATCCAAAAAAAAGTACGTATATCTGTACCAGGCAGACGAAGTCGCGGACGAGAGCTAGATAATATAATGAAATATAGTTTATTTATTTTATGACAATGGAGCTCTAACCTGTAGTGATAGCCTGAGAGCAGCGGCCATGTGGCCATGGTTCGAATCCGGCCGCGTGCCAATGAGTTTTTTGTGATTTACGCACATTAACTATCACTGCCTTCGTGCCTCGGAGAGCACGTTAAGCAGTCCGTCTCGGTTGCTCTCAATAGATGGCGGTCGTTCCAATCCGCCAACCCGCATTGGAGCAGCGTGGTGGATTTTAACGCCAAGCCCTTCATATTTAGGGGAGGCCTATGTCCTTGCAGTAGGGTATAAAAAAGGCTGATGGAATGGAATGGACCTCTAGCATTCATGATTCCGATAAATGGCGAGCTATCACTTCCTCATGCAAACGGCGAAAGGAGATCACTCATTATTTATTATTAAAAAAAAAACAGAAAAATAACTGTTTTGAAAGTTGTAAGATTTGAAATGTCTGTTTTGTAGCACAAATTTTAGTTAATTAAATAAATTTGGATGCAAAAAATTACATAAGGTACCTACCTACCTATGTAGAAACTTTCGATTCGATTAATAACTTTATGGATATTCGTATACAATATTGTGCGACTCACAGATATTTTTTTAACTGTATTTCATTACATGATTAGCAAGATACGAAATTTTTCACGCACTAATTCGCTTTTCGGATTCGTACGTGAAATGACATGATTGAGTGCGTCCCCTAATTAGACGAATCCACCTATGTATGGTTAGTTAATGCCAGGTATTCATATAAGACACCTTATAATTATCTAGTTGAATATAATAATATATGTAATATAGTTACAGGCTAGAATATACATGGTGAGCCAAGAACCTTTTAGAACAAATTTAAGTATTTGCTGCATTGTATATTTTATTGCACTTTATATGTGCTAATAAACAGTTTTTTTTATTATTATTTATTATATCGACGCAACATATTTTTAAGGGTGGCTTTTTAAGGTCCCAAAGGGTATCAACGGAAACCCAATTACTAAGGTTCTGCTGTACGTCCGTCGGTCCATCCGTCACAGGGCTGTATCGTCTGAACCGTGATAAGTAGACATTTGAAATTTTCATGAAGTACGTACTATCTACTGAGGCCGTTATAAGAACGAATAATAAACATTTCATAAAGTTAAAAATTAAAGTAGGTCCCTATACAAGAAACATGTTTTTTAAGCGTGTTTCCATTCCATCAGCCCTTTCGTACCCCACTGCAGAGGCTTAAGTGTCCCCTAAGATGAGAAGGCTTAGAGCTTAAATCCACCAGGCTGCTCCAATGCGGGTTAATGGGTTAAGCGTGTTTGGTGATGGGTGATTGTGAGACCAATGCTTATACTTGAAATTTTCATGGAGTATGTATACTACTGTGGTCGTTATTATAATATTATCAGGTCGTGCTGTATGCACATCATTTCTATTACCACTTGCATCAAATTTTCCTGTGTTCGACTTCATTCTAAATAAATTTAAAAAAAGTAATAATAATAAAAATAAAGTAAAGTAACAAATTAAAGGGGGTTCTCATACAATACGGACGGTGGTACGGAACCCTAAGCGTGCAAATTCGATTCGCACTTAGCCGGTTTTTTTTTTCATTCGTCTAAATAAAACCACATTGTGTCGATTCTGACTCCGACCGACGACAAAACTTTTCCAATAAATAATCAGAGCAGGCGTTCATTGGATTACGCCACATTCTGTTGAATGTTCAAATTCAAATCATTCCATTCAATACAATGTTTTAAATTAACACGATTTCCATACAATAGTATTTAATGTTATACACAATACGACCGTATTAGCATAACTCCTTGTTCAGTTAGTGAATTCCAAACATTAAGGTAAGTAATTCAATAGCCAACCGACCGAGAAATGCTTTTCAACAAAATATAGTTCAAATAAACAAGACTTTAACGCGTAAACAATAATGATGTGTGCACTTGCCTCGTCTATTTCTGGCCAAGTGCTCATGTTTCTCGTTAAAATAATATCGTGGTATTGTTTCAAATTTTTGTTACCTATTTCGACCAAATAACACGAACGAGATAACTTTTTGTCTGTACGCATACGCAATTTGAAGTATTAGGATTCTCCTGATCTACAATGGGTTAAACTGAGGCGCTGGAGACCGGTATATTTACGCGAGGTGCCGCGTGCCGGTCTTCACCCCCACGAAATTGAGGTTGACATTTTCGATACTAAAAAGTGACATTTTTGACTCTACTAAAACCAAACGCTGCTGTCATTTTCTCTCGTTTCGTTTCTCGTTCTCGTTTATCGCAACTATAACGACGTCCCCATATGAGAAAGGCGGGCAGTAAAAATTCGTATATCATCTGTATATGGTAACAGATTTTATGGTCTATAATCCATAAAAGTAAGAATTTATTAGAGGCACTCTTCTGCGCTTACCGTCTAGCCACTCTTCTTCTACTTAGCTGGTGTATGTTTGGCAAGTTTAAGTACCATTTCAGCGCGCGAGATCCCCGCGCGCCAGCCTTCACCCCCACGGAATTGCCTTTGACAGTTTCGATACTGTAAAGTGACATTTCTGACTCTATTAAAACCAAACGTTGCTGCCAATTTTTTTTACTCTATGTACTTTTTTTACTCTATGTCAATCATTTGTATTGTAATCGTATTATTGAAATTATATATATATATATATATAAACACGCATATCCTTGTCTAGAATGTCTTGTAGCTATAGTATAATATATATAGTATAATTTACGATTAGATGACCGTATGTGAGATGTTCCAGATATTATTGATATCATACTTAACTAGCGACCCGCCCCGACTTCGCATGGGTAGCAGAGCATATATATGCCGTAGTGTTTTTTGTGTCGTAGTGTCGTATCAGCTTGTAGCGTCGAACATGTGGATGTATTTTATGTCTGGGTGTAAAAGTATCTAACTATATATGTAGGTATATAATATAAAAAAAGTCATGTTCAACGAACATATTCTCCCGAGACTGGTAACCGTAGAGGGTGCGACTCTAGAAGTTGTGCAAGACTATGTCTATTTAGGACAGACTGTCCAGTTAGGCAAACACAACTTCAACAAAGAGGCCGACCGAAGAATTCAGCTGGGCTGGGCTGCTTTTGGGAAGCTTCGTCATCTGTTCTCGTCGCCACTACCACAATGTCTGAAGACCAAGGTCTTCAACCAATGCGTCCTACCTACAATGACGTACGGTGCCGAAACGTGGACTCTCACGGCAGGACTGATCCATAAATTCAAAGTCGCTCAGCGTGCTATGGAGCGGGCTATGCTCGGTGTTTCTTTGATGGATAAAATCAGAAACACTGAAATCCGTCAAAGAACTAAAGTTGTCGACATAGCCGAAGCGATCAGCAGGCTGAAGTGGCAATGGGCCGGTCACATTTGCCGTAGAACGGATAACCGATGGGGTAGACGAGTTCTCGAATGGAGGCCACGTACCGGAAAGCGAAGCGTTGGACGCCCCCCGGCCAGGTGGACAGATGACCTGAAGCACCATACCGGGGGTAGTTGAATGCGAAAGGCGGAGGACCGTGTGTGGTGGCGAGCCTTGGGAAAGGCCTATATCCTGCAGTGGAGAGACACGGGCTGATGATGATGATGATAAAAAAAGAATATTTAAGTATGTATATCAGTTATCTAGTACCCCATAATACATGCATAATACTTGCTTACTTTGGGATTAGATGACACTGTGTGGGATGTCCCAGATATTATTATTATTTCTAATTCTGTAAATATTTGAAAAAGTCAAAATATATACATAAAAACTAACTAGAATATTTCTTTATATACAACATTGATAACTTCTGCCTAATTTTACACCACGCGTGTCGCGTCGGTGTGGGGCCAGTCGCCGCGCTCGCCCGCTTGTCGCGCAATAGTTTTTATTTCGTGATAACTCCTAAGATATTAATTTAAATCGTGTGGTGTGAAGGGCAATCATAATGTGTATGAAATGCTGAAAATAAATAACGTATTTAATTTGGATTAATACTGTATCCGTATAAATTGTTTTCCAATTACTACATCACATGACACCATTTTTTTAAACATAAAAGTAGATATAGTAAGCTATCCATACAAGGTAGACATATGCCATCGCGGACTTTTCTTTAGTTTTATAGGAGACGAATAATTCCCTCTAACAATGTTTTGTTATATCTTGAAAGTTCCCAGTCGGCTTGATTTTTTCCGACGTCATCAACAATAATCGTCATATTTCAACTAATTTGCACAAAACATTAATGAATTATAAAGTAAACTTTCATCTTGAATCACCCCGTCTATTGGTATCAACCATATGAAAACCTGTTCGACAATTTTTGAGTTTATTGCGTTCAGACAGACAGACAGACAGACAGACGCGGCGGGGGACTTTATTTCATAATATGTAGTCATTAATAATAATAATATATAGATATTGGTTGTTTCATTGACTTGTTAAGTATTCTGCCTTAGACAGCAAATTATTACATCTATTGGATAAGAGATGTCGCTTCAGTGTCTTTGTGACACGCACTGCATTAGTAGCAACCCTTCAACAGTTTGCGGAACTGTAATTTTAACGTCAATAATAATAATAATAAATAATAAATTTTTGAGCCGCTTTGTAGAGCGGATGACGATGAAATTAATCTGAATTGACTTATTGGAAAATAAAAGATAAAAAAAAATCCCAATCTTTCCTTGTGTGAGTGAATAAGTGAACTTGTGAACATTGGTCACGAACAATGTGAGTGAACCGCTCGTTTTTTTCCAAGGGCAACTCCCATAGAGTAAATAAATTTGACAGCAGCGTTAGGTTTTAATTGAGTCATAAATGTCATTTCAGTGTCAAAAATGTAAAACACGATTTCTCCGGGGTGATGCCGGCGCGCAGGGATTTCGCGATCGCGAACTGGAAATCGCCATCTTACACCAGCTAGCTAGAGTATGAGCGGTTAGACGGTAAACGCAGAAGATGGCTTCTAGTTAATTCGTATTTTTGTGGCTACTTCACTTTCATAGGTTCCCATTAACTGTTAGTTAATTAATCTGTGAGGCCACCCCTAATATTAATAAATAAACATTACTAAGAAGGGTCGGCACAAGGCTATTTTTAATTAAGGTTGTGTACATTTTTTTTAATAATTACAACTCTTTTTTCAATTTGCCTCCTTTTTATATCAAAAGTTATAGTGTGCTTTGCATGCTCGAAAACGTCCAACTTACAAGGAGCGTTTCGAAACAGTATTAATTATTAATATTTTCCTAATGGGACATATACCATCGCGGACTTTTCTTTAATCCTATAAGATAATCCTATAAGAGATAGGAACAATTATAGATTGTTTTGTTATATCTCAAAGAGATTAGACAGCGTTTTCAATGAAAGCTCCCAGTCGGTTTGATTTTTTTCAACGTCATCAACAATAATCGTCATATTTCAACTAATTTGCACAAAACATTAATAAATTATACACATAAACCTTCCTCTTAAAGCACTCCGTCTATTGATATCAACCATATGGAAATCCGTTTGGTAGTTTTTGAGTTTGTCGCGTTCAGACAGATAGACGCGGCGGAGGACTTTATTTTATAATATGTAGTGATATTATTTTGGCCAACCACTTAGCCTAGTGGGTAGCGACCCTGCTTACGAAGCTGGAGGTCCCGGGTTCGAATCCCAGGTCAGGTCAGTATTAATATGATGCATATTGATACTGGTACCGGGTCTTGGTTGTTATATGTGTGTGGTGTCTTCGCAAAATATTTATATATGTATATATTACAAAGAATATTTAAGTATGTATATCAGTTGTCTAGTAACCCATAACACAAGCATAATACTTGCTTACTTTGGGACTAGATGACGCTGTGTGGGAAGTCCCATGTATTATTATTATTTGTAAAAGGGCCCAGAGTCGGATACTCGAGAAAATTAATTTCTAAAATAAACCGACACGGGAAAATCGAGTCTAAAGCCTTCCGAATTGCAAGAAGGATTGGATAAATAAACCGTTAATATTAATTGATTTATGTTATACCTGTTTTCTAACTACGCTATCGAATACCAAATAACAGTGATTATTCAATAGCTTTGCTAAACGATCGCCGCATTAAATAAAACGATGTTGAAACCGTACATTTCATACAAACACAAACATAATACAGATAACGGTAACTGGATGTGGTGACATTTCAATGGTTTCTCGACGGCGGTCGGCCCTGACTGGTGGCTTGGCCGAAGAATATGCTGTTCTACGTATTCTATGTGTGAACGTAAATTGTAGAGTTCGCTAGTAGTTACTGTTTCAAATAACAGGTTGATTGAGTAAGAGTGACACGTAAAGGGGAGCAAAGTATATATAATTGCATTCTCAATACACGTGATGCACCTTTTCAATGAACAAAAACCTATAGTTCACATTTTTATTATATAGAGGTCATAATAGTTACGACAAGGTTTTAATAAACTTTACAACACGAAGAAAAAACGTGTTTCTAGCAAATCACACACAGTTTATAAATATTTTAAAATTTACTCACTCCGTGTATTAATACAGGATGAAATGTGAACAACCATCCAAAAAATTCTAGATGTTAGGTATCACCAATAGACCTCATTATGTAAATAATAAATATAGGTTACATTTTCATGATAAATTATTTTATCTACAGTGTTATTTTATAACGTTTGGTTGCCTTCTTTTTCACGATGCGCCCAAGACTTTGAGATTGAAGCGGGTCGAAGCGTGCAGTGGCCGTGAACGGTGACTAGTTATTGGTTTTTTCGGGAAAGGTTTGTGTAGTCATATCTCAATATTTTACTACTGAACGATACTAAAAGGAAACGAGGCGGCCATCGGTTTTTTACCAAAGATGATTATATTAAAATTTGGATGGTTGTTAAACTTTCCCCTTGTATGAAAAACAAACTAAAAGTGTTATCTTAGTGTAAAGTTGTTCTTTGCTGATTTCGTTTTTTAAGGTTCCGTACATTTGAGATGAAAAAGCAGAACCTTCTTATAGGATCACTCCGGTGTCTATCTGCCACAGCCTACTATTTTCGAATCTACTGGGTAAGTTGAAATTCAGTACATACATATACAATACCCGGCAATAAATATTGCACATCGGAAATAATCGCATTTCCGAATACAAACGAATGCCAATATCCATGTCCAACAATTATTAGATTTATCGTTTATCAGAATTTGAATTCAGAACTAAATATTTTATTGTTGTTGTGTTTTGATTCCCGCGTGAACTATATAGAGCTGTAAACCGACTTCCTTTTTAAATAATATTTACGTCTTTTCAACATGTATAGTATACCAATGAAATTAATAAAAATGAAAACAAAATAAAATACATCTTCAACCGACTTCCAAAAATTAAGAGGTTCTTATTTTAGACAATTAGGTATGTAACTAAAATGAATATTTATCTGACGACTGACAAAGTTTACCGACAGGCATTAAGAAAATAGAAACACTGAAATGTAATTGTACCTATTTCTGTTTTATCCTTTGAGCGAAGCGTATTATTTTGTAAATATATGATAAGTTATTACTTCTTCCTAGTAGTATGTTTATAGTGTACATAAAATAATTATTTTCTGTTACTAGGTCGGGGGAAAAATACACAAAAAAATATGTTTATATTATGTTTTAATCAGAACTCTAAATTCCTTCCATTTCACCATCTATGCTCTCATTAAGGTCAATATCACTGTCACTATCAGCCGTATTTATCACTAGTCTATCAATGTAATCAATCGTCTACACTGTCTTGAATTTTTCGATATTAATTCTCACATTTCATTGCATGATCGCAAACCTTTTTCTACTCTTCATCCCCAGTCATGGTTACTTTTCCAATCAATAATTTTTTTATTGAAGTTAAATTCATATCCACGTTTCTAGCGGCTACATAGCCTTTCAGTTGAGACCATATATTTTCAATGGGATTAAAATCCGGACGGTATGGTGGCAATCGCAAGACAGTGTGCCCACGTTCGGCAAGTATCTTGTCCACGGAAAACTCTGTAAACCTCTCCTTGTGCTGGCATATAATAGCGTATAACTGGGGTCTCGTTAATTTTGGATCAACTGGAATTTCGTGTCTTTGTACCTAGTTGATCATTTCCTGTTTAACGGTGTTGGAATTGGGGGGTCTTTTAACATATTTATTGTGATATTGCGTTGTCGACAACCAGAACAAAATAACTGGGTTTATTTGGGATTAATTGATTTACCAGCCATTTCTCGTAGTTATTATTCATTTCTTTATGATAATCGCCGGTAGCGTCCGTGGATTTATACGTTAAAAAGGCTCCAGGTACAGTCAGCATCAGAAGAAGATAAGCAACTCAGATGTTCACATAGTTCTACACATTCAAAGTGACCATAATCATCTAAATAACAAAAGTTTTCAGATTGTTAAGAGCACTCAGTGTTTCAAATATAACTGAGCACACAAGTTGTCAAATATTTCGAAGCAAACTGAAAGTCGTAGATGTAATATAATATTTTATATCATGTATTGTAGAGTACGGTAAAAATCGCTTATTGTGGTTTTGTGGAAAGATTCACCAATTCATGACTTGATTTACATTACACTGTAGGTAATAGGTACTATGCTGTACTGTTGATTTTTATGCAAGGATGCGACTAATATGATTTTAAGTTTAAAATGTTAATTAACATTACAAAAAAAACCTAAAAAAGAATCCATAGTCACTATCACCAGCTTACAAGGAATATCTGATATTACTTCAAACAAACTAACAATCCTTCACTTTTCATAATATTAGTGTAAAGGAATAGAGTGAATTAGAAAAGTATACAATACGCGTCAACGATGTAAAAGACCACCGGCTGTACACTTCTCTTTTACCGGCACAGCGGTGCCTCTGGCGATTTTGAATTTTGAACTCTCCTACGATCGGCGAGTGTATCGGCGTGGATCGGTGGACGTACAGCCGGTGGCCTTTTACATCGGTGGCGCGTATTGCATATATGTTCTTTTTTACTCATTTCTCCCATATTATATTTCTTTTGAAATGTACCTGAACTCTTTGATGTAGCTACATATTAACATTTTTAATTTATAAAAATAATAAACAATAATTAATTACATTTCAATATTAAATGATAATGTTAATAATGAAACAAATCCTCAAAGATTCTTTTTTGCCAACTGCTCGAATACATAGTGTATTCCAACGAAAACATTCATTTCGTTTAAGATGGCGTTCAATACATAATTCCAGCATTGTTCAAATCTGGATTGCTGATCAGAAAAGGGAACTGACTAATAAAATTACCACCAAAAATCACGGCTCTTAATTTAATCCGATAGAAAATTTGTAAAACAATATGATTCAGGAATGGGATGGGAATCGAGCTAGAACGCGAGATAATTTGAGGAGACACGTATTTAATGTATGGGAGTCCTTTAGGGGCCGACCATTTTGTGATAACACTGTTATGAGAATTTTGTGAACTCTATGCGAAGGTATTTACAGGATGTGCTGAATGCTGAAGGAGGGTATACGAGATACTGAATCCTATAATGGAACTCCACAAATTTCTAATTTACGATTATTTCTAAGAAATAAAGATATGTCTATTTATTGTTATAAGAAATCTGATATTATTTTAAGCTAAAATAAAACAACCTAGAACTATACTCAGCTATGTTATTTATTACTAGCTTTCCGCCCGCGGGCTTCGCTCGCGTTGACCACAGTTGTACTGAGACAGTTAAAGGAACGCGATGCTCCAGAAAATTGTAACACTTTCTAGAACATTCTGAAACTCAACTGCCTAAGAATCTCTATACCTAATTTCATAAAAATCTATTAAGTCATTTTAGCATTAAGAATAGCTATCCCACAAATCGGTCTTAAAATCAGTCAGGTGTTTTGGAGATTAATTGGAACAGACAGATAGACTAACAGATACTATGATTTTCTATATGTAGGTATATAAAAAAAAATTGCTTTTCACTTTTGACAACGCTTTCTTTATATTTGCAAAATTTAAGTAAAATCGGATCAGCTGTTTCGACAATTAGGCCTAACAAACACAGACAAACACACAGACAAAAACCAGCTTGTGTCACTCCTGGTAACCTCCTTTTTATGTCTGCGAAGATTCATAGAAGTGGTTTAGTCGTTTTGGAGATAAGCCGGAACAAAAAGTCAGACTGACAGCCACACGGACAAAAAGTTTCCTATATAACTCTTGACAACCTATTTTTAATGTCTGCGTAGTTGCATTAAAATCTTCAAAAGTTCAGCTTGAACTATATAGACAGACAGACAGACAGACAAACGAACGAACGAATAAACAAACATACTAACAAAAGGTAGCGTATATCACTCCTCTCACCCGTCTTTTCACGTCTGCGAAGTTTCATGAAAATTGGTAAAAATGTTTTAGAGTTTAGCTCAAATGATAGAGAGACGGCCAGACAGACAATCAAAAAGTATTGTATGTCACTCCAGACAATCTTTTAATCACATCTTTGAAGTTTCATTAAAATCGGTTTAGCCGTTTCGGAGATTAGCTCGAATAGACGGACAGACAGACAGACAGGCAGATAAAAAAATTTGGTCATGTGATCACATACATCTTGTCAAAACATCAACTTTGAGTACAAACACGATAGGTCTACGATTGATGGTTTCGAAAATATAAGCTTTTGAAAATTTGGTCACGTGGTCACATAGATCTCGTCAAAACATCAAGTTTGAGTACAAACACGATAGGTCTACGATTGATGGTTTCGAAAATATAAGCATTTAAAAAATTTGGTCACGTGATCACATAGATCTCGTCAAAACATCAAGTTTGAGTACCAACACGATAGGTCTGCGATTGATAGATTCGAAAATATAAGCTTTTAAAAATTTGGTCACGTCGTCACATAGATCTTTTCAAAACATTAAGTTTGAGTATCAACACGATAGGTCTGCGATTGATAGATTCGAAAATATAAGCTTTTAAAAATTTGGTCACGTCGCACACTGTTTCATTTCACTAAAAAAATTTCCCTATGCTGTTTATCGCATAAATCGACTAAGAAATCCATTTTAAATGTAAGAGTAAAACACCCACGTGTCAATTGGACATACTTTTTTTTTTAAAAAATAATTTGTGTTTCGTGACCTCGTCGTAAAAAAAAGATTAAATAAATTCTGTAAGCGTGTCTGATCAAAATATATCTTTTTGATTAATATGGTTTGATGAAAGACCTTCAGGCGCATATTTTCCAGTTTTTATTTTTTGAAGATCACTTTTGGTTACCGAGTTATTAATTTTTATTCTAATTTTTGTTTTTATTTTTTTTCTCCCAAAAACCTCAAAAGTGCGACTTGTGACTGGCACTCAAAGATTCATCATAAATGCGTCTATCATTGATAAAAAACTCAAGTCGCACTATGGAAGCGTTTACGAGTAATCGAATTTCAAAATATGGTGTTAGGGGTGTCACTCAACTTGACCTTTTATTTTTGTTTAAATTAATTCAATTTTGTCCTTAACTACAAAATTGCATATTGTTTACTTATTTTATTTTTATTTACTTATTTACATTTATTTATTTAAAAAAAATTTACAATTGCATATTAGTTATTTACAATTAGAGTGTCGACGATATTTTATCACTAAGTGGCTTCTACTTTGTAATGTCTACCCTTTCATCGTTTACTTCGTTAATTACTTTAGAAGTTTTTTTTAACTTTTATTAGTTTTTTTTATTAATTTTCTATTGACACAGTAAATTTTGGCATTTTTCGCCTCACGCTCGCGGAAAAGTACATCCAGTAATTTAATTGGCATCCGATGACTGTGACCGTACACTTCTCTTCCTGTCGGTATGCTCTCAGAGGAAGCAGGTCGTTATTGTTGGGATCTTCTAAATTAACCAATGACTAAAGTAAAAATTATAAACAAGACCTCAAAATTAGAAAACGAATCATGGAGTCCTTGGAAGATCAACCCTAAGCTAAAGTGATAAAATCTTTGGCATTCACGATTACTTCAGAAGATGGAAGCAAGATAACCCCAAAAGCTTCAAAAGATTTAGAAGACGTAATAAAACTTTGTCTGACATCACCAAAAAAACGATTCAAAGTTTTAAAAAAAGTATCTACGTTAACGAAACCCTATACACCTGAGGAAGCTCTAGGTTTCGTTATCGACAGGAGACTGAATGTGGAAACATATAAACTTTTAAGACAGGATTTGAAAAGTCGAGTTTATTCAGCTTATCCACCCTTCTTACTAATAAGAGCAAGAAAAGCATGTTACCCAGCAAAAGAGCTAGATGTTTCGGAAATAGAAGCGTCAGTTTCGTTGCATGGACTTCTCACATATACTTTGCAACGAATCGTTCGAAGTTGTGATGAGAATTTTATCGAGTATTGTAACAGAACAGGCAAGCAAGAAGTCTCATGCGTATTTAAAGGGTCCTGGGGTTTTGATGGAAGCACAGGCCAAGCATTATATAAACAAAACTTCTCAGGATCAGACGAAGACATTTCTGTGAACGAAAATAGTCCTTTTGCCTCGACTTTTATTCCTTTAAGTATAGTAATGGACAAAAATTATATTTCATGGCACCATCCTGCACCCCAGTCGTATAGATTTTGTCGGCCGCTCCACATTCAGTATAGAAAAGAAGACACTAATCTTATTCTTAAGGAAAAAGCTTTGATAGAGAAGCAAATTAAACGTTTGACAGGAGTCAAACGTTTAATTTGCTTCTCTATCAAAGTTTGGGTTTGAGTCGTAATTCCTATTACGACCCAAACCTCCGAAGGGCATCATACTTATTACGTTTGTTTCTAATTTAGTTTTGAGTGTGATCGTCGGCAAAGTCCTAAACTGGTACGTCTTCACAGTTAAGGTGCCTATTTTGCAAAGCTACTGCCAGTCAGTTCATGATTTGGCAACATCGTAAACAAGACGAAGTGTAAAAGAAAATATGCAACACGGCATCAATCCACTTCATGTATGGATACGTATTTTCGAATTTTTATTACATCTCAGTTACAAAAACGATCCGTTAGTACGGAAATGGAGAATCAAAAAAGATAGCAGAGAAAGTCAAATTGTGGAAGAACGGAAAAACATATCCAGGCTGATATAAGAAATCAGATTGGATTGTTGCTGGACGTTATTAAATCCAATGCAGGAACCACAAATGATGGTAATTCAGCCCGCACGGCACTATCAGACAAATACCGTGCTATATTTGCAGAGATATTAGGTCTAGATGCATGTTTGATGGACGGGCTGCATACTATCTTTGTCGCCATATCTTGTGAATTTCCTATTGACTCTGTAAAGTTTGGCATTTTCTGTCGCACGCTCGCGGAAAAGTACATCCAGTCATTTAATTGGCAGTCGATGACTGTGACGGTACACAAAATTCTAGTCCATGGTAAAGAGATCGTAGAATCATGTTCTCTTCCTGTATGTATGCTCTCAGAACAAGCGGCTGAATCGCGCAATAAATTTTGGCGCTCAAATAGGGAACGCCACTGTCGGAAAATGAACAGGAAAAAAACTATGATTGACCTCTTCCACCATGCACTTGAATCGTTGGATCCGTTTGTGTGTTTACGGCACACTATAGACAGCTTCAAAGATTGTCTAATAGGATTTGTCTGCCAGCAGCTGTTCGTGAACTTCTGAAGCCGGTTAATGAAGAAAACTTGCAGTTGGAAGAAGTGGCTGACGAAGTTCCAACATGATAATGTTGACGACAGCATGTTGATACTCGTAAATGAAAATTATATGTATGTGTCTTAAATTTTTTATTGATTACAAATATTACAATTGTTTGACCTTTAGTGACAACCTTAAAATGTACTATATAACCTTTATCCGTAACTCCCAAACGCTTCCATAGTGCGACTTGACTTTTTTATCACTGATAGACGCATTTATGAGGAATCTTTGAGTGCCAGTCACAAGTCGCACTTTTGCGGTTTTTGGGAGAAAAAAAATAAAAACAAAAATTTGAATAAAAATTAATAACTCGGTAACCAAAAGTGATCTTTAAAAAATAAAAACTGGAAAATATGCGCCTGAAGGTCCTTCATCAAACCATATTAATCAAAAAGATATATTTTGATCAAACACGCTTACAGAATTTATTTAATCTTTTTTTTACGTCGAAGTCACGACACACAAGTTATTTTTTAAAAAAAAAAGTATGTTAAATAGACAGGTGGGTGTTTTACTCCTGCATTTAAAAAGCATTTCTTAATCGATTTATGCGATAAACAGCATAGGGAAATTTTTTTAGTGAAATGAAACAGTGTGCGTCGTCACATAGATCTCTTCAAAACATTAAGTTTGAGTATCAACATGATAGGTCTGCGATTGATAGATTCGAAAATATAAGCTTTTAAAAATTTGGTCACGTGGTCACATAGATCTCGTCAAAACATTAAGTTTGAGTACCAACATGATAGGTCTGCGATTGATTGATTCGAAAATATAAGCTTTTAAAAATTTGGTCACGTGGCCACATAGATCTCATCAAAACATTAAGTTTGAGTATCAACATGATAGGTCTGCGATTGATAGATTCGAAAATATAAGCTTTTAAAAATTTGGTCACGTGGTCATATAGATCTCATCAAAACATTAAGTTTGAGTATCACAACACGATAGGTCTGCGATTGATAGATTCAAAAATATAAGCTTTTAAAAATTTGGTCACGTGGTCACATAGATCTCGTCAAAACATTGAGTTTGAGTATCAACATGATAGGCCTGCGATTGATAGATTCGAAAATATAAGCTTTTAAAAATTTGGTCACGTGGTAACATATATCTCGTCAAAACATTAAGTTTGAGTACCAACATGATAGGTCTGCGATTGATTGATTCGAAAATATAAGCTTTTAAAAATTTGGTCACGTGGTCACATAGATCTCGTCAAAACATTAAGTTTGAGTACCAACACGATAACCTATGTCACCCCCGATAATGCCCTCTGCATGTCTGCAAAGTTTTACTGAAATCGGTTCAGCCTTTTTGGAGATTACCCGGAACAGATAGACAGGCAGACAAACAAAAAACAGCTTATGTCACCCCCGATAATACCCGTCTACCAAGTTTCATTGAAATCGGTTCAGCCGTTTCGAAGATCAGCTCGAACAGACAAACAGGCGGACAGACAGACAAACAAAAAGCAGTTTATGTCACTCTTGATAATACCCTCTGCACGTCTGCCAAGTTTCATTGAAATCGGTTCAGCCGTTTCTGAGATCAGCTCAAACAGACAGACAGATGGACAGACAACAGACAAAAAGTAGCCTATGTCACCCGCGGTAATGCCCTCTGCATGTCTGCAAAGTTTCATTGAAATCGGTTCAGCCGTTTCGGAGATTAGCCGGAACAGACAGACAGACACTCCAATTTTATTAATATAGAAGATAACAATGACGCCCAAAAGTAAAATTGAGAAATTAAATATTAATAAATATTATTGTTGATATGTTTTTGAACAGTTTGGGTGCTTAGTTACATTTGATTATCTCAGTAACTACATATATAGGCTAAGAAAACAAGCGAATCCAGGAAAAAAACCGATAACTGTAATTTTCTTTTTCGATGACATAAATTATTGTTAGTAATAGTTAAAATAAAAAGAATTAAACATTTTAAAGCGCCGCGTCAATGTAAAAAAACTAAAAAACTTTTTTTTTTACTTTATTTGATTTCATAAGTACAGCATAATAAATAACTTTGTAAAAGTACCTCTTTTAGAATATAACACTTGCATTCTAGTAAAAATATCAAAATTAAACTAATAAATCAATCGCGACTATCATTAATAAAGAAGGTTCCGTAAGTTACAAATTTATTGGCTTATCTTACCAGAAATTATAGGTAACTGTAATTTAACAATTTATTCTGATTAGTATGATATGTGTGTTAATAAATTATTAAAAATTAAACAAATTCATTTTGCAGAATTCTAAAGTCACAAATTTTGCAATTTTTTGGAAAAGCAAAATACATAACTACTTCAAAAGTGTTTAATTTATGCCTTTGAATTATTATTAGTACTTGAAGTAAAAAATTAAACAATAAATGTGTACGATTAATTAACTAATGTAAAAATTAATAATTAATTGATAATTTTTCATTGTAACGTTTCAATATAAACGGTATTTCTTGTAGAATAAGGTCGCAATTTCTTTGTGTTTTAACTCCCGACCGCACTGTCGCAAGTCGCAAGCGTTGCAATGTTCATTGTTTATATAGATAATACCTAACTAAATTGTTTAGAAAGATGAGATATATAGGCCCTTAGTTTTTTGTATAGAATTATCAACAAGCAAATTATGATACTTAAGCAGACAACATGATAAATAATTCTTTGTAAAGATATAACAGCCTGTATTATTGCACCAATCGATATTGTTGCGAATAAGGATGAAGTCTTGCAACGGCACGTCATATGGAAAATAAAACGAAATAGCTTTTATACAATTTTCTTCAATTTTCATACAATTAATTGCCACGTTAATTCCCCCCCACCATCCTAGTGATATTTCGTGATTTTTGTCAAACCTTTTGAGCGTCACGTGATTAATGGACAACCCACAACTAAACTCGTAGTACATCATCCAAGCTTATGAAATTTCGAAACTTTTTGCTGGATATACGACTCATGTTTTTATAACTGGCCATTTATAAAACAACTAAAAAACACTGTAAATTTAAAAAAAAGATCGCATTACATAAATTTTAAAATAGAACATAATATGTGTGACACCCTGATTTAGTTTTTGAACGTGCTGTGTGTGTGCTAATTATTAACTCTTCTGTAAAAACTTTACAATGTAATGTAATGTAGAATTTAATTTACAAACAATGTACGTTTTGATTTGATGGAGGTCTACTATCTTAATCATAAAAATTTACTCGTGCTCTTGACTGGTCCTAGAACAAATATTCCCGACGCATACATTTTGAAATTAGTTGATATAAAATAAAACCACTCAACAGAAACGAGAAAAATTTATTAGCTGAAAAAAGAATTAAGCAGATATTAAATTATACTATCATACAGATATGACTTTTGCGTGTACGCCGATCACGAATCTGTGGTCAAAATTTAAAGAAATGGCCGCCATTTTGAACTTTTTAGTAACTGGACCGATTCCTTTTAAAATCAATATTTATGGGTCCGCGTGGACTCCAATCACGAATCTGTGATCAGTCGAAATTGAGAAATGTGGCCGCCATTTCGATTTTTTTAGGAACTGGATAGAGTGCTATCAAAATTTACTAAAAAGTTTGTTATGATGGCCACTTTTTTTCAAATTTGACCAGAGATATGATCAGAATCTACGCGGACCCATACATATCAATTTTGAAAGCAACCGGTGGCAGAGTCTGACTCGCACTTGGCTGTTTTTAAATATTTTCTGAACTGCATTCATAACCAGTAACATAACTACTAACCACAAAATATTTTTTTCTAATAATCAGATGACGGTTAAGTATCTGGCAACACAATTTTTCTGCACACTGGTATCCTTGCAAATTGTTTTACACACACTACAATATAAAGTAGGCGCATTCACAGAAACCCTATATAGTTTGTGTTCACAGAGCTGCAGTATTTAGATAGCGCGGAACCTAGTAATAGCGCACGTGCGGCGACCGATCAATCGTCTATTTTAGTTGCTGTCTTAATGTTAAAAATATTTTCTATAGTTTATGCTAAAATCGTAGTATAAAGTGTTATAATATATTATATATATTAAGAATAAGCTGTTTAATATTTTTCATTTGATACGCATATTGCTGTAATAATGAAAAAAAATTGTATTCATTTCATCCTAACTTTTTTGAATCACAGGCCTTATATTGAAATATGATGTCTCTCCAACAATTAAGACGAATTCAACGACACTTCACATGTTCAAATCCATCAATCCGTTTAGGCTGCACATGCGTGCGTACATCACTACATAGTATAAAACAAAGTCGCTTTTTCTGTCCCTATGTCCCTTTGTATGCTTAAATCTTTAAAACTACGCAACAGATTTGGATGCGGGTTTTTTTAATAGATAGAGTGATTCAAGAGGAAGGTTTATATGTATATAACATGCATAATATAGTTAAGAAACACTGATAATTTTAGAGGTTTCTAATGTGATGTCGTAAATGAACACATTTTTTTGCCCTTAAATTCCAAACGCTGGCTGAACCCTACGAGGTAGATCAAAATAATGTACTACAGTTTTGTACACCTTAAAAAGATCTACAAAAAAGTTTTCTATGGTATATGTCTATCTCTTAGGGATAAGTCACAATAACCATTTTTAATACTTTACTTTTTACCAGAAATAATGGGTTATCCGGGGGGCCGGCGGGGCGTGCGGAGCCGGGGTGGGTCGCTATCAATTAATATTTTGTGTAAACTGATTGAAATATGACGATGATTGTTGAAATCTGACGTTGGAAAAAGTCAAGCCGACTGGGAGCAAGATAGGCATAATTAGCTCTGCTACCCGTGCGAAGTCGGGGCGGGTCGCTAGTACATATATATACAAATTTAAATTTTAAAAACCATCCAAAAAAAATTCTTATAGTTAGGTATCATACCACCAATAGACTTCATTAAGTAAATAAAAAATAAAGGTTGACCGAGATGATGCACGCTACGAAACTAAGGGCCTTCGCGCACTTGTGATTTCTAGTTGTTGGCCGATGGTTTAATTGTTCAGGGAATGAGTATGGAGCTATAATATGGCAGTGCGCGCATTTGACGATTACAAGTCGAACGATCGAACTATCGAAAACCATTGCCGATCCCTATTCAATCAAACTATTAAACAACTATCGGCCGACTAAAAATCACTAGTGCACTATAGCCCTAAACCCTGCGCGGTCGTTCGACAATTAGTCAGCTGATTCATGTGGCGGGCGACTGGGCAACAGTACGCGAACTCATGTCAGCATGTGAGCACGCCTGTCAAACTCTCATTCGCTATGTCAACCTGACGCGTGCCCGTGTATATCATAGTGTATAGTCAGACACAACGCAGTGGTCACATCGGGTGTCTTCGAAAATTAACCACGATGGCCGAAATTAAATGACACCAATTACGACTGAATGTCGACTTTACGTCGTTTACAATAAAGTTAGAAACAGGATCGTTTGCAATGTGTAAATGATAATTATTCGGTTACGTTGGGCCATTGCTAATTATCAATTATCACAGTTAATTATCTCAGAGACCCAAAACGACCTTTGCCTTGCGTCTAACTGTAAATTGTTGTAAATCAAACATCTGCCCTCCTTAAACGTAAACCTGTGCTTCCGAGAAGGCGATCAGCCCTCCAAAGGTGGTGTCGGGTTTTTTGTCAACATAGTCCTTGTCAACAACGTACCGGAGATCTCCAGTGTGTCGACTGCTTACCTTGTATTACAACTAACCGACAGGTGATGCCTAAAGGTTATACAGGTATAAGCCAACTTCGACTCACTCGGACGACGGACGACGGCAGTGTATGACGACGTAGCGAAAGCTATGCATCATACGGGCTCGACTCAGTTCACTGTTGTTATGGGGGACTTCAACGCCAAAATATGAGTACAAAAAAGCGACAAATACAAGATGGGGTAAATGCTGGAAAACTTTCTCGAAATGAAGGGTTTGTTCCTGATAAACTCCTTCTTCAGGGAAACGTCACAGAGGAAGTGGACCTGGCAAAGTTCCGATAAAGTGACCAGGAACGAGATAGACCTTATCATGACGAATAAAAGACGAATATTCAGAGATGTCTCAGTGATCAACAGGTTCAACCACGCTGTTCCACTGCGGTTTGGGGCTTGTAACGACCGCTATCTATTGACAGCGTCCGGGACCGACTGCTTAACGTGCTCTCCGCGGCACGGAGTCAGTGATAGTTATGTACTTAAGTCAGAAAAACTCATTGGTACACGCCCAGGTTCGAACCATGGCCCAATGGCCTTATAAATTTGAGACAGATTCGTTGCGCTTTGGGCTATCACGACTCACTAGTCCGATGAACTCTGAATATCAACTACAGGCTTGAAAGAGTCCGTCTGATGAAGTTCAAGCTCTGGCCGCCATCGTTCTAAGCCAACACCGGCTCCGAAGCTTTTCAGCTGGAGTTGAGAAACCGATTCGACGCGCTGTAAACCACGGCGAATGTTGACGCCATGGCGGGCAACCTGACCAGTGTTATCAGAGAAGTGGGCAGAAAATATTTTAATGGAGGTGGAAAGGCGAGGAGTCTAAACTCTCCAGCGAGACACTGGATCTCATGCGAAAGGGACGTGAGAAGTTACTAGAAGAAGTATCGTTAGACCTGGCTCTGAACAGGAAAATCAAGAAGCTGGTACGACGGGACAACCGCCTCTTCAATACAAAACGTATCGAAGAGGCAATCGAGTGGAACAAAGGTTTGAAAGTGTTCGTTCAGCAACTTCGTAGAAACCAACTGGCGAAGCTCAGGACTCGCGACAGCAAAATTGTCTCCTCGAAATCAGAGACAGTCGCTGAGATAGAGACATTTTAATAAAAAAATATATGCCGTACATGCACCTTTCCCTGCAGTCCACGACAGCAGTGACCGGAAAGCTCGGTTGACCCGACACTACACAGATGATATTCCTGATGTCAGCCTGGGCGAGGTCAGATTAGGTCTGAGGCAGCTAAAAATGGCAAAACACCCGGCGCTGATAGCATCACGACAGAGTTTCTGAAAGCAAACGTGGCACCAGCCCTGAAAGAGCTTCAGAAGCTATTCAACTCTGGCATACGCAGAGGTGTTACGTCGAGTACATGGAGTGAGAGTACGGTCATCCTATTCTTCAAAAAAAGGAGACAAAACGCACCTTAAGAGTTACAGACCGACCTCACTCCTCAGACACGTGTACAAGTGCACAAGGTGTTTTTGTTTCATCATGAGTCGCCTCGCCCAAAGATTTGACAGATTTCAGCCCCCTGAGCAGGCCAGGTTTCGGAAAGGCTACAGCACCGTAGACCACATACATACGCTGAAGCAGATATTCAAAAAACGGAGGAGTATAATCAACCTCTATTCTTTGTGGACTGGAGAAGGCATTTCACTCCGAAGACCTGGGCTGTTCTGGAATGCTTACAGCGATGCCGAATCGACTGTTATTATACTGAGGTGCTGAGATGTCTGTACGAAACCGCGACAATGACTGTCCAGGGCCAGCGAACGGAACCTATTCAATTGCGAATAAGTGTGCAACAGGGAGATGTGATATCTCCGAAACTGTTCACCAATGCATTGGAAGGTTTTTCCAAGATGCTGGACTGAAAATTTGAGGCATCAACAGCGTTAATGCCAACAGCGAATGCATCTCTCACCTCCGTTTTGCTGGCGACATAGTCATCATGGCAGAGTTGCTGGAGGAGCTCAGCGGAATGGTTAACGCCCTCAATGTCGCCTCTCGGCGGGTAGGCCTCGGGATCAACTTGGATAAGACGAAAGTCTTGTTCAACAAACATATTCTTTCGAGACCGGTAACTGTAGAGAGTGCGACTCTTGAAACATGACTAAGTCTATCTAGGACAGACTGTGCAGTTAGGCAAACACAACTTCAACAAAGAGGCCGACCGAAGAATTCAGCTGGGCTGTGCTGCTTTCGGGAAGGTCCATCATCTGTTGTCGTCGTCACTACCACAATGTCTGAAGACCTAGGTATTTAACCAATGCGTTATACCTACAATGACGTACGGTGCCGAAACTAGAACTCTCACGGCAGGACTGGTCCACAAATTTACAGTCGCTCAACGTGCTATGGAGCGGGCTATGCTCGGTATTTCTTTGATGGATAAAATCAGAAACAAGGCAATCCGTCGAAGAATCAACGTCGTCGACATAGCCGAAGCGATCAGCAAGTATAAGTGGCAAAGGCCAGTCCCATTTGCGGTAGAACTGATAACCGATGGGGTAGACGAGTTCTCGAGTGTAAGCCACGTATTGGGAAGCGAAGCGTTGGACGCCCCCCGGCCAGGTGGACAGATGACCTGAGGCACCATACCGGGGGTATTTGGATGCGAAAGGCGGAGGACTGTGTGTGGTGACGAGCAATGATAGTATAATGTAACATTTGAAAAAACGCATTAGTACCTGTTACCTGTTACCCAGAATTTAAACCTACGACCTCTCGCATTCGAAACGGAGCTGTTACGTACCACTAGATTACCACCATTTAGGTTTTAAAGAATATTCATGCAAAATTTAGGAAAGTTGGACAACTCGTTTGGCCGTAGCTGTGTTACAAACAAATTTATAAGCGCAGACAGTCGAAAGCTGGTCTTTACTTTACAATTTTGATTTTTTTTTATATTGCTGTTTTTTAAGAGTTCATCGATTTCCATAGTTCGCAGTGTGTGTAGTCGCTAACGTTAGTAAGCGACTGAACGCAATTTGTTTTCTGATTTGAAAAAAAGTCATTTTTTCGCCCCCCACGCCTGAAATACTTTTTATTTTTGAGTCTCTCTTGTCCTTAACTGTAAAAAGTCATGCAATTGATTCGGTGTTATCCCGAATTATATTTTATATGACTCCCCGATTTCAACAACACATATAAAAAGATGGCAGCCTGGAATAAAATTAAAAAAAAACGGGTCAAGATGGTAAGAAATACAGTATAACTATATTTATGCAGTAAAATAACTGACGTCATGTCATTCTTTCGTTCATATGTATAAATACATATATGATTCAATTAAAACATATTAACTATTCATTACATTGTAATTAATAAGGAAATATTTACAACAATAACAAAAAATATACAAAAAAAAAATTTACAGATTACAAAAATACAAAATATAAAAAATCGACTTCAAAAACTTAAACCCAAAAATTAAAAATAAAATTTATACTTTAGAGACAAGTGGATATATTTTAGAGATAAGAGGATAATAGGCAACATATAGTTTACGAAGTCGGTGCCAAGTTATTCTTCGATGACATGCTGAAGATGATAAATGTTGGCGTTTTTCATAATTATCAATCCAGACATGTATACATCCATGGTCGCAGAGCAGCTCGCTTTCCCTCCACCGCACCGTATACATCACAGTACACTACTGTAACGTGCGTATTTTTAAAGTTTCAATTTCATAGGCGTGATATTAACATGTTTAATTTTGATGAAAACGTGATTGCAGTACACGAAAATGTATTATTAAACAAAAAAATCGCAGTTACTATTTTTAACTACTGAGAAAATCCATTATTATTAAAACGTAAAAAGTAAATGTTTAATTTTTGTCTTAAATGTTTAAAAAGACGCAAAATAGCATAAGCAGAAACAAATATCATAGTTATCATTTTTGCTTATCTAGATATTGAACTCAAATGAAAATTGTGAAGAAAACATACTTGCGAATTTGGTTTCAGTTTAATTTTGCTATTAAGTGATAGCATTTTATTGCACCACAAAATTATACTAACAAGGTATTTGGTTACCTATTTTGCTTTTAGAAATAAGTTAGGTAGTAAATGAAATGTCATGATTTTTATAAGAAACGGTTACCACCGGGGATTTTTTTCATCATGTATCTAATTAATATTTTATACTCAATAACAATATCCGATAAAATATTAAAAACAACGAGTTTCGGAATTATGTCTAGGGGGCTGTTACTTTTCTTGGCCTAATACGTCTTTGACCTCAGTCGATTAGATTATTGTGAAGATTTGTTTGTGTAGATATATTTGATAAAAGAGTGTTTAGATGATATTGACGCGAAGGATGCTAACAATAATTTGAATACTATTCTTGTGCAGATGTTATTGGTTTTTCATGTGTGTAGAATTATTTGAATAGATGGCATATCCCTATATATCTGATGCTGACTGTACAAAGCCTTTTTCATTTACCGCATGAACTATTATCATACGTTGACCTTTTGAAATCGGCTTTTTTACTCCTTTTCCTTATAACCACTCCAAGTTCTGCCTTTAGTGTGGGATGTATGTATGTAGGACTCATCTATATAGATTATATTTTTTTCTTCTTCGCAAAATTTGCGTATTTTATCTAAGTATTCAATTCGTTTGAGTTGTACATCGTGCTTGTCCATAAGAACTTTTCGATTATCTCTCATCTTAGTGAACTGTAATCCCATCTCATGTAGTATTTTTCTCAACGTCTTTTCATACCCAATATAATTAATAGCCTCAGATAATTTAGCTTTTAATGATTTTACTGTCAGCAGTTCCTTAAAACGCAAGTGAAAATCGAACACCATTCTCCGAACAACATTATAATCAAAATTGTCCATATCTAAACTAAATTGTTTTTTTGGTCTCCCTTTTTTTTGGAGAGCTGAACTAAATTGCAATGGAATGTGTTTCAGTACTTAATTTGTTTAATATATTGTTCAAAGTTCTTCTTGAAATTCCAGTGGCACTTGCAACTCTCTCTTGAACCTTCTTATAATAATTACTTACATTGTCATCCTCATTTTTTGTTTTTAAATCTGTCGGCTTTTTCTGTCGGTAAAAATATTTATAAACACTGTAGATAATTTCGCGTGACTGGCCTCGTAAAGGTTTCCCTTTGTTTCCTATAGATGCCATCGTACAACTTAAACTAATTTCTAGTTTGGGGTTTTAGGAACTCTATATATATATTTTTAACTGGACGCGGCCGCAGTCTATCACATTTGAACCACGACTTAGTATGCAATAGAGATAACGCTCTAAGAAACCGAAATTAGCCGATTGTCTCTTTTCAAAGGTCAATGTGCAATATTTACCGCCGGGTACTGTACAAAGTTTGGTGACCCAGTCACAGACGTAAGCTTATAATAGTTATGCTTATAAGCCGAAAAGAGCCGACAAGGCGCGAAGCTGGCCGAATAGCAAGACGCGATGTGCTACCAGAAATTGTAAACTCCTATCCAAACGCGCCATTAAATATTTCACATAAAAATAAAATATTATACCTACGCGGTAGGTAAATTATATGGTTTTACATTTTAGGTATGCAATCAACAGTTAAACTTGGTGGTTAAAATAATATAACCCCGGAAATCAAACCAGATGTATTTTGAAAATATGCAACACTCATTAAGGTTTTTTTGATTGATTTGTATAATGGGTCTTTCAATAGTTTCGAATTGTTTGTCGAAAAACCTTATTTTCTCTATCTGTTATTGAATAGCCGTAATATTAGGCAGCTTCACACCTTAAGGTGCCCCAGAACCCATCAAAAACCTAAAATTTGTAGAAAATAAGGTTTTTAGACAAAAATTCGAAATTCGTGAACGAACCATTATATAAATCAGTCGAAGAAACCTTCTTTTTCACAAATTTTAGGTTTTTGTATAAACGCTTCGAAACTGTTGAAAAAATCAATGTCAGTTTAAAATATTAAAGAGAAATATTTTTTATAGTCGTATGTTGTATTTTATCAACAGAAACGTAGAAATATGATCATGAAAAAATAAAAATTATTGCTTTGTATGGTGGCTCCATTTATTCTTAAATAGCCTACTAACAGACAGTGTCCTCCCTTAATTATTTGACTCTCTCCGCTGAAACCTTGGAATGTATTAAAGAAAGACGCTAATGAAGTGGTCATTGTTACCCTCTCGCATCGCGGATGGAACGGACATGGAAACGACCGTCATCTCCAACTCCTAAAAAGTTCAAGGCAACTCCATACACCGCCGGTACGATCACGGGCTATCTTTGCTGAGACAGTAAGGGGATAGTAATGGTTGAATAACATAACATAATATACGTATACATCACAACAACGTCTAGGCCCCAAACTAAGCATTAGCTTATGTTTTGGGTACCAAGCGAAGACACCACATACATCGATCACGCTACTAATACGGAGGTCTTATATGCAGATGAAATAAAAAACTTACGTATCCAAATACGCAATATACAAATATTATATACAAAATATACAATATACAAATACGCAAATGGAGGGACAAACTCAATAAAATTGTTTTGGTTCACTAAAGACAACGCCTCGGTACACGAGTGCAGAGTTGCGATGTTTGACATTAAATAAACTGGCGTTGAAATAATGTAACTTTCTACATATTAGCCGGAAGATGGATTTTTTTTTTTATTTCTGAGATGAAAAGAAACACCTGAACACCGTGGTGCAGGATTTTTAACTCAGGATGGAGAGTTTCTTAGGAAGGGCTTCTTAAGTTTGAGAAAAACGATATATCAAATGTGGAATTATATGGAATATGGAAGCCACAAAAGGTTTATAAAAATAAAACATTTAAATACCATTTTTATTTTTTTTTATTTCGTTCATTGAATCATACTCATTATTTTTCCATTTTGAACACTACTCGTAAGCGTGGATGTCGAATCGCACATAGAAAAACATTTTATTCGGGAGAATTTGAATCAGAATTACTATTGCCACGTTTTTGCTTTGTTATCCTAAGTACGAAATACAGCTATTACTTATATTCTTACTATATTTAATAAAAACAGCTAGAAAAAAAAAACAAATATATTTTTCACATCATGTTGTGAAGCAGGTGCGCTGCTTTGCAATATGATGTGAATATAGTGTAGGTATACAATATTAGTGTACATATAAATGTTTTCGTAATTGGCCTCGCGCCTAAGTGTGAGTCGGAATAGGGCCCTGAGGGTTTTATACAGTCATTGCCACATAAACGAAAATTTCGATTAAAATTATTTTTTATATAGCTACAAAATAACGATTTTCGGATTTATTCCTTTTCTGGTGCTTTAAGATCTTTCTCCTTGATAAACATGATTCTAGATTAACGAGAAATACCCTATAGTTTTTTATTTACTTGCCAAATTTAAAATACGCAGTATAAATGGTCCTATTTTTTTATATGTTAACTTACAAGCTTTGTTTTTTTTTATCTCCAAGAGACCGCAGACCTAAGCGTGAAATATTAATTTCAACTCCATATACGCATTCCCAGGAAAAAAGGTATTCATTTCGAAAAATCATTTATATCATATAACTACAAAACGACTTTCGGATTTTTTCTTTTACTTGTACTGTGAGACGTTGCTTTTTGGTTTTTATACTAGGTCAACGGGAAGTATTCTATACGTTGTAATTTATTTGAGTGTTAAAACATGCGGCATAAATTGCCTTGTTTGATTGAAAATCATGATTCTAAGTCAAAATAATAATATTTTGACTTAGAATCATGATTTTTTTTAAACAGCTTCAAGGCTCTCTACTGATTTCGCGATCTGTGAACCGAAAAACACAATTTTTTCAGGTCAATTTTCTCAATCACCATTAAGATATTCGATATTTTTTTAATGCACAGTCATACATCACCTATTTACGAGGGTGGGTTGAAAACTATTTCGCCTAACCTACTTTTAAGTATGATAAAGTTAAAAAAATTGTGTTATACTGTAAATTGGTTTTGTAACTGGCCACATATAAAATTACAAGCCAGATAAGCCAGTAGTTTTTTTTTTTTATGTCATTTAGCAAATCGTTGTCACGGATTATTTTGCAATGAATAAAATCGAAGAGCGTGCTGTCATTAAGTTTTTGTATATGAAAGGATTGAAGGGCAGTGCAATTTTCGAAGGAATGAAAAATGTTTTAGGTCATAGTGTACCATCACATGCAATAGTAAAAAACTGGGTAGCTGAATTTAAACGAGGCCGTACAAGCGTTCAAGACGAACACCGACTTGGGGGTCCAAAAATGGTTACAATTCCGAAATGGTATTTAAAATACATGGTATGGTTTTAGCAGACCGTTTGAAATTATCAGTGAAGGATTGGGTATGAAAAAATCATCTGTGGGATGGGTGCCGCGTTTGCTCACTATCGACCAGAAACGTTTACGAATGCAAATAATAACGCAAGATAATTTGGCTCGTTTTATGAAAAATAGAAGTGATTTTATGCGAAGATTTGTTACTACAGATGAGACATGGGTCCACTACTATACACCGGAATCAAAAATACAATCAAATCAGTGGACAGAACCAGGAACTTCAGCCCCAAAAAAGCGAAGGTGGAGAAATCTGCGGGCAAAATCATGGCATCAGTGTTTTGGGATGCGAAAGAAATTTTATTGATAGATTATCTTCCAAAAAGACAAACCATAAACAATACATATTACGCTATAAATTACAAGATTGCATTCGTCTGAAAAGACCGAGATTGAATAAAAAAAAAAATAATGAAGACAATGCACGCGTACATGCAGGTGCTGTCGCCATGGCAAAAATCAACGAACTGCGCTATGATTTGCTTTCTCACCCACCTTATTCACCTGATTTGGCACCGACGGAGATGAAGTCAAAGCTGCTGTAGACGACTATTTTTCGGAACTCGATAAAAGTCATTTTAGGAGAGGTATTGAAACTTTAGAAGATCGTTGGACTAAGTGCATACAGCTCAACGGAGACTACGTCGAAAAATAGAGATCCTACGTATTCGGTAGTAATTTCAACTATAAAGTGTAGCCATAAGCCTACACGCGTTCCTGAGAAAAAGGCTCTTGACAGACAAACAGACAACGAAGTGATGCTATGAAGGTTCTTTTTTTAAGTACGGAAAAAACGATAAATAATACGCAACAGCGAACCGTACGCTTTAATTACTTCCGCGTCAATGGCTGTCCACGAGACTAATGTACCAATAGTGTACCAATTATTGGTAGGTACAGTGTTTTTCAGTACATAAGATAAATTGACTAGTCTAAAAAATCGAAAACTAGAACTCTAAAAACCTATCGCTATCAAGTAAAAAAACTCACAATACGCGAAACATGTACGTACATAGGCTTCATTTATGACTTCGCACTAGCGCGCAACAGTTTACTAATACATCAAACGAGATTTTTAAAATCGCCAGATGTTATCTTCATTTCATAACGCGACGAAATTAGCTTAGAACGTCGATTATACGTAAGGTATCTATGTTGACTCATTCTTCTAAAGTTTGCGATTGAATCTAGATCGACAAGGAAAACCTATGAGTTGTATATATTTTATTTTCATACAAATACACCAGCACTCTCGGCAGCAGATGACTAAGTAGACGGCTGTCTAACAGCGAGTCGAAAAATCGCTGCTTACTTGAGGTCTATTTAACCAACCCTATTGGTTAGAGTTAAGCTACGGCAAGGTCAGTTCCACAGCCAGCGGCTTTCCAATCAGCACAGACAATCATATTGTGCCACGTACACGTCGGTCATACGTACGTGATGTGATTGGCTGTAGCTGCTGGTGAGCCGCTCATGTGACCGTCGCCTTGGAATTTTAAAGAAGAAAATACTATTATAACTCTTTTTTGATTCAATAAAATATAATTTTTCAAATAGCATGAAGTTTATTTTCGTTATACTATTTGGAGTTTTGGACGGAAGACCATTTGAGAAAAAAAAAACGCCTAACGCACTGTTGCTCGTTCGGATTCCGCCTGTACCGCTACGCCACATGTTCATGCGAATATCGCCTTAAGGGGATAGTCTTTCAATCCGCGGCTTCGAATTTGCATCGCCATCTTCGTTTCAATCCCTCTTCCCCGACCTATTAATGAGTGACAGAGATGACAAGAACAAATTGCTAAAATACCTATAAAATACCCGTCGAAACAGCTTGCGGGCCGTGACTGTTTCCACCTCTAAAATGTATATAAATTGAAACCAAAATTTGCAGGATCATTAAGAAAGGATGTCCCTTGGGCGGTACGTTTTGTTTATTGTTTTTTTTTAAATTCGCATTAATCTGGAATTTACGGCTCATTATTTTCCAAGACAAAAACAAAACAAAGAACCGACGGAAATCATGTTTTTCAGGAATTTATTCTAAAACAACTAACCAAGAGTTCAAAAAAATTAAAGCACATCGCCCTGTGACAGTATTTCTCCTATGACATATATTTTTTCCGTAAATATTGGTACAGAAATACAGGGGGGATTAGACACGGGCCGAACCTTCTTTTTTGTATGAAAAACTTATCCCCTTAAGCCCTTATTAATAAATTATATTCAAGTTTTAGATCCATCTTAAGACCACCTCAAGTCAGCACTAATTACTAAATGCGTTTTGACTGCAATTTGCATATCATTTGAGTTTAAAATTTATATCATGTTTGAACTCGTACTCATGTGTAGTGTGTGTGTAGCAAGCCACGAGCAGAAAACTGGTTTATAGACACCGAAAGATTTTTATTCATTACTTTCTACATTTTTTCTAGATATTAGATAAAGCCTCCATTTTAGAAAAAAAAAATGCGTAGTAGGTTAAATTTTCACAATATTTTTCCCGAAAGAATTATTGATACAGCATGGCTATTGTGCAGTGGGGAGGTGTATTCCGACAGCGGCCGCCAACAACCGCAATTGTTATTCGCCCACGCATCCACTCAATAATACAGTTTGTGGCGTTATCTTATATATAAAAATGTAATGTAATAAAGCTTTTTACATGTCTCGCTAAAACTCAAAAACGGCTGGACCGGTTTGGCTAATTTTGGTTTTGAAATATTTCTGGAAATCCAAGGAAAGTTTAAAAGGTGAGAAAATGAGAAGAAATTGCAAGGAAAAACCACAATATAGTAAAAACAACTACATCATTTTCCCATACAAACTGTTCGTACCTAACATTCAAACGGGTGCATTCAAATATCAATTTTATTACTCTTTTATAGACTATCTCGGAAACGGCTCTAATGACGGCTATATGAAATTTTGTATTTAGATAGACAACATTCCAAAGCGGGTTTCTAAATGGGTTTTATGCTCATTAAGCACCAGGGGGCGCTGCAGTAAATGTGTACGATGTACCTTCGAAACGACTAGACTGATTTTGATTCGGTTTTTTGCATTACATGAGTATCACCTGCGAATAGATAATTAAATAAGTTATGCAGTCATGAGCCACCAGGGGGCGCTGCAATATATGTGTATCTTCAAAGCGGGCGGGACGATCTTGACGCGGTTTTTTATGTCATATAGGTATCACTCAAGAGCAGGTTCTTAGATAAAGATTGCGGCTATGAGCCACTAGGTGGCACTGCAATGAATATATTTCTCTAAAATGGCTGGGAGGATCTTTACGTGCTTTTTGCGTTATAAATATATCACCTAAGAGCATGTTCTTAGATATAAGTTTGCGGTCTCTATATGGTTCTCTAAAACGGTTCAGAGGACTTCAACATGGTTTTTCGTTTTACATAGATATCACATAAAAGCAAGTTCTTACATAAGGATTGTGGTTATGAGCTACCAAGAGTAGGGGGGGGGCTACAATACATATACGTTTTAAACTGTTCTGAGTTCTGTAGTATTACGAGTTCGCGGGTCAGCTATTATGTTAATATTTTAGTACTGAGTAATACCTACTAAAAAAAGAACACGTATTTTATTATTTTCACCAAAGATCAGAATATCAAAATTTGGAAGGAGTTGATAAAATATGTACCAAATAATGTATAAAAATAATTGCAGATTGTGATTATTTACATGCCTAAATATAACCATGCGATACGATAACAACAAAAATAAAGGGGTCAACTTGAATTATAAGCGAACTGTTAGGTGAGAAATTAATATACGTTTTTTTTTTTTGACGCACAATTTCTATTAAAACACAAAAATTTACAGCTGGCCAACATATAGGAATCGGATTAACAATTTGCTCATTAATAATATTACTGCAAATGCATTTAAATTATCTACCTATAACAACTATAACTTTAACCAATATGACTAATTGCTGATTACTCCTGGTACTTTTCCTAACTGTAAGTAGTATCTCAAGTTACCAATATTTACAGGCAGAAGTTTTTTTTAGATCTATATAAAGCTCAATATTTTGCTAAATGTTCAAAGGATAGTCTTAAAGTATTGCGGTGTATGTCCATATAAAACTTTAGCGACATAATCTCTTAGTCTAAATGGTTTGAATGTGCCACCAGTGGAGACACACTTGCAAATGTTAGGATGTTTCACCTACCATAGATAATTTAATTCCCGTACAATACATGTCTGTGTACTAACATTTTATTATTAACCGGATTTAAGTTAAACGGTTGAAGAAAACTATAATAAGTAGTACATAGCTTGCTTATCGGTGCTTTCATGACGGAGCGGCCGTAAAAAAAACATTCAGAACTAGATACCGCACGCGCCTTTCAGTTCAAAGACTCCGAGCTGACGGGAACGAGTCCTATCGCAGCAACCCCGATCGAGTTGGATCTTTATGAGCTTTACTGACGGCGATGCCGATGGCGGCAGTCATATGATCCAGCCGTTGTCATCGTCGCGATCCTTCGCTCTGTTCGCGTTTGCTAACGTTGTTTGAATCACGTATTTATTATTTCTAACATGATGCATCTGTGTGCGAATATTAGAATGGATTAGTTTCTTCAGTTAAATTACTCACCCATAACAACACTGAGAATGTTGTTGAATCCAACCCGATGAATAGTTCTAATTTTGAATAATTAATAGGTGGCCAAGTATATGCTTTCAAACATGTTTGAGTTAATTACTCATATAAAACTAAGTTTAGTGCACTTGTACGTCATGCACAGTTTATTCATTCTGTAATTACTTGACAGACAATCGACATGAAGAAATGAAGCACTCACCTTCAAATATGTTCTGTATGATGAGATAGCTCTGCGTGACGACGATCAATAAAGCGACATGAGTCCATGCGAACAAACTGAACTGGCGCATGTAGTACCGCTTCACCAGGGACAACACGAACCACACGAAGCCACCGCAGTATAGACAGAAAGAGATGAAGCGGTGATACGTCACGAGGAAATGTAGATAGTCCTGAAATCAATTTCGGTCATTAACATAGAGGGGACCGTAAGGGGTCCATACATTACGACATACTTTTAGAGGTTAAGAGGGGTCTAGAAAATTTGACAAAACGTGATATCATGGAGAGTTGAGTCAGGCTCATGGGGCACAAAACAACTTGGTAATCATTATTCAATAGGTATTTTATTTGATAATAACGTAAATGCACAAAATTCCACTGAAAAATAGAACGGTTTAATAATATATCATGTTGAACGAGGAGGAGATTTTTCCAATGTTCGAAACTGTTACTTATACGTGATGGTGGATGTGGGGGGAGGTTAACATAAAAAAATTGTGTGTCGTAACGTAGACGGCCCGAAGACTTTTGACCAATGGCCGTTTTAAAAAAATAAAATAACATGTGTGCAATTCACACGTGGTAAAAGTGAAACCTTCAAAAATTTTGGTGTAAAATGTAAAATTTCGGGAAGAGAATAATTGTAGGTTTTAGTAATGATTATAGCGATACAAAGTCAAATAATTTTAATCTTGTTTTCCCTTTTTTTTCGATAATCGCGACAATATTCTGCATTCGTTTTCGGCATATTTAAGGAATTTTATTATAAGTAATACGTACACGTATACAAACACCATGGTTATTGTGATGCCTTTTCTCAAGCTTTGTACTACGCATACGCGCACAAACATGTGAATACGTGTATGTGTGTTAATACACACGTACAACGCTGAGGCCCAAGCAAACTCCCAATATGCCTTGGTAAACACGAGTGGAAGAGGTGCGAAACGAACCACAAAGAAAACCACGAACATAAGAAACATGTATAATGCTTCCTCTCATTTTCTCCCACATTAAATCTTATGAATTTACGTGTCTGTCTCTTTTTACTGTCGCTTTTTCGTTTCAACGACTTTCAAATCATAACGATGCTAAAGAAGTTTTCACTTCAATGTTCAATAATTATCGTACTTCAGAAAATATTGATGAAACGGGTCGGATTAATAAAGACCCGATGTTTTGCGGATGTTGATAAAATATTGCAATTAAAAAATAATTACAGGGTCACCGTTTCTTAGGTCAAGTTTTGATATGAAATATGAATCATGTTTGATAACATTAAAAATATGTTTACATACACATACATGAGGATTTAGATAGTGTTTTCTACAAAGTAAAACATTTTTTAGCTAAAACAATGACCACTGATTATTATAAACAAATAAAAATTAAGTAAAATTATATTAAGAAGGTGGTATTTCCAAAATAGTGAAATTATTGAATAACTGTATTTTACCTTATAACGATCTAAAACAATTACATTTATGAGAAATATGTACTGGCTTTCATGCAACCGGCACTAACAATTACACTCCATTAAACCTTAACAGATTGCCCCAAAAAATATATGATATTACGATGAACAAAAACTAGGTACAACCGTTTTAATTTTTTAAATAATTTTGATACATTGAAAAAATTAAAAATGCGCATGTTTCTTTTCGAAATAATTTTATTTTTCACATGTTATGAACCTAGTTTTTGCTATGTGAATACCATATAATTTTTTGTGGCAATCGGTTAAGGTTTAATGCGATGCAACCGTTAACGCCGCGTCGTTTGTATGGAAATTCCCAAGTACCCAATCCCCTTAAATAGAAGAATCATCGAATGTAGCGTCTCATACTTCGAAACGAGCTGAATCTAAAAACAAAATCTAAAACCAGAGCAAAATGACAGACTTGATGTAATCATCCTTTCTTAATGACCCTGCAAATTTTGGTTCCAATTCATACACTTTTCAGGAATGGAAATAGTCACGGTCCGCAAGCTGTTTCGGCTGGTATTTTACAGGTATTTTGGCAAATTGTTCTTATCAACTCTGTCACTCAGAAATAGGTCAGGGAAGAGGGATTGAAACGAAGACAGCGATGCCAATTCAAAGCCGGGGAAAGAAAGACTATCCCCTTAACCTTAGTAGGTTTGGAACTTAAATTTGCAATATGTGTTCCCCGTTTTTTATTTATATAAACTGTTGTCTGGAACGTGGTATGCAATGCCCCCTTCAATATTGAAAAAGTTCTATTTGAATTTGGTAAATAGAAAAAAAATTATAGAGCACTTTTCTTATTGTTAAATACGCCCTTAAGTAAACGATTTCTGTAATTTTACTATTCTGGAGCAATCATGTTTAAGATGTGCAGGTCAAATATAAAGCATTCCCTTTAATAGGCACTTAGCGAATCGCTATTCCCTAGACACACTTGAGTAATATAATTAAAAAGTATGACATGACATGCGATCATTATAATAATGAGATATTAAGTCTTAACCTATGAAGTTGCCGTTTTGTATGAAATAAGTTAAGGTTTTTTTTTCAAACATCTTTATTTCTGTTATTTAAAGTAATCACCCTGCAATCGATGCATCTTTGCCAACGCAGTGGCAGTTTATTGATGCTCTTCTTGTAAAAATCAACTGGACGGGAGGCAACAAACTCTTCAAAGGCATTTTGTACTGTCTCTCGGGAATTGAATTTTTTTCCCGTTAAAAAGTTGTCCAAATTTTGAAAAAAGTAAAAGTTGGTAGGTGCAAGGTGTGGTGAGTATGGCGGATGAGGGACAACTTCCCACCCCTACTCTAGCAGCTTGGAGACTGTTTGTTATGAGTATGGGGTCGCGTGTTGTCGTGAAGGAGCAGCGGGGACGACCGATTGACCAAAGCTGGTCGCAGACGTGCGAGCTTCTCCATCATTGTCTTCAGTTCTTCACAGTACACATCTGCAGTAATGCTCATTCCATTTTGTAAAAAAAACTGTGATGAATCACACCGGCATTGGACCACCAAACAGTGACCATCACCTTTTTAGGGGTTATTTTTCGTTTAATACATTGCTTTGGTGCAGAACCAGGATCTAACCAACTTGCTGAGCGCTTTCGATTGTCGAACAGAATCCATTTTTCATCATAGGTAACAATCCGGTTCAAAATTCCTTCATTTCTGTGCCAGTTGAGCAACGCGAGGCAGGTCTCGACGCGTACGTTGCGCTGGCGATCGTTAAGTTCGTGGGGTACCCATCTATCAAGCTTTTTTATTTTGCCAATTTGTCGCAAATGGTCCAATATTGTTTTGATGTTAACATTAAAAGGTGCTAGTTCAGCTGTAGTTTGAGTATCATCAACTTTCACAATCGCCTTCAATTCAGCATTGTTGACCAACGTGTCCGTAGGACCACGCGGTTCATTATTCAAGTCATAATTTCCAGGACGGAAGCGGGCAAACCAATAACGGGTTGTGCGTTTGTTTGTTAAGTACTCTCCGTAAATGTTGTTGTTACGTGCCGTTTGTGCCACATTAGTGTCACGACGGAACTCATATTCCATAATTACACGAATTTTTAAAGTATCCATTATGACGAAATATGTTCAAATGTAATGAAAACACAACGCCTATCAATAAAAAAGACTGACTTTGTAAAAAGAATGTCATGTTTTTAAAACAAAATTAATTTAAAATTAGAATTGTCATCCAAAAAAAAAAATTTTTTTTTGTTTATAATGGCCAGTACTGAAGAACGGCAACTTCATAGGTTAAGACCTAATATATTTTGAATTATTAAAAAATCATATTATCACAATAGATGTGAATGAAGTCATGAACTTTGCTAGTACTAAATATTAATAGCTAAATTGTCATGCATTTCATGATAGTCAATAATTTGTATACATAATGTATCATTCATGTTCAGAGTATTAATAGACTATAAATTTTTATTGTTGAATCTACACTAAGGAATAAGTATGCCTACTTTAATTACTTAAGGGGGTAGGGTTTTCATACAAAAAAGAGGGTTCGGCACGTGTCTGATCCTCGCTGTATTTCCGTATCAATATTTACAGAAAAAATATATATAAGAGGAGAAATACTGTCACAGGGCTGTATGTTTTTGTTTTTTTTTTTTATATATATATATTTAGTTGTTTTAGAATAAATTCCTGAAAAACATGATTTTCGTCAGTTCTTCGTTTTTGAAAAAATGATTCGTAAATTTAAGGGAAATTAAAAAAAAAATCATATCGCTTTAGGCTCATCCTTTCTTAATGACCCTGCAAATTTTGGTTCAAATTCATACACATTTCAGAGGTAGAAACAGTCACGGCCCGCCCGCTGTTTCTACGGGTATTTTATAGGTATTACTGGGAATTTGCTCTTCTCATCTCTATCATTTAGGAATAGGTCGGAACAAAGAGATTGAAACGGAGATAGCGAAGCCAATTTGAAGCCGCGGAAAGGAAGAATATCACATTAAGGAGAAAACTATAATGAAAGAAATACAATAGTACCTACAGAATTATTTTTTGATTAAATATGGCACCGTTAATGGATAATTAATTCGTAACTGTATAGGGTCACCAATTGATATTTTTTAGGGGTCTGTACTGCAAAAGGAAAAAAACCCGTAAATAATCACTTTGTTCTCCGTACGTTCGTCTGGACTACAGTCCTTTGGAGTGTAAAAAATTGAAACTACTAAGTCAAAGCATTTAAAAGATATGATCGTTTTTGTCACACATTTTTTGAATTGAAAAAGAATGTAGCGGGAATTTAGGAATTCTTTAGCGGCAAATTTTGCATTGTGGATCCTCGTAAAAAAAAATTATGAACTAGATCATCAAGATTAATTTTAACTCAGTTAATTTTGTTTAACCTTGTTTATGCTACGCAGTGGCGACATTTGACCCGGAAGGATATGTTGAGAGCAGCAGACGTGCTGCAAGCCGATGCAGTATATACAACGTGACGTTGTTGAACTTTAGGGACCAGACAAAACGTGATATTAGACCTGGTTACGCTACTATACCACTAGCTGAAAGGCATCTAGGTAAGAATCGTAGAACCACTCAACGTCAAGACAGGTTTTTGCAAGTTGCGGTAAGAAAGCAACAAAATATTACGGCCATACAATTGGTTCAAAAGTTACTCGCGAGTTATCAAACTGTTATGAGACTGCACGAAGTCAGTCTTCATGCTCGCAGGCTATTGCGGCCTCCAGCATTGAGGTAATCGGGGACGAAGATTACAGTGGGCTCGTGAACATTCGCAATCACAAAATCATCGATGATCAATGGCGTTTTTCACTGATTAATCATGATTTAAATTTCACCCATGGGAAGTTCCTTTATATTAATGAATTTAATTAATATGGAGGAACTCTCTATTCATCTATATTCATCAATGTAATTATCTAATTTCATACTGTGAAATTGGAATAGCAAAATATGTCATACATCGTATGATCATCTTATCTTTTATTAGAAATTGCTAAACTTTTACTAGTCGTAATATATCTGATAACAAATAATTACTTAATGATTCATATCTAATATTTGGTAACATTGTCATAACAAATTACAACTATAATTAAAAATATCAGTAAAATTATTGATTTTCTCACATACTAACGTTTATATAATTATTGTAGTTTTTCACAATACAGGTTCAGCTATGGTTTCAGATGAACATTTGTTTAGTGACAAGCTGATGATAAGTTTACGATAAAGTAAAGCCAACTTCAAAAAGTTAAAAATACTATTTTTAAATTTAATGCATTAATGAGCGGCATATAGATTATGAAGTCGGTGCCAAGTCATCTTGGTAAGTACCCATTTTAAGTGTCAGAGTTGGCACTGACTTCATAAACTACATGATAACTAGTTAAATAATATATTGAATATATTATACAAAATTTATGAAATATGTTCTTTTTAACTTTTAGTTTAAGTTTTTAAAGTTGGTTTTATATTTTTTAAAGTTTATTTTATTTTTAAGTTTATAGTTATAGGTAACCGTAATTTATTTGCATTTCATGTGAATAGGGTTTTTAAACGTGCTGCTCAAATGAGACAGCGCCTTTCGGAAAAAACTGTCGACAAGTTGCAGTATTATCTCCTAACTCTTACAATTTAAAGAATGGTGTAGCTTCCATCATCAGCTTCGCAACACTAGAAGATGACTTCCATGGGCAAACACCTGATCCTGCTTTATTTCTATTAAATTTGTGAAAATTAAAATAAACAACTTTTTCAGAATAGTTTTCCAAATTAAATGAGCTATTTCTCATATTTTTTGAACATTTAGTTATTTTCGAACGTTATTTTTCACAAAAAACACACTTCTCGACTAAACTATTAAAAAATAATCAAAAAGATGTTATCAATTTGCTAAGAAAACAAAAAAACTATCATACTTAACTATTTTTCAATGTTAATAAGGAAGTAAAAATATTAACATATTTAAATATTTATAAGGTAATTAAAATATTTACTTATCCATGTAAATAAATTTTCAAATCAACAGTCATTAATTATCATAAATTATTATCCATGAAAATGAGGTTGTAAAAAAACAACACTTGTACATTAACCACCTTGACCTGCAAATACTTAATTTACACTCAAATGCCAATCACTAGTAGTAGTTGTAGAGATAAATTTTATACGAAATCCTAATTGTGTTTTAAAAATTGAGACTAGACAACACCTATTAATTTGTAAATAATGAATATATTATAAATCTTTTTTTTAACTTCCTTAAGTTGTAGAGAAAAAAAATTTATCTAAGTAGGTATTTTCAATCAGATATAAAAACACAAATAATCATTAAAATGATGTGGGGTGATAGTTTATTGATATAAATATTGCATTCGTAAACATGTAACCATTAATATTGTCCCTTGTCCCACAGAGTGGCGTAACCCACAATTTGATGGTTTTGAGGAAACATTTACTTTTTAACTTATCGCAAAATGGCATTAATGCTTTCTACATCTAAATGACAACACAAGAAAGGGAATAATTGAATAAGTAGTAGAAAATCGTCTATGAAGTAGATCACAAATTTAATTTGGGGTCTCTTGCAAAAATGTCAAAAAAAATTTGCTGTTTGAAATAAGGGAAGTTACGGTCAACGGATGATTACTTCGTAAAAGAAGCGTTTTCCAATTAAATAATAATTGTACAATACAATGAAATAATATACAATGTTGAGAATAATTATTATACAAACGGCTCAGTGTATTAAGTAGTGCATAGAAATAGACGTAATGCATGTTGTAAAAAAATTATACTTAAGCTCTGTAATTGTACTATTACTGCAATTACAACATAATACTCAATGTTTTATTCATTTTCTTATACAAGTGAACTGTTTTCATAAATTAACTGCATTTTCGTACCTCTAACTAATGACGGCTTTTGTTTTGTTGCTTTAGATATCGAGAAAGTATTCTGTGTTCAAATATATACACATATATCAATTTTCATGGCAACCGGATAAACGGTGTCGAAATTGATATACTTCAGTGTCTAGTGACTTAGAACAAAAGGGCTAGCATAAAAACTTTCTCCATTGAAGTATATATGTACATGCTAATTTTCTTGGTGATTAGTCAAACGGTGATAGAGATTAATTATTTAATATACGACTGACCAATTGGCCGAGTGGTAATGACTTTAACTGCAGAGCTAATGATGGTGGGTTCGATTTCCGCCTGGGACAAATGTTTGTGTGTATGAACATGTCTATTTGTACCATGTCTGAGTGTAAAAGTATTAATATAGATGTATATATTTTACAAAGAATACTTAAGAATGTTTACCCGTTGTCTAGTGCCCCATAATACAAGCTTAATACTTGCTTACTTTGGGACGTTATGGCACTGTGTGGAATGACCCAGGTAGTATTATATATACAAGCATCCATTTTTATACATGAGGTGATGATACAGAATATGCCAATTGAACTCCATTATGCACAAAGAGTAATTAATATAAAGATTTTGGTAAATTAATACAAAACGTTCAAAGCATGATCAATATTTTCAAAAATATTAGACTTATATTTTTAGCTCTTAGGCGAGTTATACTTAAATCCAATTGTAAAAATAACATTAAAAATTAAACTTACAGTTCGATTGATGACTACACCAAAGTAGTCAATGAGATTCTCTCCATAGAAAAAGTAGTTAGACGTAAGCAGGAAATACCAAGACAGAGAACGGAACCATGGCAAGCCATGTACACGATACACAGCATATCCAATATTGATAATCTCTTCAAAGCATTTCACTTGCACGCACAATACCTAAGATAGTAAATTCATAATTAATGAAATAATATAAACATGAATTAACACATGATGGTTTAATAATATTGCATCAAGAAATTCAAAGTTAGTGCTGCTCAATTTTAAAATAATTATATCAACTTGCAAAATGGTGGATAATCCATATACTTACCGTAATCATAAGGGCAAGAGGTCCACCATATATCAGCAAGCAGAATCCACCAATCATCAGCCAAGTAAATATACCTCGAATAACCCAATTTCGCCATCTAAACAAATAAGAAAGAATAATGAATCCAAAAATCAATGTTTATAATATATAAATATATTCATACCTTGTAGATAGTCCAGATAGTGCGGAGTCCAAAATTTCAGGAGTTTTATCTGTACCCTGGGGCAGGTTCTTGGCTAATTCGTCAACATATTTTTCCTCTAAAACTTTTTCTTCTTCGGAATCCACCTGCCAAAAGAAGAGTATTATGAACACTGCAATGTGAATTTTAAAAACTCACATTTTTTCTAGAACATAAAAGAAATAACGAAAATATATATATATGTAGCACTTGATTTGCTTGATTTTAATTTGAATATCCATGTATTTCAATTACAAGTAATTTATTTCATTAGGTCATTAATGCACTTAATAAAACAAATTTTAGAGTAAGAAAAAAGTTAATAATTCATCTTTCATTGAAAGATTATCTGGACTTATTCGAACCTTAGAATTCATTTTTTATTAAGGAAATAAAACATTATAATTACATGATCAGATTCCCCCAAATTTTCCGCCTTCTCGTTGCCGTCTCCTTCACCGCGACGATGTCGTATTTCACTCATGTTTAATTTAGTAACTCGAATACTAGACGAGTAATTTTTTATTTGTGTTAATCACTCAAATTGAGTACAACGAAAACGAAGAACAAACGAAGGAAGACAAAATACAGAACTGTCGAATCGATTTGCCGGATTCGCTGATGTTTTTCTAGACAATGCAGCCAGCTGTCAAGAGGAAAATCAATAGTTGTATTTTGTAATTAGTGTTGCCCTACAAAAAAAAAATTCTTTATCATGATCTTTATTTAAAAAAAAAATTATGTAAATTATTGTGAAAAGGATTTTTAAGCACTTATTCATAGCAAAACATTAGCAAAATCTAAGCTTAAAAAATCTGCGTTTTTTTTATTGTTATTTTGTTATTTCTTTATGAAGACTGGTTGTTTGGTGGCTTCCATATTATAATTTTGTTACAACAATTTCTTTACAAGGGAATACCAATATTTATAGACTTTGGGCCACTTTGGGCTGGCTTTCACCACTTAGACTAAGGCTTTGACATGGCCTTGTAAGTAAGACAGAAGACTTATAGGCAGGCCTGGCGAGAGCCAGATCGGTCCCCGGCTGTAAAACATTGCGGGGCCCACCCCACCGTACTTTGAAAAAAAAATCAATTAACCGGGCCCCCGTTCCTTTGTCCGGCCCTGGTGGTACTACTACCCTTACACCCCCCCTATCACCGGCCCAGCTTATAGGTAGTCCAAACAAATGTTTTGTCGATATAATGCTGCCTACGTTAGGCGTCTATCTCTTTCACACCTGAAGTATATGGACTGTACCTAATCCTTTTTTCCAAAACGTAGGCTCTCTCGACAAAAAATTTGTTTGGAACGTCACGGCCATGACTTTGACCCATTTTACCTTAACCTAGGATTCATTCTTTAAAGACACCATTGTGTAGGTAAAATAATCATACTCTTTGGATTCTTTTTTGTTGATAAATAAATAAAAAATAAACTATGTATTTGGATTTGGATTTACCATTATTGTTTCAATCACCTTCAATTTCTTTCCGTCAAATTTCCTGTCATTTTCTGTCTGACGTCTGCATGATTTTATTTGTAGTGGTTTGTAAATAAACATTGATAAACATGGCGGATGCATGTGAAGAACTTGAAAGTGTTGAAGAGGTATTACGTAAAAATTGACTGCGTGATTTTATGTACCTACTTTGTTTGAAATAACTTGACAATAGAAAACATTAACATGTATTTTACTTTCAGTTAAAAACGTCAGTGAAGAAATCATTTGCTCGATTGTATGCAGCTGTCAAGGCGAGAGAACTAAAAACTTTAAGACAACTCGACGTTATTAGTAAACAATGCCAAAACGACAAAGAATTCGAAATAAAATGTGTTCAAAATATCCATATATCTTATGATAATGAGTTCACTTTATTAGATAACGTTAGTAAGTTTGGTGTCATTGATTTAGAGAAATTGAATTTGGGAGGCAGTCCGTTTTCGGTTGAAGATTATGTTTCACCGAATGATGATCACATGTACTCTTACAAATGTATTGAAAATTCGACGGGTGAGTCAGAGGATTGCGATTTACTAGCCATCGAGGAGGCTGCCCTTAAGCAAGTTACTACAGCAGATTGTGTCTGTTATGTCAACATTCGACCAGAAGAGGCATCCAAACAATTTAGAAAAGTAGAAACACCTTGTCTGGTGACAAATGACTGTGATCATAATGTAAGTATGTGTGAGAATTCTGAAAATAGTTTACAATATGAAAATGAACCTGAAGTTAAATCGGCAGATAGAGGGGATATTAAAAAAATAGATCCCACCGATGATTGGTTGAAATTGATCAAAACTCAAACAGAAACTGAACCTATTCAACCCAGTGATGTGATGGAACATAGCACTATTATATGTACTTAAAAAGGTAAAAATTCCTAAGAACAATCTCAATTTTTGTTACTTTATAGATTTCAAATAAATTTTATATTTTATGTATAAATTTTGTTTTTTAATTGATTTTACTTTGTGATCGTTTGAATTTTCACAGTCATTATTACTTTGAATGTAACTACAAAGCTGGATAATTTATTATAGTAATGAATCTTTTGGTGCTACCTATTAATGAACAAGAAGTTATGATTTGCTTTTTATTTTTTATTCAGTTTTTAGAACTGATCTTTGACAAGTTGACCATATTCACTTTAACTTTTTGAATAGTCATTGTTATACCACTCTTAATGGTTTTAATGTGAAAATGTTTTAAAAGAGATGTCTACAGTCCTGCCAGGATTAGCGATGAAATGCTTTTATTGTCATAAATGTTCATATATATTATGACCCAAAGTTGGTATCGCCTAGTCGTGTACTTATTTTGAAAATAGTGTCTTATAAGTTAATAACATGCAACAGTTAGCTTCAAATGGCTTTTGGCCGACATGGTTGACAGACTGATTTTATTTTTTATAACATGTTAAGTAAAGGGTATCTGTATAAACTAGCTAAGCACATTAATCCTATATCAGATGGTGTTACTTTGTTTATATTTTTGTATTAAGTTAAATTACTTATGGAAATACGTAACCACCAATTAACAAAATAAACGAAAAATTCACTAAACAAAACACCTGTTTGCTTAAAGACTACTTCTGTTTCGGGTGTACTATACCAATTAATTCACTGCATAAAGTTACAATGTTTAGAGTTTTAGTCAGTACTAGCTGACCTGACAAACTTCGTACTGCCTTAGAACTCAGAACAGTTTTAAACGTAATATCTATGTAACAACCGCGTCAACATCCACTCAGCCGTTTCAGAGAAACATATATATTGTAGCGCCCCTGGTAGCCCATGACCACAAACTTTATCTAAGAACATGCTCTTAGTTATGTTTATAATGCAAAAAACCGCACAGAGATCCAACCGTTTCAGAGAAATGTATTTATTGCAGCATCCCCTGGTGGCTCATAGCCACAATCCTTATCTAAGGACCTGCTTTTAGGGGATATCTATGTAACACAAAAAACCATGTCAAGATCGTCCAGCCGTTTTAAACATACATATCTATTGCAGCGCCCCCTGGAGGTCCATAACTGCACAACTTATTTAATTATCTATTCATAGGTGATACTTATGTAACCTGAACTGATTTGATACAAAAAACATATCAAATCAGTCCAGTCGTTTCGAAGATACACATTTACTGCAGCGCTGCCTGGTGCTTAATAATCATAAAACTTCTTTGTTTTGGGATACTTATCTAAATACAAAATTTCATATAAATCATTAGAATTGTTTCTGAGATAGTCGATAAACGAGTAAAGAAATTGATTTTTGAACGCAACTTGTTTGACTGGTACGAACAGTTTATATGAGAAAATGAAAAAGTTATGAAAAAATTGTTGTTTTTTACTATAATGTTGTTTTTCCTTGCAATTTCTTCATATTTTCTCTTCTTTTAAACCATCTTTGAACTTCTAAAAATATTTCAAAACCAAAGTTAGGCAAATTGGTCCAACTTTTGTCAAGCTTTAGTGAGACTAACAAACATCATTTCATTTTTATATATAAGATACCAGCTGGCATTTCTTAAGTTTTCAAGTAAACAATTTTAACTAATTTTGTAAAACTGCCTCTTGTATAAAATGAAATTTCACATCAATATATTTAGTTCTTCTGTGATACAATTTTATGATAATTTTTGAGCACTCTATCATTACCTATAAAATACAATTGGCATATTGCCTCTACTGATAAGTTCAGACAATTTTTTTAAGAAAATAGTCTGACAGACAGCCATATATTCAGCCTTTGTGTTAGATAAGACCCTGATTTGCTGCTGCCTACTCTCATGAGCTACTACATATCCAGTAGGATTTTCTATGTATACTATCGAAAGCCCAATCGGTATCTACAAAACCAGTTATATCTAAATTACTTCATAACTCTGCAACGGAAAGGGTTGGACAAGGCATTTGTGTGTGGTCGTGTAGATATTGAAGTGCTCTACAAAGTAGGTTGAGGAAAAAAAACCTATCAAGTGTTCTTCTTAAATTATACCTTGGGCCACAAAGAACATGCAAAGAATTACAGTAGTGTAGCGATAGTACCCACCCCATTTTATGGTATTTTTACTGACTAAAAACTAATGCAACAAAATACTTGATGGTTCCCAAACAAATGCAGCATATCGAAATGGATGATTTAAAATTGTATCTCTAAGTAAAATTTTTACATTTCACAGATAAGGAATGTACTTATATATTTTACAAACAAATAAATAAGCTCTAAATATAATTTTTTGATACGCAGACTTAAAATTTTATAAAAATGAAATAGAAATGACATTTAGAAGTAATTTTTATTTTCAATCTATTATGAGAAGAGTTATCTGTAACTGAGCAGTATGCAGCTGTGGGATTTGTGGTTAAAAAAATGTAACAAGTAGTTTTGACAAAATTTTCTTAATGTTAGCATTACAGTAGTCCGCGCCACCAAAGAAGTCCCGCAGCAGAAAAATGAACTATATTTATGGTGGTTGGTTGTGTGTGTTTGAACGTATAAGAATTTCGTCAAATGTAAATTTAAGTATCTATAAACTTTAAAAAGCGTTTTAAAATGCCTAAAGTCCAACAAACTGCGACTCAAGAAATATTTCTCAAGCTGAGAGAGTATATGCAATGCGCAGACAGCGCCGCGGCCACGGGACTTCTTTGGTGGCGCGGACTCTACCTGCAGAATTCTGAAGAGACAAAAGCAAAGCAACTTTGTTTCGTAATATTTTCAGAGCTGTGGATACTGTTATTAAAATAAATAAATAAATAAATGGTATTATAACCAGCCAGTTACCCACAATACAACCAAGAGAGATCGGACCACAATTTCTAACAAAATATGAAGACTTTCTCCCCTACCTAATAATTAGTCTGGCACTTTTTTCGCTCACACTTTTGTGATTACACTGCAATATCTCTATGTATATTTATGGGTGAAGTACAAAAAATAATACAACCAAACATTAAAGCATCAACTTTAATTGTTAATACATTTTTACAAATGGCGTTACTGAACACTTATTTGAATATGCATTGACTTTATTGATTACAAATCCTATGAATAAATATTACCCTCCTGGATCTGTACCACCTAAGAATTTCATTATCATTTCTACAATTATATAATTCTTAGGTGGCCCCCACTACTCAACCACGATAATTAGGCATCTGCATATGTTTTTTTTAGTCCCCATCGCTCATGTTCTTATTCACCATATTTAGCAATTGTCTAATTAATATGGAAGGGCAGTAATAAGCATGCTTTCGTAACATCATGTCAATGTGTGGGTTCATTTTATGGCACTTAAATGACATACAATAGTAGCATGTTCAATATGTAAATAATTCATGATGATTCCCATAAAATGGATGGATTATAATTTGTGTATTTTGTAGTTATTTGTTCATTATCTCCACAACCATTACCTACAATTTTATTCTGGATCTTGTCATAGTGATATATGGACTGAATTGTGGTATGGAGTTCACTTACATGATAAGTATACTAGTTTGTACTTAGACATAATATCTAAACTTTATATGTGTGAAGTGGTGATGGCACAGAAGAAGTGAATGCTACATAATTTGTATCTACATAGACACATAGTCAAAGATGATTATAGATGTCTAGTTTAGTAAATATTCAGGCCACATTTAAATTCTTTATTGTCTTTTGTACAGTTTCCCTTCAAACCTAGATATGAATCATAAAAAAATTAAGTTTTATTGTGCATATAAAGATCGTGGAGATTAGGAAAATTTCAAAAACTTTATTTTATAATGAAAATTAGTTAGTAAAGTAGGACTATCCGAAAGATTATGCATATTTTATTATAAAGACTATGTCGACATAATAAACTGGTGCACTTCTAAATGAAGGCCGGTTAATTACTTTTTACCAATAAGTTATACGACTACTGCCTAAGTTATTTTTATTGCTGTACTGTATTCTATTATTATACATTTTACATACTTAATTATTGCTATACAAGACCAAAGTCGGTGCATACAGCTGCAACATCTCGATTATTTTGCTTCTCAGAATTGTTAGCGGCCATGTTCAATTCCACCAAAGTATCAACACTGTTTATACTAACCCCTTTTAGTATTTTCTGTGCCGCTAAGCTGGTAAAATTAAAACTCAAATCGCTTAAGCTGGGGAAATTGTAAAAATCCTGATTATCCTTTTTGGACTCTTGGCTCAGGCTGTACCTTTTTTGCTTGTTTTCTAAAGTGTTTATTTTTTCCGTCGACTTGTTGATATCTTTTATCTGTTCCTGATTCTTCAGCGCCAGATTTGGTTCAGAACCGACGACTATCGGTTTTTGATCCGTACCCTTTGTCAATAAATTGGCTATGGACTCTGAACTAACCCTATTGTTTACGTTAGGCAAACCATTCAGCATTTGGAGTGCCGCCGCTTTCTTTAACAGGTCGACACTTTTTAACTCACTATTGGAATTTATATTGCTCTGTATGCCACAGTTAGTTGAAGAGAGAGAATTCTTTTGATACCTAAGACTGCCTATGGAACCGATCATGTTTTCATAGCTTTTAGTCGGAGTGGACGGGTTGCTGTGGTTCGTCGTAGTATCTAATCCCAATATATTATGTATTGCGGGCGACGTTGGATTTGACGTGACTTCGTTTGTGTTATTCAGTTGGTTCTTGTAAACAAAACTGTTATTGTTTGCTCCTCCTCCGATTTGCAACGAAAGTTTACGATTATTGTTCATGCCGGTGTCGTTCATAGAGTTTTTGTTGAATTTGTTCTCTTGCACTTTAATCGGTTCCGGGTCTTGGTAGATGTGTTTTTTCTCAGTACACGAATCAAACGAAGTTTCGGTAGGATTTTTGACGGGTTGGGCCGATTCGTTCTGGGACACGGACACTACTTGCCGGTCGTCATTGATGATGTAGATGTTGCTGCCATTGCTGGTGTCCGTTACCTTACCGTTTTCGAATGTAATCACGGACCTGACGGGCGAGTTCTGTACGTAGACCTTAGTGTTTGTGCCGCCGTTCTGCGAAATCGTGTTCGTGGTAACTTTGAGAGTGATGGAGTTGTTCGAGTTCGAGCTAGCCATCATCGTCGTGGATGGAGCTTCTTTGGCCCCGAGCGTTTTGTTATGGAGCGGCACCGCCGTTTTCTTGGGCGTGTTTGGGCAGTTTTTTGGCGAACTTCGTGGGGAAGTGCTCTTACCGTTTTTTACGGTCTCACCTCCAACGATCGGTGGTTTACTCCTGTATTTATGGAGACTTTTGGGTGAGCTTTGTAAGCTTTGGACTTTGACGAGCGACTGAGCTCTGCTGAGGCTGCTCGTTTGAGAGCTAGTGTGACTAGGCGACGGCTTTAGCGTTCGATCCGAGATGTGTGATTCTAGACTCGAGTGTCCGCTGCTGCTGGTGTGGTAATTTCTTTTTAAAAGTGAGTTGTTGTTTTGGCTTTCGAGCGACGAGGGCCCGCTTTTGCAATCCTTTCGGGGGATACGAAGAGTGCTTGTGCTTTCTAAGCTAGAAGGACCGCTTGTGGACATGAGGTGATCGGAGTGGGTATAGTCGACTCTACGTAGGCTACCACTTGAGCTCTCTCTCAGTTTAGGGTCGGTGCGTTGCGGGGAGCCAAAGTGATCTAGGATTGTTTTATTCGTGGAACTTCTACTAAGGGTTGAGCGCGGTAAACTTCCCGAGCTGGGGCTGGAGTGACGTCCGGGCGAATGATCGTAGTGTCCGCCTACAGAACCGGCCAACCCAGATTCTGTAGACAAATGGCGCTTGTGGCGTCGCGGTAGAGTCGAAGACCGGTTGCTGATCTCTGACCCGTCGTAATACGATGACATGTAGGATGTTTGACTCTGCAACGACTCCTGAAAAGAATCATTACAATAATTAATGGATGCCAAGAAATAGATATGGATAAGTATTTAATCAGATACTTAGACATATAAATTTATAAGGTTGGATATAAATATTAAAATTATATTATCTACGTACATAATATATATTGACTGACCGGTTGGCCGAGTTGTCAGAGACCCTAACTGCGGAGCCGAGGGTCTCGGGTTTGATTCCCGCCTGGGACATATATTTGTGTGCATGAACATGTCTATTTGTTCCGTGTCTGGGTGTTAAAGTATCTATATACAGTATATGTATATATATATATATATATATATAATATTACTGTATAATATATATATATATACAATACAAGCATAATATTTCGTTACTAGATGGGGCTGTGGGATGGTTCAGATATTATATAATTAGCGTGGGAAGCGATAATGCAACCTTACAAATACTAGGGCAAGCCAAATTGTCCGATATTAGATATTTAAATTTATATTTTGCATTTTATCCCTTTTAACTGGGGGAAGAATTAGTGGAATTCACCTTAATTTGTACTTCCGATTTCACCCCTTAAGTACAATTAAGCTATCACTATATTTTTTTTTTTAAGAAATAAGACGAGGTTAATAAATACCTATTAAGGCAAGGAATATTACTTTATTTGTTGGGTAGGTAATGTATATAGGCTTGACTCAACATGTTTATTACCTATATCAAGACTACATAGGTGGGTGCTTTTAAATACATTTAATGAAATAAAACTCAATCATTGTTTAACTGTTAATTTTATCTCAGTATGAAAATAATTAACGAGTAACGTCACACGAGCCCTGAGATAAGTGTTCATCAATCGAGCAATGGATGACCCCCATAATAAAAAATTAGGAATACAAAGACGAAAAAAATATGCGTAAGCGAAAATTAATAATAATAATAACGTACACATAACAATAATGTCTAGGCCCCAAACCAATCATTAGCTTGTGTTTTAGGTACCAAGCGAAGACACCACATACATATAACAACCAAGACCCGGTACCAATATCGAATTCATCATATAAATACTGACCCGACCTGGGATTCGAACCCGGGACCTCCAACTTCGTAGGCAGGGTCGCTACCCACTAGGCTAAGCGGTCGTCAGAAAGACGCGTACCTAGTTTTTCTTCCTCAGTTTTCTCGTATAAATGCTCTTCTGATGGTGAACTATCATATTTTTTGTAGAACACTTTTTTCGGTAAGTAATATACTAACTAACGCATAGAAAACACAACGCCGTTCTCAACAATTTTATTAAAATTTGTAGGTTGTACCGTGATAGAAGTTGTAATTTCCCGAGAAATTAAAGCGTACATATAGAAGTAGGAGTAATATAGACACCAGAACACACTACGCGTACGCTGCCTTATTTGAAGTACACTTAAATGAAGTGTAGTTGACGCACCGCGTTTGGCAACAGTGCTTATTAGAGATCTGGTACAATATTAATTTAATAAGGAAAAATGATCTAAAACTGTGTCAATAACTCTGACGCTCTATTTCCTCTTCCCGTGACTTACAAACGCTGTACGTGTTAACCCCTCCCACAGTTCGCTGCATACTTTCCCCGCATTTACAGCTTATAATCAGCATAATAGTTCAGTTGAATAGCGCTCATTCTAGTTTTTTAGTAGTCTTACTATTATATTATTCCTATTTCTATGGCCGCACAGGAAGGAAATCATATTGCGTGATTTTTCTTCAAAAATTATGTTGTGGTTGTATACTAACGAGATCTTATGATTCACGTGTCGAATTTTTAAAAGCTATTTCTTTCCAAAAATATAGTCACTCGTGGGACTCTATGTCGCTGTGAGCTCTAAAATAAAAATTTTGATAGACTTCACTGGTTGTCTGATTGAGGTATGCAATGCCCCTTTCGATGTTTTTTTTTTGGTTCGATAACGCTCCTGAAATAGAAGATTATGTTTAAAATAAATTAAGTAGGTACTACTCCTCCGTACACTGACTCCGTGCCTCGGAGAGCACGTTAAGCAGTCTGTCCCGGACGCTGTCAATAGATGGCGGTCGTTACAATCCCCAACCCGCAGTGGAGTAGCGTGGTGGATTTAAGCTCCGAACCCTATCCTCACCCTGGGGGAGGCCTAAGCCCCTGCAGTGGGGTAAAATGGGCTGAAGATGATGAAGTAGGTACTAATTGCAACTCCCGTGTTTTTATACCACTATCGAGAGCTATTTGATCGGCTTTTGCATATCATGTAATCTAACTTTTATACCTTGGAGTTAGTTTGCGTGGCGACGCAGTGCAGATGCACGGCTTTCGAGTTGAACCACTCGGCGGGCGGAAACTGCGCAGAGAATGTACTCATCGCTCGCGTCTGCTTGCTGCGCCCGCTTCGTCTGAATAAGCGGGAGAGCAGCGACACTTTTTCTGAAAATACATTGGAAATTGCATTAGAAAAATAATTCCTGTCGTGTTACATATCACTGATATGGATAGAGAATACGCGTTAGGCGGTGGGCGGCGGTACAAGAAAATGTACCTATCGTATAACAATGGCCCTTGTCTTGGATGATCGAATAAATATTGCAAACAGTCAGTGCGCTATAGCATAACTGGTATACGCCTAAATTCAATGATTCTAGGCTCCAGTAGGTACTAATTTTATAAAGTGTTAGTAGAATAAAAATAAAATTGTGGTATCATCGGCAGATACCAAAATGAGACGAACGCGTCTTGGACTTTCCTAAGGCGACAGTATTTGGAGTTACAATATTAGTGTAGGTATCTAACTTTATAACTATTCTACAGTTACTGGCTGCTTCTACAACTCTGTTAGTTCTAGTTGGTTAGGCTGTGGTAATACTCACTAGGCGTAACCGAGTCGACACTAGGCGGATAATCAGTGGAAGACGAGCTATCGGTTGTATGAACTCTCTTATGTAGACTCCGACTGGACGCGCAGCGCTGCAGCTGCTTACTGCTGAACAGCCGAAGCGAGTGTCTGCGGTCCAGAGAACGAGGGGCCGGGAATGATGCACTACGGCGTTTACTTGTCCGTCCATAAAGTATCTTATCGTTGGGATTGCCTGGAAAAACAGAAAGGATCAACAATTAATACTTCCATGGTCACTGTTTTCACGAACTAAATTATTTATCGTTTATTTAGCTAAAGCACATGCTAACATTCCTATTCATAAGATACTACTTCATCGAATTCGATTCAAGCATTCGACATATCCAAATATCGATAATATAAAAGTTTAGCTTTTTTATACCTTAGAGTATGTCAATTAGTGTGAAGAAAAATACGTTTATAGATATTATCTTATTCACATATTCTACATATCTATTACATTTTTGAATATGGGTAATACATATTGGAAGAGGACGGCAGGGTATCTCGCTATATTTCTATTGTAGCGGAATGCCGTACAGTCCTGCTGCCTTGTTTATCTAATACATAATTTATGAAATATACAATTTAAAAAAAATGGATTTCATAAAAATATTTTTTTTTAGCAAATTGAAGTGTGTGGGAAAAAAGATGATTTTTTGTCTTATTAGCCAACCCTAAAGCGACGTGCCTACGGAAACAGTTACGTACCTACTAGACTATGATAGCGACGTATATTAGATGTCTAATTGTTTATAACTATTCATTTGGCATCTATTATGAGCTGAAATACTTCAAAAAATTTAAGATTTTCTCGAAAACGGTATGTACCTACTTGAGTAGATTTCATATATTAATGCCCTGCGCCCTGCTTCCTAATTCAACTTGTATACTTGTTGGAGCGCGGTCGTAGGGATAGCACAAGGGTCAACGAACCCAAGCGGGAGCGCTATAAGGTCTATAACGTGACAGTTCCGGGCGGGTACTAACTAACGGCGACAGGCCAGTGGCCTCCAACAAAGTTCGTGCCGGCGTGCGATGTGGTGGCTATGGGAGGCACGATTCACAAATCATTAAAACTGTGTTCAATATCTAAATAACTGCAGACTACATCAGGCGTTCTGTCCATATTTGTTAACGTTGCTTAAATTATTTCTTGATTACTTGTTATGTACCGATTCCAACGTATGAATCAGTAAGCGAATGTTAGTTTCGATAGAATTACATATTAGTTATGGTTTTATCTGGAATTCGCGCCAAGATTTGAGTTCAAACTGATTCCACTGTGAATTCGGCAAGTGAACGATTCTACTACGCACTTTGAAAAAAATAAAGAAAAAAAAAACTGGCTAGTTTTATTTTTGTTTATTTTATAAGCATCTTTAGACGACTATGTAACGCACCATCGAAGTATTCTAGTGTTAATAAAACGTAAAATTCACTATTGTACTGCAAAGGCAGCCAACATTCAATTAACAAAGTGACGAATTAAATCTAGTAAGTACCTACACTACCTACTGGTTGTTTGTTGCTAAAACATAAAATTTACCTAACCATTAAAATGGCTTCTAGTAAGGTATAAGATGAAGGCGGTTAAGGTATATTTCACCAGTTAATTAAAACTCGGTAATAAAATTACGTGAGTGTCTCAGAATCAGCTTTTATGACGCAATTTTAGTTTTAAATTTAAATCTTAACGCAAGTCCGCAAGTCCTACGTGCTCCGTATTCGTAGAAATATACTGGTACGTATGTACTATCACAGCAACACCAAATATTAATACCACAGTATCACGGTCAGTTTATTTGGAAATACGATCCTTGAAGCTGTTCGAAATAAAAAGTAGAACAGATTTCCGTTTGGAAAGAAAAGGTTTTGGAATATATATAGGACGAGTCAAACGAACGGGCCCTGGAAGGAAAGTATAATCGCCTCAGACTTTATGGCGGACCGGAATACAACGCTTTAAGCGTGATTGCGCAGGTACAGTCATATACCCCTCGCTCCACTGCGTCCCGCTACACCTAAAACTGGTTACTGCGACGCGACTTGTGCCTATGTTCGGATCCGCCATAAAGTTTGATTGTAACTGTACCTATAAATATACGTGGTGTATCATGAATAATGGACATCAAACATTCCAATTAGGAAAATCAGTAACAATCATAATGCGACTACATAAACTGAAATACTATTTGCCCACGCAATGAGTACCTTAACTAATATCTTGAAAAAGCCTGTAAAGTACAGGGAATTATAATATTTAAAGAGTATTTATTTCGGTGTGCTTTTATGTGCTTTAATATAGATCTTTCTAGATATTATAGTCATCTACGCGCACTCACAATGATGCAACACACAGAAGTCTCACTGTCTTGCCTTGGGTCTCATTTTAGTTAGTTACGACTGTTCAGTGGAAGGGAGAATAAAGGGGGGCTATACGTTATTATAATTTAAATATTTTTAAGATAAAATAATAGTTTATGGCATCGATTCCCATTAAAATACAAGATTTTTTTTTTTATCAATCGCGTCGATTCGATACCGGTTCAGAGAAGTAACTTTTTGAAATTCCATCAATGCAAAGTATCCTATCTTTGCAATTAAAATAAAGTTTTCTTTCAATAGGTAAAGTTTTCTTTCAATAGATATTTGCTGTCTTCAATATTTACGGTACTTTCTTTCCAAGGCCCGTTCGCTTAACTCGTCCTGTAGGTATATGCCTATTTATGTATATGGTAAGGAATCGGAAAGCGCAGCACAGACCCTTATAATTAAATGAGTCGCGATGATTGGTGAAATATGTATATAGGTAATATAACCTATTATAAAAAATAATGAAGTATGTACATCAATTGTTATCTGGTACCCATAATACAAGCTTTGCTTAGTTTAGGACTAAATGGCGCTGTGTGGGATGTCCCAGGTAATATTGCTATTATTATTTGAAAAGGGTAGGTATAAAAAAGTAACTCTCTACAGAAGTCAGCTAATATTGGATACATTTTTGACATATAAAATATAAATATTCTCAAATGTTGATTAGAAGAAACTCTTTGAATATTAGCTGTTTAAGGGACGATTGACATGTTTATATATTGGTATGTGTCCCTATATGCCTAGGAAAGTTGACATCTGTTTGGCTGATTTACTTATTAGAAAGGAGAAGGTAATTGTGTTCCCAGTTCCGCCACCAATATAACGATGTATTAAAGTATAAGTTAAATTGAGGACAAAACAAATTTAATGAAAGTTAACACAAAAAAGATTTACATTAATATAAAACAGAAATCTTAATCAAAGGAAGCTGGTGGAATTTGGGATTATTATGCCATGGTTTTTATAGTTTTGGAACTAAGAGTGGTTGAGGAAACGTTTGGACAAATTATGGCGTATGTGCATTAGGCCAATCAGAAGAGAATCGGTGCAATGCTTCTCAAATTATATACACTCAGAATTTAAGCCGCTGATTTGACGAACTCGAAAATCGAAAATAATGCGTACCTACGTGATCGAAAACTATCGTTGAATTGAAACTGTCGATTTGAACTTACAGTGTCAGTCAGTTGTAGGTTATCATTTCATATTATAAAGCAAAGTTTAAAAAGAACTGCGCACGTCAGTAAACAGTTATTTCAACAGATAAAACCAAAAGATTTTGTAGGTATCGAAAACAAAATAAAATAAAGGACAAGCTACCATTTAGTTGTAAGGAATCCGGTCGAGACCAAACCACTTGATCCTCGATGTCAGGACATATAACGCCACGATTTCACGTTTAGATAAGCGAATAAACCAGTAAACACCGTTACATGTGGAGAATTTTATCAGAATAACTACATTATTATGCTAAACTGTTGATTTTTTGCTAATATTATACAAAATTTATATTAATGTTTATTCAAAGGCTGACCCGGCTGCGGTTAAATAATTTAAAAATTTAGACACATTCTTTGTTGTTCCCCGTGCAGAAACTCCATAGTTTTCAAAACTTTAAATACAAGTACTTTAATTCGATCTTTGAAAATTCTAGACTATGTTTATTATACTAAAAGTTTTCTCATCTTTAAGTGTGTAAGAAAAACAATTTTCTAAGCTATCAATATAAACCGTTGTTCTTCAACCCGCGGCTCTTATCGTGTAATGTTGCCGCCCTAAACTAGTTCTAACCTTAAACTATTGTAATAAAAGTAACTACTCGTTTATGTATGAAGCTTTCTTTATGGAAAAAAGAGTCAGCAAAGAATATATAGAATTCTGGAAAATGGTCCCAGATAATTTGAAAACTATAAAAGATTGTGTTTTTTTTATTTTGACCATTTATGGTTCAACATATAAATAAGAGAGGCGAATATTAGCGAATTAATGAAAACACAGCAATACCAAAGATCACACTAATGGACGACCGCTTAGCCTAGTGGGTAGGGACCCTGCCTACGAACTTGGAGGTCCCGGGTTCGAATTCCAGTTCGGGTCAGTATTTACATGATGAATATTGATACTGGTATTGGGTCTTGGTTGTTATATATATGTGGTGTCTTCGCAAAAATATTTATATATCTATATATTATAAAGAATATTTAAGTATGTATAGCAGTTTTCTAGTAACCCATAACACAAGCATAATACTTGCTTAATTTGGGACTAGATGGCGCTGTGTGGGAAGTCCCATATATTATTATTATTATTACTAATTGTTATCTGTTGCCAAAACCAATATCTTTGTTTGATTTTTTGATTTAACACATTTTTATTGTACTAAAAAAAATTTTTTGCTCAGTTCTCCGTACTTGTGGCCCTCTGAAAAATTAAATATTTTTCGTTTGGCATTTATTATAAACATATGGGTGAAGACCGCTGGTCTAAACCAATGCTAGTATGCCAAAGCTACGTGATTAGATGGACAGATGAATTTAAAAAATTTGTTCACATGAACCGAGCCGTTTTTATGCGAAATCCATAGTAAGAAACTAATAAGGAGACACAAAAGTTTAACATCAGTCACTGAACTTTAATTAGTTCAATTGGAGTAATGCTAGCCATTTAGTTCGAGAACCAAAATTATCACATTTGAGGCATAGGATGAAGAATGGAGACGGACGGGACGTGTGAATGGGCCATGCGATTGGTTACCTAGATGATCTTCGCCCACCGTATTTTATGAATTACCCATCGCAACTAGTGACATACTACTCAATGAAAGTCAGATACCCATAAAAAAAGTCGTTGGAGCTTTCAGGCTAACGACATGCGTCCTTATTCTGCTTCAGGCGGTTGTTTAGTGGGTGGAAATCCCACATACCCCGCGCGCACGGGCGCACGGAAACCGTAGAGTTTAATCCGCCTTCCCACCGCAAAGGGTAAAACAAAAAAATCTAAAGTAAATAAAGTGAGTTTAAAGTTCGATGCTATTAGTACTAGAATATGTGTTTTCACTCTCATATTGATGGAGAACAAAAGTCAAGTCGATTATCATAGTCGATGAACGCTTTGATATAGTTCGCATGTGTTTTGCGTCAGAGCGTTTCTTTGCCGCCGCCGTCGTGCACCCCAACCCGTTACTTTCGGCAGCGGCCTCTTACGAGCCCCCGCCCGCCAATCACTTTCTCAGGCGTCCACGGAATGTTCTCACAGATCCACCTGACGATCTCACCAACGAGGTTGAGAGCCTCAGGGCTTCAGCCAGATCAGACCTTCAGTCTGACGTAGGAGAGCAGTACCTACCGCCCGATATCACCTAGTTAACGTAACAAATCTGCTCGAATGGCATCTGACCCTTGTTTGTTCACAGTCGGGCCGTCCAGCTCGAACTGCCCTCCATTGCCGAGGGATCGACACGTGTCGGCCCTCATCCATATTTTAGTCATACGCCTACGAGACGGCGCCCTTAAGGCACCGCCCGATAAAGGCATTAACACACCGAAGCATCCTCAATGCGTGCGGTCGTTGTTCATGTCAAATCCTATACACTCTCCGGAGTATAGGTTGAGGATGTCGTTTAGCCGGTCGGGCTGCACCTTCTGTGTAGAAATCCCAACCCGGCACTATCTACGCGGTAGGTCGGGCGCGCAGGTGTCTGCATGCAGATTCGGCCCTCACTAAATAAAAAAAAACATGCGTTTTGGTTATGCCTCCAAAATACATTGGCAAATTACTTGAAGCGCGCGGCCCCGAGTAAGTAAGTCATCTTCGGTACTAGCGCCGGTTTACTAATATTTAGAGACACATGTGTAGGGATGTCGATATAGCGTAGCTACGATAATATAATATCTTTTTTGTTCGTAGCCTCGCATATATATCAAATCTATTAGACACACGTAAACTTCGGTGACATTTTAATACTATTTTTTAAATTAACTTAACCCGTTTTTGTCTGCTCTCCCGACGCTCGCGGTAGTGATCGCCAGGAAGCGTTCTCTGCCCCACCGCACCGCTTCTTCCCGTTTGTGTCGCCTATTTATCGCGAAGGTGTTCTACTTATAGAATCTTAACCTACTTTGACATTGGTACTTAAACCTAACCTAAATTCTATATTACTTATTAGGTATTATTTGTGTCCTACATTCCGTATTAATTTTACAGGCTGCATTATATGTATTTTTTGTGTCACTAAGTTTAGAGCATCCGTTCATTCGAGAGATAATTTCATGTGAAGTTGTAAAATGGCTTTTGTTTTTATTTTTACGTTCCTCGTTCCGAAGTCAAAACAATATTTCAGTTGAAGCGGAGCGTTCGGAGTCGACAGATTTAAAAATAATATACCAAAACGTAGCACTGAGTCAGTATTTGAGAGATATTTGAGATCTCGGCCGCCTCCTTTGTGTGAGATTTTAAAATTTAACTGTTGGTGTCTTTTTTTAATATTGACCTAAATGAAATATATTTATTAAAAGAAAAATATATATCTTTGACTTCGATTGCATGACAATAAAATCGAGTTTATTCTATCGAATTAAATTGTTTGTACTTTGTAAAAGGTATTTATTATAGAAAGACTAAGTATGATTACTAGTTGTCCAGTACCCCATAATACAAGCTTAATACTTGCATACTTTGGGACTAGAAGGCGCTGTGTGGGATGTTCCAAGTAGGTATTATTATTATTATATTCGATTCAGTTGTAGGTATAGTAACACAAGCTATTCCAGTTAAAATAATGAATACCTATAATTCATCACATAGAATGGAATGAAATACTGAAAGCTCGACGCAGATGTCGCTACTGTTGACTAGCCCTATATTCCACGATTTTTCGTGTCAGACACTTATCAGTGTTTAATAAATTGATAACTTCCTAAAGTAATAGAAATTAAAGACGTAAACTAAAACACTTACCAGGGTACAAATATTTCTTTCACAATAAACATCCCGTTTAAAATTATTTCCACATAACTTTTGACGATGACGTATCTATTTAACTTAAAATTTTGTCTTCGGAGAACTTTTCCCTACAGTTTTCTTAGGTGCAGATTCCTTCGGAAATACGTAGGTGTCTATAATTTATTATCAGTAGCTGCACAACAAGTAATTTAAAAACTATGTGTAAAATTAAGTAAAGCTAGTTGTAGAATCCTTAGGCATTTGACAGGTCAGATTATAGGGTCAATTAACAGTAATGACCTCTGAACGGAGCAAAAGGTAATTTTAACCCCATATTTAAACAAAACACAATTATTTTGTATAAGTATTGCGCTTCGGATGGCAATGGTTCATAAGTGACGACAATATGTACTGTAGGCATAAAAGTACGATTTCACTAGAAGCCAACTTCTGCATTTACCGTCTAACCACTCATACTATAGCTAGCTGGTTTAAGATGGCGAGTTAAATTAGTCCGAGTTTCAGTGCGCAAGGTCCCCGTGCGCCGCTCTTCACCCCCGAGAAATCCCCGCGCGCCGGTATCAACCCCCCAAAATTGCGTAACCTCATCTCGATACTGTGAACTGACATTTATGATTCTATTAAAACCAAACGCAGCTGTCAAATTCATTTACTCTATGATTGCAGGCCTACGGAATAACATTTTAAAATTATTTGTGAAATTGTTTAAAAAAATTTTTTTTTAACCCAAAACTAATAAAGTATACAATAACTGCAACCGTAGCCAAAACCTACACATATGTTTTTATATTTGTCAACAATTAAATAATTCCTTGTTTACTATGCTCCAATAATTAATTACAATTTGTACTTTGCAGAGGTCAATATTATTGCAATTTTTATACAATATTGAATTTTTGATATTTTATTACACAACTCAGTATGAAATAGGTATCGGTTCTTATTGTATTAACCGATCAGAAACTCTGCTTTGAATAACTATCAATAGTCAATTTAGGTGCAGCTATTTTTGTAGTCGGGATGCATCCCGTTAGAATTTTAACGACGACGTGTTGATATCATAGCCGGATATTTATTTATATTTCAATTGATTTGTTGAGGTGGATGATATTTTTTCAATAGGTACGATATAATACGCTATTACAGACATCACCCCAGGCACAGAATAGGCCCCAAGCCCCCAAGGCTCATCACTATCATTAAACTTTCATGCCTCTACTACTGGGGTACAGCCCTTCCTTAACTTTAAGGAGTTCGGACTTTAAGTACATCATGCTGGTCCGGTGAGGGTTGGGCACTGTCAGCCTCCACCGTCAAACAAGTGGCGATGTCGGCGGAGCTTGCGGTATTTTTATTTTTTTATTAAGAATTTTTTTTTTATAAATAAAAAACTAATTAGTCAATACATTAATAGTGAGAATCTTCATGACCTCAAAGGTGGGGTGCTTGCCCACTTGGCCATCTCAAGGTTCCCTGGCACATATTTTACCCACAAATATATAGGAACCTGTTGTACTCTACGTGTTTTTCATATAGAGAGGTCATGATAGACAAGAGTATGTGAATGCTTTTACATCGTTGCGGAAAGTTATAGATTTTAAATTAGATATTTAACTCTACCTCTAAGGAGATAAATAGGGAATGAAAGCTTCTATGGCTGAGTTCAAACTATAAAATTTATTATTTGGTTTTATGAAATTAAGGAAGACGTGTATCGTAATTTGTGAATATTTAATCATAAATTTTGTAAAATATATATTTGTATGAAATATCATTATAAAGTTAAAACCGTGAAAACTGGAATTAAGTTTTTTCATTAAAAATTAAGAAAGACAAGTTTAAGCATTTATGAAAATTTAACTCTTAAGGGTATAAAACAGTTACATGTACCTATTCAATCTTTTGGTTGGAAATTAAAAACGACATGTTTCAGTGTTTTTTTTTTTTTTTTTCAAATCAAACACTTAATAAATATGCTAATCCATATATTTGCCAAATCCACGCGAACGGATCCGCAGACGACCGCTAGTATATAATAAACCAGTTTTTGCCTGAATATCAGCTCATAAATTGAATAGAAACTTCCTGAGTTATAAATAAGACGACCTTTGTAGCGAAGCAGGTACGAACGTTCCGGGTTCATTTGGCGTCAAACAACAAACACATTGTAAAAATGTTTCCCGGCATTTATTGTCTACCAGATTGGATTTAGGCTATTTGTTCCTTGTCTGGATGTAAAAATATGTAGGTATATTGAGGAGGTCCAGCCCAAAAAGCTACATGTCCACTATAACAATTTTTTTCAGTAATCACTAAAAACTTATATTGTGTAACTTAATAAGCGGAGAATAATTTTTTTTATCTCTATGAAAATAGGGTCGAATATAATGACAATATGAAGTTTTTTAATATATAATAGACTCATACTAAAACAAAAAATAGACAACAAAAAATGGAAATGTAACTTTCTGGTCCGATTTCATGGAAATGTTACTTTTTGGTTTGGACATATCTGGAAATAACTCTTTTTGGCATAAACAACAGTAGTAATTTTTTAATACCTTTATTAGGAAACACTCAACATTACAAAAACTAAGCTAAGTTAAAGCATAACTGTGTTTTATATGCTTGAAAAATAACAATAGGTATAACATTAATTGAATAAAATTTCGAACTCACTTCATTGTACGAATCTTTTTCCTTTGTTCGAGTTTGTTACATTTACTTTTCCTCCGTCCTTGATTGAGGAGACCTACTGTTGATCCATATTTTCATTACTTAATGACTAAACAACCTTTTGTGACGATTTTTTTTAACAAAAGTTAACGTGAATATCATAAACGCAACTTTTTTAATTAGTGTTGCCAGTACATAATTTTTACACTTTTAAATATTTCGACCTATTCAAGAACAATATTAATGATAAATTTAAACTGAATTAGCAAATTTAGGATGATAAAATATTCTTTTCAAAAATACATTTTTATATGCGGCGGAAATATCTTTTTTAAATTCAATTTTTCTTTCTACTTTTAATTTTTAGAAGAAGATTTTACTAACGTCTATCACTGGAAAGGAAGCTTTTTGGTCAAAAACGGAAGTATATTATTGCGGAGTTTAATGGCTTTAAAATATTTTGTGAGAAAACTAGTTTTTTTGCTATACTGGAAATGTGACGTTTTGGCACAGTTTTGGGCTGGACCTCCTCATATTATAAAGAATATTTAAGTATGTACATCAGTTGTCTAGTACACCATAATACAACAGTATAATACTTGTTTACATTGGAAGTAGGTACGTGGCTCTGTGTGGAATGCCGCAGGTATTATTATTAATACAAAAGACCACATAGAATGCGCAATAAATCTTTACAAAACGAATATATTCTTATATAAGTATATTTACTGATCATATTTTTAAACTCCTGGTAAATTCCAAAATAATTTCCTATTGGAATGACAGCTGAGATATAAGCTTGTGACAAACGAATAGACGAATATAGACAGTAGGACAAAACTAAATGGATTTCGTTTTTTCCATTGGACTACGAAGCCCTAAAAAGGATTAGGTACTCTCGGATAATTAATTGGGTTTATTGATTGAAAATCTACTCCTCGTCATAGATACCCATTTTTAGGGTTTCTTAGCCAAATGGCAAAAAAGAACCTTCATAGTTTCGCCATGTCCGTCCGTTCGTCTGTCTGTCTGTCTGTGGTTCTTCTCGGAAACTATTGGCAATATATAGATGAAATTTGAAAGGTAAGTGTAATCTATGAACCGCTACACAACGACGTAATGAAGTTAAGAATTTTTTTCTTTTGGAATAGGTCGCCATACATGTAACTGAAGTATGAAAAAAATTCATCGTATATTAATGCGAGAGGTACCAAACAATAGGTCTTCAAAATAATATCAAGGTTTCAAACAATTTCTTTTTTTATTTAAGTCAACAGTTTTTGAGATATGCACTCCTAAAGTCCTAATTTTTGTTAGAGCCATGTGTCCTACTATCTTCCTCATGTCAGATCATGTCCCCTCTACCAGCTAAACTGTTGTTTTTGGATATGTGGAAAAAATTTATGACAGGAGTATATATAACGTAGTTAAAGGGAAAACTATCACAGCTAACTAGAGTGTATTATTTAACGAGTAATAAAGGAACTTATAGAATGTACTTTACAAATAAAAATTTTGTGAAAATTCTATAGAAAATAACAGATTGCGTTTAGCCAATAAGCGAAAACTAGATGCATTTTATCTTTGTGATGTTATTGTAAAAGATAATTTAAAAAAAAAATAATAATATTTTATGATGAAAACTACATTGTATTACTAGGTACTATAAATTTACGCTTTCCTTTGCAGAGCTTATTCTATTCACAATCGATATTTAAAGTCAAAGGTTCACTGTAATAAAACAAGTAATAAAAATTGTTTCTAGCTATCAGTGCATTCATGTTATTACTTTTCGGATTAGCCAGAGAGGTTCGAGCGCCTTCTAAATAACTAACGAAATAAAAATGAAATTTATTTCTACAACAATTCTTAAATTACATAATAATAACGATAATGGTTAAGTTCGATTAACGTCGCGTTCGGTTTTTTATGCGGAACCCTGCGTGTGCGAGTCCGATTCGCCCTTGGCCGGTTTTTACTTATACTTACAGGATATACAACGGGTAACTAATAGGCATTTTTTTTAATTACTCTAACTGGTTTTTTCAAGATGTCTTGTTCATTATTGTGAAAAAAGATAGCACGATATTTTTGACTGTTCATAGAGATACCGTGTTGTGACAACAAGAATGTGACCAGGAAAATATACCAGAACGAACGAATATACACCAGTTGATGTTTTGAATTATTCGCTGTGAATTTCGTGTGATTCACATGTAACATTGGTACTTTAAAAGAAAATGAAGATTGTGAAATTACATTCAAGTGTAATTTAATGAAATGTTCAATAATATAATGATAATGGCGTACGGTCTGTCTGCTCACTGTGTCTGACATTTTACGAGATACGAGATACTCCATTCTGATTCTTATGCTATTTTAGTAAAAAATGATTACCTATAAACCTATTGATATAAGCAAGCATACACACATGTTGTCATTGGAAATGACTTCCATTTCGTTGGAGTATAGGGGGTCATTTGGGAGTTTTGTGAGACAGGCAGATTGCACGAAGTTTTCAAAATATCGAGATGAAAGTGGTGTCGAAAAACGCAGCTCGGCGAGCTCTCTAAGATGGCGAAAAACAATTTGGAAAAAGTTCAAAAACCAAAAAATTATCGGCAAAAAACGAAAAAAATCGCAATTTTTTTCCCCGATTTTCATTTTGGGAGCCCGATATCTCGAGAACTAGATCCGAATAAGAAAAAAATAAAAAAAGCAGCTCGGGGTAATTAGACGGGGGATCGATTGAGACTAAAATTGTTAGAATCAGACAACCGAAAGTAGTGGTTAAGGGTGGCCTTAGTTGTAAGTCGGATATGCGTCAGTGTTACATTTCGTACTAATTCGGTTTGTTCGATCGAAATGTCGTACAGAATGTTACATTTCGAAGTTTTAAGCTTATTCAGATACAGTTGTGTTATTTTTTTTGCGAAAAAAAAATTGTTTCGAAAAATATTATCGAAAATATGTGTGTTTACTTTTTTCCGTTAGGTTCATTTTCAATGTCGTAAGAAGTTCGTGCGAAAGCATGAGATCCGTTGATTTTTTATTGTAAATATTTAATTTGATGAGACTGAAATTCACACTTTCGGGACATATTACAAAAATAGAGTGGCGAAACAAGTATTTTCTTAACAAAATTTTAACAAAATCAATTGAAGGGTGAAAAAATAAAAATTATATTGCCGCCAATACATCTAAAAGTAAGTCTTCATTTTTCATAGTCAACCGCAACATGTGGCAATCGAAAGAAGAAATAGTTCAAATTGATTCCAGATGCATCATGTTTTTATTCATAACGTTCCTATAATTGGACGCACGTGTATAGTTAAAGTGCAGTTGCATTCCAGATGCGAGTGACCTGATTTTATGCAATCTTTTAATATATGTAATTCATAAGAGCACTGATGCACTTATGAAAGTAATAATTAATTATTTATATCGGAAATTTAAATTCTACGATTGGCATTTTTACAATAATTGGTAATGTTGTTGCTAAATGGGACATAGCGTTTCACAGTTAATATCTTACCGTGTCTCCAGGGGGAGGAGGGCGGGGAGCTTCTCTATCTCTATGACTAAAACATTCTTGGTTGTTACCTCGGAGGTCGTTACACTCAAAACATGCATATGCATGCGACGACCATATAGCCTAGTGGGTAGCGACCCTGCCTACGAAGCTGGAGGTCCCGGGTTCGAATCCCAGGTCGGGTCAGTATTTATATGTTGAATATTGATACTGGTACCGGGTCTTGGTTGTTATATGTATATGGTGTCTTCGCTTGGTACCCACAACACAAGCGAATGCTTAGTTTGGGCCTAGAGGTTGTTGTGGTGTATACTTACGTTATTATTATTATTGATTGGATTACCAAATTCTGTAAATATAAGTGATAAAACCCAACCCTCAAATTGAGATACTATCCTATATTAAAAACACCAAGAGTTCATAACGACGTGGCAAGTTGCACATAATGAAATATTGGAAACTATAAATCGGCATATATATAGATATAGAGCAACATGCTTATTTAACACTAGCGAGCGCCCGCAGCTTCGCCTGCGTAGACTACACATTCCTGTTAAAGAGATTTATTATTAACATTCGAGATGGTTTCTGTGTACTTTTTGCTGATTTTGATTTTGAAATTTTGGTTACTGTCATACAAACTTTTGACTGCCACTTCCCCCTTAAAATTTGAAAATAAAAATTCTGAAACCGTCGTTACTTATTTATGAATAGCGGTCGTGCCCGGCTCCGCCCGGGTAGACTACAGAAACGTTCCCCATCGCGTTCTCCCTCCCCTCCCCTTTCCTAACACTCTATTCCTAGGTAACTAACGTTTTCAGTTTGATAAGGATTCATATCATGTTTAAAAAACATCTTCGCAAATAGTGCATTATGTTAGAATAAATTTGATAGCCATAAAAAAGGTTATAGTAAACCAACCTTAAAAGATACACATATGCTGTTGCGGTTAGAACTTTCAAAGGGGAACAATTCCGTTTTACATGATTTTTGCTTAACATCAACCAATTGCACGCAACGGAAGCTCTCAAAAAGAATATTTTTTCTCGTTATTGCAATATTTTTCGTTGGTGCTCCGCTCCTATTGGTCGTAGCTGATATAATAGTAGCCTATAGACTTCCTCGATAAATGGACTATCCAACATAAAATTAATTTTTCAATTCAAACCATTAGTTCTTGAGATTAGCGCGTTCAAACAAACAAACAAACAAACAAACAAACTCTTCAGCTATATAATATTAGTATAGATATTTTAAAGAAAATTTAAATATATCAGTTTTCTAGTACCCATAACACAAGCATAATAATAGCTTACTTTAGAACTTTACTTTTATACTATTATTTTTTTTACTTTTATAATATTAGTATAGAGGTACAAATGCGATCAGCTCAAATTTTTATTTATTTAGGTTTAACCACAGACACAATTCCACACATCCATTAAAATATCTCATTTGTAAAGTGGTGCCTTAATCCTACGATGTACTAAAAGAAATATATTTTCATTAATAGTTTTAACAATTATAGTTTAAATATAGTGATTGCAAGAATAAGAACTTTGTGGGCAGACGCTTTGGTGATGGTGATGATAATTTATTTTGTTCTCCAAAACCCAAGGAATTTGAGTTCGCGTCATTCCACCGGGGCGGCTCTTCGAGGTCGACGACACATTGTCGCGGAAAGAGTCTTTAAATAATAATGAAATAAAATGTTCGTGTTGTAGTGGAATCTGCGTGAGATCACGACCCGTTTCGTGATCAAAATATCAAATAACTTTTCGTCGAATCTACCTATACTAAACAAGAGGGTTTAACAGTTGCGGGACTAAAATAGGCATTTTTTTTGTTATAGGCATTTCAAAATTTGCTTTAAAATCATAAAGTGATAGTTTAAGAAAAAATCAACGGATCTCCTGCTTTCGCACGAACTTTTTACGACATTAGAAATGAACCTAACGGAATAAAGTAAACACTTATTTTGGATAATATTTTTCGAAATAAATTTTTTTCGCAAAAAAAAATAACACAACTGTATCTGAATAAGCTTAAAACTTCGAAATATAACATTCTATACGACATTTCGAGCGAACAAACCGAATTAGTACGAAATGTAACACCGACGCATATCCGACTTCCAACTAAGGGCACCCTTAACCACTACTTCCGGTTGTCCGATTCTAACAATTTTAATCTCAATCGATCCCACGTTTAATTACCCCGAGCCGTTTTTTTATTTTTTTCTTATTCGGACCTAGTTCTCGAAATATCGGGCTCACAAATTAAAAATCGGGGAAAAAATTGCTATTTATTATATTTATTTATATATATTATTTTTTTCGTTTTTTGCCGATAATTTTATTTTTGATTTTTTTTCCAAATTGTCTTTTGCCATCTTGTAGAGCTCGCCAAGCTGCGTCTTTTGACACTACGTTCATTTCGATATCTCGAAAACTTTTCCTGCAATCTGCCTATCTCACAAAACTCCCAAATGACCCCCTATACTCCAACGAAATGAAAGTCATTTGCAGTGACAAAAAAACACTATATTTTTTTTATAATTATGGGTCTAAGTACATTACTGATTGTATCGACATTACATTGTACAGTTCACGTTATTCTGCTTGTGTAACAAGTTATGTACTTTAAAAATATTATAACATTTTATTAACATTAGTATACTACAGATGAAATTGTGATTTTTAGACTAAGAATACATACATAATTAACATTTTTAGGCAAACTAATATGTTAAAAATAATAATTCAATATTAAGATTTATTTGAACATCCGAAATATTATTAAAGTAATAATTATTATGTAGGTATACATATATAAAATAAAAATAATGTAAAGATTTATTGTGACCGTTTGATTTCTACAGCGGAAGTTTTAAAATTATAACCGCCTGAAAGTATTGAAATAACTTACATGCGTTCCGTTTTTCAGAAAGCTATTTTGTGGCCGGAAAGGATTAAATATATAACTATGTCTTTGATTTCCAAAGTGGACAAAATTAGACGTTACACATGATCAATTTAAAATGTTCAGTCACAAATCGGTTAAGTGGAATTTGGGATAAACGTGGGATTCACTATATTGAATAAGTCGTTTTGTTTTCTATTCTACAACATCCTAGAACATCGTAACATTGTAAAAAAAACGTTGGTCTGCAGAAAAGTATAGACCTATTTTTCAACCATTCTATGGAAAATAATCCGTAGAAGTAAAAAACAAGCCATGGCACATTTTTATTTATAAGTGCTTCAGAGTATAGCGGTGGCTAGATGCGGATGCGCTTTAAATTTGCCAATAGCCTCCACCCAGAAAGCAAAATAATGTGTTTTATGTAAGTTCAGGACACCAATAGGGCAAATCGGCATTTGACCACTATTATATAATTCTAAAACTAGACAATGGCGTTCCAAACGCAAAGCGTAATATAGATGGCGCTTATCCTGTCCTGCTAATTCACAGACTATACACGGAATTTAAAGAATTTGAAAACTGAACTGAAAAGGAAGGGGTGCAATTCAGTCTGGAAGGAAAGCGGACCTTGTTGACAGGTATGGACTGTTTCAGCCAAATTTACATGATATTCTCTGAAAATAGTAGAGCAGGTGGATTCATACATACATACATACATACATACATACAACTGTGTTGTTTACTAAATAATAAATTTAAATAATATACAATACGGCATCGGTTAGAAATTGTAGAGATAAACTGGCAGTTGGGCTCCCCATTCCAGATTAAAAATTAAATAGATATTTCAACAAACATTCATTTTGTAACCCCATGGTGCCTTTATTACAAACACTTTCATAATAAGGTATATTGTCGCAAACAAGTTTGTACCAAGGACACAAACTAATTTCACAGCCCATCGCTCCTCTAATGCATGGAAGCACGCTTTTAGTGGCCGCAACTTGGAAACATGAATTGAACTTTTTTTGTAGTATTAAAACAATGCCGTGTTTTGTATCGTGTCTAATTTGACTTTTTACTTACTTGACCAAGCTATTTTTTACTGTTTATTTGAGATTGTATTTTTTTTTATTGATAAATCTATTTATGTTGTCAGAAACGACAAATTTAAAATAAATGTAACACTAGAGAAAAAGAGAAAACATTCACGTGCTGTGACTAAAGTGTGCCTAAGTTTACATTTATATGAAGTAGGTAAAATTTCTTAAGCAAATTTGTCATAGATACGTTGTTTAATTTAGTTACAATATTGATATAAGTGCTTATAAAGGAATATAAATAAATTAACATAATAACAATCAATGAACGGCTACTGGTATTTTACACTGACGTAGGGTTGCCAACTTTTTTAAAAGAAAATACATTATAATTAGGTTAAAAAAAATTAAACAGTATTGAGAAGAAACAAACAGTATGTATCTTTTAGGAAAAGCTCATTTGTCATTAAACTCTATTTCTATTGTCCCACTATTTTTCCTTCATCACGGAAAACACTTTTTCAGTAAATGCGGTAGCTGGAATAGACAGCAAGTATGACACAATTTTATTAATGTTAATAAATTCTAGAAGTTTCCACTTTCCACACGTATTTATTTTGAGAAATTAATTTAGCTTCAATAAAAAAAAATAATAATAAAAAGATATAGGTTAGAATAAAATTTTTAAAAGAACATACAAACCATAAGTCACAGAAAACCAAGTTCACAAAGTTCACAAGTTACGACCAAAGACTAGTTACGACAATAGCGTAATGAGTGTAGACGGTAGTCATAGACGTATATGAATATCATTGATGGTAGTCAATATTGACAATGTCAATTTGAAGTTGAAAGATTAATTCTGCTGTCTGGGCAAGTTCAGAAACTCTCCGACTGCATTGCTTTGCAACACTTTTTCTGTGGTTTGTATTTTACTAGTATACTAGTATTTTTGTGTGTGTTGTTAAAAACAGTATTTTAGACACTTTATCTTTAGTGAACATTAAACAGACCTAAAGCCTAAAAGCAAGCATAATACTGTTTTTAACAGTATGGTTGGCAACCCTAACTGACTGGCATCTAAATTAAGAGAGCCTTAAAAAATTATCGATAAAAAATGTGTACATGTACGTGTGTTTGTAAATCTAACACGATAAAAAAAGAACATAATAAAAAAAATACTGGTGTAAACAAACAGCAATATTTTAGTTATTGAGTATTAATTCATTTTGCAAACTATTTCAAAGTAAATTCGTGAAGTATATTCTTTATTCTTTAACGTCGCTACAAATATGACAAAAATTCACTTAATAAATCATTTGTAAATCCTACACGAGGATAAATGAAGAAATCTGTCTTGTTGGTAGGTTAGACCTGTCAGCTTGTGTTGTGTGTGCAAACTTAAGAAGGATGAATCTCGGGTAATACTTAGTATATCTTAGTGACTGCACTGTCCATACATTTGTCACTGCTTTAAAATGACGCCGAAATCACGCCGGCTGCACTTGTATAAACATGAATGGTGATTCACTCGACGCGATCCAAAATAATGGACTGGTAATAAATCTTAGATGTTGGACTGGAACGATGCGTTTAAACGCAATAAATAAAAATACATTGATGTGTTGTCCAAGTCGTGAGAGTTATCAGTGTCGTGATAGCCGAGTGGTGGCGAGCCGGCTTCTTATTTAGAAGGTCGTGGTTCGAATCCCAGAAACAAACATGTACCAATGACTTGTTCTGACTTAAGCACATAGTTATCACTGATTCCGTGCCTCGGAGGACACGTTAAACCGTCGGTCCCGGTTGCCATCATCAGACGGCAGTCTTTAAAATATACCAACCCGCACTGGAGCCGAGTGGTGGATTAAGCTCTAAGCCCCTCATACCGAGGGGAAACCTTAGCCCCTGCAGTGAGACATAATGGGCTGATATGGTATTGTTGTCCAAGAAACAGAAATGAATTGGAATTAATATATTTCATTCTATTTCAGTTCAGTAAGAGGCGTCCTATGAAAACGGTCTATCGTAATACAGACGCCTTCGCTCAAACCTGAACACTTTGTATTTTGATCACTTTCGAATAGAAACAACAAACAAATGAAATGGTGAAAAAAGATATCAACAGCACGTTCGGGCTCCTACGGTAAGGCGGGGGACACTGTCTGTCTGCCGCAATTAGCGGGCAGGGCGGGAGCGGTAGACTTGTGATGCACTTTTGTGTTGTCCATCGAAAGTTTCGTATGGTGTTCAGGTATGAGAGCCTGAATGAAGCGATTCATGAAAAACAACACAAGTACTTAATGTTTGTATCCTACTAAGTTGATATCTATAATTACTACCTCAGTCTTCGGGAAATGTAGGCACGAGTTGTATGTGTAACTGATGATGGGATAGAAAAATGTAAGTGTAAAACATTTTGTATATAAACTTAAAGTGAGTTGAATCATTTGTAGTTATAAATAGAATTAATATTACGGTAGTTTTAATGTTCATATTCATCAGATTAGGTTTGGATTCAGTTTGTTTCACTCAAGCATTTCAAGGATTTAAACGTAACGTAAATAAAATATTAACTGCTTGTCAGTTGAAACAACTTTTATGACGAAAACGGAGGTCAAAAAATTGTAATCTTTACTTTAACTGTAGCCAAAACATTTAGCCCTACGCATTAGAATGTCAGATTGTATGACGGGTTTTACGTGATTTTATTTATTTAAATATTTTAAAACTAATAAAACTAATGAAGTGTCCCGTTTATTTGTGAAAATTAAAATGGTTATATTAACAGGTTATAACTGTTATAATATACTAATTTTTTACGTTAAATGTGGACTTATTTAAAACATAAACTTGATTTTTATTGATAATATTATATGCTTCCTTGTACAGAGTTATTTAGTGTATGTACATTGTTAATCCATTGCATTTTCATTCTATGGTGCAGAATATTCTGCGGTTCACATCACCGCAAAGTGACCGCTCGGATTTTGTGGTTCATTTAAAACACACGACACGTCCACGACACTGCTGTAGTTTCGCAATTACTTAAAATTTTTGTACCTTGCATTTTACATGTTGGTTTTTTAAATAACTAACTATTTAATTCCAATAATGTCATGACTAAACTGTCACTGATTAACAAAATATATAGGGTATCTCTTGTAATGGAAATTTTTTTCTAAAAATATATGTTATATACAGTGTACGTGATTGTAACGACAGGACAGATTATAAGTGAAGATTCTGTATTTTTTGTTTCAAAGACTCGGCCATTTTAGAGATAAGGTAAGGGAATCTTCATATTAATGCCCTACTGCATGGGCTTAGGCCTCCCTTGAGGGGCCTTATAGCTTAATCCACCACGCTGCTCCAATGCGGGTTAGTGGATGTACCTATGTTTGCTTGAATAACTGTTAACCAATGCATTCCAAAATTGTTTAAAAAAATATACTTGTAGGTATCTACCAAAACGAGCACTTTTATTTAGTATGTATGGTGTAAAATACTTAAGATTTTCTTTTTAAATTTTCTTCTTTGCTCACGAAATTAACCCCCTAAATGAAAATTCGTTTATTTAAGCTCTGTGTCGCGTCGTCCGTGATTAGATTACAAAACTCTGCATATCTGCTAAACTTCAATTTTTTTTCGTCCCAGTAGATTCGGAGAATATAGGCCGTGACAGACCGACAGACAGACACCAAATGATCCTGTAAGATTTTATCACATAACGGATATACGGAACCCTAAAAAGTAGCAGTCAGGACCAAGCTTAATATCGTATGTAAGTAACATGTGTGCGACCACAGGAAATGATTTGCTAATGTAGATCCCATTTGACACAGTACTACGAGTCTGTTTTAATGTGACTACTGTGTACTTGAGCTGACCGCACGTTGCCTTTTTTGTTTGCTTTACTCTCCGCAAAGTAAAAATCTTCCGGGCTCGCCTAAAACCACTTGAAAATGATGTCAAATCATTATTTGACGACCCTCACTTCAACCATTCAAGGTCAAAGTAGTTAAGCTAAGCTACAGATACTTTTAAAAATATAAAGCTTCCCTAATTTTTTATATACTGGTTGCCAAGGGAAAAGTGAAACATTCAAAAAAAATATTGAGAACATATAGTAGTATATTAATATAAATACCTGGGAGATCCCACACAGCGCCATCTAGTCCTAAAATAAGAAAGCATTATGTTTATATTATGGGGTAATAGACAAAGTGATATACGCTCTTAAATATTGTTTTATAATATACATACATATTATTAATACGGTATAATTTCGATGTTATTAACAATATTTATTAGATATAAATCCACATTACAAATGCGTTACAATAATTGCCACTTTTGCAGTTCACGCCATATTGATTCATCTCTGTTCAATCTTAGGGGCCGTCCATTAATCACGTGATCTTTTTTTAAGCATTTTTAACCCCCCCTCCCCCTTGGTGATACATGGTGAGGTTTAAGACTACCCCCACCCCCCACCCAGCATCACATGTATTTTTAGTATCAAGAAAAACCTTAAATTTTAAGAATATTTTAGAATATTATCATAAATACAGGTATAAAATATAATCTTATTTTATTCTGAAATTAAGGACCACGATAAAAATGTCTAGACAGAAAGGTTGCAGGTTGTTTTTGATTGGCATAAAAATAATCATAAACGAATGGTGTACACTACACGCCGCCTTTCGATTTAAAAACCGCACATTTGAACAAATAAATACACGTGATATCTTACTACACCGCCCTCCCCAATTGTGACTTTCGTGATTTTTGTAAAAACCTTTCCCCCCTCCCTTTCAAGCCTCACGTGATTAATGGACGGCCCCTTAGGGATGTGACGTCTGCATAACTTTGTACCGCGACACATCGAAACATCGCTAACAATATAGAGATTCTATTACACCCAGACACGGAACAAATTATATGTTCATGCACACCAATATTTGTACCGGGCGGGAGTCGAACCCGCGACCCTTGTTTACACAGTGAGGGTCTCCAACCATACTATACTAATGACACTATACACACTAACATTCGCCGCGGTTTTAGGATCAATTTCGCACGTAACAACACTAAGAAAAGTGTTCTTTAGCCTATTAACATGTCATCAATCATTATCAATCAATTGGCCTTGTCATTCAAATGTTCGTGACCTTGGTTCTAACCAAAATGGGTTAATGTGTAGTAATGCCTGGGTTAAATATGATGGTAAACTATCAGTAGAATAATAGATGACCGAGACCATCATGACTACCAGTGTCCATTATTCTATCCAGTCCATCCACGAGAAACCATTATTTCCGCTGACGTATATTTTTTCCTTTTCATATTCCTCGTTAAAAGATTAGAGTAGAAAAGATTAGATTTACTATTAAATTAATTAAAATTGCTTACTAGTTTAAAAAGTAATCTTTAGAGAAAGGGTTATTATGTTTTGTCATTTTATGGATTTAACTATCCGACAAATTCATATCGTAGATTAGTCCAACACTCATTGGCATAACCAGCCTTATGATCTTAATTATTTTTATAATGTAAAATCAGACACTGTTGAGTTTCTTAACTTTTCGAAGCGCCGGTAAATTTCTTGGCAGCATATATACGTGTAAGTGACTTAATGGGATATAATAGTGTTTGATAAAGATTTGAAGTTTTCTAATGTTACGCATCTACCAAAAAATTATGATAATGAAAACAAAATTATTTAAAACCTGTCAATAAGGAAGACAATTCGTTGTTCTGAGTTTGTGCCACAAACCGCCTTTTATTTTGACATCCAACCCACAAACTCGTAAAAGTTGTAAATGTTTACAGGGAGATCAAGCTAGAGATGCTTATTTCGACCCAGTTTCCATTAAGAAAGTTTTGCCTTGCACATTTATTGACGGTGCAGTGGAAACTAATTTTTATAAATACTCGTATGTAACTATTAGTTTTTTCTAATAACTTTAATATCATAAATACGAAAGGGTATTTGTTTGCTTGTTCGTTTGTCTTTTCTACACGTCCCAATTTCCGTGTTCGAAAAGCCAATATAAAGCATAAGCTTGTCATCTCAATACAATAAAATCCCCTTGAGGCCAAAAAAACACGTTTAAAATCAAAGTTATCGAACATGAAAAAAATCACTGAAAATTCTTTTTCTAAAGTATGGAGTTCTCATAGATGAACGCATGAATGAGAAATGAAAAATAAAAATAAATATCTTTTAGCAAAAGTTATCGCCAACGACAGAATGTTTGATAATACAGGCAAACACAGTCGGCATGCATTACAAGTTTTATCTTTACAGGGAAGTACAGTCAAAACCAGATATTTCAGACCTTACTTCTGACAAAAGCAAAAATTTAATTTAAGAATGTCTTCTTTCCGATCGAGTCCCACTTTATGGAATATTATACAACTATACACAATGAGAAATAGACTAAAAGTTAACTGATACCGTTAATTTCCATAACTGTGACCAGAATAAAGAGTAAGCCTATGTGACTCTTCGTCCCTTCAACGATATCCCTAAATATATCGTATATCAAGATCGGTTGAGCGGTCTAGCCGTGAAAAGCTAACAAACATACAGACAAACACACAGATGCTTTTTCGTATGTATAAAATTAGCTTTGATTATTTACATGGGTAGATATAGTTATGCGATACAAAGACAACAAAAATAACGGGCCAACTTTCACACACTAGTGTATGTCAGCATAATGTACTACACTCCCGTCATATCGTCGTTCTAACCATCTCTGTGTGTATTACTGAACGTCTAGGTAATATTTTATTCTAGGTTTTTTGACGCCGAATTTGTAATTGTAAATCTATACTAATATTATAAAGCTGAAGAGTTTGTTTGTTTGTTTGAACGCGCAAATCTCAGGAACCACTGGTTCGAATTGAAAAATTCTTTTTGTGTTCGATAGTCTATTTATTGAGGAAGGCTATAGGCTATATGTATAAAATAATACTATCTGTCTGTCTGTCTGTCTATTCAAGCAAAGCTCCAAAACGGCTAAACTGATTTTGATGAAACTTCACAGATATAGAAAGGAAATGGTCAAAAGTGACATACACTACTTTTTGTATGTTTGTATGTACGTCCATCTGTCTATTCGAGATAATCTCCAAAACGGCTAAACCGAATTCAATGAAATTTCACGGGTATGAAAAGGAGGTGGTCAAAAGTGAAATACGCTACTTTTTGTCCGTCTGTCTGTCTGTACGTCAATGTGTCTATTCGAGCTAATCTCCAAAACGGCTGAACAGATTTTAATGAAACTTTGCAGACGTGAAAGAAGGTCGTCAGGAGTGACATCAGCTACTTTTTGTGGGTGTCTGTCGTTTGTCCTCACTGATCTATAAGCATAGATAAAGCCGAAACTACTAAGTCTAGGAAGCCGAAATTTGGAACAGTGGTTTATTTTATAACGTGAGTATTAATTTTTTAAGAAAGGAATATTTGGACATTTCAAATTTAAGGAGGGAGGGATGGAGGGGCTTTGTATGAGTCTTTGTTCTTTAAAGCTAGAAACATAAAAATTTTAACATAAATAAATAATGACGTGTATCAGGGTTTTTGGATTTCCAAATTTTAAGGGTGGGAAACGGGAGGTGAAAAGTATGGGAGTATCGATTTTTTTAAAGGAGTGGGGAGAATGAAGATTGAAAGTTTAAATGGATGTACCCAATATTAGTTTCAGCAAAAAGTACGTATAAACCGTTTCGAATGTTAATGCTACCTAAAACAGGAATGTGTAGTCTACGCAAGCGAAGCTGCGGGCGGTCGCTAGTAATTAATAAAGTCTGTTAGGGTATATGTTGAATTTAAAAAAAATAATATTTCAGTAAAAATCTGCGAATTGCGAGTCAGATTCGCACACGAAAGGTTCCGTACCACCGTACAATATATAAAAAAACGTTTATTTTATGCGGATAACCTTTTTTTTCATAACGTATACATCACAACATTGTCTAGGCCGCAAACTAAGCATTACCTTGGGTTTTGGGTACCAAGCGAAGACATATCACTTACGTACATATAACAACTAAGACCCGGTACCAGTATCAATATTCATCATATAAATTACTGACCCGACCTGGGATTCGAACCCGGGACTTCCAGCTTCGTAGGCAGGGTCGCTACCCACTAGGCTAAGCGGTCGTAGTTTTTGTTATAGTGATCATAGTAATAAATACTCTGTGAAAATATCAAGTGTAAGCAATGTTCACACAACCACGAATGACCAAAAAAGTAGCAAAAAAATAAATTTTCTCTTTAATTTATGTTTAACACGCTTTAATTTTAATTAATTTTATTTTTATTATCTGCTTGTTGTTATAAAAGCTATAGTAATACATACTTCATGAAAATTTCAAGTGTAAACAATGATCTCACAACCACCAATCACCAAAAAAAATTCGAAAAAACGTTTCTCGTATGGGACCCCCTTTAATTTTCAACTTTATTTTATTTGAATTATTTGTTGTTATAGTCGTCATAGTACTACATTATGTGAAACTTTCAAGTGTCCTACCTATTACGATTCGGACGATACAGCCTTGTGACAGACGGACAGCGGAGTTTTAGTATAGGGTTCCCGTTATGGTACCCTTAGGGTACGGCTTCTTAAAAATGGGGAAAATGTGTCTCTCTTAAAGCAGCGCTGATACTTTTGTATGAAAATGTCGCATCTACACTTTAGTTCATTCTTCTGTAGTAAAACACAGCGTTACGTGAAGGCTTTGTTTCCTGCTTATATAAACAAAATCTAGTTTCTATGAATTGAGTTCTAAATTAAATTCCACGTTAAGCATTGTGCAAGTTTTTGCTAATGAGGCTATATGTCTAACAAAACATATGCATGATGAAAACAACCTTATTGTATTGGTTTAAAGTTTATACAGTTAAATTAATTTTAAAACTAACTCGGCCTCACCTATCACCCCATCCTCTTCGGCAGTAAAAAAACAAGCCAGTGGATAGAATAGACCTAAATACTCATGAGTTAGTTTTTCTACATATAAATTATCAAAACAATCTAGTTCTATGTAATCGGGTTTCAATCTGTCTGAAAACGGATTTAACGTGAAGGTAGATCGTTTTTATCACTTGCACGTATGTATGAGCGACACCTTAATGGGATATCGACTCGGTCGTGTAGATCTTAACATGTAGGTTAGAACACCAGTTCAGGCCCAACGTCAGTCAGTAGAGAACTAGGAACTAGTTTTATTACTGGGCTAAACATATGTGTGACACAGTGAAACGGATGGCCAGGAAAGAAACAATCGTGTTTTTACAAATTAGGAAAGAAAATTACTGAACGCTAAAAGAGCTAAAACAAGAAAATGTAACGAATTAATTCGATTCGGTGTCTGCTTGTACGTCTCAAGTCATATTTAAAAGAACCAAATGGAAAAATTACAGAAAAACCCGTAAAATTGAAGTTTAGGAAATAAATAAAATAATTAGCATATTAACAAAATTTTATTTTGAAATAAATAACAAACAATACCTGGGACATCCCACACAGCACTATCTAGTTCCAAAGGGGTCAAGTATTATACTTGTATTATGGGGTACTAGACAACTGGTAACATACTTAAATATTCTTTTTTTACGATTTACATATGTAAATACTTTTTACACTAACACACGGAAGAAAATAGACATGTTCATGCACATAAATATTTGTCCCGGGCAAAAATCGAACCTGCGACCCTTGACTTGGCAGTTAAGTTCTCTAACCACTCCACCAATCGGTCAGTCAATGTATTAGTTATTAGAAAGTATTAGTAAATGTCCTATCGATACATTATTGAAGCAGTATACAGGACAATGTTATGAAAAACTCGTTGATAATACCCGCAGCAAATACAGGATGCATTTAATAAGGATGTATATACACAGATACAAGCCACACGCAAAATGTTGTATAGTAAAACTATAATTTTAACCATAACTAGACAGCAGCGTTGCAACAGACCGCCGTGGAAAGTTATTTCAATTTGACCTATATAAGCCAAGAACTAAAAAGCTAACACGCGAGGTCCGGATAAGCTGTAAGCTGGATAAGCCTATAAGGTAAGATTGCGTGTTGAGAATTCATTACATGGTATTATACAAAAGACATAAACTATGCGCGACACCATTTAAATGTAAACAGTTGTTTAGCAAAATAAATACACGCCGCTTAGGCAATCTGAAAACATTCGTAAAGGATGGGGATCTTTAGAGAATTTGTTACTGTTTTGAATTTGTAGCTTACCCATTTTGTTAAAAAATATATTCTTTCATTTGAATAAAATTTTTATATTCATAACAATTCCTTACCAAGATTTAGGTTTATTGTCTATGACTTATAAGTTTTTTATTATTTTAAAACTAAACTGTTCCGTAATTTACATTTGTAGCTTGATTACCTTTAGTTTGTTCATTGAAAAAATATCTGGTTTAAACCAAATTCATTCAATATACTTACAACATACGTTACGCCCATATTGCCGTTTGAATCAGCGTGTGATGAGTTAAACGAATATTTTCCATTGAGCGACGAGTTTTTTTAACTTTTTTTTTAACGACGAATTTTTACGTCGAAAAACCCAGTTTAATTTTATTTTAAATATCAAGACAGTGTGGTTTCTCATTACATACTTTTATATGTATATAAAATATTTAATTAGATTTTAATGTGAAAACGTTTTTAAAAAGTTCTGCCAGAATTATCGATGAAAGGCTATTGTTGTTGCCATAAAGATCGATATATCTCGTGAATCACAGTCGGCACTGCCAAATGTACATTTAAAAAACAGACAGTGTCATATACTTGTTAGTGCACTTACGTCATCGAGCGGGGGAGGAGGGTCAAAGAAGGGCCTCGAAATACACTTCATGCGACCAAAGAATTAGTCATAACTTCGCAACGGAAAGGGTTAGACAAGATATTTGTGCGTTGTCGTGAGATATTGACGTGCTCTAAAAATTAGGGCGAGCAGAATAGAGACTGTCAAGTGTTCCTCTTAAATTACACCTGGGGACACGAAAAAAGTTTTCACGCAAAAAATAACAGTAGCGTAGTGATACTAGCCACACCGTTTTCTTTTTTCTTGTTGACGTTAACTATTCAAATACACCCTGTTAAATGTTAAAATCTGGTTGATGTGGCGCAAACTGGTAGTATAAATATATAGGATTTTTCTTAATAACTCGTTTAAAATGCAATATCGTAAAGACTGTTTACTTGATAATAGAAAGTCGGCCGATCCGAAGAGATTGATAAGAGCAATTAAGATGGCTTTTTGCCGGTGTTTACACTAACCTCTAATCTAGGAGGCGTGAACGGAAAAGCCAACAGCTATCATTAACCGACGCGCTTTAATGCTATATTTATTTAAAGAAACTTGATGGAGAAATTGTAAGTTTTCTCGAAAAAGTGCTGATGATTGCAGAAAAGTTTGCATTTGCGGTGGCTATTAGTTTAAAATTTCATTTACTAAATAGTAGATTCTAGCCAAGGCAGCAAAGAAAGCCAAAAAGAGACAAAAAAGAAAGGATACTAATATGTTAAATCCTGAGTGGACGAAATATTTTTAAAAGTTAAATTTTTAAATAAAATCGAAAAAAAAAACTTATTTTCTACAAATTTTACGTTTTTCGACAAAAGCCTCAAAACCACTGAAACAATAAAATAATGTCAGTTAAGGACATTAAAGAGGATAAATTTTACAGTTGCTTCTTAATTTCATCTCATTCGCGGAAGCGAAGAATGTGTCTGAAAAAAAATTCAAACAAATTTTTTGTGTAGTCGCTTGTTGTATCGCCAAAAAGCAGGTGCAGGTGCAGCCGCGATGCACCCTAAATTAATTTAGCGAGGGCTAGTGTTTTTTTTTTGCTGCTATTACTTGTAGCCACTTGCAGCTAGTATACGTTCGGTACCTACGAATCTGTCAAATTCATATAGTTTTTTGCTTTCGGTAATATTTCTTCCGGTTTTTCGTCATTTTCGTGTGTTTAGATAAAAATGGCCATTGAACGTTGTGAACGCAATGAGCAGGATTTTTAGTTTGATTGGTGTTTATTTTTTGTTCATACTTTATTGTAGAGCATAAACAAACAAACAAAACAACACTGAGACATTTTTATTTCTCATGTGAATTACAAAATTATTAAAAAAACACTTTAAATTTGCTTGAAATGCAAATAAATAACTTAGAAGATTTATGTATAATTTTGAAAAATATCTAAGTCGCTAGTGATCCCACCATCGGAAGTTAGTTTGGTAGCTTTAATTGAATTAAAATTTAGAATTTTAGTGTTTAATATTGAAGTCAAATATCCATATGGATTTACCTATAAGGTTTATTGATATTAATTTATACTCTTAAAACGTGAAATTTGTTTTTTATACTTATAAATATTTATGGAATGTATTTACAATTTTTTTTTCGAGTTATTAAGTCAAAAATTAGTTAACATATTTAACAAGATACTCATTCACAAACTTCAGAACGATCGAAAACACAATTATGAGTCTGTACTCATAAATTAAACAGACCATACGTCATTATCTTGCTTCTTTTTTAAGATTTTAATTTTAATAAATTATTAGATGTAAAAAAAATTTTTTTTTTCCAGTAGGTGTACCTTTGGCCTTTGGCGTAATTTTCTTTCTCACATTTTTGGGTCTTGTCGCGGTACTTAACTCAATGTGCATCTATGGTTGAAACCGTTTTATTGACTAATATTCCAAATAATAATGATATAATTATAATAATATTTTATTTAGATTTAAAACATAAATTATTTTTCCTCCCTCTCCACTCTTTTGACCTTTCTGCAGGTCAATAATGACACTTTTCCGAGTAGATGTAGTCACAGGATAAGTATATACATAATAGTGTAGAGTAAAATATGTTTATTTAGGATTGGCGACAATGGATGGGTTATTAGATTAGTTTTTTGTGTTTCATGTTTTATATTATTGTTTTATTTTTATATATTATACTATTACATTTTAATAATGGAACCCTATTTATAAACCGATTTGACTGACCGATTGGCCGAGTGGTTAGAGACCCTAACTGCGGAGCTAAGAGTAGCGAGTTCGATTCCCGCCCGGGACAAATATTTGCGTGCATGAACATGTCTCTTTGAGTCTATCGTGTCTGGTTGTGAAATATCTATATAATATGTAGGTATATATTACAAAGAATATTTAAGTATTTATATCAGTTGTCTGATATCCATAGTACAAGCTTTGCTTAGTTTGGAACTAGATGGCGCTGTGTAAGATGTCCGAGGTATTACTATTATTATTATTATAAACAAATATTAGTAACGTTGAATAGACAGAACATTCTTTTGTACCATTCTAAATCCATTTACTCACACTCTATAAGCTACTTTAATAGTCAAACATAACACGCGACATTTCAAAGCTACAACTTGTAATTACTACATTTAACTAAACATTTTTATTATTTTACAAGTTACGCAAAACATATACAAAGTCGAGAGTTCGTCAGTCAGCCACTAAATTCGGCATGTCAAATATGGTGCACACAGTTCCGGATCCGAAGATGTAGCAAGAAAACGAAAGTATTTTTACAATTAGTTTCGATGACTTGAGAGTATTTCGCAATGGGCGTAAGGTAAGTAATTTGATTCGAACTGATTTGTCCAATCGATCAGATGTGAAGACAGCGTTCCGTTTTGGTAAGAAGTGTGCTGTCAGTGTTAGTATCTACTCGATGTTGACTCTATTTGGGGTGTTTTTTAAGGCTTCACCTAACATTACTCCATACCTTAAACTCCGAAAAGCTGAATTTTAATTCTAAAAATCCACATTGGATGAAGGGTAAAAATTCAAGAGTGTATGTATTTTTTAATACCACATTATAAAAAAATAAGAAATATATATTTATTTTTTTAGGGTGACCCATTACCACTTAGGGATATGAAAATAGACCAAAACCTATTCTCAGACCTATCAAATGCACATATAAAATTTATAAACATTAAAATTGTGACACGAGATTTTTATATATTAGATAAGGTGCTTTGTATAGCATGAACAATACGTATATGTAGTAGAGAGAATAGTTGCCGACTGATCATATAGACGACATATGATTTGGTAAACTACAATGTTCTATGGTTTGAAAGATAAAGCCTTTTTTTTAAGTATTAATTTATCAATTTTATAATAATGTAATATCATACCATACCATCAGCCGATTAATGCCCCACTGTAGGGGCTTAGGCCTCCCCTCGAGATGAGAGGGCTTGGAACTTAATCCACCACACTGCTCCAGTGCGAGTTGGTGGATTTTAACGACTGCCATTAATGTAATATAAAAAATTAAACTGTTCCTAATTATTAAGAACATTTCTTTTCGTTTGTTTGCCTTTATTGTAATTTGTGATACTATACCTACTGGGAAAAAAATCACTTTACACGGTGCTTTTGAGCTGAATTTAAGAATATGTTAACAGAAAAAAAGTTTAATAGTTAGTATCAATGTTATAAAATTTATCAATAATTTAATCTTTCCCAATTAAAAAAAAAACCTGATTTTCTTTGTAACCGTAAGACTTCATACTAAAATACATTGTTGCATTTTCGATCAGTCATGAACTGTTCCACTGTCAGTAGGCATTCAACATGGTCATTGACCAAGATTTTTATTCAAAATTCAACCCCCTACGAGATGAAACGGGGGCGGAAAATTATATATATAAATGAACCTAAAACGATACTTACCTACACGTACTTACCCTTTACCCACCGGAATCGTCATCTTAAAACACTTGTGACTCAACTAAATCAAGTTAAATTAAAGAATATTTTTATAACCATGACACCAAAACTTCCCTAGAAATTATCACATATACCACCGGGCGAAGATGCAGCGAAAGTAAGTTTACCTGTACAGAAAATTTCTGGGTAAAGTTATCTAATTATAAATAAATACAAACAGACATTTCAGGCATTATCTACTCCCCAATATATTTAGATGCGCTGTACATAAACTCAAGAGCTTCGACCCTATAGAGTAATAAAATAGATATTGTACAATATGCAAAACAATAGAGAGTACTGTGTATTCTTTAAATATGGCATGAGACTGACTCTGCCTATGTGTCTCGCGACGGTAATACCCAAACTCCGGGATCTCATGCAAAAATTAAGTGTTGCGAGACTATCTTGGCTGCCATGCCGTTCTGACAGTTCACAGGTGCCGTCGTTTCGCCCCCGAAAAATCATGTCCAAGGAAGTAATATGTTAACTTTATCAGAGAGCACACGGCTACACGATTTGTAATTCAGATGTTGAGCCGGACTTAAGTTTTGTTGCATCATATTATCAGGCTAAACATATTGACCATATGGTTATATTAGCCCTCGCGCGTCTATAATAAGGCCATTGCAAAGTATTTTCATATATTATATGAAAACTACAACTAAACTACAACTAAAACTTGCTTAAACTAAACTAAAACTAAAAGAGCGCAACGAATCTGTCTCAAATTTATAAGGCTATTAGGGCCATGGTTCAAATCCGGGCGTGTACCAATGAGTTTTTCTGACTCAAGTACATTAACTATCACTGACTCCGTGCCTCGGAGAGCACGTTAAGCAGTCGGTCCCGGACGCTGTCAATAGATGGCGGTCGTTACAATCCCCAACCCGCAGCGGAGTAGCATGGTGGATTTAAGCCTCTGCAGTGGGATAAAATGGGCTGATGAAGATGAAGATGAAAACTACACTGACCAATTTCATAGAGTATTTGTTTGAAATCAGGAGCTAAGGTATATATCACGTTCAGCAATTCAATCATCATTTCTATATATACGCGTGTCGCTTGTACAAATAAAGAAGCAGTTTTTTTTTCTATCAGCAAAAGCGTTTTGGTACAATTTTACCATTTGAATTCTTATACGTTAAGTATGTCAATAACAAATTCTTACCTCCACATATAACATCAGCCAAGTTAGTCTGGACACACTGATGCGTGACGTCTCCATCGCGCTGTGTGCAGATCTCTCCGTATAATTGGTGTAGAGCTTCTTGGTCAGACATGAGGATAGGTCGACCTTCCTCAGGCCGCTGTCGGGAAGACGATCGGGATCGAGAACGACGACGTCTAGATGGAAGTAAAAAAGCTCAGAATTAATGCTAAATAAATAAACAAATACCTGGGATATCACAGACAGCGCCATCTAGTCTCAAACTAAGCAAGTATTATGGGTACTAGAACACTGTTAAATATACTTAAATATTCTTTATAAAGTATACTATAACGTAGATATTTTACACCCAGACATGGAACAAATAGACATGTTCATATTGTTCATGCACACAAATATTTGTGCCGGGCGGGAATCGAACCCGCAACTTTTGGGTCTACAGTTAAGGTTTTTAACCACTCGGTCGAATGTAAATGTTTCGAAAGGCTGTGTAGAGACGGTGAAACGCGACTGAGAGCTTTCACAAAGAAGTTATAATTTGATGATTGTTGCAGGGCTTTTCATGCAGCTTATGCATTCTTAAAAAAATTCTTAGAAGTCAATCGCATTGCGGACGTCATTATAGAAAAGAAGTAAACAAAATTATTATAATAGCAAATTAATTACCATCGTATGTTGATAAATAAGATGGAAGTGATGCTTATACAAAATAATAATATTATTTTCATGTTTATTCTACATCCGTGTCTAAAAAACGTGGTTATGATACAAACATTCTGCATTCATCCTTGACCTGGCCATAACCGGATTTCGGCTGTCGCACGATTCGATGGAGTAGCTTCTTGTTTTGACTATCACTGTCATTAAAACACCATGAACTTTTTTAGCGTAACGATTTGATAACCGTGTAAATGAACTGACAATTTGACAAAAAGTTTTATTAAATTAGATTTAAATATTTAGTTTGACTTCAAACTTTACATATAATCACTGGGCTTAGATTAAATTTTTTAACATAATACACGTAAGCAGTTTTTATACTTTTTCCGAAAATAAAAAAAGTTTCAAATTTTCTTCTTATTTTTTTTCCAAAAATTGATTAATAAAAAATTCCTGTGACGTCAATTGGACAGATGCTTACTAATTGCATTGTCATATATAAAATAAAGTTTTAATATTTTTTTTGATTCATGAGGATTACAATTTCATTTGACATAGTGACCTTACCTCATTTAGTTTTAGCTTTGGTTTTTTACTGTGGAAAGCAGCGCAATAAGCTCAACCGTCCAGAAGACGTCACAGGGACAATTTCAATGTCAGACGAATTATCATAAATATCGAGGAAATTCGTAAATAGGAAAAAAAATTATTTTGAGAGGTTATTTTAGAACGTTATTCCTTTTAATGACCATCATCATCATCAGCCCATTTTACCCCATTGCAAGGGCTTAGGCCTCCCCCAGGGTGAGGAGGGGGGTTTGGAGCTTAAATCCACCACGCTACTTCACTGCGGGTTGGGGATTGTAACGACCGCCATCTATTGACAGCGTATTGACCGACAGCTTAACGTGCTCTCCGAGGCACGGAGTCAGTGATAGTTAATGTACTTAAGTCAGAAAAACTGATTGGTACACGCCCTATGGCATATCGAACCATGGCCCTATGGCCTTATAAATTTGAGACAGGTTCGATGCGCTCTAGGCTATCACGACTTATGACCATCAGCTTAATTGTAAAATTTTGGTGCAAGTCCATTCTAATTTATTAACAATTTTTATTTAAACAAATAATAGGAAGCTCTAGACTCACCTTTCAATAGCAAACCGGAACCCTATTCTAAACTCTATATGTGAAAAGATGTGGCAATAATCTTAAGCAAACGGTACACTTTCATTGTATCAATGGGCATATAAATTATAAAGTAAACATTCGACCGAGGTCATGTTTGCATTCACACGAGAAAGCAATATGGTACCTATATTTTAAGACAGTGTAATAACAAGTTTGATGAAAAATAAAAAAAATTGCGATATCACGCCCACATAAAAAAAACGAGCGCACGAGATTACATCGAAGGACAAACATTAATAAATATCGCAATAACAGGTATATTGTATTGTTTTCTGATATACGTATATAATTCATTCTGTTATTGCATGTCGATCATATGTTACTTAAATAAATACTCATTTTGCCGTGATTGAGAAACATCAGATTTTGTTGGTCCAAAGTAATTTATTGTCTTCGATACCTAATACTAAATAGAGAAATACCTAATACGTCAAATTATAAATGCAATATTAGATTTTTAATTTTAGTAATAAGAAATAACGTAACTAGTTTAAAAAATTTAGCTGTTCGTTGAAAATAGATTCTTAAGACACAGTATTAAAAAAAATAATTAATAAATAAAACTCGACTGCAGAAAAAATAACTAACTGGATAGAGTAGCTCAATTATTCGAGTCATGTTTATATGAAAGTAAATTGTATTATTTGCTTAAGTAGGTATAGATAGAACAAAAAATCATTGCATGGTGCATTCTAAATAGCTCAAATAAAATTCTATAGTTTATTACAGGGCTTGTTTTTCTCTTTTCGGGTAATTACTTTTTACGCATTCAGGTTTATTAAATATTTTTTAGAAACTAAAAAATTGAATAAATATGTTTAAATTTTCACGTGGCTTAGGGCTACATAATCCTGATTCTTTTAAAGATAAAAAATTGATTCACAGTCACTATCAACAACGGTCACTTGTGTATTTGGAATGGACTGTTACTAGCTTTTTGTTTTTTGATACCTATATTGTTTTAATAATTTATTTCTAAAATAAAAACGAAATATTAAAACAAATTCTGATATAAATCGTTTTTAGCATTAGAAATGATATTGACTTTCTTAAAATATATAATTGTATGGGAATTTTCATTAAATAGATATTGATATCACCATGTGAATTTGTAAAAAATAGATTTCTGATTAAAAATAAAATAATAAAAAGCATTTAAAAAGTTACTGTTTTGTTTCATAGTGGCTAAAACGCGTTTATCGGATTTTGGTTTGTCATAGTCGTAATTAATTTTCTTAAAAACCACAGGCAAGTCAACCTTATAGACCACGCTTTGACAGGGAGTAGCATTCACCAAGGCTATGTAGTGACACTACATAACTACGTCACTAGTGAGCCGTCAGTTGGAAGCACGTCGGAAGCCATTAAATTGTCAATTTTGAACGAGCCAATGAAAACTAGCCGACCTCTCCCCGCACCCCGCCACTTTTTGGCGATTTCGTTTTCATACTGACGTTTATTAAAGCGTGGTCTATAGGTTGACTGGTCTGTGTTAAAGACAAAACAATTTTCTTCCTTCCGTCCATTTATTTTTAAAGCATGACCAAATCGAGATGACTCCATGAACGAGTGGCGTACATAACATTACCACGTGCATCTTAAAATGGTCCGGTGATTCATACAGCTTTAATGAATATTGAAGACACGTCTCTACGTGTGAACTGACACTTAACACTTCAAGGGCTCAAAGATTGACGTGAAATGATTAATGGTGGGACGTGTAACAAATATGAATGATACCTTAACATGTGGTCATTAAAGCTTTTATAAAACATACAATGCAGTACAGTATGAATACAATATCGAAGGGTAACTCTCTATTTTAAGAATTGAATCTAATCTTTTCAAGGCCAGTAGGAACAAATAGCATAATCTAAGCTTCGAAATGTATGAGAAAATAAAAATATTTATTTAAAAAAATTAATCAGTTGAGTGTCGTGATAGCCCAAAACGCAACGAACCTGTCTAAAATTTATAAGGCCATAGGGCCATGGTTCGAATCCAGGCGTGTACCAATGAGTTTTTCTGACTCAAGTACATAATAACACTGACCCGTGCCTCGGAGAGCACGTTAAGCAGTCGGTCCCGGGCGCTGTAAATAGATGGCGGTCGTTACAAGCCCCAACCCGCAATGGAGCAGCGTGTGGATTTAAGCTCCAAACCCCCCCTCAGGGGAGACTTAAGCCCCTGCAGTGGGGTAAAAATGGGCTGATGAAGTGAAGTGAAATGAAGAATCAGTTGAGAGACGAGTGCATCTTGTGCCAAACTCCGTGACCGCTCTGATGTCGATACAAGCAGCGTAGCATCGCAGTAGTGACCGAGCGACTTCTCGTTTCTTTTGATTTATGTGTAAAGCAACCCAACTTTGAAATTTTATTGGCGTAGTCAAAAAACCATGTCGTTTGTTGTGATAGCCGAGTGGTAGCAAACCCGCTTCTTGTTTAGAAGGCCGTGTTTCGAATTCCAGGGCATGTTTTAATGAGTTTACCTAACTTATGTACATAACTATCACTGAATATGTGCCACAGAGAACACGTTAAGCCGTTCGTCCCGTTGCATTGGAGCAGCGTGACGGATTATACTCCAACCCTGTTCATCTCGAGGGGAGGCCTAATAATAATACATGGAACATCCCTTACAGCACCATCTAGTCCCAAAGTAAGCAAGTATTATGCTTGTGTTATGGATTACTAGACAACTAATATACATACTTAAATATTTTTTTTATTAAAATATATACGTATATAAATATTTTACACTCAGACCCGGAACGAAATAAACATGTTCATGCACACAAATATTTGTCCCGGGCGGGAATCGAACCCGCGACCCTTGGGCCCACAGTTGGGGTGTCTACCACTCGGCCAATCGGTCGTCGAGTGGCGTAGAGTCTAAACTCCTGCAGTAGGGCATTCATGGGCTGATGTATTGTGTGGTAAAAAAACCGGCCAAGTACGACTTGGACGCGCGCTTTGAGGATTCCAGTACTTCCAGTTCCAGTCCAGTTCCAGACAGTCATAAACACATACTGACGTGTTTATCGCTTCTCGCTGCCGGAATGTCACATTTACGTTCAATTTAAAAATATAATACTTTTTTGGGTTTTTTGGTAAGACCTTGCTTCTTGCCTTTTATGATTCTAGGTCAACGGGAAATACTCTATAAGTAATAATAATAATAATTGATTTACTTGCGAGTATCAAAATATGCGGCATAAATGGCCCTATCTTCTTTTGTTGGCTTGACTTAGAAGGTTGATTTTTTTACAGCTCCAAGGGACTGTAAACCTAAGCAGTAAATATTTATATCGTCTTGAAAGACAGACAGACAGACAAAAAAGTGATAGACCGATTGGTCGAGTGGTTAGAGACTAACTGCTGAGCCAAGACTTCGATTTTCGCCCGGTACAAATATTATTGTGCATGAACATGTCTATTTGTTCCGTGTTTGGGTGTGAAAAATATCTATATAAGTATTTAAATTATGAAAAATATTTAAGTATGTACATTAGTTGTCTGGTACCCGTAATAGCTTTGCTTAGTTTGGGACTAGATGGTGCTGTGTGGGATGTTTCAGGTATTATTAATGTCCTATAAGGGTTCCTTTTTTTCTTTTTGAGAAACGGAACCCTAACAATTAATTTAATCAGTACAAATACGAAAACACTGTATTTTACAAATGGATTTATACGCCCTAAATCTGTGGTTAGCGGTGATGTCTTACTTTCTGTGATTTAGTGATTCAGCATTTTGCTTTTGATACAAAGGCCGTAAATTCGATCTCCGCCATAGATGTATTGACTTTAATGAGTTTTTAATAATAAAAATATAAATCAAATAAATATTTCAAGTTCCGTCGACACGCTCATCATCAACTCACATCGGACGAAAGTGGGGTTGAGTAGTCCGACTGACCGATTGGCCTATTGCTTAGAAACCTAAATTGCACTACCAAAGTCGCGGGTTCGATTACCGCTCGGGATAAATGTTTGTGTACATGAACATGTCTATTTGTTTCCGTGTCTGGGCGTAAAATACATATATATTATGTTACACATTATAAAGAATTTTGAAGTATGTATGTCAGTAGTCTAGTACCATAACAAAAGCTTGATACTTGCTTACATTGGGACTAGATGAAGCTCTGTGGGATGTCCAAATATTTATTATTATTATTATAGTCCAAACTAATTCTCTCAATTTTGAGGGGAGGCTCTGAATTGCCATAACCTATTTCCTTCTTTAGTTAGAAATTTAATGACTGCTTGATGGTCAATTTTTAACACATCACATTTTTCTTGCGACATGTTTAAAAAAAAAATAGACGTCTTAGAAATCAAACACGACTAACAAATGAATGCAAGTTTTTCTTTTTAGATAAATAATTTGAGATTACGACTACACAACGCCTAGTATCATTTTCGCATTTCGTATGGTCAAAAAAAATTACTTTTCAGCCTGCCCTTATAGTATAAAATAAATAACATTGCATAAAATTAATATAACAATTTTCGTGCTACATATTTCGCATGCTTATATTTCTACTCACTCGGGGGTGACTATGAAGAATCCTCTTGAAGTCTGATATATCTTCCTCTCCTGCATGAGCTGTGCCAGTGTGTCGTATACCACTTCTTGTGATGGACTCTGCATCGACGGAAACTTTGCCGACAATGACGTACGGATGCTCTCGAGGGTTGCGGATTGGCCCTGTAAATTAACAGAGTATATTTCGATCAGCTTATTTGATAAATTCACAAGATGTGCCTCAGAGATCTGTCATCAGATTGTGCAGCATCAATAATTTGAAAACTTTCCGCTAATTCACCTACACCTTACATTTTTTGGCGATGTCTTGTGTAGCGCGTATGGTCGGGTTACATCACATGTCGATTTCGTATAATTTCCACTATTCCCGCTTTTAAAAGCTCGTTCACACCTTGCCGTATCTGACAGACCTGGATCGGACTTCTTTGAAGGAAAAACTGATGCATTTTGATGATATTTTTATAATCTTTGGATTCTACTTGCTGAGAGGCTGTCTTATAAAATCTGATTTTCTACAAAATGTAAATCCATTGTTGGCCTTAAGTTTTGTATTATACTAATAAACATTATCACATTAACGTTTTAAAGGCTGTGGATTTTGTATTAAATAAATTAAAATTAAAATAAAAAGTAATATTTACACAAAACAATAAAAAGCAAGGGAAGCTGAACCTCACCTAAATCCACTGATTACCCACAATAACAATCTAACACCTTTTCATAAATTTGCTCGTAAACTCATGTTGTTTACTTATATTGTATTTAATCTAAATAAACTCTACGTACTAAAATTCGTAATATGTGACGAGGTGGGAACAAGATACTTATGGGTAATTTGGTAATTTTATGTTTAGTGAACGCTCCGTATGCGATTCACGGCGCGATGAAGGTAGCTGAGACTAGCAATGACTTGGCTTCACAAGCGCTGTATACATTGCGTAGTTTCAGCGGTGAGATCCATATTAACTATTAACTCAGCAATGGAGTAGGTACGCTCATTTATCAATGTTGAAATAAGGGACTTTCTGGCCTCGCTGCGTAAATCTGGCCCGGCTGCGTAAATGCTGTACGATTGCAGAGGCGAGCGGTCGGCTTCGTCCCACTCATTCCATTTTCGAAATGCATATGGTTTGTTTTCTGCGATTATATTTTTGTAACGACCACGTTCAATTGCTGATTTCATACATAAAATTTTAAAACTCAGAATATTTACCTACAGTGTATATTGTTTTATTTTTATTCCACAGTAAATGAACGAAAAAAAAATTACCATCACCGCTCAATATTGCTTCACTACAAAATATCTCCCAAAGCCGCCACCGGTTTACAGTGTCTACCTACGCACATTGCATGCTCAAATCAGTAACATAACATATTTTGTCGCTGATTTTAAATCGTTCCATTAAATTAATAATTGATATTTCAGCTTTGAAATCGTAGTGTTAGATAATAGCATCACTATGGGTTAGAAACCGCACTAACTACCACAAGACGTCTAAAACCATGTATCATTTATTCATATATCATCTATTTTTAAAGTAATAATAATAATACGTGGGTCATCTCACACAGCGCCATCTAGTCCCGAAGTAAGCAAGTATTATGCTTATATTATTGGGTACTAGACAATTGATATACATACTAAAATATTTGGTTATAAATATATGCATATATACAGACACGGAATAAATAGACATGTTTATGCACACAAATATTTGTCGCGAGCGGGAATCGAACCGGCGACCTTTGGTTCCGCAATCAGGACCTCCAACCACTCGGGCGATCAGTCAGTCTAAAAAAGTAATAAAATACTTATTTAAAAGGATGAAAAAATTCATGGTCAAATTGTTACATATATATTTTAAATATTAATAAAAGAAAATAAATAAATAACTATTGTAAAAGCGAAGTTATGATTTAATTTCTAAATTAAAGCTTTACTCTATTTTCCATAATCTATTTAAATTTATGAGTATAAAACATGGCACTTTAGTATGATTAGATCTTAACCTACCTACCAGGAATTCATAATTAATCATAATTTAGATCCAGATCAGTAACTTCCAAACACGTTTCGACTACACAATTTCTTAATGCAACAGTACAATGTCAAAATATTAGACCCAGTCTCTCATGGTCATTGCTGATTTTTAAAAACTTGATACTGATCCGATCAAAATGACGAATGACTAGGCGCAGGTGTTTTGCAAGTGGTTTATGTTACAGTATAGATAATTGGCCAGTACCGAATTTTTGTCCACGAGGAGAAACGAAATTCAGCACACAAAGCCGAATATCATACATGTCGGGTACTCTTAGGCAACTCAAGTTTTACTAGCACAATCCACAAAAGGAAACTGCGAAATTTTTCGCGCTACAAACGCACATTCTTAAAGGTATTAATATTATATTTAAATTTGAAATTTTTATCACTACCTAAATTTTAATATTGACAGCGTCCGGGACCGACTGCTTAACGTGCCCTCCGAAGCATAGAGTCAGTGATAGTTATGTACTTAAGTCAGAAAAACTCAGTAGTACACGCCCGGATTCGAACCATGGCCCTGTGGGGCCTTATAAATTTAAAACAGGTTCGTTGCGCTTTAGGCTATCACGACGCATCATAGATGGCGGTCGTTACAGTCCCCAACCCGCAGTGGAGCAGCGTGGTGGATTTAAGCTCCAAGCCCCCCTCCTCACCCTGGGGGAGGCCTAAGCCCCTGCAGTGGGGCAAAAATGGGCTGATGAAGTGAAGTGAAGAAATTTTAATATTACGATTTTTAGTGAAAATAATAAAACATGAGTTTTTTTCTTTTAATGTCACTCAGTACAAAAATATTAACATATACCGCCGTATTACCGTCGCGATGCGCGGGTAATTAATAATTGCGTCAATCAGCGGCCACCGGGGGAACATTTCTCTTCTACACCCGCGTTCGCACCTTACTCATTCATATTTATTTAACTTAGTAACCACGCTGTATCGATAATTCATTCGAGAAAAATATTTTGAATGTGTAAAAATTTTACGTACTTTTACCGCAAAATGGAGTCTTCAGATGCTACCTGAAACCTAGATTTTTTTTGCTGGTGGTAAAAAACCACTTGGTGAAGAATTTAGGAGTACGGTTCCAGTAATATTCACACATTGTTTTAATTAATTTCTAGTCTTATAGTGTACTGTACACAAGACGATAAGAACTGTGATTTGGCGTGTTCTTTTGATAATTCAATTCCATTTATCGTATAAAATAATTTTAGATTCTTAGTTAACATATGTGTGAATAATAAACGAGTATTTATTTCAACGTGCTTCTGCAATATTATCTATATTGTGGCCGTATCCATCTAGATAAACAGATTTATCGTCTTACAAACAAATTGTTATAATTTAATATTTGTGTTTCTGTGCGGCATTGTGGCCGTCGACCTTCTATATAAGAATGTAATGTCAGATATTAATGCTTTATCGTCGCATAATATATTCGGAATTATTCTTCAATTTCGCATTGTAAATCGCAAATGAACAAGACGTCGTCGGCTACACTTGTTTGTATCATTTATTTCACACCGCTGACAGGTACTCAATCCAAGTATACCCTTTACTTTATTTTTTTTACTAAAATTGCTTTATCTTTGTCATTCTTTCTTCAAGCTTTATAGTTTGAGTTATCTAATTTAGTCGACAACATCTAAACGATGAGTAGCATAGAAAGCTTAAAAAAATTTCAAAATTTTGGATCTATACAAACCTAGTTCTTACTTAAGTAAGACAATTTTTTATTGAATAGTTATTTCCAAGGTAAAGAAGAATTTTGAAGATGACCACATACGGAAATTAAAGTTGATTATATTTTATTAAAGTCACATAGCGATTCAAATGTTACTTTAACATTTATAACTCAATGACAAATTATAAAATTTTGTATCCGGAAATTATACATATCTTAGGTTTACTTCAAAGACCTTATATGTGATTAAACAAAACTTATTTTGCAATATTTCGAATTATAATAATAAGAGTTCGACTTTTTACTCATTTCATTCATACAATGACAATAACATTCACAAGAATCGCTCTGTTAGAACCTGTTGTGATCTACGCGATCTGCTTGTCCCAAATGCAATTGAATGCGAGCATTAGCGATTACGAGACAGTGATTCCGTTTAAAATTCCAACAACATTGTTGTGTCAGCATTGACTGCATTCACTTGGTGACATTCTAGGACACGAGCTATCTCAGTTCGGGCCTTGCGCAATTATTCGCTGTCTATACAAAAGTCTCAAGGTTAATCTATCGTTTTAGTCGTCAGTTGTCAGGTATCCATAATACAAGCTTTGCTTAGTTTGGGACTAGATGGTGCTGTGTGTGATGTACAAGGTATTATTATTATTATTGTCTTGGCATATTTCAGGGAAATATCCCTAACGAATAATGGAGATATCTACTCTGGTTAGTCTATTCCAAATATTCATTTTTAGGTAGTAAATATTAGTGAACCATGACTTTCCATGCGTTTCGCGGCCTATTTTCCATAGTTTTGCATATGACACACTCTCACGTCTCGGCTATTGCATTGCTGCCGAATACTTCAAACGAGAGGAAAAGTAGTATACGACACTGTATCACGCACGGTTATTATTCACTTAATGTAATCACCGAACTTTGAATTTAGCAGACTAGAAGGCGCACGCTTGCTAAACTCAAAGACTACGAGCCGATAAGTTTTGTCAATTTTATTTACTTTAAATATTTTTTATTGGGACCTGTCTTTCATTCAATAGTATGTAAGTGGTTGTGACGGGTAATATACAAAAACTTACACACAACACAAACATCTAGGTAACGAATTGCGGGAGCTGTACACGCATCGCGCTCGTCTCCCTTCTTCATCCTACGGCTCAAATGTGATAACTTTTCGAACTAAACAGTCAGCACTACTCCTCTATTGAGCTAATTCATAGCTCGGTGATGTATATTTTATGAAAACCTTTGCCGTCGGCTGTGATCACCCAAAACCGAAACACCCGATCACCGTCATCTACTTCTATGCATTACCTACTGTATTTGTAATTGTATACCTTACTAGCGGTCGTACCCGGCTTTGCCCGGGTGGACCACGGAAATGTTTCTCTTCCCGTTCCACGCGTCTAGCAACAAATTTGATTGCCATAAAAAAGGTTATAGTAAGTCAGTCTTAAAAGATACATATACGCTGTCGTGGACTTTTGGCTAGAACTTTTAAAGGGGAACAATTCCATAATACATGATTTTTGTTTAACATCAACCGTTTACGCAACGTGCGTAAGGGAAGCTCTCAAAAGGAATAATTTTTCCCGTTTTTGCAAAATTTCTCATGGATGCTCCTCTCCTATTGGTTGTAGCTGATGTAATAATAGCCTATAGCCTTCCTCGATAAAAGAACTATCAAACGCAAAAAGAATTTCTCAATTCGAGTCAGTAGTTCCTGATTTTTGCGCGTTCAAACAAACAAACAAACAAATAAAGAAACAAACTCTACAGCTTTATAATATTAAGTATAGATTTCGAGATTTTGTCTCGATTAGGACTGAAACTTCTGGAAAATGTACCTGAAAACATTGCCGATGGTACCTACATGATTTTACCAAAGGTTCCGTACTTACTCGTAACTGGAGAAGTTCACTTAGTGCAAATTCGTGTACTTGCAAATTGTTAACGCATTAAGTATATAAGTGCATCTAAAATTTAGACATGTTTCGAAGTTTTGTGTTATAATCATAAAAAAAAAACTGTATCTACGAATCCATATCTACAAATCCATATCCATATATTTGGTTCTACCTTTGATTTTATGCATGTCTAGATGAAGATCCGACATCAAAAAACGTAGATAGAAATATAACGTAACTGTTCAGATAACTGAATAATAAAACTGACGTACACATAGACGGTTAGTACATGGTTAGTATGACGTAACGGGAGTGTGGTGTATGGCCTCCTTAGTACACGAGCCCACACTTGTAAAAGTTGGCCCCCTTTTTGTTGCTTTGCATCACGCAGCTCTATCTAAACGCATAAATAATCAAATGGTCCCACATGAAAAGTACACCTGATACATAAGTGTATTTTGTAAGACTAGGTTATTAAACCGATATTTTTTGTCAACTCGATTTTCTAGTCATATATTTAAAATTCATATTTACTTCTTAAATCAAACGGTGTCAGAGCTAAAAAAAATACTTTTCAGTGTTTGGTTTTACCACTTTTTTTTCGAAAAAATCATACACACTACGAAGATTAAAAAAACTGCTGCAATCTCTTTGTCTGCCATTTTGAAACTGTATCTTGGCAGCACATAGGATGCGTAGGTTTCGATCCTTCTCGTCGAGAAATGAATCGAGGATCGATCGATGCTCGATCGATATTGTCAGTGACAGCAACTTCCTTAATAACATCGATCGACGCCATTTTTCATACCAACGGACTGTAAAATTTATCGACGTCGATCGATATTGATGTAAGTAGCGCCTTATCAGTCATGTTATCGAACGATATCGATTTATGAACGAGCGATCACTCCTTGATACATGAATAATCGACTTTTGACGCGCTACCACATATGGATGGGGCACATAGTACTAAGGCAAACCAAATTTTAATAAATAAAGTTGCGTTTCGTCGTTCGACGAACGATTGTAGAACGAATCACCTTGCACCGATTGCATATCAATCGATGCTTGTCGATCGATAGGCTAAAAATCGGTGTAACCGATTGATTACACTTGTATTGAATCTGTCGTTCGATAACGCCTAATCATATTTAGTAGATCGATCGATCGTGGGCTGGTAGCACCTTGAAATGCCTTTGCTTAAACATGGAGAAGTTAGCAAAAAGACTGCATCGATAGGAATTTCTTAACCATCGTCGTTGGCCCGCCAGAACAGGTTTTTATGTTAGACCGGACGATTTGAAATTCATGGTCAGGATCACCGTTTGAGCGTTAAGGATGTTACACTAATATTGCACTAATATTTATATGCTATTCGATTATTAAATTCTTTTTCTCATCATCTTCAAACACTCAACTTTTGACACAAAAGTTTGAATAGGAAATGCAATGTTTTTTTATTCAAATCAAATCAAATCAAAATATCTTTATTTCGTACTTATGTAACATAATCTTGAAATACGTCATAAGAGTGAATTTTATTGCTTTGTGGAAGAATGTCACCACAAAGGCACATTCAAAAATGCTGGTTCCTCTCAGAAGAATACGCAAGAAACTGAGGGACGCTCTTTTTAACAAAATTATAAACAATTTTTTAACAATAAGTGCTTAAAGAATAATATTATTGAAACAAACTGCTAGGCGAGCGGCTTACACCCATGGATTTTCATCATCTAAGTAGTCTGATACTTTATAATAAGCTTTTGCATAAAGCTTTCGTTTTATTGTAGTTTTAAACTTGTTAAGGGGTAGATCTTGAATGTCAACTGGGATCTTATTGTAAATGCGTATACATTGTCCTTTAAAAGATTTTGTAATTTTATTGAGGCGGCTGACATGATTAGCAAGTTTATCTTTGTTTCTCGTATTAACATTATGCCGGTCACAATTTTTTTTAAACAATGCAATTTTTTTTTACGTACATTATGTTTTGAAGTATATATTGAGACGGCTATGTCATTATATTAATTTCCTTAAACTTTTCTCTAAGTGATACTTTAGGTATATTAAAATATCTCTATTTTAAATTAATATAGAATTTTGACCACGCCTGTTTTCTGTCATAGTAAGTGAACGTCATAAAAAAGTAACCCAGAAAATAAAAATTTAAGTTAAGAATATTTATCAAGAGATGATAGCGGACAAAGTGAAACGTTATGGTCTAAAATATTTCCCCAATAAATGAAACACATTTGATTTCCAGTTAAGCTTTCAAACTTTTTCTCATTTTGGTACATCATGACATGACCTAGAAGACAGAGACAAAATATATCAGCATAACTGCTAGCTAACTGCATTTATTTTGTAATACATAGCCAATTTTTAATTATTTAAAACCTCCGTCTCAGAAAGGGTAAAAACACTTTAGGGTATATTTGTTCGTCTATCTAGTTACTTCAAATAACCAGTTGTTTTCTTTCCATTGGGTACTTGGACGTGGGCAATCTTATCCATTTGATGTCCTTAATATTTTTCATGTCTAGATAGTTTTAAGGCTTTTTTAGCAATAACTGTTGTAGTCAGTCTGTCAGTCTTCGAACCTTTGAGATGAAGTTAAAAAACTCGACGTGTATGTCTTATAGGGTCTTAAGCGGGCTTAGTTGACGATGATAAATTTCCAACACGAATTTTGATTTGAATTTCGTCAGAACTAATCAATAATTAATAATTGTGTAAATTTTTATTCTGTTCTTTATTATGTGCTTTAATTATTGGCTGACCGATTGGCAGAGTGGTTAGAGACCCTAACTGCAGAGCCGAGGGTCACAGGTTCGATTCCCGCCCGGGACAAACATATGTGTGCATGAACGTGTCTATTTGTTCCGTGTCTGAGCGTTGAAGTATCTATATGCATATATTATAAAGACCATTTAAATATGTATATCAGTTTTCTAGTACCACATAATACAAACATAATACTTGCTTACTTTGGGACTAGATGACGCTGTGTGGGATGTCCCAAGTATTAGTACTGCCTTTTTTTAGAAATTACTAATTTGACTCTATTAAAATTTTGAGTTGATGAACTTAATAGTTTCTATAAAAATATGTTTTACATGAGCAAAGAACGCCATTTAATCAAAATCTTTGATGGGCTAGTTAAGGTTATCATTTTTTTATAATTGCCCAATAAAAGCTTGATTAATTAAATAAACGGTGTCAAAATTACAGCAAAGTTATTTTTGTTCCAATATATATAAAGCATGTACACATACTGCAACTCATACACTAAATTAATTTGACAGCAACGTTTGGTTTTAATAGTCATAAATATCAATTCACAGTATCGAAGTGACATTACGCAATTTCGCGGGGTTGAAGCCCGGCGCGCGAGGGTTTCACCGGGATGCAAACCGGCGCGCGGGGACCTTGCGCACTAAAACTAGGACTAAAAATCGTCATCTTGTACCAGCTAGCTAGTAGAGTATGATTGGTTAGACGGTCAACGCAGAGGAGGGCTTCTAGTCAATTCGTATTTTTATGCTGCAACCTAATCACATTTTTTTTTAATTTTTTATTCCTTGATTAACTACAGTTATTCCGTTTTAAACAATATTTGATTACGAGAAAGTAGTACACTAGTCCAATTCACAAATAATCAAATAATAATATTCTAATACAATTGAATCTTGACCTCGTTCTCAATAATTTTGATTGGGTGCTTTCTATGTTACAATAAGGCGTTTTATATGATGAGATAAATGAGCGAATTGAACAGGGTTCCAACGTGGGTTTCAAATTATAACGATGGTATTAAATGTAAATAATGTTTCATTTGAAGAAAATGCCGTTGGCGAACACGGTTAGAATATCTAATATATAAAATTCTCGTGTCACAGTTTTCGTTGCCATACTCCTCCGAAACGGCTTGACCGATTTCGATGAAATTTTTTGTGCTTATCCGGTATCTATGAGAATCGGCCAACATCTATTTTTCATCCCCCTAAATGTTAGGGGTAGTCCACCCCTAAATATTTTTTTTTATTTTTAAGACAAAATTTTTAATTTCTATTTTTTTATGATACAACATACAAAAATACATACAACCCTAAATTTTCACTTTTCTATCACCAACCCCTATTTTTTAATAGTGGCGGGGATAACTTACAGTTTTCATTGCCATACTCCTCCGAAACGGCTTGACCGATTTCGATGAAATTGTTTTGTGCTTATCCGGTATCTATGAGGATCAACCAACATCTATTTTTCATCCCCCTAAATGTCAGGGGTAGTCCACCCCTAAATTTTTATTTTTATTTTTTAGACAAAATTTTTAATTTCTATTTTTTTATGATACAACATACAAAAATACATACAACCCTAAATTTTCACTTTTCTATCACCAACCCCTATTTTTTAATAGTGGCGGGGATAACTTACTCTCAATTAAATTATTGTATAAATATGTACGTCGCGAAAGTGTACTTTATTTAATTAATTTTAATTAACGGGAATGAGTTACGACTGACAGAAATTGAAACGATAAAGCATTTGTGTCGCGGGAACGAAAACGGGAAAGGGAAGAACGGGAATGAGTTAAGACTGAGATAAAAAAGTTATTCTTGATGAGAATGGAAAAGAAAACTATGCTACACCAGGGCCAAGAACAAAAACAATAAAGTATTTTTGCGATGGGAACGAAAAAATGAAAGGAAGAACGGGAAAGAGACAAGACTGAAATAAAAAAAGTGATTCTTATGAGAAACGAATACTACCCGTGCGAAGCCGGGACGGGCCGCTAGTAATATATAAACGAGTGTGGCTGATTTCACACCAAAGCAAACTATATTTGAAAATGTTTTGAAATTGTCTTTCGGTATTTTTGCATATGATTATTGCTCATTAGACCCATCAGAGCCAAATTTCGAGTAAATGAGAAAACCTGAAAACCTGCTAAGCGCAAGTCGGACTTGTGCTCGAGGGTTCTGTAGGTTTTGCTATATAACGTAGAAATACGTTGAGTACCTTTAAATATATAGCTACTCACCGTCAGGTGTCACGAAAACGCATGTCGTTTTAAATAAACAAAAAACAATTATTTTAAGGTGATTCAAATGCTAATTAAATCATTGTCTTGTGAGACATTGCTCCTTGCCAAATTTAATGATTCTAGGTAGACGAGAAGTGCCCTATATATATATATTAGATTTATTTACGAATGTCAAAATCGTACGCAAAATCTAACCGTAAACTAAAAATTTGGTATTTACTTCAACTAGATACCTCTACGCGTTCTGGAAAAAAAGGGTCTTGATAGACAGACGGACATCGAAATGATCCTTTAAGTGTTCTTTTTTCTTTTTGAAGTACAGAACCTTAAAACTAAAAAAAATATCTAGTTCAACAAATCTATTCTAGCGAATACTTGCTTGTTTAGTAGGGCAACTTTTTCAGCGCAACAAGTACTCTATGAACGAGTAGAGTTCGATGTTGTTAAATGGCTGCTGACTCTTGACGCACTAAAAATAGTATTCGTTTTAATTTATTGTCTGACAGAGAAATACTATGACCTAGAAAAAATGTGCTATTTGCCGGAAGGTTGCTAACGTATTACCTGAGAGGTGAGGTCCATTATGACGTCACATAGTGCTTCAGGTAGTGGCGTGAACTGCCCTTGGTACGCCGGCGTCACGATGCAGTCTTCGATGTCACCTGTGGAAGACAGAATAAAATGTCAACAGAAATTTAGAACCATGGATTATGGCAACCAAATTAGCAGTCTTCAAGATGTGAAGAAATATAGATATGCTATGGGTAATGCCTATTACTGTTGGATACAGGATACAGTGTCGTGATAGCCCAGAACGCAATGAACCTGTCTCAAATGTATAAGACCATAGGGCCATGGTTCAAATCCGGGCGTGTACCAATGAGTTTTTCTGACTTAAGTACATTAACTATCACTGACTTCGTGCCTCGGAGAGCACGTTAAGCAGTCGGTTCCGGACGCTGTCAATAGATGGCTCTTATATTATTTTGGTTTTGGTTTTTATATTATTTTGTGATCACGCAATTATTTTTCCAATTCGATTCAAACTCATATATTTTTGTTTATATATTTGCCGTCTTATTTATATGTTCTGGTTTAAAATGTTTTATCGAAATCGTTCATAATCACAAATCAGTAGAGCAATGGATGAACAAGACATCATAAAATACGAAGAATACAACGTTATTCCTGTTCCGGTTCCTGTTCTGCTGCAACGCTTATTTTTTCGTTCTCCTCATACTCCATGTCTCCTTCATACATTGCCCTACTGACATTGAATCATCCAAGTATTTTAAAAGTATTCTTCTCGATGTATTAGATAGATACATTATGCAAATATTATAAAGTGCGAATTTCGAACAAGGTACGAGATAAAACCGTGACATTAAAATAAGGCATAGTTTCACGTTAATTCGTATAGTATGTAAATATATTTAAATTCCATTGTAAAAGGTCAGTATGAAGGCGATTATCGGGGAATTCTAATATTTCAAATCAAATCAAATCAAAATATCTTTATTTCGTAGTTATGTAACATAATCTTGAAATACGTCATAAGAGTGAATTTTATTACTTTGTGCAAGGACGTCACCACAAAGGCGCATTCAAAAATACTGGTTCCTCTCAGAAGAATACGCAAGAAACTGAGGGACACGATATCTATTCCTATTAACCTAGAGATCCTATTAACCTATTAGATCTATTAGATCCTATTAACACAATAAAAAAAAATTTACACGAGAATTTCCAATACTTCAGCTTGCTAACATTGCATGCTACTAATATTGATTGCAAAGCACAATGCATTTTCAATGAAGTTCGTTTTTGGCACGCTCCCAAATCGGATCTCAGAGGATTTTGCTCGTGCTTTACGTGAATCCATTTTATGGACCTCTATATTCGACGTCGGATAATAGTAAATTTATTACGTACGGATTTTCAAAGAATAATAATAATATCTGGGACATCCCACACAGCGCCATCTAGTCCCAAACAAAGCAAACCTTTTATCATGGATACCAGACAACTGATATAAATACTTAAATATTCTGTATAATATATACATATATAGATATTTTTTTAATTCAATATATCACGACACGAAAACAATTTTCGTGTCGTGATAGCCCAGAGCGCAACGAACCTGTCTCAAATTTATAAGGCCCCATAGGGCCATGGTTCGAATCCGGGCGTGTACCAATGAGTTTTTCTGACTTAAGTACACAATATCACTGACATCGTGCTTCGGAGGGCACGTTAAGCAGTCGGTCCCGGACGCTGTCAATAGATGGCGGGTGTTACAGTTCCCAACCCGCAGTGGAGCAGCGTGGTGGACTTAAGCTCCAAGCCCCCCTCCTCACCCTGGGGGAGGCCTAAGCCCCTGCAGTGGGGTAAAAATGGGCTGATGATGAGATATTTTTTTACACCTAGACATGGTGTGATTAATCGATAGATAAAAGTTGATAGCGATGACATCACTACTACTATTTTCAGCTATAATGTTTTACGTATTGCACTCGTTTGTATAGTTCGACCGCTGCATGAAATTGTGACATCACATTAATGTTTCACGTATTCTTTTTATGTCTCTATTATCTATTACGTCTCCAAAACATCATAATTTTCTTTAGAATTTTTTTTTATAATGTTCATTGACCCACACACACACACATCGATACACAGGTAGATGTATGCTTTCACTTAATTCGACTCGCTAAAAAAAAACCCTGAAAAATCTGTTCCGTGCTTATCCAAAAACGTATGTTAGAATTTATTTTTTACTTATATTATGTTGTTATCTAAATGAAATTTTGTAGACGTACTATATAAATAGGTAATGTATGACTACACATTAAAAAATATCTAATATTTTAATGGTTATTTAGAAATTTGACCTGAAAAATAGTGTTTTTCGGTTTTCAGAACCCGAAATCAGTATCCCGAAATCCCGGAGCCTTAATAAGGGTTCTATACTGGCAGCCATGACAGAATAACACGTTGACGCATACTTAAATTTAAAAATATTAAAATAATATTTTTTATGTAATATAAATAAAAAATTACAATTTTTGGATTTATTCCTTTTATTGTGCTGTAAGATCATGCTTCTTCCCAAATTTTATGATTCTAGGTCAATGGGAAGTAAGTATCCTATAAATTTTGATTTACTTGCGAGTGTCAAAATATGCAGCGTAAATGGCCGTATTTTTTGATGACCTTGACTTAAAAATTTAATTTTTTTACAGCTCCAAAGACCTAAGTACTAGATATTAATTTCAACTTGATACCTCCACGCGTTCCTGGGAGAATAGATCGTAACAAACAGACGGTCAGACAAAAAGACAACGAAATGATCCAGTTAAGGATTCTTTTTGTTTTTGAGGTATGGAACCTTAAAAATTGCATATTATCGATATCTTTTTAAACTACTTAAAAGTATTTAAGGTAATATAAATTCATTAAAATAATTTAAATTATTGTACTATTATTGCACTAGGAATTGTTAATTATTTTTTTATAGTTATAATAAAATGTGTATTAAATAATGTATTATACTAAATTCAGTTTTCTTTACATTATGAGCTTTTATTTGATACACTACAATATATTTAAAAATTGTTTGAAAAAACATAAACACCTTAAATCTTTAATTAAAAAGTTTGATTTAATACACCTGTATTAATATGGTTTATTACTAACCTAAATTATGTTAAGTTTTACCCTGTTTTCAAAATGAAACAACAAAATAGCAACTTTCCTTTATACGGAACAGTTTCACTTAAATTATCCGGAAATAGCTTAACTGTGTCATCTTTCCCGCTTCCGGGTCAAGTCGAGTGGTCGCAAGCGCTGCAAGGCTTTATTCTTAGAGCGAGCATGCAACTACTCGTACTTAATATTAACAATGCACTCTAGCGTTTACACAGCAGAATTACATTTTCAAGTAAGTAGGTAGGTAATCGTATTAAAGGTAAATCTTTTTCTAATGTATATGTTACGGCTAAAGATGGGTGTGAAAATAAACTCAGATTTAGCCTGCTAATCGTAACACAAGCATAATACTTCCTTACTTTGGGACTAGATGACGCTGCGTAGGATGTCCCATGTATTATTATTAGTGACTACCGGTGGATTTTTTCATCACCTTCCTAATTTTACTTTCATGATATACTGAAAATTATATAATAGGAGCTTTTTCTTTAGTATGGCTCAGTACTGAAATTTTGACAAATTGCTATCGTACGGGAATGCGCGGGCGACTGGAAATTGCGACGGTTGTTCTTCGACGACAAATTCCCCTCTCCGTTACGACCGTGGTCGCGCCTTTCTCGTGCATAGTATTTATGTTTGACTTAGTAACCGCACTGTATCAATAATTATTTGCAAAAAAAAAACATTTTAATATGGATATTTTTAAGGTGAGTCTTTAGATATCACCTAATATTAAAAAAAAAAATGTCATGAAAAAATAATTAGATAATAATAATATCTTGGACATACCACGCAGAGCGCTATCTAGTCCTAAACTAAGCAAAGCTTGTATTCCAGACAACTGATATTATATACTTAAATGTTCTTTATAATATATACATAATTATATATATATTTCGCACCCAGACACGGAACAAATAGACATGTTCATGCACACAAATATTTGTTCTAGTAGGGAATCGAACCCGCGAAGATGCGCCGGTCGTGAGTAGCATCTTATATCCATATAATATCTATGCCTCTATATACTTCCTTACTAACGAAGTTTTACTTCAAAATAAATCAATGTTTTTGTCAAGAGATTCGAAAAATATAAGTATAAGGCAACAGCACAGACAGAGAAACACAGACGCTTTAAAACTATAAGTGTCTTATTCGAAAAAGATGAGATTCTTTTTTTATCGTTACAGTACAATGATTGTTACGGTACGATAGATATTTACTGGCCTTTTTTGTCCTGATCACATTAAAAACTCCAGGAAACCCATTTTCAGAACCCACAATTTTATTATACGTATATGGTTTGACGTGGGTGCAACGAAACCTTGGTTCATTCAAGTGTGTAGGACGACCAAGGCTATTGCAGTTTACGTCGTTTGTACCGTACCGCTTATTGTCAAGTGGAATATCAATTTCGAGAATAAATAAAAATAATTAAATTAGAAACATTTTTACTATAAAACATTTAAATTTAAAAAAAATGTTTAGAACTTAGTAGGATAAAAAAATCAAAGGGTCATGGTTCGAATCCGGGCGTGTACCAATGTGTTTTTCTGACTTAAGTACATAACGATCACTGACTCCGTACGTCGGAGAGCACGTTAAGAAGTCGGTCCCGGGCGCTGTCAATAGATGGCGGTCGTTACAATCCCCAACCCACAGTGGAGCAGCGTGGTGGATTTACGCTTCAAGCCCCCTCACCCTGGGGGACGCCGAAGCCCCTTCAATGGGGTAAAAATGGGTTGATGAAGAAGAAGGAAAAATAAAATTAGCAGCTTTTAAGATGCAAAGTGTCGTGATAGCCCAGAGCGCAACGAACCTGTCTCAAATTTATAAGGCCATAGGGCCATGGTTCGAATCCGGGCGTGTACCAATGAGTTTTTCTGACTTAAGTACATTAACTATCACTGACTCCGTGCCTCGGAGAGCACGTTAAGCAGTCGGTCCGGGACGCTATCCATAGATGGTGGTCGTTATAATCCCCAACCCGCAGTGGAGTAGCGTGGTGGATTTAAGCTCCGAACCCCCTCCTTACCCTGGGGGAGGCCTAAGCCCCTGCAGTGGGGTAACATGGGCTTATGATGATGATAATGATGATGATGAAGATGCAAAGTGAATAGAGTACTTAAACTCCATTGAAGCTCAACTCACGTTATGTGTATTCTCCGAATCGTTCGGAGCTTACCGGAAGCAGAATTTGTCTTCTATGTACAGTAATAATAATATAATAATAACGTATACCTGACAACAAAATCTAGGCCCCAAACTAAGCATTAGCTTGCGTTTTGGGTACTAAGCGATGACACCACATACATATAACAACCAGGACCCGGTACCAGTATCAATATTCATCATATAAATACTGACCCGATCTGGGATTCGAACCTGGAACCTCCAACTTCATGAAAGGGTCGCTATTCACTAGGCTAAGCGGTCGTCAATGTAGTAAATGCACTCGAACGTTCGTTCGAGACATCATTAATTAATGAATTAATTAATTAAAGAATTAATTAAAACTTCGTTTGGCGTTTTGTTAAAGTTCGTATTTGAAATAGTCCTAGTAATTTATTTGTTTACATACATGTTTACAATGCATATGTGGATTATTAGGATAAAAAATCAGTCGTTTTGTATTAAGATTACATGACCATATTGTAATAGTTTAACCTGAATCCGAAATAAAATACTTGATAATCATTTCCTTATTGCATACACGACTCGTAGAAGGCTTTATGAAATGCTTACGTAGGATGCGTGTTAGCTAACTTAATGTCTTGAAAAAATTGTAAATCTGAAGTTTTCACACACAGGCTGTCCGAAAAAAATTGTGCCAAGTTTGTTTACAGGTAGTGTTCCTAGAAGTGCCTAATCATAAAATTTTTGTTGTTTACGAGTTTTGATTGTTTTTTCGCAATTTTTTAACTAACTACAAGTTTGAAGACATTTTTGATCATAGTGACTCATTAAATGCTTCAGAGACGTATCTGATTTATTTAGCGCTTTAGCTGAATGTCTGATCTATCAATCATAAAAAGATATGATATTATAGCCCCTACCACTAAGCAATAAAATAAGAAACTAAAATTTAAATAACTTAAAATTTGCACCATTTTGAGGTCGATTTTTAAAAAAAAGCCATTTTTTTTCATCCAAATGAACTTTACAAATTTCGCTATTTTTAATATTTATTCACTGACCTACCTCTATAGTATCATACTAAAAATTTGATATCATACTTAAATGTTAAATTAGATATTAAGTTTACAATTTATATTTTTAGTAATAACACAATAAAACGACCTAAATTACAAAAATAAAAAAATTAACAAGACGACCTTCTTGCTTAATTACTTGACACCAGCAAAAATTTTCTTTACACGTGATAATGCACATATACGTGAAATCGGTGACATTCGTATCCATTGGTAAAAACTATCCATAATTAATGTAGCCCCATTTTTCAATATCAACTTATAGTAAAATTTTGCCAAACACGAAATACCAAGGCCTCATAACGGGGACAAGACAATGATTCAACTCAGACATCATATGAAGTAATTAAAATAATAATTGTAATTAAAGCTTTAATAAAGGCGATAAGTCCGACATGTGGATATTGCAACAGAGCAGTCAAGGTCCGTCTCATATTGACTGAATCGTCGCTGCATTAACACGACTTCGGTATTATAGTAATTTAAATACACTAATCCATCTCATAAAGGCGGTCATTTCAAAGACTTTTTTGTATTCTAGAGACACGGTTCGATGGACGTTTTCACGTTTATCTGTTCATGTAGTTTTGTATAAATTGACAATTGGGTATGAAAAAATAATTACCATACTTTATTGTTAATAGTGACGTGGGGCACATCACAAAATTACAGCTCATTAAATCTGTAATTTTAGACCACAAAATTAATTTGGAATTTTTTTTTTTTTTATTTTTATTATTAATTTTCTTTGTTTATTTTTATATTTCTATTTTTGCCGTGTTATATTTTAAAACATTATTGCTAGTGTTATTGTAAGTGTGCCAAAAAATATTTTTTCTTGATTTATTTTACTTTTTAGTATACATGAATAATATTTCTTCATCAAGTTGAAGCTTGACTTGTGAGAATTTCGTCTTTATGGATGCCTATGGATGTATAAGGAACCAAATCAATTATTCATATTTATTTAATACATTTGTGTTATTAGAATTAATCTATACATAAAATTGTTATGTCTGACTGTCGGTTTCTCTGTTCGGGTTAATCTCTAAAACGGCTGAACCGATTTTGATAGAACTTCACAGACATGAAAAGGAGATTGGCAGGAGTGACATGGGCTACTTTTTGTCTGTCTGCATGTTTTCGTTCCGAAAATATTTAAATTGTAGAAACTTTTCGTAAATTTTTTAAATTATAGAAACTGTAAAAATCATGAAAATCACGAGAACGAAGTCACGGCCTGTAGCTAGTATATCTATTTATTTTTAAATACAAACATGTCTAAGTTACACTAGAGCTATAAAAGAGAACCGCCTTTTTTCTTGTGAATAAAAAAACACACAAATTAGCTGGAGCCAGTTCATTTAGAATACAGTATCTACTATTAAATACAAATGGTCTTCAATAAAAATAGCAAGAAACTGTTAATCTCTCGTGTTATCACTTAGTTCTTCTAACAAATCATCTATGACGTGTGACCTTCATTAGTATGGCATTAATTACACATCTCAAAGCGTAGGATTTAAGTTTGCAAATTAGATATTTATGTGGGAACCAAGGTGAGAATCAATAGCTAAGTCGTAATATTATGATTTATTAATTATCCCTGGAACGAAATAAATTAGCTGGCAATAAAAAAACCAACAATTGTAGGTAAATAAAAAGTTCAAGAAACTAAATTAAATAATAATAAAACACAAATTTTATTGAAAACTAATTATTATTTCGATCAGCTGTTTATTATTGATTTCATAAGAATCAAGAACTTCCAAACCACGTAGGTATATGTCCAGTAACTTATCAGTTACGACAAAAAAGAATGTGATGTTTTACCATGTCCGTAGAATTGTAGAATTTATGTTTGGAAATGAATTGAATGAATGAATTATATTAAAGATGTACAGATATGTATATTATATAATATTATTATAATAAAACTTTATTTAATCCGTGCAGTTAATCAACGTGCTTGCATCGCATCTGTATTAATTTTACTTTCATATTTCATAATTTTCATTGTTTTATTTGACGTAAATAAGTCACTCAACGTTCCGTTAGTTTCATTCTGAAAGTGTGTTTTAATACCTAGAGTTTTCTTTCAAATTATAATTATTGAATTAAAAATTAAGCATTTAAACAAAACTTTAACGTATCTGCATATTGCGCTTTTACTGACGTTACACGCAAACTTTGCATCCGTTAAGAACAAAAGTTAATTAAAGTGTCTGAAAAGTTACAATCGCTTTTCTGTTTCTTTTGAATTGACATTTGCATATGAAAATTGTATATTTTTCGAATTGTAAAGAAAAGTCATGACGTTTCACGAAGTAACATATGCATTTTTTTGTTTTATATATAAGTTTTACTACATTCGCACAACATGACCAACATTTCAGCTGTCGGACGTCCACTGAAAAGCCTCCCTTTAGATCTCTACAACATACAGTCTTGGTCCAATTGTACGATGCCCGCGCCTTTTCCAGGGTGACAGCCCACCTAGTGGGAGGCCGTCACTACGACGTCCGATCCGACACTCGAGCACCTCAGTTCTAGGAGTGACGTGGCCTGATTCAACTTGCTACTAACTTGTGAGCTAAGTCAGACAGTCCAGCCCAGTTTCTCTGCCGATTTTTTCATACCGAATTCCATTTTCCAGAGCACTCCAAACTTTCAAAACTCACTTCCATAGCCTAGTGAGTGATACTAAGCCTGTTAGAACGCTGACAATAGCTGACGATCTTGAGCTATCGACTAGCAGCTTGCCTCTTCGACTGCTGTCGGTTTGAGGACGAGTACCGAAGTTTGAGTGTAGTAGATTGGACGGCGCACGCTTGCTAAACTCAACGGCTCAAAATTGATAAGTTTTGTCAAAAATTTTTTCAAATTACGTTTAAAATTTTCATTGCTGTTTACTTTTCATTCAATAATATGTAACTAGTTGTGATGGGTGATGCAGACACAACACAATATCTAGGTAATCGATCGCGTGGGTCATACACGCATCCTACCCGTCTCCCTTCCTCATCCTAGAACTTAATTGTGTCGTGATAACTTTGGTTCTCAAACTAAACGTTACTTCTCTATTGAACTAATTTAAAGCTCGGTGGATACGAGTAAAACATATACACGTACACACTTCTAGACACGCTATTTAATTAACTTCGAAAAATACAAAGAAAACTCGTTGAAATATATCGGTGAAGTTGTTGAAAACAATGTAATAATACTAGTATCTACTACTTAGGTGATAAATATCCATGTATGTAAACAGCTCACCTATCAGTGTGTTTGAATAATATTAATAGTTAAGCACTTATTGTTAAAACAATCTTTTTTTTTTAAATTAAGAGCGTCCCCATTGAACTAATATTACTAGCGTATAGAACCGACACCGCGAACAAATGTTTGCGCCAAGCGTTGTTGCCGACTGGCAACAATTCATTCAGTCACTCACCTAAGCTTTTCGCGACTGCGTGCCAAAAACGTGATTAAACGACAATTCAAAATGTCGTCGTGGATGTTAAAAACGTGTAAAAATCTTAACTGTGAAGAAAAAATATATTCGCATAACTTATCGTCGATAATTAATAAAAAAAAAAACAACTAAAACCATCCAAAACTAATTTTTGTACCTACATTATTTTCTACCGTTGCCGCCATACTTGTTTTAACTACAAGTAATGTCGCGACTTGTATAATAACTATTTAAGACTTGTATAATACTTTCAATTCTGTGTATTCTAGTGGAAACGAACCAAGCATAACATGTATGAGACATGTATAATACAGTGTATTATACTTGGTAGAAAAATCAATGTGGTACAAGCAAGGTGATGGTATCGCGCTCATAGATTTTGTTCATGCCGTCTGTTCTACTGGTATATAGTTCAGTGAGCGTCCCTCACTTTCTTGCGTATTCTTCCGAGAAGAACCAGTACTTCTTTGAATGCGACGTTGTGGGGACGTTCTCCCACAAAATAATAAATTTACTTTCGTGACGTATTTCACGATTATGTCACATAACTACGAAACAAAAATATTTTATTTTGTAATTTAATCAAGTTACAGTAACGTTTAATAAAGATGTATGTATATTTGTCGAAAGTTTATTTTAATTTGGTGAATGTATTGCCGCGGATAAAAGTTTATAATAATAATAACACTCGAGATATTATTTCTTCCGCTAGTTATTGAAAATTGTATTCACCCCCGGAGCGACTGTGAAATCAATTGGCTTAGAAAGTGTTTTGCACGTGACTATAAGAGTTTTTCCCATTTTTTAGCCATGGGTATTCGACGGCTTGTTCGACTGACTTGCTTACTGACTTTCTGTGCTTAGAGCCAAAGCTAAAGTCCTGTGTCGGATAAATATTTATATAAGATACTAGTGTCCCTAGAATAATTAATTTTAATTATTCTGTGTTCAAATAATATTTATTGCGAGTTTAGGCGCGTTCGTGATGTATAGTTTTCGGAATTTTACATTTAACGTTTGTAACTAAATAAGGCGCACATGACAATAGAAGTGTGAGATAGTGTCAGTTGCGTTGAGTCGACACTTCAGAATGAAGTATCAGAATGAAAGATAAAGGTCAAATGAGTGACGAAACAAATGAATTGTCAGTGTTAAAGTGGCATGTGTATATTACAAAGATACCTAAGAAAAATTGAGCAAAAAAATATACGCCATTGTTGATGTTTCGACATTTGCATTCTGAAGTAAAAGATTGTTGAGATTCCACTTGAAGTGTAATTTAACAAAATATTTAAAATAAGATGACGAATGACGAAAGATGATGAAAGATGATAATGACGTATGGTCTGTCTAATCTTTGCTTCTATCATTTTGCGGTTTCGATCATTTAAAAATATAAGACTCTCCATTTGGATGATTTTGCTATCTAGTGTGAATCATTTTAGATTAATGGATTAGTTCATCTGTAAAATTTTCGATAGCAAAATGAACGCGTAAAGAACTTGCTGTGTGTTTTACTGAACGTCATGCGCTATGCCGATACAATATTTAAAAAATTTTGTTTATAAAGTTTAACGTCATCAATTTTTAATATATCGTAAAATCTTAATATGTATTTTTTAATTTTTTTTTTTAAATTGAGACAGAACACTTTTTGTTATCTTAACGTGCAGTTATTAGTCATCTCCTAAATCATAAATGGAGATCAGGTTCCTTCGTTTTATGGAGTGACGCCGAAAACGATCCAAGGCTTGCATACGCTATGCTAATATTGTAGTAACATAACATTGTACAAGAATTGAATAACTAAACATTAGATACATTTACAACATCCGTGGCTAAAAAGATCGATATCTATACCTCTTTGTTTTTCTGTTTGCTTGTTTGTGTATTTATAACTCAAGTTTATCTTAAACCATGACGATAATTTTTTTGTAGTATGTTAGAATAATATTACAGAAGGTTTAAATAAAATAAAAAAAATTTATATAAAAATATGTTCGTAGAAATAACGTTATTTTCTCACGTCTAATGGGCCGATAAGACCACTTTGACTGACCGATTGACCTAGTGATTAGAGAGCCTAAGTGGAAAACCAAAGGTCGCGGTTTCGAGTCCCGCCCGGGACAAATATTTGTGTGCATAAACATGTCTATTTACTCCGTATCTGGATGTTAAAAAATGTACACATGTATATATTTCAAAGAATACTTAAGTAGTATATCAGTTGTCTAGTACCCATAATAGAAGCATAATACTTGCTTACTTCGGGACTGAATGTTGGTGTATTGAATGTCCTGGGTATCACTGGTCAAGGCAACAATTAAAGATGTGTTTTGTGAAATTTTCATAAAAGCAAAATGTTTTTTTTTAAGTTTTCAATTTAAAACATATACGAGTATGAGATACAATATTATAGTACAAGTAAATACTTATAAGTTTTTAATGTTTTTATCATTTATTTTTGAAATATCTTTAATTTAATATTACACTATTTTATATAAATACATTTTATAAATAGTATATAATACAGGTTCATAATCTGTCATGAGTGAGAAACTTAATTTAATAAATGTTGTTATTATTGACAACAAAATATATCTAATAATTACATCATATTTATAAAAATAGTTTTGGAATATCCCCCTTAAAGACAGCATCACAACTCCGTAACAGATTCGAAATAAGACAGCCATAGATAGAATTAAACAATTTTAATTGTCAGACAAATAATTGGCGAACAGAGTTAGATAATACAATGCATTGTTTTGTGATACCCATCGTCTTGTATCCGAATAGTTCTTGTAGATGACACAAAAAGATTGCAGTTTGGAATGAAAACCATGTTGCACAGTGGGCATAGCCGATGTGTCTTGCAGATAAAACTAATTACATCACAGATAATGAACCTATAAAGAATAGTTTTGTTTCTTTCACCACCTTTTTATTGCATACAACTTTTATACAGCGCCAATATATTCTTTCGTAACATAATCGCTTAGTACAATTCATATATATCTAGACTTATATCTTAAGTGTAGATTAAAAATATATTATCAACAGTATATGAAGAATGTCATAAGTATTTGCTCAAAGTTAGTCACGCATTACATATGTACATAGGCTTACCTATAGGTACGGTACGGGACGATACGTCAACGAGACGGTAACGTCAACGTGCATGTCAAAATACAAATGGATTTAGACGAGACGATACGACGAGTCAACGACCACAATAACGTCACCAAGAACCAAAACGTTGTATGCAACGATACGGTAACTGACGGTTAAACTCTGTCCATACGCAACGGGACGACGCGAAAACGTCAAAGTGTCGTTGCCTTATTGGCGTTCTCGTACCGTGTTGGTTGACGTCTAGTGTGTATGAGTCCGTAAATTTAGTAAATATATAAAGTTATTGTAACGAAAGTTGTTGTAATTAATTAGTTAGTCAGTTATTGTAACGAAGACCGTTGGCGAACTGTTCTGTATAAATGATCTAAACAATGAAAACGTTCGCTAACTAATTTCTTTTGTAAGTCTGAAAGTAGCGCCGGTCATAGAGAGATTGAGGAGCATTAGGTTGGAGTGTGGTATGGACATATGGTGAGGAGGAATGAAAGGCATATTACAAAGAAAGTGATGAGTATGAATGTGGATAGATGTAGAGGTAAGGGACGACTCAAGAAGGGTGGATGGATTGCGTGAGGAAGAATATGTGTGTGAAAGGTGTGAGTACAGAGATGACGACTGACAGAGATGAATGGAAGAAGAACACATGTTGTGCCGACCCCACTTAGAGTGGGATAAGGGCAGGAGGATGATGATATTAAAACAAAATTTAGGACTTCAATGACAAATAAATAGTTTCGGACTTCTACACTGTGTTAAGTTCGGTGAAGGACATTATATTTGTGTCTATGATTATCCCTAAAATAAAATTATGGGATAAGGTAATAATGACATCTAATCGAACAGGTAAATAAACAAATATACGACTCTAAAAATATCTCAATGAGAAGTCGAAAGAAGTCGTCAATATCATACGCAGAGAATAATTTAAAAACTTACGTTCAACTATTCCCGCATTGTGGTCAACTATTTACTAACATGGACAAAAACTCATTTACCGCAAATTACAGTAAATTGTTTGTGTGGTGACGGCTTAATCTATATACGGGCTGACTGTCTGCACGCCATAGGAAAACATCCAGAAATGACATCATTTCCTTATTACTACCAAAGTCTTTAGTAGTCAAAGTCAAAATGAATTTCTTGACAAAAAGTACTCGAAACACGAAACGAACAAATGAACAAATCATTAATTAGTACACAAGCCATAGAGTAAATGAATTTGACAGCAGCGTTTGGTTTTCATAGAGCCATAAATGTCACTTCACAGTATTTAAAATGTCAAACACAATTTCACGGGGGTGAAGACTGGCGCGCGGGGACTTTGCAGGGGTGAAGAACGGCGCACAGGGACCTCGCGTACTGAAACTCGCCATCTTGCACCAGCTAGCTAGAGTATGAGTGGTTAGACGGAGTTAGTTAGTTAGTTAAAAGCAGGAGAGGGCTTCTAGTCAATTCGTACTTTTATGACATAAACTCATCTAGATTAAGTATATTTATCAATAATTTAGAAAAATTAACACAAATAAGTACGGATATAATCGAATATTGGCAACACGTGTTTTGATACAAAATTGTTTTATGCTTGCTCCATAAGGCTCGGCGCGTGAGAACGACGTTCATAAATCCATGGTAAACACAAACACAAGATAATTACAAAAATTCATCAATCGACAACCAATACCTATTGCGTTCAACGCCAGTCCAATTGTGTACTACAAAAATAAATATTACGGAATATTTGAGGAATATGATTTTGTCACGGTTTACTACTATACGTAGTACAGTCGGCTCTATTCTGAACGCTACACTTTAGACTTTGACCTACGTAAAAATCTCAATAGAAAGAGATAACTAGCTTTGAAACGGTTCGGTCTTTTTGCCGATCGCAAGAGGCGGTCATCTATGGCCGTCCAGGGCGAGGGACGAAGTGGGAAGGGGGCAAATAGCGAGTATGGCAATTTATATTTTGTTTTTCGTATTTATGAGCCCACTATAGTATAGAGTGATTGAACGAGAAGCGCTTGTATTGGAATGAACGAAGTTTCTTATCGCGCATTTGGCGGATGGGAGCTACACATACACATGCAAATGTCCGACCGCCAGCAAAGTGACGTCATCTGGGCAGATGTTTTTTTTTTGTATTATTTTCAAATAATGAAGTTTTAAAATTTTGATGGATTCATAAATGTTTTTTTTTATAACTTCATAATTCAAAACTTAAAAAAAAATTATTAAATACAATTTTATCACTATTCCTTTTTTAATGGTGGGACTCTCGGATATAATCCGTCTGTAACTTATGCATCTTGATATATTTTTGGGATTTTCTGGTGTCAATGGATAGAAGAGAGAATGAACTACTCCACCAAACATATATTTTTGTTACCAGGTCCCGGATTGGCGGTCAAGTGTGAAATACTTTGACCCTAAAAATACTGCTTCGGAACTTTGATAGTGAGAGTCCCGGAAGAAATCCTTTTGTATCTTGTCGATCTTGCTTAATTTTTGGTATTTTCTGATGCCAATTTATGAAGGAGAGACCGAACTACCCCACTGAACTCATATTTTCAATCATTGGATGCGGACAGGCGGTCAACTGCGAGTTATTTTGAACCTAAAAATACCTATTCAGAATGTGTGGTCTTATGTGCGTCTTTGAAAACGAACTAACTTCGTTCCAACCGGGTGTCCCAGGACACCTCTCGGGTTTTTTTAATTTCAATATTTTTATAGGGATTTGTGTTTTTAAAATATTATTACATAGTAATATAATAATATATGTGATAAAAATATAATTAATCGAATTGTATTCAATGACCTTCTAATGCAGTTTCCTATAATTTTATTTTAAAAATATTGCGTCTCTTGAAATGTAGGTATTTAACACATACCTAAAGGTCTCTACAACACTAAATAGACCTTAAAAACCCAAGGCGCAGCTGTAAAACCACTTTTATTTTAATTTTTTTTCCACATTTTCAATACACATAATTTTAATATACACATAATACACGTAATTTATATTAATATGTGTATTATACTATAATATATTATAATAATTAGGCCGAAATTATTTATGTTGTATACAAAGAAATATTTTAGTTTGTTTTTATGTACATAGTTTTTACTTTTTCAAATATTTGCAGAATTAGAAATAAAATACATTAAAAATACTCCAAGTAGGTTGAACTGATGATCCATTTAAATTTCATTCAATCTAAGCCACATATACATGCTCGATGCAACAAGCTGATAAACTGATACGATACTACCACAGAAAAAACCCAGCATATAATAATATGCTGTGCTACGCGGAGCCGGGGCGGGTCGCTAGTTAAAAATAAAATTTTGAGGCCTACTGAAATATTAAATTGAAAGAGTTCAAATTATGTCGATTAAATTAGATCAATTAATTAAAATCGGACAAAAGGTAGGGTTTTTGTAATTAGATAAATCAAAACAAATCACTGACAGAAATTGTGTCGAGATCAAAGTGACGATCTGTCACTGTGCAAGAATTTCGGCATCTTGGGCCGTGTTTTTAATACAGTATTTACGCGTCATCACACATGGCCGGCTGGCGATCGACTGACTAACTGCTTTGGTCGCACGTAAACCACGCCTTGACTATGTTATCGTTCCTTTCCTTGTCGCCGGCTAACTACCTAAAATGATTGTAGCGTTGTGTATAGAGCCGACTGTACACAAGGAGGATCATAAAAACAAATTATATTCTTTTTGCTAATTTTACGTAACCAAATAGGGTAATTATGTTTTTATGTTGGACATAATAATATAACTGATTATGTTACTACCACTAAAAAGTAATTATCAAATATTTAGCAAATGTAATGTTTACTTTAGCAAATGTAATATTAAAACAAAATTTTTTTAAGAGTTTTTTTTAAGAGTTTTTTTTAAGAGAGAAAGAGAGAGAAAAGAACGGATTGAGCAATTTTGAAATTTTACAACAGTAATAAAAATATTTCGGTTTAAGGAATATTTTTATTACTGTTATGATTGGTCGTTGTAATGTTTTAGGCACAATACAACAAAATTATGTATAAATAATATAGAAATTGGCTATAATTGGGGAAGTTCAAGATGATACCTACTATAAAAAAAAAAATTATAAAATATAAATTTTTTTTTTGTAATATTTTAAACATATAATGCAGTAAAAACGAATATAGATATTATTTTTATATCGATATTATTTTTGTAATTCGGTGAAGTGCGAGTTGGATATTGTTATTTTATTTTTTTAGTAATCACAATCAGTTCGTTTTAAGAGTAAGTTCTAGATCTTCTTTGTGTGTCGAACTTACTACGAGTATTATTTAAATATATCTACGCATTTTTCAGCGCATGCAGTGCTTTTCTGTAGGTAATGGGGCACTGACACAGGAAAAATTTGAATTGTATTTTTGTACTGTAATGGTGTACCTATTGTTGAAGAGCCAAATATATAATAAATAAAATGAAATAAATAAATAAATTCATTATAACCAATACTGTATCAAAGTATAAAGAAATAAAGCATCAAATGGACTGAAAAATACTAAAGAAAAACAAATTTCAAAAACTATATTTTTTGACTAAATATGAAAAAAATGAGTCCGTACATTTATTTAACAGAAAATGTAAAAGTCTCTGAATCAAACATTCGAAAATATGCCATAGATAGTCAAGACAAGTTGAAAAATAAGACAGCAGTGCACTGGACACATCCGAAGATCACTTGTGCAGCTTTTGAGAGGAAATGTGTTATTTGATTGGTGATTGGCCTGTTGGTGTCTATTAATACTCAACTGTAATTGGAATAAAGTGTTTTGTCATTTGGCATTGGTTTGTTTTGACGTTAATAATAAAATAAAAAAAAACATGTTTTATTTATTTTAGTGTCACTTTTTTGGTATAACTCAGTATCGTAAAGTGGTGTACATTCATTTCATTTCATTTCATCAAATATTGATATGGCGACACAGAGTTATGGTCTTAGTGTGGGAATGCGCGAGCGACTGATGACCGTATCCGTCGGCGGTCGGCGGCGGGATAGCCTTTACCGTTACATTCGCGATAGCTAGAAAATTTTATGTTAGTATCTTTTTTTCCAAAAATTTGTCATAGAGTAAAAAAGCCTAGAAAATAAAAATTAAAAACGAGGAAAAATATGTCTGTATAGTATAGACAAAAAAAATTCGGTATACAGAATAAGCCTCAATTAAAGCTAACATTGTCAATTTGTCACTCTAAGATTTACTAGTTTTTCAAGTTTCTTTACGCGAGGAAAAGTCGCATCACTTTTAATTGGTTCTTTAAACAGCCAATACACGACTAACAAACTTTATATTAGATACCGGTCGCACAATGAGCTAGTTTTTACTTATCACTAGCCGCAGGTGAATTTAATTTGTTTAGTTAGCGACATAAAAAAAAGTAAGTAAACGAACCACAGGACGGCCGCGAAAGCGTCGAAGCTATACGACGCGTCGTCGTTATAGAAAAGCGCTATTAGACCGGATGTTCTCTGCTATAGTATAATAGCCGCAGGTAGAGAAATTCAATCGAATTTGTCCCGTTAATAAGGTGTCTCATTAGCGACACCTACCGTGACCTATGGGCCGCGAAAACCGCCTCGGGTTCGATTCCCAGCGGTGTCGCGGAGGCGGTACAAATCGATCGTAATCTCCAAGGAAAGTGAAAACGAAAAAGCGTCGCGTGGGCTTCGTAAACATTACGCAATCGGGAGCTTCGATACAATGGAGTTATTAATGACTTCGGGGTACTGACACCGTTTCAATATTATAGTAAACCGATCGCGTTGACCTTTCAAGGATCAGTACTCTCACAGCTTTTTACTCTCTGGCCATACCAATGAAAACGTTCAGTTCGTATCGGAAATAAATTGTATTGATATTGCTTGGAGACGCAGACATGTGCAATTGGGTTCAAACTAGGACTACCATTGCAATGACAGAAACGTTCGCGGAGGAGACGTACCTCGACACCCGAACCCGGGCTATTAGGACAGGTAATATTTATGTAGAGACGACACTGACATAACACTGGCAGACAACGAATTTGAAATATCTCGAATTCGGTTTATGATTTCGTTTTTCGACCACCACGAAGGAAAAAGGCAATCTTGCTTGCAATCTACCCAGCGCATCTCACTTCTGGCCGCCAAAAAGTCCCTAAATATTTTTGTTTGTCATATCCTAAGTATCCGTGACTAAATGTATTTTTTCCTTTATAAATAATCCACTGCGCGTGTGAAAGTCAGCGCTCAAAACTCGTGCACCTGTCTGTAATTCCTCACCCACTCTTATGCCCGAACAGTTATTCGAAAATGCATTTCCAATATGTAACGACACGAGAATCGAACTCGGCATCTTCCGCATCTCACGCAGAACGCCCACTGCACGGGCTGTCATTTGTCGTCAATAATCGATTTCCTTAGATCGGCTAGACCAGTTTCGGTATCACCAAAACGATTCGCAGTTCACGGTTGAGTCTTAGCAACGGTTATCTTTCGGCGTGACTTTCGTGAAGTGATATCGTGACCCCGCTCGACTCCCTGAACAACGGTTCGGGAGCTTTGACCTGTACGTACCTAGTTGAAATTTGCGCAACGCTTGGCAGCTTCGCGTTCGAATATCGGTCGATAAGATATATCCATATCAGTCTTTTATGCCCCACTGCAGGGCTTAGGCCCTTCGGGATGAGGGCGCTTAGAGCTTAATCACCACGCTGCTTCAGTGGGATCGGTCTTCTGATGATGGCAACCAGGACGGCTTAACGTGGTCTCCGAGGCACGGAGTTAGTGAGTACATAAGCCACAAAAAACTCTTTGGTATACATGTTTGTTTCTGGGATTCGAACCACGACCTTCTAAACAAGAAGCGGTTCGCCACCACTCGGCTATCACGACACTTCAGATATATAGGGGTGTAGAACGTCCGATAATCTATCGAGCTTTATTATTTACACTGCTAAAGTAGACGTCAAAAAGCACTTTCAAGTTTTGGCGGGGATGTTATTATTTTAACGGGTGGTATTGAAATATGTTTACTAAACAACTGACACACGATGGGAGCTTATAAATATAATATCCCACGACTGAGGCGAAAACTCTGATCATTTAATACGATTGGTTACAATAACGTAATTTTATTGAATTTATCAAAAGCATGGACTAATTTCATTTAGTAAATTTTTGTCATTAAATAATATTTTTGGATGCATAGACCTGGAATTACCTACATGATGTGCCATTTGCATGTTGCATTCACCAAAACTTATGTTGTTTAAAGAGCTTTAAATGTATGAGAATTTGACAGTTTAATTTTTATCGTTACCAGTGTTACGTGACATTTGATTTATACGACTCGTCTTGTTCATACGTCTATGTAAACCACAGACATTCAAGAAAACAGGTATTAGAATTCACATGCCCGCATTGAACTATGTCTTATTTTAATCTCATAGTATAAAAGTTTGTATGTCTATTAATTTTTATGTCCATTGCTACTTCATATTGTCAAATATCTGGAGTGAAATACAAATCATATAGTAACATATTGTTTTATTTACTAGGTCTTTAATACAATCTCTTCTCGAAGAACCTGAAGGAAGTTCTATAATTTAACTATTTAGATATCTGTGGTGCAATCCAGCTACTTTCCGAAATCGGGTGACATTTTTCCCCAAACGTACTGTTAGGATGGCTCTGGGTAGGCCCTTTTTAAAAAAAGAATTTTATTTACCTGAAACTTTTAATATTAAAGTTTACAAAAGTTTGCACGAGTGCTTCGAACAGTTGTCACAGATTGACTGGCGGCTCGCATACGAGCGTCGCCTTATATAAAATATGAGATTACATATGTCAGCATTTACTGCTTAATAAAATGGGATATAACATCTCCCCCGTTAAGACGAAAGTTATCTTTTGAGATAACGAAGTACTAACATCTAAATGAAATAACATAAGATTAATCAATCATATAAGTATTAAAACAAACACAAGTTAAACATGATATAAAATAAAAATCTTAATTGCTAAAGAAAATATTAATTAAATACATTTAAACAATTTGAATATGACGATAAGATACAGAATTAATAATTACTGACATTTCTATTTGATGAATTTCGGAACAACACTTTATTTTTATTCATTTCTACTTCTGGTAGACTCTTAACAGATTTCTTATCGCATTCAAGTTCGTCAGATTCGTCAGTTATTTCAATCGATGTATTCAATCTCGTATTATGAGTATTTAATTTTCGATTATGACATTGATTGTATATTTGGATGCAGCAAGCTGTCTGACAGTTGGAAAATAGTTTTTTATATAATTTATAAATGATGGTACAAATTATAATTACGATTATGATGTAGGTTAGAGCTGAATAATAATGTCCGTATTTCACAATATGGGACTGATTTTCGGCTATAAATATTTGATCTTTCAAGTTATCCAATTTGTGCGATGCTAACTTTAAAGAATCTAAGTCGACATCTGTTAGGGTTATAGGTGAAATTAAATTATGTTCACTAGAATTGACGATTTGGTAGTTACAACAATCATCTTCCAAAATATTAAAATCAATTGACAATTGATTAGGTAAAGTTGTTTTAAAATTACGGGAAGTGCGAAATTGCATGGTTTGAAAATAAGCTATACAACTATAATTTAAGGATAAAATTCCAGTACCTTGTAAAGTATAATCCTTAATATCGTCGATATTTTCACATTTAATTGTTAATTTGTTAGGATTTGATTGTACAAATATAAACTTATCATCATGAAGCTTATGCCATAAATTAATATTACCATAGATTACTTTAGAGTCACAAGTTTCGGGAAGAGATAATGTTACTTCCGTTAATAATTTGATTTCGCAAGTAGGATTATTGACGGTAGACAATATATAGGGTAAAGGACATATTTTATAATCATACTTTACATTATTACATTCACTTAGACTATCTAATAATGCATAGTTCAATCTATCATCCGTTACAGCTATGTAGGACTTCGAAGGGCGGATAAGGACATAGGCCTTAAAATTAAGTTCTTCTCGTGGTGTTGGTAGCGGTAACACCTTGTAGATATTAAACTTGGTAGGGTTAATTAATGGTATTTGAATAATGAATATTATTTTATTGTTGTAATAGTAAGAGGTTAATTTTGATACATCTATGATGCTATGCATGTTCTCTAATGACAGAGATATGGGGAAATCTAAATTATTACGAGGTAATCTATTACTAGATAATTCGTTGTATAATTTGGTAGGTGTTAGGACATAAGGGTGTAAAATATTAGTTTTGGCAAATAAGATTGAATTTAGTGTTGTATCTAGAATAACAGAGACTGATAATAGAGATCCTTCGATTATAGAGAAAATCGAATTTATCTTCGAAATGTTAATAATATTTTCGTTTAGTTTAGAATTTTGCGTAATAGCATAGTTTAATTTTTCGATTTGATTATTTAATTTTATCTCGTTGTTATTTAGTTGCCTAATAGAAGTATTGAAGTTACTGATTGTGGATTGGACTACGTGAATGTTGTCCTTCATAAGGGAAAATATTTTATTTTCGTTTTGTTGGCATGACGTAATCGCTTCATCGTAATTTCGAGCGTCGTCGGCGTCTAATGTGCCAAAGAAAAATTTGAGGATCTGACCTCCGAATTCGAGAGATCGTTTCTCTCGGTTATGAGGTTTTTCGGAAATGAGGTGGGACAAAGAATTGTATTTTAGGTAGTTAGTGTTAATTAAAATTTCCAGCGGATTTAAATTATCTTTACAATGTATATCGATTGCAAAATTCTGTGCCTTTTCGCAGAAGTCGGTTAGTTTTGAAATTGATTGGTGGATTTTATCGAGATAAGGTTTGATCGGTACAATTTCTAAGTGAGTGATTACTCTCCAGTAATCGTTGTAAAAGTACGCTATAGTAGTTGGATCAAAATATAGTCCAGGACTATGTGAAATTTGTTCAATCGGTTCCGATTGGTTCGGTCGAAGAGTAGATCTGAAACAATAATATTTTTACGCTGGTTTTATTTCGTTAACGTGGTGTTTTACGTGTTTTCTATTAATACATATAGTGACATTGTTTTTGTTATTGACCTTGATGATTTTGAAAGGGCCTTTCCAAATTGGAGACAGGGCCTTGCGTGATTTATGATGTTGTTTTACATACACACGATCTCCGGACTTATACTTCGGTTTTCGAGCGGAAATATCGTAGTATCGTTTTGAAGCTTCTTTACTTGAAGTTATATTTTGCAAAGCTTTTTCGCGAGAACATTTCATTCTGTATTGTAAAGCACGGATATATTCTGGATAAGTTGTGTCGTTACTAAAATCATAAACACTACTTGGAATAGTCGGTTTAAAGCCGTATAGTAGTTCAAACGGAGTAAAGTTTGTCGTGGTGTGCGGAGTTGTGTTATAAGATAATATGGCAGGTGCTAGGTAGCAGTGCCAGTCGTCTTGATTTTCGTTAACGAAAGATTTTAAATATTCTTTAAGGGTTGCGTGACTCCGTTCAAGGGCTCCATTTGTCTGAGGGTGATATGGTGAAGAAAATAAGTTTTTTATTTTTAATATATCAGTTAGTTGTTTAAACAGTTCGGATGTAAAGTAAGTTCCCAAGTCGGTAAGAATCATTTTTGGGATTCCGAAGAGTGAAAAGAAATGGATTAAGCTTCGCGCGATTTCTTCCGTTGTGGAAGTGAGCATAGGATAGGCATTTGAGAATTTAGTCAAGTCGTCTTGGAGTGTTAATATGAATTTAAATTTTTGAAAACCGGCCTCGGGTAGAGGGCCGATGACGTCCAGTGCTAGCCTTTCAAATGGTTTGGTACTCGAGGACGTTATAACCATTGGAGCTTTGTTTGAAAGTCTTAGAGGTTTGTTTATTTTACATAAATTACAGTCGTTTACGAAACGTTCTATGTCGGAACGCATACCTTTCCAATAGTAAGACGTTTTAATCCTTTTATACATACGTGAAATGCCTGGATGACCAGCCATTGTACTACCATGATTTTCTTTTAAAATGTTAGGGATTTCGGCAGGGGTAGGGTACTGTATTTGATCTTTATAGATATGTACTTTAATATTCGTACCGTGAAAAACATAAGATATCATATTATAGATTTTAGTATATACTAGTCTGGTAAACGGTTCTGAAAAGTTTGAAATGGCTATTTCTTTCTCATAGTCAGTTTTTGAAATAATTTGATCCCGCAATTTAAGTAATATGTTGTATATAGATTTATAAGAGGTTTCGTCATAATGGTGAATCTTTGTAAATAAGAAATAAATTGTTTTATTATTCGCGTCGATTGCTTGTACGGTGTCTGGTTCGCGTTCGGCAGATAACAGTTCACCGGAATTGTTTATATTAGATAACAGTTCTTCGCAATGAGGCATAGAGTAATCAAAGTCTAGAGAAACTGGGCAAGCGATTATTTTTTCTTTCGCGGAAGTTAAATTTTGGTTGTGTTCTTCAATTTCGGTATCGTTAGAAGTTTGTGCTGTAAATTGTTTTTTGAAGTATTGTTCGTATGTACTTTTATTTATTTGGGAATGAGTGACGGCGTTTAAAGGGTTGCGAGATAATGCATCTGCGTTAGAATTTATACGACCGGGTTTATAAACGATTTCATAATCGTATTCTTCGAGTTTTAATCGCCATCTTAATAATCGTCCGCCAGGATCTTTGGCGTTAAAAAGCCATGTAAGGGGTCGATGGTCTGTAACGATTTGAAATTTATAGCCATATAAGTAAGGACGGAAGGTATTTACACCGAAAAGTATGGCAAGTAGTTCTTTCTCCGTTGTAGAGTAGTTACCTTCGCTTTTGTTCAAAGTACGGGACGCATAGGCGATTGGTTTATCTTTACCAATTTCGCCTTGAGATAAAACCGCGCCGACGGCGTAATTAGATGCGTCTGTGGTAACAACGAAAGGTTGAGAGAAATCTGGGTATTGTAATAACGGAGCCGTAGTTAGTTTTTGTTTCAGAAGGTTAAAAGCTGCTTCTTGTTCTTGAGACCATTGGAACGTGATATCCTTTTTTAGTAAGGATGTAAGAGGTTTGGTTATATGGGAAAAGTTTTCAACGAAACGACGATAGTAACCTACTAATCCGAGAAAAGATTTTACGTCTTTAGGATTCATCGGAGTAGGGAATTTAGAAATGGCTTTTACCTTATCGGGATTAGGTGAAACGCCTTTGTCGGTGATGACATGCCCTAGATATGCGACTTCACGTCTCAGGAACTCGCATTTATCGGGTTGTAATTTAAGATTTGCTTCTCTGAATTTAGAAAAAATAAGTTCGAGTTTGGTTAAATGAGATTCGAGGTCGTGAGAGTAACATATGCAGTCATCTAAGTAAATATAGCAATGTATACCTTGCAGTCCCGTGAGGACGGTGTTCATGAGCCGTTGGAACGTGGAGGGAGCGTTTTTCAAGCCAAATGGCATTCTCATGAACTCAAAGTGACCGGAAATACTGTTGGTTGTGACACTGAATCCCGTTTTTTCTGTATCTTTGGGATCAAGACAAATTTGGTGAAAACCAGAAGCTAAATCAAGCGTACTAAAATATTTAGAATGACCAAGTTGGTCTAAGATGTCAGTTATAAGCGGCAAGGGATACATTTCTGAAACGGTGACGTCATTCAGACGTCGAAAATCAATCACTATTCTCCATTTTTGTTTGCCGGAAGCATCAAGTTTTTTGGGAACCACCCAGACGGGTGCATTCCAAGGAGAGTTTGAAGGGCGAATTATGTTTTGGTCGAGCATTTTCTTTACTTGTTGTTCGACTTCGTTTTTATGAATTTCTGGGAAGCGATACGACTTAACATGAATAGGAGCTGCGTTTCCAGTGTTGATGGAATGTCGATTTGCGTTTGTGTGAGATAAGTATTCGCCATCAAGATGGAATATATCGGTATATTTTGAAATGCAGTTTATTAACGATTTTTTTTCTTGAGGATTTAGATGAGAGCATCGGATTTGTTCGAGGACTTTGTCACAACGGTTGATTTTTGGTGATTCGATTTGATGTATGAGAGTTTGTTGCGTATCACAATTTGACGATGAAATTTCGTATGGAGTCAAATGAATTTTATAATTATCGACTTCAACTTCCGATTCGGTTGAATTTAAAACGGAGACGTTGACTCTATTGTTAGATTTTAATGTTGTTATGCAATTGGCTATGTATACACCTTCGGATATGGTTTGATCTAAAACTAAAGCTTCCTTCTGATTGGAAAATTCGGGAAGGTTGTCGACTTGGCACTCAATGATCATTTCTGATCTGGGTGGTATGACGAACAGAGGTTTGCTAAAACAAATCGGTATTACTTGACCTTCTAAAATAAGGGAGCTAGTAGTATATTGGATATCAATATTAAAATGTTTAATGAGGTCGTTGCCTATTATGCCATCGTAAGAGAGACTTATTTTATCTGAGATTGTATGAAATTTAAACCCGAAATTAATTTTAGTTTTTGGAGAGGTTTGATGTTCAAGATTGAGATAAGTTGATCCGAGAGACTTGCATGTGGAGTCGTTGTCGCTTAAACCCTTTAATGTAATAATATCGGTTCCTAAATCTGGTTTTGTAAGGCTCGAAAGTTTGACAATGCTAATGCTGGAGCCCGTATCGATTAAGAAACATAGGGGTTTGGAATTTAAGAGAGTTTTTAAATAGACGTGAGGAAGTGAAATTTTAGTGTTAATATTGTCTATAGTATAGATTCCTTCACGTGAAATATCTTTGTGTGAATCAGAGACATAAGACTTATCTTTAAATTTAAGAGTCTCTGAATTTTCATTGCTCTGTGTCGAGGAAAATTTAAGGACACGTGCTTTAATTTTTAATTCGTTAGAATTCGGTTGAGATGAAGGTGCATAAAAATCCTGTGCAAGCGGAACTTCACTACAGGGGCGACCTTGAATTTGTAGCTTAACCGAATTTTGTCCCATTTTCGATGATTGTGCTTGGGGAAATTTAAGAGCACGTTCATCAAAAGATCGGGGAGATTTCGTGTCGTTTGAACCGTTAATACGTTTCGGCAGACACGGTACCGAAACATTTATTAGTTTAAATCGTCATTAGGTTCGGTAGAATCTACAAGATGCATAGTAGCACGGTTATGCGTTGCACTTGAATACGATCCGACGGTGTCGGATTTCTGCGCGACGGACGGGTCAGTGCGCTTATCGCTATTTTTATATTTTAATTTGCGACACTCGTCGATGGAATGACCGCGATGTTTACAATAAGCACAACTTTTATTTGGATCGAATGTGGAAACGGGTCGATTAGGTTGAGTATCCGAATTTATGTGATGAAACTTATTAATCGTTTTTTGTTTATTCCTGTAGCATTCTAATGACGTATGACCTGTTCTTTGACAAGTAGAACATTGTTTAATAGAATGTTGTTTAATTTTTGTTAAATTATATAATTTTTCTTCTTCAATTGCGTATGATATCGCGTCAGATAATGTTTTAGGATTTTTGCAACGTACAATGTGAGAAAAGTTGGTATTCATTCCTAGTAAAAATGTATTTAGAGCTAAATCTTCCATAGCAGCTAATCTGCCGGGGAGTTCTTCTTCGATATCGCAGCTGTAATGGATGTCGGACTGAATTCGAATGAGGCACGACTCTATTCTAAGAGAATATTGTGTCACATCCTCGGAAGGCAATTGTTTACAATTTTGTAAATCGAACAAAAGGTGGGTTGAATGTTTTTTCTCCCCAAATGTGGATTTAAGAAAGGATTTTATTTCCTTCCAACTATTAAATTTCTTTAGACAACAAGCTAGTTGCGCTTTGCCTTCGAGTTGTGATAAAATAAATTTACATAAGACGTTCTGTTGATCTGTATTTGCTAGTGTGATTGCATTTTCACAATTTGTTAAAAACGCGGGCAATGATTCTCGGTCACCTTTGTAGGGTTTGACAAACTTCAGTAACACAGAAAGTGAAATTTTTTCGGTCATTTTGATTTTACTTAGTGGTTGGTCTGATTCAGAACCAGACTCTTCATCAACGTTTTGTTTTACTTGTTTGTAAGGCATTTACTTGAAATTGCAGTACAGATCCTCAGAATAACAATTACAACAAAGAAATAAGTAAAAATATCGTTATTATTATTAATATGTGAATCGCAAAATAATATAAGAGTTATAGATCACTTTCACTGAATTTCACTTGAACTTTGGTATTATTCGAATTTGAATGACAAAAATATAACTCACAGTATAATGACGACACACGTGGAAAGTTTGTAGAACATCTTCTGATGATGTTGCAGTTAAATAAACACGTCGTTTCGCAGCGTGCTTATCGCGGGTAGCAACGGTGATGTCACGTAGACGGCTGTACTCGGGACTCGTCGAGTGTGGGAAATTAGCCACGTGGTGTTGTTGGTGGCGAGTCAATCTATATGGTGATGCAGCTTACCCTCAGGAGTCCAGACAAACTGTCGACCAGGTTTTGATGGTGCGGGCTCAGGCTTATGCCTAAGGCTGATCGTCGACCAGGAGATAGATGGTGCGGGCTCAGGCTTATGCCTAAGGCTGATCGTCGACCGGAACTACTCCTTATTCTTCTTAAAGGCCAGGCCAAACGTTAATCGAGAGCGTAGCGCGGCGCGTAACACTTCGATTTTTTCGTTTTATAGATATCCAGGAATATCGGTAATTATCCCTGAATATCCCACTTCTGACACCAATTTGTTAGGATGGCTCTGGGTAGGCCCTTTTTAAAAAAAGAATTTTATTTACCTGAAACTTTTAATATTAAAGTTTACAAAAGTTTGCACGAGTGCTTCGAACAGTTGTCACAGATTGACTGGCGGCTCGCATACGAGCGTCGCCTTATATAAAATATGAGATTACATATGTCAGCATTTACTGCTTAATAAAATGGGATATAACAGTACCCAGACATTAGAAATTCAAAATCAAACTCACAACATCAACTTGGTGGTAGAGTATCCATTGTACCCATAGAGTAAATAAACTTGACAGCAGCGTTTGGTGTTCATAGAATCAGAAATGTCACTTTTCGATGGGGAGCGGAACCGGCGCGTGGGGACCTCGCGGACTGAAACTCGCAAGGAAACTCGCCATCTTGCACCAGCTAGCTAGAGTGTGAGTGGTCAGACGGTAAACGCAGAAGAGGGCTTAGAACCCGTCAATTAGAACCTTTATGATTGTACCCTGGTGTCGACGGTAGGGTATCCATGATACCCTAGTGTCGATTCGTGACTATCTCTGTAGAACGAATGTTCTAATAATACGCCTCTTAGGCCGAGCCACGAACTATGAAATAAGGAAGGGGATCTAGGCCGTCTGCGGAATACAGAGCAGAAAATCGCCAGTTGAACCTACTCGAAGCGAAGAAAACTGTTTTCCGAGCACGTACGGACGCCATTTATTATGATAAGCATACAATGAGAAGTCTAAACAACAACAATCTGAGGTATTGGTAAACAAATCTGCCACCTGCCTAGTAATTATTTGTAATGGAAATATTGGGAATTTCTCGTAGGTAATAAGTAAGTTGCTTTGGAATATTCCACAGTATGTATTGCTTGTAACTTTTTCTACAATATAGTTTACGTGTTTAAATTTTTGCTTTTCACCAATCGATAAAACGTTTCTATTAACACATACGAATGAGATTGACGGCGGCAATAATTTGCAAAAAATTGTCTAACGTGACACCGAACGCGCAACTACGCATAACTCGTTCATTTGCCGGTCCTAGCGTAACTTAAATTTAAAATACACAAGGCCAGTAATAGCATGGTAATCGAAGCTGTTCTCTTTTATTTTGGTTTAGTGTAAACACTTTTGTAATTCGAATAAGTAAAGCCAGTCTAGTAAACTGGCAAGTGAACTTACATTTGCCCTAAAAAATAACTTTTCTATAGCCATGCCCCTAGTCATAGGCTTAACCGAAGACAAATCAATTAACACGTGTTGCCTGGCCCTTTTTCCGGGTTGTATTCGATTTGCCTTTGTCTTATAAAATTGCCTTAATGTGTATATTTATTAAGTTATACAAAAACATAGTAATAATACGGTATATAGTAATTAAAAAGCAGGATTAGCGATAGCATCGAACGTATTGTGTGTGGGAACTGGAGCAAGATGCATTGTTGCCGGCGAGAGGTTTGCTTTATCATTTTTCTCAAACTAAGCACTCTTGGAAACTTCCTATTTTTTATCGGCCGATACAGCGCCGCACCGTACTTACTTTCTACAGTGCAATATCATCGTCTCGTCGAATGCTATACGATAGTGCGGTCGCGGTGTCACCTTATTTGTAGGTCGATTTAATAGCGGACTTGTCGATTTCATTAGGCCGCGTTCGCTTAGAAAGTGAACTGAGTATATCATATTATAAATTCAAGTAACTTGATTATATTTAAGTACGAAGAAGTTTGATGATTAAAATTTAAGAACGTCACAATATACAGCAAGATATAAAAAAAACGAAGGCCATCAAATAGTTCTGGACAAATAATGTTAAGTATACAAAAACACGGAAATTACAATACACTGAAAAAAATTTCAGTATGATGCATCCTTAAAAAAGGATATTGTAGACTTAAATCGTGGTATTACGGGACTTGGCGTAGCACTGTATATTACATCATGCAGCTGCAGGATAGTGTGTAATGCTAAAATATCCTTCCTATACTATTACGACATACGTTTTTTTTGTATTAGTTTGGATAGAGTTTACGGCATATCATGATGCACTATATTTATTTCCTCGGTTTGTCCTGGATAAATTAGGCATCATTTACTGTTACAATACAATGTTTTTCTGTATTAGTAAGGATAAAAAATACGGTTTTTACTGTTGCATTATATTTGTTTCCTAGGTTCGTCCTGGATAAATTAGGCATCATTTCCTGTTACAATACAATGTTTTTCTGTATTAGTATGGATAAAAAATACGGTTTTTACTGTTGCATTATCTTTGTTTCCTAGGTTCGTCCTGGATAAATTAGGCATCATTTCCTGTTACAATACAATGTTTTTCTGTATTAGTATGGATAAAAAATACGGTTTTTACTGTTGCATTATATTTGTTTTCTAGATTTGTCTAGATATAACATCTGGATAGTACAGATGGAATGTACTGCATTTTGCAGATAGAATATACTGCATTTTTTTGGATTTATATAGATGTGGCATTTGGCTTTTGCTGCTATATAACTATTACTATACATGTGCAAAAAGGCTGTTCCCGAAAACTAAAAGGTCTGTAAGTACCCATCAATATGAACAACTCATACTATGGGATTAACTTTGAGAAATTGAAAATTAACTTTCAGAACTGAAAATAAATTTTCAGTTTCTCAAAGTTGGTCCCATAGTTTGAGTTGTTCATATTGACGGGTACTTACAGACCTTTTAAGTTTCGTCTTTTTGCACATGTTTAGTAATAGTTATATAGCAGTAAAAGGCAAATGCTACATCTATACAAATCCAACAAAATGCAGTATATTCTATCTGCAAAATGCAGTACATTCCATCTGCATAATCCAGATGTTATATATCTAGACAAATCTAGAAAAGAAATATAATGCAACAATAAACACCATATTTTCATAGCTAGTTATTTTAATAATCAAAAAATTTACATCAAAACATTACGTTTAATTTCGGGCCATAACTAAAAAGAGGAAAATTAAAAACTTTTATAAAGATAAGATTTTTATTTATGTTTTCACATTAGAAGATACCTCTTTTCACAAAGTATAAAGTTACTTAGTAAGTAAGTTACCTAGTTACTTAATCTACATTAATGATTTGAGGCCTCATAACATCTATACTTAATAGTAAACTTGATTGTATATCATTAGGATATACCTACTTAATATTTTATAATTTTTTAAAGCTTTGGTGTGCGTGGCAAGATATTACTTATTTTATTTAGGTATTTATGCTGAACAAATTACTTTGTGACAGATCACACTCTTACTTTGTGAAATGATCAATTTAATATCCAATAAATCAACACTTGTCATACATTCATATGTAGATTCAGGTCTGCCAGATTTTGTTTCAAGTACAGCAAGACTATTTCCTGGTTCCAAATCTGAATTAGAAATGTCAAGAATGGTATCATCACCAGTCTGATCTCGGTGCTGAAAGAAGAGAAAAAACACATCACTTAAAATTCTGTTTTCTGGATTTTGTCATACTTGCATTATAAAAACTATGTTATTAATTAACAGAAAGATTTATTTTCTTAATGGCAGGACTTTTTAGAAAAAAAAACTATGTCCTAGAAATTGAGTAGTTCTAGTTCTTCTGGCAAAAGCAATTAGAAACAAAAGAAAAACAATTAAATAGAATACAAATGACACTAAAATTAACCAAATATGTAATATTTACATGATTACTCACAGAATGAGCCGAATCTGTAATTTTTTGTTTCCAAATGTCCAAGCTTTTCCGAAATTTGGCCCTTACGCCTATTTGGGGTATCAATTGAGACAGGTCGCTGTCAGTTAAATATCTTAATGCCAAAATATCAATCAAATTTTCTGAAAATAAGTAGTTTTAAGAGTTAACGAGCAAGTTGCAATCAAATATTATGTAGAAAACTGAAAGATACCTATTGTTTAGTTAGCAGAGAACACAATAAATTATATTGTTATTTTGTTTGTAGCTATGTACTTTTTTTATTTATTTAAAATATGATTCTTATATTATAAATATTACTTAGAGAATATTAAATTTTAGTGGTGATAAAGTTTAGGTATGATTACTCACTTTGAAAGGAATCTTTGAGTTCTTCAAATCCCCACTGCTCCAACAAAACATTTACGTCTTTATAACCTGAATTACTCATTTTTTACATTTACAAATAAAAATTCATTAAACAGTTCAAGCAGGAACAAATTGATGGCAGGAACACTGAATACTAATATTTTTAGAATGTATGTTACACATAAAGTATTAAATTACTGGAACTGTGAATTATTATTTAGCTTTGAGCTTTAATACTGTTTAAAGTGATAGGTATACCTAAAAGCCAAAAATGATAGCTTAGACTGGTGTTTTCACGTATCTCGTGGTCGTAATCACAAAACATATGCAGTGCATGCATGCGCAAGTCACAACTAGTCTCAACACAACACAAAGCTAAGCAGGGATGAGTGAATCCAATTGGATTCACATAGTAGGTTCGGTTCCAACGTCCGGAGCTAGAACTGTTGAATTCAGCGTATACAAAAAACGATCATAAATCCAAATTGCTTACGCTAGCAGCATAGCCACGGTTACCAAAGCCGCCTCGAGTTGGTAGTACTAGAATCACGGGATTTACCAGAGCTCTAACGGTACGCGTAGTTCTAAATCGGATCTATCTATCTTATATAAAATTGTGCACATCTCAATAGTTGGTCGGATGAAGTTATGTTCACACAATATATTTATTTTCTCGAGACGATACTACTAAACAATGTTAAAGTTTGAAAAGTGTTACTGTCGTCAAGTTGTGAACTAATTTTAATTTCTATATTTATAATTATTATATGACATTATATATAAACTTCATTCCTGTGTTATTACGTTAATCAACGAAATATTTTCATTCGGTACCTACTGTCAAAAAGGAATTTTTACGTAAAGGTTTCGTATATAGGTGTAAGAATCTAAGAAATGATATTTTCAAAGTCAAACTCTAAGAGGTCAAAACAGTGTTAAAATTTTTATGAAAATAGAATTTATAACTACCTAAATAACGAGCGTGTTAACATAAAATCTTGCAAAAGAATGTGCTATCTATACGAATAGTTGATCTGGTACTTTAATGATTTGCTATATTCAATCCCGAAAGAATGAAAAAGGGTTTAATTGTTAAAATGTATTCTTTTGTATTTTCTTCGCGTCATAACGGAGCAATGAAACGACGTGGTTTTTGTACGAAAAAATTAGAACGGATTTTTTTTCCCGTCAAACATTTCCACGAGAGTCTTTTCTTAGAAAATTGATTTTAAGCACTTGGAATTGTAGACATAATTACTAACATCGCAACAAAAAGAAGTCGGTCACATCATCTACGGAAAATAAAATAGGATACAAGCGGTAACGCTGTTACAATCACTATTCTATCATAGGTACAGTTCCAATCAAACTTTATGACGGATGTGAATACAACGCTAGACACCTAAAACTGGTTACTGCGACGCAACTTGTGCCTACATTCACATCCGCCATAAAGGTTGATTGGAACATAAAGGAGCAACCGGAAGAAACTTTATTTTACATAGAGAACAGTAAAAAAATAGATAGACGAAAATGCACACTCTCAAATTTCACCGCGAGAAAATATCTTTTACCTTTGGAAAATAGAAATGTACGAGTGCATTAAAACAGATTTAATACACTCGCATAGCCTACGCGAGTGAAGCCGGGAGGGGAAAGAGAGAAGCACTAGTTGTATTCTTTTATAATAATAGATGCAATAACTTTAGGAAAAGAGTATCACAAAAAAGCAATTTAGTAGGTGTGCAGTACAATAAAACTAAATAAAAGTTCATTAAGCTTCATCATTTTTTTTTTGTTTTATTATATATCTGACAAAACACACGCTGCATGACGCAACTCCAATCGGACGCAGTACGAGCAATTATGAACTGACTCAACTGATTGGACTACCTCTGCGATATGAAAATATTCATGGAGTCAACACGTCGCGTCGTCGTCGGCTGGTATTAACAAATCTGGGAAACTTGGAAACTGAAATTACCTCCGGCTCTCACATGGAGCTGGAGTTGCATTGAATCTAGCTCCTTGGCCAGATTCGCTCTTGGATGCACATTCTCACACATCACTAGTGTTACGTAAAACCACCTAAAACTAGCGGTGTTCGGGATTCCCTTTGTCAGTGTGGCCATTTCACACAAATATATTATTAAAATCAAAATTGATAAATGTTATGATTATTCGACAAAGAATTTTTCTAATATCATATAACTACTTAAATTCTTATTAAGTATTTAGTAAATTTTGGTAATTCGTAAACGTCACAGAATTTTTATCGAAATTATACCTAATACCTATGTGTCTAATTAAGTCAATGGTCTAGTATCGTGTTTTCTGATAATACGGTAGGTATTTGACTAAAATATATATTTATCAAGAAAATATAAAAATAGAGTAGCTATGACGAAATTTGTAAACAAAATTATATTCGGTTGAACAATATGGAAATTGTAAGCTATTAAAATTTTATCTCTGTCTCTTTCTAGCAAAACGAAATTGAATATTATTTCAAATGGTCTGACGTCACCATTGGACGTCACACATAGTGTACGCCGTGTGCTATGGATCTCTCTGTCTAACAGGACATTTTAAAGATTCATAACTTTGTTAATAATGTTTTTTTTTTTAATTCTTCTAATATATCCTATTTAAACTCTTTCTTATAAAATAATTTAAAAAAAATGTCAAGTAGCCAAATAACCGAATTTATTGGGCATGTGTGGTATTGCATAGGTACTGGATTCATTTTACTAGCGTTACCTACGTATAAAACTTAATTTGATGCAGTATACTTATCAAATATGACGTCACTAAAGACTTGTTTATTTCATTTAAATTTCGTCCTTCCAACAATAGCTAAATTATACGTCCAAAATTTGGATATCTGTAGGTTTATACAGACACAGTATGCCATATACAGTTGTCCAGATCGTTCATACAGAGGAAGTATATTTGAACATCATCCTGCAGCAACATGATGTATTATGAAACCGCCAATCTCAGTGTACTTTTGATGTATCCGTATTACTGTTATATTGTACGTATTTAAGTCTAATGTATACGTTGACTGTATATTTCTGAAATATACGTTCGTCTGGATGAAAGATTTCTCTCAGTGTAGTTAATGAGTACTTTATGTTTCAATATAAGATGTTCAATACGTGATGTGGTTGTGCTTTAATATATAAATAAATAAATAAAGTCTTAGTACATAATACCATTTAATTGTCTATGTCTAAACTGCAACGGAGTGATCTAAACGAAAGATTTGGTTAAAAAAATTTTAATAAAGCAATTAGAGATAGTTGAACACAAAAAAGTGAGAAGTGTATTGATAGCCGAGTGGTGGCGAGCCTGTTTCTTACTTAGAAGGTCGTAATTCGAATCCCAGAAATCGGCATGTACCGATGACTTTTTTTTTACTAACTATCACTGACTCCGTGCCTCGGAGAGCACGTAAAGCCGTCGGTCCCGGTTGCCATCAACTGATGGCAGACGATGACATCCTCTAACCCACACTGAAGCAGCGTAGTGGATTAACTTCTAAGCACCCTCATATAGATGGGAGACCTAAGTCCCTGCAGTGGGGCATAATGGGCTGATATGGAACCCGAAAAACACATTTTAAATTCTTCGCCCGTTTGAATATTTAAATCTATTACTTACAAGGAGAAGCTAATAAGTAACCTATGTATTTATTTTTTTCAAGACGAGTATAAACACTTTAATTATTCTTTTATGTAGTCCCCTGAGAAGGAAATACATTCATTAGATTTCTCATAGAGAGACCTTAGGCAATTATATGAATTTTCCTTCCGTATTTCATCAAAATTCTCGTTCATGATCTGTTAAAAATTGCCGCCCTCTCAAAGCTTTCATCGGAAGTGTAAACAGGAAATAATTGCAGGGTGCTAAGTCTAGGCTCTAGAGTGGGTGGTCATTTTTAGGGGTCCGTACCTCAAAATGAAAAAGGAACCCTGATAGAATCACTTGGTTGCCCGTCTGTCTGTCTGTATGTGTGTTAAGGCCCTTTTTCTCAGGGATGCGTGGAGGTATTAAGTTGAAAATGACATCAAATACTTAGGTATGCGAAATCAAAAAATACAGCCATTTATAAGTATCACATATTTTGACAACTCGCCAGTAAATCAAAACTTATAGGTTCTATAGGGCACCTATATTCAAAAGAGATTACTTTCGACCCGCCTCATATTACTCAAAAACGACCAAACCTATTTTGATGAACCTTTTACATTTAAATAGATGCAATAACAATTCTATTATTTACATAGATATGATCACGACTCTATTTTTAAAAGTTGAACAGTAAGAAGAAAAGTAGTATCTTTATACTACTTTTTATTATTTTTAGCAATTTGCAAAATGCCTCACATGTGCAAAAAACAATATACAGCAACATAAAAAAAATTCGAAGGCCATCAAATAGTTCTGGACAAATAATGGTATACGAAAACACGGAAATTACAATAGTTAATGAGTACTTCATGTTTCAATGTAAGATGTTCGATATGTGATGTAGTTGTGCTTTATTAAATAAATAATTATATTTTTCTATTTTAATATAATTATCATACCGCTTTTTAAGTTAAAATATTCATAGTACCTAATACAACTTAATTGTACAATCAATGAATACTTTAATAAGAATACATGGGACATCCCACACAGCGCCATCTAGTCCCAAAGTAAACAAGTATTATACTTGTTTTATGGGTTACTAGACAACTGATATACATACTTAAATATCCTTTTTTTAATAATATATTGCATATATACATTTTACGTTCAATTCTGATTTTTTTTAAATTGTTTAATCATACTAAAATGTACTTTTGATTTAATTTTGATAATTTTGATTTTGATTGTAATTTTGAGCCATTAAAAGCCTTATTTTTTGTATTTAACAACTAGACACATTTTTTGGCTCAAAAATATCAATATCTCGTCACTAGAAATTGGTTCAAATATAAGCAAAACCTCAGTATATATGGCCTTAACTTCAGAACACCCAAACTGGACCGTGGAAAGGACGGAGCAAATAAATGTATATAACTGACACTTTTATAACTACGGAGTATTTTATCCCTGCACGCGTCAATTGTATTCATATACCTCTGTTTATATTTTTAGACTCGGTCGTCTTTGCACTACTGATAGTGAAATCATCATAATATTTAAAGAATCACTTCACTTTTCTGGTAATAAGTAACCAACTAAAATAAAAACATGGACTCCATTTGAAATATTTCTTTTGGTGGGCTTCGAAACAATTCTTTCTAGACAAGTCGTTCTCATTTAATCACACAGGTTTTTGTGCACCTCAAGTTTTTATTTTAGTCTGTAAAAAAATCCCAGATTATTACTTAGTCCGCTGAGGCAGCGACATAAAATGCCGCTTGGCATCGGACATGAGAAGACAGCATTGATAATATTGCTAGATTTCTTACCAGACATGAGGATTTCAAGAAGGTCCAGGTTTGTGCCCCAATTATTTTCTAGTCTTTGGCACAGCTGATTATTTTAAATCATACCATTAAACTTAAAACTTTTTTATGTAATTTTAGTTTTTAATTTGATGTTCCCGTAACTTTTGTAGTTTCAGGATGCCTGTGGTTTTGTGGATAGTATATAGCACACTTTGCTAAATACTATCCTCTCCATTTTCTTAGCCTTCTTTTTGACTGTATTTCAGATTCAATTTTACTACATTTTTTTTCCCATATTGATCCCACGAGTATTGGAAAAAATAGCCGTCGATCCCCCAGAGATCCATGTAGAGGGGCAAGGCTCTTATACAACGAGGTGTGCCCAGCCTTAATTGTGAAATGCTAACGACATATTATTTTTATCCACCCTAATGCTACACAGTTCTCGGCACAATACAGAAACTTTAATTTAGATGGATTCTAGCAATCAATAACTATTCCAATGAAATAACGTGGTCATTATTTTTATTTATGTTTCCCTGTTCATCTCTTGCCTCCATCAGCAGACCCTCCTTACCAAGTATAATATATTGGACTCGTCAAAACCAAATAAATGACCCCAAACTCGAAGTAGGTACTGGTAACCGTTGAAGAGTTCCAGTGCGCGTCTCCTGACTCCATCATCACGTTTTCGTTACCAAGTTGAAATTATCATAAAATTGTACTGTCATATAAGTACTTAATGTGTGTGTGCAAAGTTTCATAAGAATCGATTTAGTAGATGTAGTTAAAAAAGCTGTCCAAAGATTTGAAACAGATAAAACAAACAAAAAATATACAGTGCCAAGCTCAATCAAACCGTATAAAATCGAAATAATGCGAATTGTAAAAACGGTGCTGGCAAAAATGCAAACAAAAGCTATTAGTGATAAGCTAAATGGAAGTACAATTTCAAATTCGTATGAGCCACAAAGGAACAAAAAACCAATTAATTTTGTATCCGTCCAAAAACTTTCGCAATAATAATAATACAACAATATCTGGGGCATCACACACAGCGCCATCTAGTCCTAAACTAAACAAAGCCTTTATTATAGGTACCAGACAACTGTTAAACATGCTTAAATATTCTTTATATACACATATATAGATATTTCACATCCAGACATAAAACAGATATGTTCATGAACACAAACATTTGTCCCGGGCGGGAATCAAACCCGCGACCTTTGGTTCCACAGCTAGGGTCAATAACCACTCGATCAGTCGGTAAGTAATACGATTTTTCTAATAACTTTACGACATATTGCAAGTGAAGTTGATGCCAAAAGCTATACAGTTATCTGTTATTTATATAAATCGCATAAAAAGTTTATAATTATTATTTTACAGTCATAAAGGAGGTTAAATATGTCATAAGCGTTATCGGTCAAAGCTTTCGGATTACAAACGAAGAAAAAGTAACACGAAACAACCGGTTGAATCATTAACACTCGGCAGGTAAGCTTTGTACACATCGAGAGATCGGTCGAAAGACTTAATAAAGCACCATTGACACAGAAAGCAGAAAGAAAAAACATCGAAGTCGAAGCAATTAAAACAACCAGTTAAAACGAAATTACCCCTGAGAACTGGGTATGCGCGATTATTTCATTGCCAAGGTTTTTTTTTCTTCGTTTTCATAAATTAACTTTAATTTGCGGTGGCTCCTTAGCGATGCGGTCTAAAAACCCGATTAAAAACGATTGTATTCAACAACAAAAGAATGACAGGCTGCCCAGCGAAATGAATAGGACTCGCTTTACAGAAAATCCCACGACAAGTCGGAAATTGAAACTATCGCGTCCGACAAACATCTAGACGGTTTCACAATTTATTGTATTAATTTCAGTATGTGTTTCCTGTAAAATATCATTTAAAATATTTACTTATTTTTAAAATAAGCTGACAATACTTCTTCTTCTGACAATCTTCGAAAAAAAATTATTTATATATGTATATATTATAAAGAATATTTAAGTATGTACATCAGTTGTCTAGTAACCCATAACACAAGCATAATACTTGCTTACTTTGGGACTAGATGACGCTGTGTGGAAAGTCCCATGTATTATTATTATTATACAAAAGCACCGTACTGTGTTAATACTGTTGACTGTACAATTCAATAAAATTCAAACCAGATAGACTCTATAAAGCGCTTGATATTCATCAACAAAATAAAAAAGATAATCAAATCTATGACACTTTGGGAAATAACATTGGTACGTAACAAATATATCCTGTGTATAAAACTATGGGTTCTGTAGAAATAGAATAAGGTATAAAGATTGTAAACTCATGAATAAATAAGGACCTCGAAAAACCAATCACTGTTGAGAAAAAGCGCCAAGAAACTCAAAGACATCACTTATTTATACTATTGTACACTTTGCGAGCTAAGGGGAATCTGCTGCCATGCAGTTATATCAGTTGAATAATTTTCCAATTCACTCCATTCCATCAGTCCTTTTTTATACCCCACTGCAGGGGCTTAGACCTCCCCTGAAGATGAGGGGGCTTGGATCTTAAATCCACCACGCTGCTCCAATGCGGGTTGGCGGATTGTAATGACCGCCATCTATTGACAACAACCGGGACCGACTGCTTAACGTGCACTTCGAGGCACGGAGTCTGATAGTTAATGTACTTAAGTTCGAAAAAACTCATTGGTACATGCCCGGATTCGAACCACGGCCATATGGCCTTATAGATTTGCTGCGCTCGGGCTATTACGACACAATCAAATAATTACTAACAGTATAATACGCTTTCGCTTATGTTGTCTTTCACTGCTAATTTGAAATTGTTCAACGACATGGTCGGTATATAATACAGAATTTTGTTATAGATACGCGCGCATCCATTGCCATAAGTTTATTAACATACCGCACCGCCCTTATAGTTCTTTCAACATTTGTGAAGGCTGAACATCCACAGAGAAGCCATGACAGTCAGGACCACATTCATGACATAGAAGGTATCGACCATTTTTGTTCTGCGCCCCATGAAGCAAATTTTGTATCTAAAATACGGGTTACTTAAAACCTCGGCCCTCATGATCGAGAGTCAAATTTGAATGTCGTTCAACCTCACCGACCTTATTTTACGTTTGCCACATGGGCCCCTGCTATTATTTAAATCTTTGTCAGGATTATAATAATATATTAAAATATGATATACATATAATAAATATATACGAAATTATAGTTTTTAAAATAGTATTCGAGTCCATTTCTTACTCTAATACTAAGTAAAATATTAATCTCGTTCAATACTGCTAATCTTGTAAATATAAAACATCGGGAAAAACCATAGATTACATCACAAACACAATATAATAACAATAATATTACCACACCCATTTAGCCCCAAACTAGACAGAGCTTGTATTATGGGTACTAGACAACTGACATGCATATTTAAGTATTTATTATAATGAGCGTTGATACGCTATGATACGCTGAACAGCTCGCATGAATACGAATTAGAAAATGTACTCGATGTCCACTTGACGTCATATTAACGACCAAATTGGTAGAGATTATTTTAAAAGAACATATTGTGAATTGAATGGTTAACGTACGACAATAATGCTTTTGTTTCGAGTACCTTTCCAATTTTGAAGCTTCAGGTGAATGGAAGTAAAAATTTTTGACCTTATTTTTTAATCCTTTTGTCTGAATTTTATTTATATTATATTATTCTTCTAAGCGGTGTATTCTAAGATTGATGTACGTTACATAGAATTAATAATTTAGTGACAAAGAGTTTTATTTAATGCAATCAATGTTGTAATGCGTAAGCGTTTTTTTTTTCTAGCGGAGATAGTTAAAAGGACGGAACATAGCTTATTTTCTACCCAAGGAAAACATCAGATTCTCATGGGAATATTATTACTGCAAAATTCTAATTAAAATGTTAACGCTGTGGGAACAATTACTAATATACAAAGGATCAAGATAATCTCTTTCCATTTTACACAGAAAGAAACCTGTATTCTTTGCCTGCGTGAAAACATTTCATTTTCACAGGAAAATGAGATAGGGCATGGGCATAGGTGATGCTGTTATAATCCATGATCCATTCATAACAAAGGAGCTAAAGGAACATTTCTTATATTACGCAGGAATAGCTTAAAAGGCAGAGGAAATAGACGTTAAGAACTTTTACCGAAGAAAAATACTTCCTTCCATCGGGAAAATGTGCGTTTGAGATCGCGGATAATACAAACGTGTTGTCCACGCTGTGTCCGCAGTAATACAATAAATATCCCCACCGATTAGAATGAACATTAAACAACATGTAAAACAATAATACATTTTCTAAGTAATTCCATTCCTATGTGAACCACTGCGTTATAATTTGCAAACTGGTTCTTTAACTACTTGTTTATTCCGTCAAGAAAACGGTAAATATAATTTTGATAGCATTCCAGTTGATAGTTTTTGCTGTCATACAATTAGTATGAAGTTGAAAAAAGTTAAGTCACTGAAAATCTAGTGATGGATCATTAAACTTCTATCCGCACCAGGGCAGCAAAATTTTAAAGGTGAAAATATTTAAAAAATATTATTTTTAGAGTGATTAATATACTTATAATTTCAACAATTAAACATACACTTATTTAGTGTAAAATAATTAAATAAACAACAACACTTAAATCAGTTACGTTGAAAATATTATTCAAACTAAAGGAGGTTGAAAATGATTTAATAACGAATGTTGCATTCCGTTCACAATACTTTGACATGTACCGACATTTTGGTTTAACGCGCCGCTAACACAATGTCCCAATCAGACGTCGTAAGTCGCCCGGAGTGTTTTTTGCTTTCATATCGCATTTCACCTTCGCTTTCGTCAATATCGTTCACTTCTCGTCATCGTCATCGTGATAAAGATCTCCACGCGTGCCCACGTGCATTCAGTTTCTAACAATACAGTTATATATGAAAAGATCGCTTGTTTGTTGTTTATTATTTCATCTAGCGAAGAAAGTTTAATTATATCATATGCGTATAAAATAGAATTAGTTATTGTAACAATAGATCGAGGATTAAAAAAAGAAATTAAAAGAGAAAATAGACTAAAATAGAATAACGGTTTGTCACCTCTGAGAAAATTATTCAAAAACATTGCCAAAGTTGCACGCACAAATTGAATGTCTGAAACAAATACCATACAACGTATTAGTATAACTTACGAACGAATTTTTAGACATTTTATGACCAGATGATTTTCAAGGGTGACAGCGTGTCAATGAGCGGTGTATGAATGGTCGATTTTCTAATATTTCTTTTAAAATATATTTAAGTGTTCATTTTAAAATTATTACATTGAAAAAAGTACTATAATGAATTCAGATTTTATTATAATGGTTTCACTATCAGTAGAGCGATTGATAATCGAGATCATCATAAATAGGAGGAAACATAAATAGGAGTACATTAGAGGAACCATAATTTCCACTAACGCTTTTTTCCTCGTCATATTCCTACTTTATTATTATGGGGGTCATCCATTGCTCTACTGATGATGAACACTTATCTCAAAGTAATAACATGATAAGCATGGTAATTTGATCACATGACGCACTTAAGAAAAGCTTTTTTTTTTATTTTCTTACCCCCCAAAAATAAATCCAAAATGACCCCTATTTACACTATACTTCTAGTATTGGGTCAGCTAACACTGTATATGTATGAAATTTCAACTTTTTGGTCAAGTAGATTCAGACAAAATATGCTGTGACAGACAGACTTGTGAAATAGCAAAAATCTCTTCTTAAAACTGCGCACTGCGAACCGGACGTAGAATGAACCTAATTTAAATAATCGACAGTTAACATTTTCACCGTAGACATTACGGGATACCTGTCAATACATAGTCGACACAATGTGAAGCCAACAGACAGTCATTTACATCAGCAAATCAGCTGTAACTCGACAGCAACATTTAATGCGTGTTTGCATATGCTTCCTTTCAACAACTTCGTCCAATCCATCTTCATGAATGTCCGGTAAAGATCTATAAAGACAAGTTTATAAATAAATGTTTGCTCTACCCATTACAAGAGTTTTCTTTTAAATTTTTTCTTCGTTAATCCAATCCATTCAATTATGAGAGTTTTTAGCCGCACGTTTACCGTTTTTCAAAAGTAAAAAAATATTTTTCCACAGTGAAAGTTGTTGAAATCTTCTTTGTCTATCCTTCCTGAATTTATTAATATTTTTGTTGCTTCTTTATAATATATGGAATAGGGATTCTAACCGCGTTACCTCCCATGACGTATTTTATTTTCCGGTCGGAATGAGACGTTTTCGCGCCGAAAAAATTACCGATGTCATTCTGTGTTGATTCCGTAATCCCACCATAAAATAGGAACAATTTATCTTGCTTTGTTACGATTTTAGTTGTAGTTTTGACCATTGAATTAAAATTTTCCAAAAAAGAATGATTCCGTAGGTATAATATATTTTTTAGATAAAAATTTATATACGGTATTTCTCATATTTTCGACTATCGCGCAAAAAATCGGGTGTTTTGTCGTTCCGTTAGTACGCGAAGAAAATGCAAACAAACACTTTCGAATTTAAAACGTTAATTAGGATTTACTTTTAAACATCTTTCAGATGAACAATTTGCACTAGTATCTTTTCTTAGTCGTGTTTTTTATTTAATGATTGACGGTGAGAGTTATAAGAGTTGTCAAAAAGGAATTTATTGATTGAACTCCCTTTTGACACCTGTCACCACCAGCTTTTCTCAAAATTTAAAAAAAATCGGCTTGGAAAATAACAATTTTCTATTTACTCTAGATATAGTTACTGTCAAATATTCAGTTCAAAACCAAAAACCAAGCTATCAGAGAAAGTTACTTAAATTGAAAGAAATTAAAAGAAAAAAAGTTACTTACTTGAATTTTACGAAATGAAATTTTTTTTAAAATAAACTAATATCTTTACTGTAAACGTCTGATGTCAACGCTGTACCATACGTAATCAAATACCTAAGGAGGTATTTTCTTGTATTTATGTTGAGCAGTGATGTAGTTAAATATTCCACCGTGGGACAAGAAAGACAAGGGGCTGTATGCAATAGAATGACTGTTCAAGGAAACTACTTGGAGAAAGTTAGTATCAAGACCGCATTTGTATCTTGTGTTTCTAATAAATGTATCTATGTATTTATTGTTCGGTGACACGGATTACAATATCTATGCTATTACAAAATTGTAACAGAGAAGGCTATATATGGAAGCTCTTATTGGGTTTATTGTAATAGAACCTGTAATATATTTCAAAAAGTTTTTTTCTGTATGTAGTATATTTTCATTTATGTTCGGACGTTTGGCTTAAATGCGTATCTTCACGCTGGTATTTTTAAGAATAGATATATTTCGAAACCCTTTTATATATAAAATATTTCGTTGAATCCCCAGAGAGTTCCAATGATGAATAAACATTTTTTATACATTTGCTATTAATACGGTCTTTATGACAGCGAAACTTGTACCATAATTTTGTATTTTACAGTACTAGGCCTTTTTACTTTACACCAATAACAATCGAGCATTCTGTTTGTGACGCATGCGTAAACCGCGAAAAGCAACCAGCTTGTGCCCTTAGTTTCCTCCATTATTACATTTTAAATATTATTTTAATGTATATTTAATGTGTATTAATGTATTGAAAAACGTCGTATGATGCTCGTACTGAGTAAGCTGGCTATTATAGTCTTCGGATTCTTCTCGTGCCTATAAACACCTCGACTATAATATCCAGTTCACCGTACTTGCATCGTAATGTACTATTCTGTATGGCTCAACAGATGGCAGTCGTTAACATCCAGCAACCCGCACTGGAGCAGCATGGTGGATTAAGCTTAAAGCACCTTCATCCAGACGGGAGACCTAAGCCCCTGCAGTGGAGCGTAATGGACTGATATGGATGGGATATGGAATAAAAAATTCTAAATATTCACGAGAATTATCTTATCAGACTGATGTTATGATGTGTATTTTCAAATGCAGTAAAATGACTATTAGTGATAAAAAAATAACGATTGCAAAACGAAAAATGTAAAAAACGACTAACATATTATGTACCTACACACGAATACAAATTTACAGGGTTTTTTTCTCAAATATTGTACTGACCGAGAATCGAACCTAAAATAATCGAGATCGCGTGTAAAATAGTCGTTAAAATCGAATACAGGTTAACGGCATTGCGAAAAGACAATATCTTTGTATCGGCTAAGAGTGTAAACGAGTTTGACGGTTTGAAATCGTGTTTTTAAATCGGAATCGATTCGCATTCCATATGAATATCGTTTGTATGTAAATTGTAAAATTTATATAAAAATTTAAGTTTTTATTTTGTGAAAAACAAAAGCGCCGTCAAGCTCTAAAACGAATTTTCACGTGTATAGTGCGTTCATTTTATTTAAGAAAAGCAGACCTCAAGGTTTTTTTTAATGTTTTACTATTACCCTAAAATCCTAATACTAAAATTCATGACGTCACACAGTGTGTAATTACACCCAAAAAATTACATTCTCGTTTTCGGCCACAAGTCGACGGTTAATGCAAGAGTAAACTCTTGAATATCAATTTTGTTTAATTGAAGAATAATTGGATTTCAAAGTAGGCCAATTTTGTTGGCGAAAATCAGAAACTAATTTATAAGCCAAAAAATACTATATATTCAGAATTGAAGGGGTGAGTGTAAAAAGGTGTTATCTGAGAAAAAAAAATTACTTTTTGCATCGAATTAGATTTTAAATGATCATAAATCGACTGAGCAAATTAAGATTCGTGTCAAAAATAAAGACCTAATAGTAAAGGTATTAATTGACAAATATCCATACATTTCAGGCTTGCAAATGTGGTAGGAGCAACATAAAAACATTCATAACTCATTTTGAACTTTTTGTTAGTTAACACCTTTGTCCACTTAACCCTTCAATTTATAATCGTTAGACAAGAACAGCGCAACCACAGAAAGTTTTTCTGAGTCTCCTGTAGTAAAGGAAATGTAACTATCGATATTTCTCCGAATTTCTATTTTTTTTTTCGGAATTCTGCCTTATTGGCATTTTCATATTTATTTAGACGTCATTATGAGCACGAAAAAAAATCACTTAGATCGTTCAAAACCACAAAAATCATTCAGGGATTTGTCCGGACAAATAGACAGACAGACACTACGGTTTTATATATATAGAAGTTATATTTTAGAAAATATTTTATATAATGCATAAACACCACCCCGCAAATTTTAAACATATCCCAGGCAGAGCTAAATTGCCTTTCAAGAAGTGAAATTTTGTACACCTACTATCTATTTCTAATACGTATCGTATAGTTAATTAATATCCACTTAAATTTTAATTAACAGTGTCTGCACTTGTTACGATTCGACATCTCAATAAGGTAAGCAATAAAGAAAGTTCCGTATTGGGTAATATACTCTTGTTATTTCATTCATACTAAATACCCACTCGAAGAAAAAAATTGAGTAATGGCCGATCCACTTATCCGATTTCTTACAATGACCAATCTTTAAATACGTTTATATTAGACAAAAAGCTTCGTCAGTGCAAATTAATTGATTTTGATATCGAACTCATAGTTTTTACGATTGATATTTTTTGATGATTTGACGACCGCTTGGCCTAGTGGGTAGCGACCCTGCCTACGAAGCTAAGGGTCCCTGGTTCGAATATTAGCTCGGGTCAGTATTTATATGATGAATATTGATATTGGTACCGGGTCTTGGTTGTTGTATGTACGTGGTGGTGGTGTCTTCGCTTTCGTACCCAAAACACAAGTTAATACTTAGTTTGGGTCTTAAACGTTGTTGTGATGTATACGTTATTATTATTATTATTTAAGGAAATGTTATCTAATAATTTTGTTCCATCTTAAAATTGACGACAGCTGAAGCATCAAGATGGGGGTCGTCTCATCTTCACTTCACTTCACTTCATCAGCCCATTTTTACCGCACTGCAGGGGCTTAGGCCTCCCCCAGGGTCAGGAGGGGGGGTGGGAGCTTAAATCCACCACGCTGCTCCACTGCGGGTTGGGCATTGTAACGACCGTCATCTATTGACAGCGTCCGGGACCGACTGCTTAACGTGCTCTCCGAGGCACGAAGTCAGTGATAGTTAAAGTCAGTGATAGAAAAACTCATTGGTACACGCCCAAATTCGAACCATGGCCTTATGGGGCCTTATAAATTTGAGACAGGTTCGTTGCGCTTTGCGCTAACACGACACATCATATCGTCTCATACTTCGAAACAATCTAAAATAGGATCGTATGACACTGTCATTAAATTTTTTTCTAAATTACTCATGAAAATGTAATTTCAGAATTTCAGTTTTTCCAGTACGATTTTCACATGTACGGCAAAGGTAGGTCTACACTTTGGCCAATGAATCATGATTCTAATTGACAGTTTTTTTTTTTATGTAATAATATTACTGAAACGTAAAGGTATATAACACAGTCAATCAGGGTCACGATTCATTCATCATCATCATCATCATCATCATCAGCCCATTTTTACCCCACTGCAGGGGCTTAGGCCTCCCACAGGGTGAGGAGGGGGGCTTGGAGCTTAAGTCCACCACGCTGCTCCACTGCGGGTTGGGAACTGTAACGACCGCCATCTATTGACAACGTCCGGGACCGACTGCTTAACACGATTCATTGGCCAGATTAAATTCTACTTCACATGAATACGACAAAACATCAAGGGGTGTATGTTGGGATAAGACGTATATTTTTTAGCTATCATTTATGTGGTATCACTACGTACATCCGTGCTTAAAATAAACGGTTTTTCACATATGATTATCTACGAGTTTTTTCTTACTAGGTACTTTGCTCTTAAAATAGCAGTTGATGATACATACCATATAATATTTTTTAATTCATTATTTCGTCTATCATCCGTTATTGAGTTGCAGACGTTTAGACTAAAATACAAACAAACAGTCAAAAATTTAGTAATTTTAGGGATGACTAATTAAACCTGATTTCGACAGTTATTTCACGCCATTGAACAATATTTTACTAGAAATTGTTTTTTTATTGTTTTACTACATATAGTTGCGAAGAGTAATTAGCTATGAGTTTAAAAAAATAAAGTCCAAAATGCACATGTGAATGTACCCGCATAACAGCTTCCTCGGATAGATCGGAAGAGTGTGTCAAATGAGATGAAATTTGCGTGTGCCGGCGTCATTTGTAGCCCGAGGTGCACATTAAGATGGTACTTTCGCTGATAGTTACGTGCTATACTCGTTCTTTTGTCGTAAAAGATCTGTATCTAGTTAGTCTATGGAATTAAGTATATATTGGTGATTGGGAATTTAGATTTTATCAAAAATAACTGTGGAATGAAACAACGAGATGTACAGAAAGACGGAATGTTTTATCTGATTTCACCTGGTTTCGTAGAAAAATGGTATCGAATTTACTACAAAAAATTACTTTCAGTTATTTGTTTACAACCAATGTGTGATAAATATGAAACTTTGTAAATAAATTAAAATATATACTATTATCTATAAACGGAGTCACATTGTGCATATTACGGTTAATTTGATTAATTGAAAATTATTAATAATTACCGGTAATTATTAATAATTTTCAATTAATCATAAAAACTAACGTCGAACCATACAAATCCTAGAAACCAACACACGTAGTTAAGGTAATAAATTTACTATATTGACTGGTAATTATTAAGAATTTTTATATATTCATGGTGAATTTAATAAATAACCCGTAAACCACACGAGCAAATAAATGGAAGAGAGAAAATGCTTAATACAACTCTGTTGTGATAGGCACGCTGTGCGGCCAGGCTGTTTATTTCATGTAAACTTTTTATTTCTTTTAGAATTTAATTTTACTTTGACCGATTTATTTTTAAAACTTTGTTGTATTTTATATGTATGAAGAAATGTAATTATATTCCTAATTTTCTTTAAATAAAGTATCGTGTGATACAAATTACGAAGTTTTTTTACTTTCTAAACTTCACTAGTAATATCGATTTAACTTGCGTTTGCTAACATTTTTGATCTAAATAAAGGAGCGGAAATAGTCAAATTTCTGTTGTCATACCTATTGTTCAATTAATAATAGAAAACACAAACAAATAAAAAAATGTGAATCGAGTTCCTTCATTTGGTTATTATTCAAAAAATCAAACATTTCTGTTTTGGCACATCAAATCTGTCGCTTGTTTCTTGATTAAAATCAGTGATGGGGAACTGTAGTAAACGCAGAAATGTGTAATGTCTGTGTTGCCAGAGTTACAGCATAGAATGTATTCAAGTGACAACAAACGGATTTTTTTTAGAGAGCCATTTCATCTTTTGCAGACACTTTACGATTCATTTACACACTGTCCATCAAACGTTTAAGAATCAATGGATTGTCCAAATGCAGATCAAAATCGACTCAGTCACGATTCGATGCTATCTCGATATTCAATTCGATTCCACTGACTATATAAAGTCGTGGCATTGACACACCCTATTGATCTTATGGGCTAATATCAGCAGGTGTGTATGTCTTCACTGCTCCCAGACTTGCTTGATTTTGCCAATTAGAAATTAATAAATTTTTATTTATTATCGAGTCACTGTAATCATCATCATCATCAGCCCGTGTCTCTCCACTACAGGATATAGGCCTCTCCCAAGGCTCGCCACCACACAAGGTCCTCTGCCTTTCGCATCCAACTGCCCCCGGTATGGTGCTTCAGGTCATCTGTCCACTTGGCCAGGTGGCGTCCAACGTTTCGCTTTCCGGTACGTGGCCTCCATTCGAGAACTCGTCTACCCCATCGGTTATCAGTTCTACGGCAAATTTGACCGGCCCATTGCCACTTCAGCTGGCTGATCGCTTCGGCTATGTCGACAACTTAAGTTCTTTGACGGATTTCAGTGATTCTGATTTTATCCATCAAAGAAACACCGAGCATAGCCCGCTCCGTAGCACGCTGAGCGACTTTAAATTTGTGGATCAGTCCTGCCGTGAGAGTCCATGTTTAGGCACCGTACGTCATTGTAGGTAGGACACTGTAATCGATTATGACTTATTACTTCCTTTCGTCGATGTCATTGGTTGGTAAAATATGTTTTTTTTTTTGTGTTTAATTAGTTCGTACTTTTCCACAGTAATTCTGAGAGAGGAGAGATCATATCGTTGGCCTAGCAAGTTGAAATCTGAACCCATTCACCGGTGTTTATTTGTTTGAGTCGGATTCGGGTTCCTTACTGTATATTTAAAACTGTTTTGATCTTTTATCGCTACTCACAAAATGACCGGAAAACCCATGTGTGAATTAAATTATTAAAAATATTTTCTCAATGTGTTTTATTTTCTTTTTACATTTTATTATCAAAAGTAATTTACTAAATTATTTACTTCATGGTAACCTGAATTTACACGAAGCTTTTTATTATGTGATCATATTAATAGAAATAAGGTTTGGCGAATAATAATAATAAAAAAGGAAAAATCCGTATGATTTTCCATTAAAATAACAACTATTTATAGTTGTTATATTGTTTCTGTGGCACACGTGGTTGACGGTGGAGACATGTCGTTGGCACAGCAATAATGTAAACGTGGTCATTTGATCTGGATATCGTGCGCAACTCCACCATATCGTTCTGTTTTACTAGCTGTATATAAGCTGTATAAATGACATGCACTAACTATATTTTTAGGAAAGATGTCCCTTGTAGATGAACTTTATCCACTAACCCGTACCGAAGCAGCGTGGTGGAATAAGCTCCAAGCACCCTCATCCCGCAGTGAGGCCTAAGTCACTGCAGTAGGACATAATGGGCTGATATCGTATGGCGGAACTTTATAAAAGTTTTCTGTACAATATGCAAATAAATCAGCCTACTGTCTGGTCAAACTGAAATGACACAAAACATGCAAGTGTATTTTGTTAAAATGTAATAAATAATAAATATTATTCTTTGGCAATAATTTCGTCAATACACACTCTTTTTCAGTATTTGTTCCAAACTCACGAAACATGTTCGTGTCACGGTGCAATAACAATCGATACCTACGCACTTTCACTATCGGACCAGCAGCGCCGAGTGCGCGAGCCTCGTCCCAGTTTCCCATGCTCGAAAAGTGCGACAGCCAAAAAATCTGTTTACACTCCCTTATGTGGTAGTGAAAGGTGGCTTCTTTGTTTAACCTCTCTACCTTTTGTGCGTCTGATAGAAATATCGACGCCAATCTAAACTGTCTCGGCCTATCTATGGAGGTTGTATTGTACTGTTCGTGACGCGAGGTTTAGGCGTAAATCTTGATAACGATAGTTATTAGGGTGTGAATGTGAAATTTTGACTCGTTTGTACGTTTTTGTTTGATATTTAGTTGTAGATGTGTATTTTTTTAAGGTTCGGAAATAATCATTTATTTAAAATGGATTATCATATCGAAGGGCAAAAATTTACTACTACCAAACTTGTAATATCTTTACTAATATTATAAACGCGAAAGTTTGTATGTACGGATGTTTGTTACACTTTCACGCAAAAACTACTGAATGGATTTTGATGAAGCTTTACAGTAATATATACTATGTATCAGAATGACAAATAGGCTATAATTTATAAAGATACTAGCTTCCCGCTCGCGGCGCCACTCTCGTGGACTACACAGTTGTACCGCGACCGCTATAATTTTTTGCATAGATATAGTTTATCAGCTGAAGAGTGTCATAGGGTATTTTTATCCCGGGAAAAGGGTCCCGGTACAACTGTGTAGTCAACACGAGGTGCAAAATAATAGGAGCCCCCTGAAATAACGAACACACCGGAGTAATCACTTTTGAGTGGTGGTAAATTGACGAAATTAATGAAGTTTCTCTCTTTTTTCAGGCTCAAATTAATACAAAGTATCGAAAATTATTGATATCTGGAGGATTTTATAACACAGCTTACAATGATTTATAAATATTGTTTAGTTATAAAACGAATTTGACGACCGCTTAGCCTAGTGGATAGTGACCCTGCCTACAAAGATGGAGGTCCCGGGTACGAATCCCAGGTCGGGTCAGTATTTATATGATGAATATTGATACTGGTACCAGGTCTTGGTTGTTATATATGTATGTGGTGTCTTCGCTTGGTACCCAAAACACAAGCTAATGCTTAGTTTGGGGCCTAGACGTTGTGATGTATACGTTATTATTATTATTATTATTAATTACATTCAGAATGTAACTGTCATGCTAAGCGGCCCGTTATAATGGTGACAATGATATAGGACCTAGGTACTGTGCATTATACAAGGTTCCCGTGAGGTAAGTACTCGAAGAACTTTTCCCAGCGATCACAGATATAAATATAAGAAATAAGTATATATAAAAAATTTCGGGATTCCGTATTTTCGTTAAAAAAAATATTTTAGGTATTTCTTTTTTTACAGCTCTAGAGACGTCTAGAGTCCAAATCTTCTTAAGCTTCATAACACGAACACGAAGAAAAAAAGATATTTTACATTTTGGTAGTATGTTAGGAAAGGAAATTACGGAGTGAACCAAAAATACTGTGTAAACCGTTTTGCTACACACTATAGCAACTTACGTGTAAAATGGCAACGTCACTCATTATTCGACCACTCTACGTGATAAAAAGTCGTAATTAAAATATTTACTTTTTATTTAATATCTGCAAAAAATACAGAATGAATGACAGGAAATATAATCTGACATTATTTGCTTCTAATAGTGAAGCTTCTGCTGAAATGTTTCGGGAATCTTGTATAAGCATTTCGATCTGATTGCATTTGATAACACGTGTGCTACACATACACAAGGATTTTAAAAAAACTGGTCAAACGCGAGTCGGACTTGCACACGAAGGGTTCCGTAGCACAGTGCAATATAAAGAAACACATTTCTGTATCGCGACGCCCTTTAATTTTTAACTTTATTTTAATTTTATTATTTGTTGTTATAGCGGCATAGTAATATACACTCCGTGAAAATTTCAAGTGTCTATCTATTACAGTTTAGACCAGGGGTCGGCAACCCGCGGCTCGCGAGCCGCATGCGGCTTTTTCGGTGCAAAATTGCGGCTCTGCAGTTCTACTAATTAATTATTAATATTTTTAATATCAAAACAATTAAAAATCGTGCAACCGATCCATTAGTGAGTACCATGCCTATCTCTCAGCCACTCAAGCGTCTTACGAGAAACTTACAACAGATACACCAGCTAATTAGACGAAGAGTGGTTAGACGGTAGGAGCTGATGAGTGCTTCTAGTCAATTCCTACTTCTATGACTTCCTACTTCTTTGTGTTCTGATTTTCGTGTTATACTATCTCCCCCCCCCCCTTCCTGAACAAATTGCAACCATATTGTATTATCAACTTGCGCCATATGTACATCATACCTAACATGACTCGGTGTAACCTTCACAGTCCTTGCACGTGTGAACTGGATACGCACCTACAGCCTGCCTTGCGACTAACTAGAATAGATCTTGCATTAATTGTTACTTTGTGACCAAGTATTTTATTATATATTGTGGCACTAAATATTTTTCTAGGGTAATAAGTACACTAATTAAATAGAAATCTACAGACAAGTAAAAAAGTACCTACTTAGGATCTCAATGTCTGAACTATGTACTTAAATATGATAGTCAAATATAATTGTATACGTTTTTATAAAATATCACAGACAAGTCAACCTTATAGACCACGCTTTGACAGGGAGTAGCACTCGCCAAGGCTATGTAGTGGCACTACATAACTACGTCACTAGTGAGCCGTCAGTTGGAAGCACGTCGTAAGCCATTAAATTGTCAATTTTGAACGAGCCAATGAAAACTAGCCGACTTCTCCCCGCACCCCGCCACTTTTTGGCGATTTCGTTTTCGTACTGACGTTTATTAAAGCGTGGTCTAAAGGTTGACTGGTCTGTGTAAAATATACATAAAAAATCAATTAAAACAATGTTTACTAAAATATATGACGATCAAGGGTACACAGACGCTCCATTCGCTCAAACGGCGACACGAGTACCTACCTACGGCTTTAAATCGTGTCATTTCGTGTGAGTCCGAGAAAACAATAAAGTGCGTAAAAAGTATACTTATCCTAAGCTGAGATTTTAAAAGTTCATCTAATCAGCTTGCGTTTAGGGTGCATCAATAAAATACCTGGAACAGGTTCGCTGCGCTTGGGCTATCACGACAGCCAAGGCCATGTGACCGTGGTTCGAATCCGGGCGTGTACCAATGAGTTTTTTCTAACTTAAGTACATTGACTATCACTGACTCCGTGCCTCGGAGAGAAGTTAAGCAGTCGGTCCCGGTTGTTGTTAATAGATGGCGGTCGTTACAATCCGCCAATCCACATTGGAGCAACGTGGTGGATTCAAGCTCCAAGTTCCCTCATCTTGAGGGGAGGCCTAAGCCCCTGTAGTGAGGTATAAAAAAGGGCTGATGGATGGATGGATGGATGAAATAAAATACCTAGTGAGTGATCACGCTTCGCCGTTTGTATGATAAGCGCAATCTTAAGCCTCATTGTTCTTTTTTCTATATAAGTAGGTATGCCCTTAAGTAGCTAGCCGGTAACTCCCCATACAAACTATTAAGGACGATCATTTATTATTATAAACTAAGCTGGTTATCCATTTATCTCCTATATAAATGGGTTACGTTTTGAAAACCGTGGGTTTTTAAATAACGTTTTTGTAGCACAATTTTTAGAAGAACATTGACTCGCGTCACAATTTGAACGAACGGAGTGCGTACCCTTACCATACGCCATCAGCTTATTAATGCCCCACTGAGGCTTATGCCTCCCCTAGGGATGAGGAGGCTTGGAGCTTAATCTACCACGCTGCTCAGCGCAGGCTGGTGGACTTTGACGATGCCATCTATTGATGACAACCGGGACCGACGACATAACATGCTCTTCGGGTACAGTCAGTGATAGTTATGTATATAAGTAAAAAAAACTCATTGGCAAACTTACATGCTTTGGGATTCGAACCACGACCTTCTAAACAAGAAGCGAGCTCACTACCACTCGGCTATCACAACATATACCCTTAAAGGCGTACCCTTAAAAGATGATTAATATAACGAGCAGGGGTAAAAAGTATGTTGAGGTGGTTTGGTCATTTTAAAAGGATGACATTAGTGAAATGAAAAAATATGTGTTGGTATAATACCTTCTATTCGGTAAGGAGTTTACTAGAAAAACGTATTTTGACCAAATTGGTACTTTTTTCAAGAAGAACCTATAAGCATAAAACCGTTGATGCTAACAAAGTAACTAAAACCCATTAAATTAAGATTTAAAAAATCATTGATTGATGCTAAGTTTAATACCTATAACACAAGCGTAACACTTGCTTACTTTTGGACTAGATGGCGCTGTGTGGGATGTCCTTGGTATATTATTATCGTAACTTTCCCGTGTCTTACAGGAAAAGCAACAAATCACTTTCGTCGTGCATTTGCATATCCTCTGCGAAGTATCAAATAGGTAGTGATATCAGGGCAGGGGTGGCAATTACAGGTTATATTTCACATTGATTTAGAGCCCTTGCGACATCGTCGACGTCCTCGACTGGAACAGGTTCTGTCGTTCAGTACATTGACTCTCTCAAGATAATGATCGATTGAAAATTTTCATGTTAAATTGTTTTTCATATAATACATTTTCTGTAATATTTGTAAATATGTGAAAAAACTTAAAAATGGCCCGAAGATCTAAATTTTCAAACTTTCGTGGTAACGTATTATTTGAACAGATAGAGAATAATTTTAACAAATAATCGTATATGTTACGGGTCATGCTAGAAGACTGAGTAAACCTAATTTTACCCGGCTTTAGTTACAATTACCCAAGATTTTTGGGTAATGTCCGAATAATAATTGAAATAAATTTTAATTCGGGTTTTACCCATAATTACCTAGGTCTATCCAATGCTGGCTTGTAATGTTAGATGTTGCGTCAAGAATTATTGTCTGTGAAAACGTTGAATTGTTTTTAATATACTAACGAATAGTATTTGGAAACAATTAATTCTGTTAAAAGTGCAAACGAAGCCAAATTGAAAAGTACTTTATAATACCGGCGATTGAAGTAATATGATTTGCTCTAATTTTTAAAAATTGTCAATACCTTATCATACACATACGTGTAATTTAAAAAAATTAGGTATACATTTCCCTCTGATCGATTCTGAGTTTTTTGTTTCGTATTCTAAAAGGCGAAGTTCTAAAAACTATATGTGGCCCATTCTAATACAGCGTGCGTAATATTAGTAATGTAGAATCCAAACAAGACATATTGACTCCAAAATCGAATTTCGGCGTTCCTGCATATTACGTTTCGATGGTGGAGTTTGTGTTTCTTCTTCTTCACTTCATCAGCCCATATTTACCCCACTGCAGGGGCTTAGGCCTCCCCCGGGGTGAGGGGGGCTTGGAGCTTAAATGCACCACGATGCTCCACTGCGGGTTGGGGACTGTAACGACCGCCATCTATTGACAGCGTCCGGGACCGACTGCTTAACGTGCTCTCCGAGGCACGGAGTCAGTGATAGTTATGTACTTAAGTTAGAAAAAGTCATTGGTACACGGTGGGTTTGTGTTTCTAGTGTAACATTTATTTTAATAGTGTTCTGCATAACAATCCCGTTTGTATGTTGGTCTCTCTGCGTAGATTAATTTTGTATCCTATACAAATAAATAAAATTAACTATGACGATATCGAATGAATGACATTTTTTTATTTATTTGCACTTAACTAAACCCAAACTCGCGTTTTTTTAATTGTTATCTGTCTGTCTGTTTGGTTATCTATGCTAATCTCCGACATTACTGAATCAGGTTCGACGGGACTTTCACTGACAGAGGACGTCGTAGAAAATATTATATGCTACTTTTTATTATGAAACTATTTGTTCCTGCGTAAACCTGAAAATTATGAAAACCACGAAAACGAATGTAGTGGGCGTTCACTACATTAATGAAATATTCTATGGTAGTAGATTTTTGAAACTGACTACTGACTGACTGACAACTAACTAATTACTTGATTACGAGACTTTCTGGCTTTGGAAGAAACAACCCTCGAAACGTACGAGTAGGTACAACGAACTGCGCATTTCTTTCTGTCTTATTTCTTTCTTATTCTGTCGGTTTAAGATGAGGTCTATCTGTATGTCGTGTATGTCTGTACGACAGACACTTTCGTATGTATAACGCGCCTATAATGTATTAAAATTAACCTGGGGTGCCCAATTTGCAGAAACTCTCGGTGTTGTTTTAAGATGAATTTAAGATTTAAATAGAACACACAAATCGTTAATGACTGTACCTACCAACTCCGTCACCAGTGGGCGTCGATAATCTAGTTTCGACTCGTTAGAAATGGCATCACTTGCAGGACCACTCAGAAAAAACATACTATTTGTATATTCATTGAATACTTTCATAAATCGTCTTTTTTTTTAAATTTATATACACTCACGGATGAAATTAAGCGCCTACTTTTTTTTTGTTTACATGCAAAATGATGATTAATAATTTTCCGTTCATAAACTAATAATGCAAGAGGTAAACTAACAATCAGTTAAAGAAATTAATGGCTAAAATAAAATTCAAATTGAATCTAAAATTGTTTAAGAATTATCGAAATAAAAAAAAAATCTGTGAGTGCTTATATATGTTTTTGCGCTATTAAAATTATTTGGATATAATTCAATTTAAGTATTTGTTGCAGATCTGTCTGTACATCTACAGATCTGCAGTTCTGTCAGACTAAATCCACATATTGTTTCATTTACTTATAATAATCAAAGATAATAATTAAAAAATCCTATTTAATTTCAAAAAGTAGAGAATTAAATTAAGCAATGAGGAACGTATTCATTACATTACATTACACAATTTTATTATAACCCATTAAGAAATTTCAAATAACTCAAGTACCCTGAGACACCCCTATAAAAAATTGTTTTACGATCCCACTTGTTCTTATTTGTTACTGGTTTGAGATTTAATTTTCAAGTATTTATTTGTCTAAATTTGGCCAAATTAGTTTGCTATGTGTAAAAACAATTATCCGCAAAATTACATATTTTCTCACCAACAGATATTACTAGAGACGTATTTCAAATGACCCAGAAAACTATAATTAATAAAATACTAATTCAAATTATTTCATTGATTTAAAGTACAAAAAATGCGTAATAACATCGCGGTTTACCTAAACCTTGAGTGTTTTTTATGAGCTTACGCATCTTGGGTCAAGGCGCTTCGTATTTGGAAGATTACAAAAATTATTTCCTTTTTATTTGTGTCCAGGCCTATTTTATCAGTATAAAATTAATAATATAATAAATACGCTAAAGTTAATATATATATAACAATAATTAGCCACGGGCGTTCCGCATCAATATATTCTTACGAGACAAGAATAATGCATAAGGGAGGCTTCCACTTTCGTTAAATTACGAATTAATATGTAAACTGAAGATACAAATACATGTTATTCAGTACACATATTAATTTCGTTAAATTGACTTAAATTGACTACAACTTTCACATAAATCGTGAAAGATGTAGTTTGTTTTGTCTACAAAAGCTAGGCAATTTAAACAAATAATTAAAATGTATTTTAGAAAATAATATCGTACGTTGGCACATATTATGATGTAGGTACTCGAAAAGTTTAAACGGCTATTCATAAATACAGAAACATTGAGATAAAAAATAAATTTCATGAATTAAAAATCATTTTGGAGACAGTTTTTTAACAAAGAGATTGCGCGCTCGATAAATTGAAAATTGAGACGCATTTTAGTTACCATACAAAGACTAGCGCCGGCGCCAGAAAATTCCCACACTTAAATAGGATTATAATCATTTAATAAAATATTCGAGGATAGAATGTTCGAGATGCCTGCTAGTGAGGGAATTTATGAGGGTATAATAAGGACGACGACGCGACGTCAGACAGTCAGTATACTAATAAGTCAAGTGTACTAACCAGTTACTAACAGTTTGTGATTTTGTTTTATAATGAAATAAAATCCAATGAAATAAGTGTTTTTGTGCATCATGTGTATCTGAACCGATAGCTCGTTACAATATTAATATATCACAATGATTGAATTTATGGGTCGTAAAAGTGTAATTTCCAATTCAAACTCTAACTCAAAAGTTTCTTTTCGTGACATCTTTACAAGTCACCACTTCTGAATTGTCAAAGCTATTATGAACGTTAACTTTACAACATGCACGTTTGAGTGAAAGTGTATCGTACCAGGATATCGTAGACAAACTCTACAATAATATTATTTTTCATGTTTATATAATTTCAACAAATAAATATTGGTTGAATTAAAAACACAAGTTTGTTAAAATATAAATATTTCAATATTTTTTATTCAAATAAAATTAACGTAAAATACTTCGCTTGAGTGTATGCTAAAACGAAATAAAAATGAGTAATTATTGCAACTTAGATTTAAACAGGACGAACCGTTTAAATATTTTGAAAGCTTCAGAAAATTATTATCTCAATGAAGCAATAAATCACAGGCACATAGTATTATTTAATATAGAATATCACTTACCAAGGCCACATATGAGGTAGGTAGGTGGCGGTTTTAAAACGGAACGCGCGTATGCTCCACGCACGGTTTCCAACGCGCGTGCAGCACCGGCGATCAAAAGTACGCCGGGGGCGACATAACCGGCGTACTTTAGCTCTGTGGTGGCGGCTGCCAGGGCGCCCGCCCACCAACATTTCGCGTTGGCTGCGAGGAAGCTCTGTGAAAAAAATAAACTAAATTAATTTCAATTTTGGAATATTAAGACAAGTTATACGGACACGACACGCTTCACTTTCTTTGAGGAAAGAATTAAGAAAATTACGAAAATTCGGGAAAGAAAGTTTGAGAGACACAGTGGAATTTTGGACATAGATATGACATTGGTTTCGTACGCATTTTCGGTCGTGGCGTGAACTTGTCACAAAATGTCGAAATTAGATTTCGCCCCAAGCAGCATATATTATGATACTTTAAAAAACCTTCGAAATTATCAAAAACATATAATTTGTTATATTTTGGGATATCCGATAATTTAGTTACAGTTACACAACTCCACAGACAACACCACAATGGATGGTCGGTCTCTTACAATCCCGCGACCCATCTGAGCGTTGGACGCCCCCGGCCAGGTGGACAGATGACCTGAAGCACCATACCGGGGGTAGTTGGATGCGAAAGGCGGAAGACCATGTGTAGTGGCGAGCCTTGAGAGAGGCTTATGTCCTGCAGTGGAGAGACACGGGCTGATGATGATGATGATGAGTTTGCGAGATGCGACTAGTTATCATAAATTATAGATAATTGCTTTTCTCTTGTTCACGGCTGTGGATCTAATTCAAAAGCTGAGTCATTTTCTATTAGTTAGTGAGCAACAAAGATATTATTCTGTCCATCGAACAACGTTAGCAAACAGGAACAGAGCATAACAAACTGCGACCGAGTCGTAGTCTGACTCCGGTGTCGTAGTTCATTTGGACTCGTTCGGTGTCGTTGATCGGCACACCTCGCTCCAAGACACGCGCGCTGTCTAGTCTTGCATGAAAGTTCAAAGGCCAGTAGCAGCCAAGACGCAGCAAGGACGACCATTTTTTTAAACTCTATATTTAATTAATAAATCATTCAACAGGAATAGGTCTTTCGGATGTCGCAAGAGTGCTTTATTGCAGGGCATTTAAATTGCAGTGTTGCAACTACGGCCACACCCACCCAAATGTCAGGGCAGAATTCGTTATGTAAGTCAAGGACGTGTGAAAGAAAATACAGGTGCACACTGTAATAGTATTTATTAATGGAAATTACATTATACCTATGTATGGGAACACTCTCAGCTGACAATAGTATAGTGAACGAATATTATGGTGTTGTACAATGTATAATGGGAAATTATATAGTGTTTTGACATTTGGTCATGTTTTTCAGATGATACGACAAAAAAAACTCAGAAGAAAGGCATTTCGAAAATATCTAAAGAAAAACATAGTTTTTTAGGGGTAAAAATGTTGTTTGAAAGATCAGTTTTTTTTTTAACATTTCTTATTGAATTATGTCAAAAGTGGTGACATAAATGGATTCGCAAAGGTCGATTCTATGAGTAGGAAATATTTTTTTTTAATTTGGATGACTTTTTTTAAAATGACTCTAGAATTTGGGCATATATGGATTTTTGATACCTGTAAATATATTTGTATGCGTTGCATGTGAAAAAGATAGTTTTGGAGAGTAGGTACTGTTTAGATTATTCATGATGCCTTTGAGATGTTTTTTTTAAAGTTGCATAGATTTCGAAAAAAAGAAAAACATAATTTTTTGGTGTAAAAAATGCAGTTTGACATGGCAGCTTTCTGAACACTTTTAACATTAAAATTATCTTGGAAATGGTATGAGAGAACAAAAACCCAAAGAATGGAAAATGTATTATATACCCCTTGAACTTCCAGAGATATAGTACGTCAATCGAATTGTAGATTTTTCTTTATTTTAAATAGTTCCACTGGTACCTATATAATAGCATGATAGGGATTCTTGGTTTTAATTTGTGATTCAAAATGGTGAGTATTGGGTCGCTTACAAGTAAAATTGGATTTTTTCTCAGCCAGTTATTGACGTTTTCATCGAGATCAACAGATGGCAGTCGTTACAATCCACCAACCCGCACTGGAGCTGGGTAGTGGATTAAGCTCCAAGCGCCTTCACCCTAAGGGGAGGCTTAAGCCCCTACAATGGGGCATAATGGGCTGGTGGAATGGAATAATTGACGTTTTCATAGCTCAGACAGGATGATAGAAGCCTAACAAGTTTAAGAATGAAATTCTGAATGTCACACAATTCTAGTTTTACCTATATATTAATAATAAATTATTAAAATAAATAATAATATTTAAATTTGCGGACAAATTCAACTTCAGTCCGTAATAAAAGTCCATTATCGCGCGTCAATTTTCATAGTACCTTAAAGCTGTTAAGTCAACGCGTAATAAAATTTTAATCCACATAATTAAATTCGTTTTAGACGACAGTCTCGAGTGGTTCCGTACAAACTTTCTATACCTTAAGGCAGAACTCACATTCTAAAAAACATTGAATGTACATATGTGACTCACAAAAATTAAAAGTAGTTGGACACTATTTATATACTGGATGACGATCGATTCAAACTCGGGCTATTCGAACGTACACTTAGGTTGAATAGTATTTCAGAAATTGATTTATTGTAGGTATAGCAATAAATACCTTATCGATCTATATGGTTAACATGCAAAACCAGAGGACAATTTTAAAACACTTGCGCTTATTATTTCTATGAAATTATCAAGAACAAAAGTATCAAATGACGTTGCTCGGTGGCACTGGTGTACTAGATTAGATTAGATTAGATGACTACTTGGTTGTCAATGTTGTCTGTGTTGTTAGTTTCGGAGAGTATCTAAATCCGAAAAATACTCATTTTCAGTTGTATGACAATAGCAATGATATATCTTTAATATTTTTTAAATTGAAATATGCGTTTACGTAACATTCTGGCAGTGAGTAATAATAAAAACGTCAATACACGTTTATAAGTGTATGGAACCCTTAGTGTTCGAATCATACTCACACTTGGCCGCTTTCTTTCTGAATTCCCTTTTACATACTAATTTTATTTGATTACGTGGTGACCGTCTATTGCCCGCGGATTTTCAAAAATGCATAATACTTGATTTTAGTAAGGTGAAATTTTTAACACGTAGGTATTTACTGTAATTATCTTTGTTACTAAAATACAGCTCGCCGAATAAAATAAAAGAAAATAGACATTTTCATACTGTACGTTTTTGGCTTTATTTATTTATAAAGTTAAAAAAGAATTTACAAATGATTTTAATCTATTCAATACACCTTGAGTTTAATTGATTTAATTAACAATATAAACAAATTACAAATGTGACCTTATTTAAAATTTTGCCAATTATACTTGACCTGAAAAAATGTTAAGATCTTCGTGTGATCATGTACCAGGAATGTAGAGGTTTTTAACAACTCTAAAACTAGCATGCGGTCATATTGATGTCATGATTTAGCTATTCGTACATGACATTAGACTATGATATCATTTTAGAAAACCGGCTGGACGGGGTCACTCGAAAATTACATTAATACGTGACTCGTGACCGATGAAGCTTCAATTATGTTTGAAAACATAATAAGGGCGACACAAAACCGGTATTTTGTAAAAAAAATACACACAAGGAACAAACTAACCTCACTGCCAACACTGACATATAATTACTTCGCAAGGACACTGTCATACGAGTGGGTCTCGAAAGACGGTCCCACACGTTCTAACTTTCGAGATATCTACCATCCACCAACTTCAGATCCAATGGAATTTATGAGGTGATTACATGAGGCCAAATGACTATTGTGTATTAGGTACATACTAAATTATATCAAGTATTTGTTTAAATATGACTTATTTGTTTCAAAAAATTCAAAATGTGGTTGATTTAAAAAAAATTTGAAGTGGGTTAGTCGGGCTACTATTGCAACTGTTATTTCGTGAATTCGATTATTTCTAAGGTTTGTTGTGGGATCTCTTTGGATGGCACCCGGTTGATGTATATAGAAGGCTACGAAGTAATCCTCGATTTTCGCGTTCGTCGTTCAGCATTTTCACCATTCTCTTTTTGTCTTAAACGAAAGAGACGTGATCTCTCCGCTCCTAAAAGTAATTTTGGTAGTTGGCAAACTGGATTTAGCCTATTATTTTTAACTATATATGATCTTCTTACTTGTGGTAAAATTTTATCAATCAAATTTTTTTGTGACACAATACTGTTCACATTTTAATCTGTCGAATACAGTTTATTTCATTTAAGTCCAACCCAAAGATTTTATGCGAGTTAAACTGGGCGTTGCCCTCGCAAGACCTCATTTTCAGCGCTCCCTCCAGCGGTCTATCACGTCATCGTGGAAGGTAAAGAAAGGATCAAACTTGTAATTTTTATAGTCGTCAAATAGATCTTTACAACGATATAACTAGCGTTTTCATAACTTTTAAACTTTAAGAGAACGAAGCTTTCAAAACTACACGTTTTTCAAAACACTTTTTTTGCTGGAGTGGATGCTGGGATGACGAAGAAGACGGTCATCGAATTTATGTTAAAAAAAGTGGTGTTATAGAATGATAAATAAATCAAATACAAGCTGTCTGTACTAACGAGGTCCTATGGTACCCTAGCCTAGGACATACCTAAAAGTAACGTCACAGATCTACGCTAGAATTATTTTCAAATTCTGTACAATATATAACGGTTGGTACAGAATTCTGATTCCATTCCATTCCATCAACCCATTATACCCCACTGCAGGGGCTTAGGCCTCCCCCAGGGTGAGGGGGGCTTGGAGCTTAATTCACCACACTGCTCCAGTATGCGGGTAGATGGATTGTAACAACTGCCATCTACTAACAGCAACCGGGACGGACGGCTTAACGTACTCTCCGAGGCACGGAGTCAGTGACAGTCTTGTAGTTATGTCGATAGTTATGTGTCGTAGTATCAGACATCTGTTACGGAACGCAAATGTTCAAAGTGCATTAATTTCACTTAATCAACTCTATCACACAAGATCTATTCATCCATCCATCATATCCATCTATTCTGATTATAATTATACTTAAAATTTACAGTTAAAGTTTCATTGCCTGGTTGCGACTTTAAGTATTACTGAGAAGACATTAAAAACAATGACTAAGTTCCTTAGAAGCAGTAAAGGTAAATTTTAACAGTTTGTGTCGTTAACAGATGCAGTGCAAGCTTTCTTGGAATTAATGGCAAAGCATCGGTACATATGAATAATAAATATTTAAAAAATCATTTTCATAAATTAAAGTATTCTTTATTGAATTAACAACATTTTTTTTAAATAATTATAATTTAAATTCCCAACGAAAATATTTTACTCCGTACGTTATAGTTAAAATGCTTATTTAGAATAGTTAAGTAATATTTTTGGCCGATTTCTGTGTAATAATAATATTAAAATATTATACTATTTCGCCACACTATCGACCACAAATGATGTTCCTTAATAAAAGAATCCTAATATCTAAGATTTGCTGATAAAAAATAGGCTAACCTAACTAAATTGTTCTATTAAAATTTTATTAAATAATTTATAAAAAGTTTTGTGTAGGAACCAGATGAATATTATTTCTGTCACGATAAAATAACTACTTTAAAATACTGATTAAGAAATGTAGAAAAAACAAATACATATTGGTCTTGCTATAAATCATAAAATTACGAATTGACCAGAAGCTTTCTTCTACGTTTACCGTCTAACCACTCATACTCTATAGCTATGTGGTGCAAGATGGCGAGTTTCACTTCGAGTTTCAGAGCGCGAAGTCCCCGTGCGCCGGTCTTCAATCCCGTAAAATTGCGTAATGTCGCTTCGATACTGTGGAGTGACATTTATTACTCTATTAAAACCAAACGCTGCTGCATGAAATTACATGAAATGCATGTAATCGGTTTTTTCCGACTTTGTCAAACCAAATAGGCGCTATCCATCCATAATACACTAAAGACGTTTATAAATATTCCACGTATTGTCGGCTTAATCTAAACAAAAGTAAAAGATATCCATCTGGCCTTTACCAAATAAACATAGCAACAAAACTAGCTTATCGAGATCATACGATGGCATTCGTTTGAATAGCTCAAGTTCTAATAAGTTTTTAATAAGTATGGTTGATGTGTCATTGCTTTCTCGAAATCTCTAAAGGTAAAGATATGACATATCGGGTGTTCGGCTGAACGTTGTCCTAACTTATAAAGCATGAGAGCTTATCGAACTAAACAAAAAGTTTCAAGTGAGTAGATGGCGCAAACTAACGGTGACCGAGGAAAAACATGTTGAAGTTGAACTACGTTTAGCCGAACATCTCGTATATATAATATACCGCATGTTCGCCTGAACGTAGTCAAAACTTATAGTGCGTGTAGAGCTTACCAAACTAAACAAAAAAAATTTAAGTGAGCACAAGGAGCAAACTAACGGTTACCAAGAAAAACCTGATTAAAGTTTCTTCTTTTCATTTATCCCATTTTTTTTTAATTTTTTGTTCAGTTCTGTAGCTCTAACCGCTATATAAATTTGGACTACGTTCGGAACATTATACCTTTTTGAATAATGAGTGCCGATTTCATAATATATTTTCACTGAAAGTGCTATAGTTAAATCTTTAAATATGTAACGTCTAGATAAACCCTCGTAACACAATGTCAACAAAAATGACATGCCAACTTTTACATACTGAAATGTGTGACTCAATAGACCACATATTCCCTCTACACTATACATGTACAAACCATATCTGTGTGCATGAATTATAACCGAACAAATTAGGTGATACTTTTATCTACGTTTTTGACGCCGAGGACTCTCCATCCAGACATAACATGTATTTATAATCAACGAATTAAATATTTTACTACGCTCGGGTAATATCAAAGATCTCACAACCACTGCATACACGACTTAGATTACAGATTATATATTAATATGTATTACAATAAAGGCACATATAATATATAATAATATTTAAAGGTCGCCCCAACCACACCTGGACAGATTTACGAACTAGGTTTGCCTTGACATGCGAAATCTGTGTCATGAAATCACCATTGTTTTAATTATATGGTTTGCGTTGCTAATTAAATAGGTACCATGTAGAATTCGCAGTTTCCATTTGCCTTGGAAGGTCTACTACCTATGTGTTCCTTCGAATACGGCTTTATAATAATAATATTCGCCTCTATTCGATTGATACTAATGACTTATGATTTTAACTCAAAATAACTCCATTTTTTTTAAATAAACAAAAAAATATTAAAACTTACATACAGTACGAGCAGCTGATCTTTGCGACTCTAAGGCCAACTGTCCACAGCGGCGTAGCTTCATTCACATTATACTTCATTCACGTCATTATACGCTTGGAGTATACGCCTGCTTGCAGCTTACATACAAAACTATGAAACTCTGCCGACGGAGCGGCAGAGTCGCGCTCGCGTCGCTACATGCAGGCTTCATGACGCCTGCTGTCCAGCATGTCATACGCCCGAGCGTACATCGAGTAAGCGCACGCATTTATTTTCGTAAAAATGGCGGCAACGGCCGCGAAATTTGTTCGGATATTTGAAAAGTGTTTGTACAATATCATAAATACACTATCATAATCTTCTAATAATTCTCTTGCCGCTACGAACAATCTACATTTGATATAGTTTACTATATACGGATGCACCCAATATAATCGACGTCTTCGGTGTTGAATGTAGTAATAAACCAAAATAACGTCTTCTTCGTTCGACGACATTCTCACAAATGATTGCAAACGTATGCTAGCAACGCCTCGTGGACAGAGTAAAGTAAAGTAAGTCACAAAAATATCGCAGTTACTTAATTTCAAAGAAACGTTGCGTTGGAAAGTTTGGCGGACCTACGCAGTCGGTACCATAGACGTTATAAAAACTCTACACTCCCAGTTACTGAACAACTTAATGAAGCACTGCAGTGGCGGCCACATATGTATGTGTAAGTGGAACTTCCCAGATTACTGGCGGTGGGTAGACTTACTAGGGTATGAGTGTGATTAAGTTGACGTGGGTGTACATAGCAAGCTGACTTACTAAGGGTGCATCAATGGTTCGCGATGTCAAGTCCAGGTATTCTTAGGTTAATAATCGGCACACGCCAATAGTTTTTCAAAACAACATAACTTGTACTGATTTGTCAGAGATAGAAATGTCAAAATTGGTTTTAATTACATATAATATATCATGAGCGCTTTCATTTTCAAGGCCACTAGACGGCAGCGCCACGAAGTGTTTAGACTACTTTAATAGGTTTTGTATCTCTTAATAAAGTTTAATCAAGTATTTACGAACCAGCATAAGTTTAAAAAAAAAAGCAATACCTATTCAATTTGATTAGTACACTTAGTACAAAAAGCGTACAAAAGTTCGTAAAATTGTACATAAATAAGGATTTGAGAATTTAATTACTAATATTGGAGCTATGGCGAAAATTTTCAAAAACTTCACGTGATTTGAAACAATTGGTTCTTATTAAATTTAATCCAAATTGAATTTATTTCCGTTTCTAGGAAATATAAATACTATAAGTAGAGCTGGCTAGTTGTAAACCAAGCGCTCGATGTAAAGTACATTATTTGAATTTGGATAAATTCAAACTATACATCTCGAACCACTTAGACAAGAGGGTTCATAGTGTACGAATATAGATTTAATCGTGCAGTTCATAAAGTGTAATTACGAAATATAGAACATACTATATTAAGAAATCTATCGTTTTTTAATTTCACTTCCCCATCTGTGTTATATATACGTCCATATACGAAATTATCTACAATAATAAGTAAGAGCCAAGATATAAAAATAAAGGCCTCACAATACTTTTTTTTTTAAATTGCTTCTTTAGCTAAATATTACCGCACCGGACGTATAAATCACTGAAATAACATGGCCATATCTTTATGACATCGTCTACATTTCATATATGGCTTGCACTGGATATCTTGGAAGAAATATAATTTCACTTCCCATATACGGTAGGAGACTCGAACTAATAGGCTGCGATTACAATATTTTACTGCACAACAATAATTTTATAGCATGTTTTTTTATATTTTTGGGGCATAGACAAATGTTTTGGATAGTTTTCAACCGCATCAGAGGCAATGTAAACATCAAACTGCTAACCACAAAAAAAAAACTTTCATAAAAGTAACCCGATTAAAATAACACATGTCGTGTTGCACTAGTAACAAGTGGTTATACCTTTTGTTGTTCAAGTTTTCTTGAGGACTAAGATATGTAACAGAAGGGCACAAATTAACTTACTAAATACTGCAAATCCAATTTATTATCCTACTAATATTATGAATGTGAAAGTTTGTATGTTTGGCAGTCTAGTGGGCAGCGACCCTGCCTGCGAAGCTGGAGGTCCCGGGTTCAAATCGCAGGTCGGGTCAGTATTTATATGATGAATATTAATACTGGCACCGGGTCTAGGTTGTTATATGTATGTGGTGTCTTCCCTTAGTACCCAAAATGCCAGCTAATGCTTAGTTTGGGACCTAGACGTTGTTGTGCTTGTGTGTGTTATTATTATTATTATGTTATTATATTAGTCAATCACGCAAAAACAGATCGACGTGAGTTTTTGCATATAGTTTATGAGCTGGGGACTGACGTAGGCTACTTTTAACCCGGCACGATTCCTGAAGGATAACTTATATTATATGTGTATATTATATTCTTGATGGTAAAACGATTGAACGGCTGTAAAATTTAATACGAAGGTGTCTTAAGGATTAAAAAAAAAACACAAAGAAAAAAAATCATCCCGTAAATACACGGTTCTTGTGAGATAGCTATTCTTCATGCTAAAATGGTTAAATCGATTTTGATGAAATGTGGTATACAGGTTTCTTAGGTAAAGTTTCAGAATGTTCTAGAAAATCTCATAATGTCCTGGAGAATGTTTTTAGCGGTTCCGATACAACTGAGTAGTCCACGCGGACGAAGCCGAGGCGGAAAGCTAGTAGCATATAAGTTCCATATTCTTCAACCTAGTCAGAGTATAAACTCATTCTGGCATGTTATCTTAAGCACTGTGCAGTCAAGTTCTCTGTATTCACTAAATGTAAACATTTAGCTGTGATGCCGTAGGGTTTAGATAAGCGAATTTGTCTTGTTTGATATACTAGCTGTGTCCGTTGCTCTATGCGTGTAAATGTTAGAATATACAGACTCATATATGGCAACTGATTCTTAGTACAATTTTAGGGTTGAAAGCCTTAAAAAGAAAAGCTTTAACATTAAGGTGTTTCATTTATATAGTAATCCTATAAATGAATAGACAAGCACTTTAAGTTAAAATTAGATTTGTATTTAGAGTTTATCGGTACACGAAACAGTTTCAGAGATGTGTAAAATTGTAGCTAATTAAAAAGTTTATTATTCTAGCGAAAAATGTTTAATTGTGATCATTATTGTAGTCTGAAGCTTTCTTTACAGAAAAAATTTAAAAAGCAAAAAATTGTAGAGGAAGTTTCTTGCCGGTTCTTCTCCTTTTAATATTTCTAAACCAGCGGTAAATGCATCTTAACTTTCAATAATTGTATGTAACATAGGATAAAGAATTTTGAATTTCACTTATATTTAACAATGGAAAAAAAATTAGTAACAAATAGCCATTATGTATAGTTATATAAAGTGTCGAAATACATATCTTATATAAAACGTTAATAGTTCGATGTAAAAGCTTAAACTACTTTCGAAGTAAGTTGTCCGTGGAACAGCGGAACTTACAAAAGTAAGCTCTTCGGCGGCACGCGGCCGAGAAAAATGCACATTCAACTATTCGACATTTTTTAAATGACTTAAATCTGTAAAAAAATAAATCATCCATTTTTTTAGGAACATATTTACCAATAGTTTTTGAAGCAGTCAATATTATACTAAGAGTTTTTGAACACCACCGTATCCAGGAATTCGAGGGTAAATGGGGATGGGTTCACTATCTACAGCAAAACAACAATATCTAGTTACAGTGTAAATTTCAGTATATTCAATGAATGTGCATTTCGAACATATTATCAACACTCGCATACACCGCACTACAGTCTTGGGAATTTCTACAAATTCGCACAATCACTCGGTAAAGTACACTCTTAGCGTTAATTGAAAGTGAAACGAAACTTTTAATTATATGTTATGGTAATACTTAGCTTTTTATCTCGACTTTGCATTTATAATAACGTTTAGTGTACCATTATCGTGCTTGTTTAAATTATCTGAAATTTTTTAACCAATATTTAATATCTCGGAATTCTGTAAGATTACATGAATTAAACATACGAGTAGGTAATTCAGATTTTGGGGCCCATGCCTAAGATCGAAAGAACTCGTTACGCCGATCGATTACAATGTAATTCAAGTAACTAATAGGCTATATCTTTTAATTTACAAATATTGATAATAATGATAATAATACTTGGGACATCTCAAACAGCGCCATCTAGTCCCAAACTAAATAAAACTTGTATCATTGGTACCAGACAAACAGCTGATATACATACTTAAATATTCTTTATAATATATACATATTTCACACCCAGACACGGAACAAATAGTCATGTTCATAATAATAATAATAATAATAACGTATACATCACAACAACGGCTAGGCTCCAAACTAAGCATTAGTTTGTGTTTTCGGTACCAAGCGAAAACACCACATACATATAACAACCAAGACCCGGTACCAGTATCAATATTCATCATATAAATACTGACTTGACCTGGGAATCGAACCCGGGACCTCCAGCTTCGTAGGCAGGGTCGCTACCCGCTAGGCTAAGCGGTCGTCGTCATGCACACAAATTTTTGATATTAAATTATTGTGGACAGGATCAGATTGGAAGAAAATTAAAGGCATTGTTTATAATTAAAACCGATTTTATATGTATATTCATTAAATAGAGTACTGCTCCGATGCATTGGAAGCGAAATAATAAAAAAAAATTCGTTATGAAGATATATGTAAAGTTGCGTACCTACTCGTTTGCTCGATTTTATCCGATCGACAAAAATCAAACTATTCTGGAAGCAGCTTAGTATTTTTTTACAAATATAAAGGCCTACCCGCACCATGCTTCATGTATGACGTCAAGTCAAGGCTATACTACGAGCGCGACAGAGATGCACGATGAAATTTGCAATCATACATTTCTCTCTCCGTCTCTCTCTCTCTCTCTCTCTCTCTCTCTCTCTCTCTCTCTCTCTCAGGCAAGAAGGATAGTACGTGTAGTCCTTAAATGTAGCTAGTTGATTAGATATATTGAGCATAATATTAGCACAGCATATTATTCAGGTAATTTTTTTTTTATCCCTGAAATACGTTTAACCTTTTTCTTGGTGGTTGTATGTCGTCACGGGTGGATTGCCTTTCCCATGTGAATAAGTTACGTTCCTTCAAGAAATTCACCATACGTAATTGAATACTCGAGCGGCATGAGAACGACTTGTTAAGGAAATAATGACGGTGTGTGATTTTTTGCTTCGGTGATTTTTTTTTAAATTAAATTTATAAAAACCGTTGCATTTATTTATAAAAAAAATTAACAAAATTTAATTAAAACTTGGATCGCTCGATGTTTCGCCCAAGAGGACTATATGTATACCAACTCGTATGGATACATCTTTCCCCGTCCATCCCTCTCATTTTGTAAACTGATATGTGGAACCCGCGATGAATTACCACAGTTTTTAGGGTTACGAACCCAAAGGGTACCAATCGAAACCTTATTACTAAGCCTCCGCTGTCCGTCCGTCCGTCCACGTCACAGGGCTGTATCGTCTGAACCATCTTAGAAAGACACTTGAAATTTTCAGTGTGTATTACTATGACCACAGACATAAAAATAAAAAATAAAAGGGGATTCTATTACAAGAAAAAAGGTTTCCTATCGTTTTCGGAGATTGGTTATTGTGAGATCATTGCTTACAGTTGAAATCTTTAAGAAGTGTATTTACTAGTAATGGTCGCTATGACAGTAAATAATAAAAATAAAATTAATGGTCAAAGGGGGGCCCATACCAGAAACGTGTTTTTTTTATATTTCACGGTGGTACTGAACCCTTTGTGAGCAAGCCCGACTCGCACTCGCCAGTTTTTTAGCATTTAGCATTTCGGATTTTGGGAGTAACTGTGTCCCAAATTGCATTAACACAAGCTAGATTATGTAGATATGAAAACGTGTCAATATAAACAAACCAATAGATAGTAAATTGCAAACAATCCTTCGGGAGTTGTGGTTTCGATATGTTACGAACAAGTGAGTTTGATCACAACACGGGGTTGTGTAAAATCATAATGCGTCATGCGAGAAGAATCATGTGATTATACATTAAAAATAATATAAACTTACTTATTAAAAAAATGGCCAAGTGCTAATCGGACTTACACACTAAGGACCACCGTAAAATAAAAAAAAAACACGTTTCTTAAATTGGGCCCCATTTAATATTTAATTTTGAATGCAACTTTGTTTATTTGTTGTTATACCGGCTACAGAAATAAACACTGAAAATTTCAAGTGTCTGCCTACTATAGTTCAGATGATAGGTACACCCTGTGACAGGCGGACAAAACAAATACTACTTTATTGAAATACGTAAAACGTAAATCTATACGTAAAAGCAAAATTCATTTTACATACATTTACTGTTGCAATTTTATTGTTGTGGATTTTATGTCATACAAAAACTTGTTGCTAAAAATCTGCTATATTCACGAGACATTTTCACGCGATACTTATTCACTCTAGACATTTCTATAGCAAAGTGTTAAACCTACAGTAATACTAAAAGCCATTGATTCGATTGAAACCAGCGTGTTACATAACAGATACGGTCGTAACGAAATAAATTACCGGAATTAGAATCGATTTGGGAGTCAAAGACGCTTATTGCCTTTATGGCCACTTGTTTGCCGTGTCAATAAAGGAGATTGCAACGTTAGTGCGTGGGCCTGTTACGCAGAAAATATATCGGACAAACTACAGTTACATGCGAGGTTGATCGTTTTATGCTATTAACTATTCGCTTAGATGTCGAAATGAATGAAATTCTAGACGAGGCGGTGCTGCAAATCTATTGTGGGACAATAACAGTTTATCAATTATAATTAAGTTAATTTTATTAGTTAGTTTAGAACTTAGAATGATTTTAAATTGTAGATTACGACAATTAAAGGATATTTAACACTTTAGTTGCCGTTTTTAGAATGATAACTTTAGCTTTAGAGATCATTTGAAAATTTTCCTAAAAATCAGGAAGTTATGTTTTCATCAGATGTCGACAGTTTAACCCAGTCAGTACCTACACATTAACCCAATTGGGTTAGATCGAAAGCCATGACCCATTTAAATTAAGACAATTCATTGATGACAAGTTAATGAGTGGTCATAGAAAACTATTATAATAAATTTCAGATACAACTACCTGCTATTAATGTCGACCATGACGTCCTGTTTAAGTTTAAATAGAAGCATGCGATCGTATTTGAAGACATGCATGCAACGTCTACAGAAAGTTTTCAATTTATAATTTTTAGTGTTGATAACATGAGTGTGTGAGATTGAGAGGGGCTTATTTTAGGGTTGCGTATATCGGAGATGGAAAAAGGAACCAATAGGATCCTGGTGTCTGTCTGTCTGTTCGTCTGTCTCAGTGTTTTTCTCTTATATTTTGTTATTTTCATCCACAGTACAGTAACTTGAACTGCATTATAGGATCACTCTGGTGTCTGTCTGTGTCTGTCACAGCCTGTATTCTGCGAATTCACAGAACAAAAAAGTTGAAATTCGGTACATATATAGAGTTCGGTGACTCCGATTACGGATTTATGACGAAAATAAACGAATTTTAATTTTAGAGGCAAATTTTGGGGAACAGAGAAGAGAAGTAAAAAAAAAACTGTTCTCAAATGCATGGCGTGAAAATTTTTATTACGAATAATATTTTAATCATTAAAAATACTTATAACATGTTATTGATTTTAAAATGCATTGTTTTAAAGATAATAATATAAAAAAATATACGAAAATTGATGATTGCTCCCCACGTCTCGAAAATTGTTGAGTATAAAATTTTGAAAAAAAAATAATTACGAAATATAAACCCTCACACATAGTTCACAGGAAAATCTAAACGAAAAGCCTGAGTTTTTACATTCTCAAGGAAAACGGAAAGTATTCGTGAAGATGAAATGCGTATAAAATGTTTTGTTTAAATTCACTGAGAAGTAGTAGGTCCAATTAGTCTAGTAGTTACCATGTTAGTCTACACATACGAATGAATCGGGTTAAACTTCAGCCAGTCTTTTGTATTCATCACCCCCCTCCCCCTCCCGCCGCTCTAAAGAGTAAATGTTACACGTAAACCAACTAACCTCTGACATATGTCTAACAATGTAACGCAATTATTTATTACGTGTCCGATCGTCCGTCTGTTTGTTTCGTATATCGACATAATGAGTTCAGATTGTTATAACGGTTCCGAATCGTTTCATTGGTACGTCTATAGAGGGCGCAATGTTCGACCTCCGTTATGTAACTACTTTGCAATTTTTAATCAACCGCAGGTTCGTTTAAACTTACTAGACATAAGTCTAGTGTAAATTTCACAGGGAAAGTAATTTTTGTTCAAGAGATTATGGTGGAGTAAGGAGGCACAAGGTCGGTATACATATTTTATACATATGTGTGAAATAAGTATAACTTGGACGAAATATACTGACCAAAAATACAAAAAAAAATGAGCGCAACTGCTTGGCTTTTTAAAGCGTTGTAGTTATTAAAATTATTTTTGGTTAAAAACTTTTATTCAATCAGTCTATTTTCACAAATCAATTTTATTATTTAATAATTATAATATCTGGGACAACCCATACAGCGCCATCTAGTCCCAAAGTAAGTACTATCCTTGTATTATGGGGTACTAGACAACGGATACACATACTTAAATACCTATACTTTTTTTTAAATATTATAGTACACATAATAAATAGATACTTTTACACTCAGCCACGGAACAAGTAGACATGTTCATGCACACAAATATTTGTCCCGGGCGGGAATCGAAACTGCGACCATTCGGCCAATTGGTCAGTCTAATTATTTAATAAATGCACCTTGAACATTAACTAACTCTACTGGGTAAAAACAACTTTTAAAATTAACGTCTTGAATCACAACCACAATCTCATTTCACCTTTCATGTATCATCTTGTATTCAATTTATTATCGTTTGGTATTTGTCTATGGTAATATGAACTTCGAGCACGGAGGCAACTATTTAAAAAAAAAAAAACAATTCCACGATTATCCATTTAGCGATGTTAATCATTTCCTGTACAGACAAACGTCATATCTGCAATGTTATTTCTGCCTTAAATACACATCAGTTAATCGATAGTAACGGAAGATCGATTATACTATCGATTACACGTGCCAATGCAATACAGACGTTGCCGACGTAAATGTCGGACTCGTAACAGTGAAAGCGATCCCTCAGATTGGGCGTTCCGAAACAAATGATGTTTGATCCATTGCCATATTATTTTGATGTATGATTAAGAGTATATCGAATTATTCGGCTTTAACTCGAATTCGAAACGAGATAACCGAATAATTTCTTCATTTGGACAACAGCAATTTATCGATAATCGATTATCGGTTATTACTGAGTGATCGATTTGTTTCCTATACGGTTTGTTAGTTTTGACAGTTCAATATAAAGGCGTACGTTTATGTTTCAAAATATAGGCTAATACTGCCTTGCAATGTCACGTGTCGTATATGGCCCCTGTTAGTAATATTATGAAACAGTACATTAATTAATTTATTTATTTATTATGAATTACGTGTCACCTATGTCATACAGAATTTGTCACCTGCGTCATAGCATGTATTATAATAATAAATAATTAAAACCTGAGACATCCCATACAGCGCCATCTAGTCCCAAAGCAAGCAAGTATTAGGCTTGTATTATAGGGTACTAGACAACTGATATACATACTTAAATACTTATTACTTTTTAATTCCCCACTCCATATTTATACTGGTTTGTATATGTATACATGTGAATTGTAGAACATTGATGCTTGTATAAAATTTTGCTAAATCGCTTTAAAACAGGGTCAAAATTCGGAAATTTTTAAAACTTATCTGAATTCTAATGAAACGAAATCAAACTTATTCAACAGTCCCTAAATCGTGCAAGCAACAAACATGCATATGCATGAATAATAAAGTTTTCTTGGAAGCTTTCTGAGAAGTTAACATATATATTGTGAGTTTATATAAATAATAGAATTGAAGTTTTCAAAGTGGAGTTGAATGAACTAAGATACTAGTCGGTAAACAATACGTGCCCGCACATCTTCAGAACATAAAAGAAAACCTAGTAACTATTGATTGGAAGCATCCGAGTCGGCCGTAAATCGGAACGCGCCTTTGGCTCGTGTGTAACGAATTATCGCGACCCATTCACGGGCGGCGGCGGCGGCGACGACTAGAGTTTCTTACTTGAAGGCTCATATTTGTGGAGAAGGATTCATTGTTATTAAATAGAGTATATTTTCAATGTTTCTTAAGTACTTGCGAATATGCAAATCACATATTTTTTTGATTGCAACAAAAAATAATGAGACTGACTGTTTAGGTAACGCTATCATAAAACATTAATTGTAAGTAAAATTGCAGTGGTAAGTACTTGTGTAGAAGTTTTTTAATTGATTTTTCAGCAGAATTAAATCAGTTTTTTTAACTGTTTATTCAAATTGCATTTATTTGAAAAACTCTATTGAGTAATTGCTTTATTTGACGTAACATTCTAACGTATAAATGGTAATATGATCATAGTTGCATATACTGTATCACACATAGCTGGTGATACAGCCTACACATTAAAACGCAGTTGTCATCCCTTAAGTATTGTTCACTTATTAACAACTTGTATATAATTTACAGTTCAAAAACATAATATTCAGACATTGTTTTTAGAGAAATTTACATTGTTCTTATCTTTCATTGTGACAAGGTTTGATTGAAAAACATAAAACGTATTCTAACTAAACTACGTTTAAATAAACGTTTCTGAATCGGTCATTAAAAATTTAATATGCTAGAATCCATAATATTTTAAATTAAAATTAAAAAAATGGTATTAGTCGATATTAATGACTTAAAAGCTTAATTTCCTTACCTCATCCTCGTTCGCTTCCAAAAGTCCCCATACATGATGAAAGTAACGAAACATCAAGTTCATATTTTTTCCAAAGCTTCAAATGAAATTTTTTACATGTTTGCTCTCATTACTTTGATTTTTGTACCTAATTGACATCATCATAATTTCAATCATCGAAAGTTTATTGAACATATGCCTCTACGCCGGCACATAGATCTCTTCAACACTGTCACCAACGGCGGTCCGCCACCGTTAAATGGTCCTAGGACCATAATTAAACAGGTCACCAGTACATCTATGCCATCCACAGAACAAGCCACAGAACATCTATGACTCTTTTTGGAGTGATTAGACTATGAGCGTGTTAATTGTTAATTTATTATTAAGACGCCACTGTCATACTATCGTAGCGCCGCCTCAAAGAGGGTCCGGCACAATTACGTTTGCACCCCATCTGTCAGCCGCACGCACTTATATTGACTAATACGGCACGAAAGCCCTCTTAGCCGATTTTTAGGGTTGCTGCCGACTTCGTCGTGGTAAAATCCGAAATTTGTAGGACAATATCGAAGTTATATATCGTGGAATATTTTTGGAATCATAAAGCAGACGATTATTACCTTTGCCCACTACATTTCCATTGATGCGTCTACAATCGTGTTTTAAAAAAATACTAAAGAAAATTCATTTTAATAGTTTTTAGTAATTAAATTGAAAATATTAGTATTATTTTAGTATGACATATGTAGGAAATGCACAACAATGTCCATATTAAGAGAAACTTTTGAAATATATGTTGAGTAAATAATTAACATAAGAAACATTTCACCTATCCTACTGAATTAATACACAAAAATTATTATTATTATTTATTATTATTATTTGTATGACATATTGTACAATATATACGTAGACAGATATTGACCATAGCTAATTAAAAATTCTACACGGTATGCGCTCATACTGTCTAGTTTTGACTGCCTAAACTAATTAAGAACCTTTCATTTGACATTTTTCTGTGTCAATGGGTATGACACAGTTGCTAACAATAAAATTCTCTGCTAGCCCTTAAACCTACTTCCTGGTTGTACTCATAGCACTCAATTCACCAGCGACTTTGAGACTGTGTGCACTCAAGGACACTCCCGAAGATGCTCTATCTCAACAACATGCAAGCTAACTACATACAACTACAGACATACAAGGAAGTGTTGCTAGCGTTAACTTCAGGTGATTTACAATACTAGAAACGCTTCGTACAGTTTCCCTAACAATGTTCGAGGTCGTTTTGCGGTTAACCAGATCCGTCGCAGCTAACTCATTTTACATATCAATGGGTAACACGTATTCTGAACTGTGACTTAGGAAAAATATTGTAATAACTTAAAGTAGTTCGACTTCCGCTGCTGTGCGTGATTTTAATTAAAACAATGTTTTTAATTCTACAGATAATATAAAATACGTGGCGTATAGGGTTATGAATGTTTTTGACAGAAAAAATCATGAACTTTAGAATACGCAGACTTAGCATTGTGTACTGACTACCGATGTACTTTTATATAGTAAGTCAGCTTGTTATGCACGCACGAGTCAACTTGAACACACTCACATCAAGTAAGTCTACCGACCGCCAACACGTCACGTAGTCCACTCACACATACTTACGCGGCCGCCATTGCAGCGCTTCATTTGTTCTTCAATGACAGGGAATCTATAGTCTTTGTTACGTCTGTTCTTTTAATAGCACAGAATAACATTAGCCTGATTATATTAACAGAAACGCTATTCCACACTGAATGTATATACAATTTACAGTAGGCGCAACAAGTAATCGAATATTGATATGTTAAATCAACGGCAAATTATTAACTCCTATATCTCACAAGTTGATGGAATTTTCTCATATAATTTGGGTTGCAAAGAGGGTGCGTTTTGTTGAGCTGCAATCACGTGTTATTGCTAGAGGGGGATTGAGCTGTCAATCTCTTCTAATATGGAGTTCGCTGTGGATTGCACGTTTATAATAATTTAAATGTACCCCTTATATTTTTCAAAAAGAAATCATTATAAAATTAAACATCTACAGTAGACGTTTAATTTGTATTATAAAACAGAAATAACTATTTAATAAATAAACAAAGAAAGTACATTGCCCGGCCGTAAGTAATGCACACGAGTTCTAGAAATCAGGTAAGTAAAAACAAGATTACTAGTAAAATTATATGTAATCTTATAATTTTTTATTCAATTACAATAAAGTCAAACAATATCGTTTTGTAATTGAATATTAAAATGATAGATTACCTATAGTTTTATTTTTAAACTTGTTTTTACTTAGCATTTTTCTATAATGTACATAACTTACGGCCGAGTACTGTAAAACTGTTTTTACACGCCAAAACTACAGATTAAATGATGGTATTTTTTATTAGAATTGATTCATATACTTAACGTGAAATGAAGAAAAAAAAATATATAGGGCACTCTTTTTATTATTTAACTTGTTTTTTTTTTACTTTATTATTTTCATCCATTTTTAAAGCTGAATTATACTGAAACTGTGTTACATATATAAACTTATGTTATTAAACGTCAACAAAAAGTAAATTATATTTTTCTAATAATAAATACGTATATTAATTATTATTATTAGTAACGCATACATCACAACAACGTCTAGGCTCCAAACTAAGCATTAGCTTGTGTTTTGGGTACCAAGCGGAGACACCACATACATAATAACTTGCGATGCTCGTAATGAGCCAAAATGGTTCCTGATTATTTTTTTCCGTCAGTAATACCTGAAGCCAGAAAACCTAGGCTATTGATAGACCTCTATTAAACACCAACATGTAGCTGAAAAAACTAGATCACTAAATGTTTTTATTTGTATTTTCATATAAAGTTAACGCCAGTGAAAAACTAGAACTCGTTAGGTTACGGTTAAATATTTAATTCTTTTTGCTATCATTTTTTTATAAAGTATTCCAATATATCACCCAAATTAAATTTCTGGCAAAAAAAAACAAAAATATGCCAAAAAATTGCATAGACTTTTAAATTCCAAATGTCTAAAATGAGATATTACCTATAATGATTATCGTGGAATTGGAGGCGTGAAGTTCTAATAAAATAAATAATATGTATTCAATTTTAATATCTATTGTATCGTGTATCGTGAACTATAAAGAGATACTTGTTAAAAAATATATTTCTAACTGAAGGAGTTGAAAATTGAAAACTTGGTAGCTGTATTTCGGTGTCTCTGATGTAATTTTATCCTTTGATTAAGTCTAAGCTTGTTTACACACCTCAATAGTTTTTGTTTCCGTCGCGGCAGAGATCTAAAGGGAGGCAAGGTTTAAGGTAGAAACATTAGAGGCACACCAAGACTTACTTCAAGGAAAATACATGAAGATCGAGTCGAAGTTTCAAATAATATAATAATAATAATAATAATAATAATAATAATAACAATAATACAATAATATATCTCATCATAATATATTATACGTAATAAATTATTACTAGTTTACTTTTAGATGTGTTCAGTAAATCAAAAATATTTTATTTTGGTTCTAAGAAACAGGACAATGGAACTGAACGCATCTTTCTAAAGCTACATAGATAACCAGGCAAAAAAAAACACTCTGCTCCAAGGAACTAAGCATAACTGGTGGCTAACCACGTCGCCGCAATCGAGCCTACGGGTCCTTTATTCCCGTGGTTGTGTTAGAGATTTGTTGTCCGAATTTTCCTTCTCCAGGGGACTGTAAAGGAAAAGGAAAGAAACTAATGTCTCGGAATGAATCAGACTGGTACATGTGATCGGATTGGTACAGACAATTTACTCGAAGACCCTGAAGGTGTTTCTTTGTAAAGCCAAACAAGCAACATCACGTGATTGTAATTTCGGCTACACGTGAGATACACGTGACAACACCTACGGTTCGAGACATTCCTCAACATCCTTCTTACTTTTTATCGGTCTCTAGTAATCTCCCAAAGCAATATCCATCCATATCCATTATGTCCCACTGCAGGAGCTTAGGCCTCCCCTCGGTATGAGGGTGCTTGTAGCTTAATCCACCACGATGCTCCAGTGCGGATTGGTGGATTCTAACGACTGCCATGTAGTGACGGCAACCAGAACCGACAGCTTAACATGCATGGTCTCCTAGGCACGCAGTCAGTGATAATTAGAAAAAAATCATTGATACCGTTTTCTGGGATTCGAACCACGACCTTCTAAACAAGAAGCGGGCTCGCCATCACTCGGCTAAGCAATATAGCGTCGTGTAAATATTACCTGAGAAACCGCCGCGCTTGCGAATCGAATTGGAAATTCAAAGTTCTCGGTACAAACAAGTTTAAAAGCTCGTATTTCACCCCAAAGTTCGATTCGCGTGCATGGAGTTACTTCGCTGTCTGAGTTTCATCGTCTCGCTATATATTAATACAGCGATTAACCGCTGAATGTAGCACGTTCAAATTAAACGGATATTAAGATTACACCATACCTTAGAAAAATTTCTCTTGTGGGCGTAATCGTCATAAAATATGGTCATCATCGTGTAAATTATATATAAATAAATTAAGTACAATTGATAAATTCAAATAACAATGTAAAGTGCTATTATTATTTTACCCTTTTATTGGATTTAAATCAAAAAATATGGATTTTAGACAAAAATCGTTGGGTTCTAAGTAGTAGGGAATTGGATTTACTACTAGTTTAAGTTTATAATATTCAGTGAAAAGATAAAAATGTGCGAGACATTAACAAATACAAATTATCTCTAAAATTTTTGCTTTAAGATGGCGGTCGAGGAAAAAAAAGGACTTCAACGAAAATCGTAATTAGGAAAATCTACGTTTGATTAGGCATCCTGTCTGGATTAATTACATTATTTAAAAGTGTCATTTAATTCCATTCCATCAGCCCTTTTTATACCCTACTGCAGGAGCTTACGCCTCCCCTCAAGATGAGAGGGCTTGGAGCTTAAATCCACTACGCTACTCCAATGCGGGTTGGTAGATTGCAACGACCGCCATCTACTGACAGCAACCGACCGCTTAACGTGCTCTTCGAGGCACGGAGTCAGTGATTGTTAATGTACTTAAGTCAGAAAAACACATTGGTACACGCCCGGATTCGAACCACGTCCACATGGCCTTATAGATTTGAAACAGGTTCGCTGCGGCTCGGGCTATCACGACGTATGAAGTGTCTCAACAAGTGTCATACAAGGTAATTTTTCTTAAAATAATGACACAGTGTTAGGCTGAACGTAGTCCAAACTTTTAGAACGTGGAGGGCTTACCGAATTGAACAAAAAATTTCAAGTGTGCAGATGACACAAACTAATGGCTACCGAGAAAAACATGTTGAAAGTTTAATTTCTTATTAAATGTACTGTATTTCCAGCTAAACGTTATCCTAACTGAAAGAGCGTGTAGAGCTTAAAGAATCAAACAAAAAGTTTCATGTGTGCAGATGGGGAAAACTAACGGTTACCGAGAAAAACATGTTTAAAGTTTAATGTTTTATCACTTATCTTTTTTTTTTAAGTTCTACACGCTCAATAAGTTTGGACTACGTTCAACCGTACACCCGGGATATTAAACAATTAATTATTTTTTTGGATTGTCGCGAATCTTTAGTACCTGGTACAAGTATATGTTATCTTATTATATCTACATCTATAATAGTATGAAACGGTATGTAAATGAACTATCATGCTCCAGGCCGCCGCCGCCGTGCCGTCGTTTCGGCGCAATAAATTTCTTTAACTGCATTGCGGGTAGGGCAGACGGAAAATTTTACGGTGTTTATCGAAAACTGCATCGCGGTTATAGCTTAATCCGTTTAAAATTTCCGTTTGTTAACCATGAACAAGCTACTGTACACATACATTAATATAGACAATATTAAACATTAAGGATTTTAAATAAAAATAGTACTTTTTTTTATTTCATCAACGTGTTTGAATATTACCTACTATAAGATTGTAACAAAATACGATTCTCGTTGCATGAGATGTGAACAATTGTAAAAATGGGCCAAGAACATTAAGACATTTACCGACGCAATTTTCACATTTTTAAAATTTCATAGCTCCATATTTTGTATTAATATTCAAAAAAATTTATGAGTTTGTTCTCTAAATGTTTTTCTGTGATTTTTCAAGTTACATTTAGATACGTTCACAAACTTAAAAAGAAAATTGAAAATGACCGTTTTTTTTTCAATCTTTAATCATATTATCTAAATCTATATCGAAACAGTATTTGAATTTTTTTGTATGGTAACATATAACTCAATAAAGTATATAAATATAATAATAAATTAATATTTTGTTTCACAAAAGTAAAATAAATTTGTCTGCCCAATGCAACTGGGTCGTTCGGATGGAGTTTATTTTTGGAATGAGGTATACGACACACCTTTGTTTTTTTTTTGTTCTATTATGTTCGTAAGAGGATTGTGTACCTACTTACAAATGTCCTTACAAATTATATGGTACAGATCAGCAAAAACTAGGCACAACCGTTTCTATTTTTGTAATTATTTTGATACATTGAAAAAAAAAGAAAAAAAAACTTATAGGTAGGCGCAATTTCTTCTCACATGTTGCGCATTATTTTCATGTTGAACTTGTTGTGAAAAATAAAACAAGTTAGACAAAAAAACAAGTGCATTAGTTTTTTTTTTATTTCAATATATCAAAAGAATTCAATAAACAAAAACGGTTGAACCTAGTTTTTGGTGATCTGATTACAACTTTTTTTTGCCGCAATCGGTTCAGGTTTAATTGGGTGCAACAATTAACGGCGTTTGTATGGAAATTTGCAATTACACAATCTCTTAAGCGGCTGACAGACGACAAGAAAAGAGCTTGTGCGCCAGGTTCGCGTGCTTTACCGTCCGCCTATCAGTAAAGCACGCAAATGTCAAAACTTCGCGCGATATTTTACATTCAGTATATTTGTTTGTGTTCGGTTCACTAGAATCAAGTTATTATGTAAGTATTTGATGTGCCAGAGATAGTAAAAGAAAAGAAAATATAGATAGAAAAGTGATGGCAATAGTTAAGAACACAATCGACTACACTAATAAGGCCCATCTAGGCTCGAACTAGCCAATTATAGCTTACCTTTGACGGCAGTTTTCGACCCAATGTACCAATTATACGGTTTATATTATAAAATTATCATGTAATAGATAATAATTCTGTACTATCGGCAATAAGTAACATGTATAATAAATAACAGAATTGAAAAGAAGACATCAAAAGAAACAGAAAGAACAAGCGTTTTTGATGTTGAAGCTTATTATACGGGGTGTTCGGATGACCGTAGTCCAAACTTATATAGAGTGTGTAGATTTTACCAAACTAAACAAAAACTTTCAAAAAAAGATGAGAGTGATAAAAATGGAATTTTAAACAGGTTTATCTCGATAACCGTTAGTTTGTGCCGTCTGCTCACTTGAAACTTTTCGAAACTTGAAACATACAAACATCCCGTATGTCTACTCGTGATTGTTATAAATTGCGCTGGTCAAATAATGTATGTTATTATATCATTAACTTGAGTGAAATAAAGTAAATATAGTAAAGACAGGTTAAACGACTTAACCTCTCTACTACACTTCACTTATTGTCAAAATACGAATTTTGACAATTAACAATACAATATTTATTAATGATTGACAATATTAGTTTGGCAATAGATTGTTGAATAGACAGTGCTATTTGTTGCGATGAAGCAATTTAAGTAAAAATTAAAAGTTATTGTTATCTATAAAATTATAAACTTTTCTCTAAAATCTGATTACTCTAATTATCGATAACGCTTGGTAGATGTTAATCTACTGAACGGTTATTTATCTATAAAATATTCTAAGGAAGGGGCAACCTCTATTCAATAAGTTTCTGTCCAATTTTCCAACCAATTCTAACGTATTTATCTCACTAGTCCGGATGTGTATATACGTAAAGCGTTCGATATAAAATAAGACGTTATTTTCTAATGTCATAGATATTAAGGCAATGTCCGCAAGAGCTAAATATGGAGCAGCCGGAAATGTCGGATGTGTGATCGGAAGTGATGCCAAATAATGAATCTCTCATATTGGACGTATACCAACGTATACAAAAAAAATCCTATGACCATTTCAAGACACTGGCACCTTTCAATCGAATGTTTTATAATAGTAAAAATCTTAAGTTCCACTTAAAACTTACCGACGCGAAAAAATTATATGCTATTATTGATCATATTTACAAAAACCTGGCTGATTCCAAAACATGTTTTACCAAATTTAAAAAAAAAAATAAAATCGATAAAAAAATACAAAATTAAAATATAGTTTCAAAAAATATGCAATATATATATCTTTAAAAAATCCAACAGTTTTTTGTTGAAATTAAGAAAAATTCATAAATTACGAGTATATAATGTAAAAACTTCGCAGATTAAAACTTTTGTTTAAGCAGCTAGATTTTACTCTATTATTTATTTTTCGAAGTAACGCGCATAGCACAGGGAGAGGTATCAGTGTCTTCTCGTGGGGGGGGGGATTATTTGCAGGATGCTGGAATGTAAATTCTATTAGTAATCTGTTGTGGATGGCTAATACAGTTTGTCTAAAATGACAATGGGCCGGCCACGTATCACACATTACAGACAGTAGATGGACTTTACACACTGTCACATGGAGAGGACCTACGGGGAATAGAAATGTGGGAAGACTATACAAAAAGTGGTCCGATGATAGTATAGAACTTGGAGCAAATGACTGGATAGAAGGGAATGGAAGAGACTGGAGGAGGGCTTCTTCACCCAAGAGGGATCCATTCAAATAAATAATTTACTTAAAGTAACTACTACTACACTAATTATTTGACTAAGAAATGTGAACTACTAACTAACTGACAAAAAATGTAAGCGAATGGAAAATAAAAAGGCTTATTATTATTAATAATAATACAGTTTATAAGACACAGTTACTTGATGTTGGTTTTGTGTGTTTGTGTCAAGTGTATCTACTTTAATGCTTGAGCATTTACAAAGCAGGTTTTTTGTGTAATTTTGAATTATGAATAAAAACTGCTAATATTTAAATATATATAAATAAATTATGAATCTATACAACAAACATTGTTTCCAATATGTTTTGTTGTTAGTGAAATCAAGTTTCGTATACGCGAATGTAGCGCTTTCGAAGTTAACCTTTACTCTGCCACGGTAATGTCACGTTGCACGCGAGCTTTATAGGTACACTGAACCTAAATGTAACTTGAAAACCATGTTTTATATCGTAGTTGAGAATACGTATAAAACAGCTACTAATAACAAAATTAAATGTTTCCAAATCGAAATATTTTATTTTTAATTTAAAATAATTATTTCTAATAATAACGGCGATTCTTGGTTAAAGAAAATGCTAAGAAATGGGATAAAAAGCACCGAGGTAGTAATTCGGCATAGACGTTAAATTTAGTATCTAACAAAAAAATATTGGTAGTGGTCTGAACTACTGAATTTTCGCGAATCCGATAGAGCAAACAAGTTTTTAAGTTCTCAATTTAGTACACAATTGTTTTATTTCTGTGTTTAACAAATATCGACAGTATTAAGTCATATTGAGAAGTTCCTATAGCTGCCTAAGTCCACTTTTATATAGTAATTTGTGATGTTATAGGATTCGTAGTTTTTATTGTCTATTTCAGTTGCAAGCACTTCCAAGTCTAAGAAAATGTAATAAATCTCGTTGCATTGGGCTGCGGAATATGCGGTCTTCTCCGGCATTTGTTCCAAAATTTTCAGAATCGAGTCTGTTCTACTCTAGAAACCTTTTAAAGTAGGTCGCAAATCACATTTTGAAGGTTTTAACGCAAACTATTTTTTTTTTCTCGAAATTTTGTTTTCCAAAGTCCACGATTTTTAGTAATTTAATCTTTTAATTTGTTCGCTAAATTTAACCGATTTTCACCTTTAAAACAACGATAAAATACTAAGAACAGTAAAAAGCAACGACTGACGGCTTATATTTTTATACCCTCCGTTCGTTCATTTTGAGGGGGAAAGGAACCGCGGTGGGCGCGTTCATAGCTTTATCAAAATGTCGCCGAAAAACATTACGTAATGGTATAATCATTGTGACTAGGTATAGCATGTACTATATGATCAAAATTGTACGCATTTCAAAGATTCTGGTTTGTAGACATGCTCGTCCATACTTCTAGTCAAGAGACATTTTATCTCTCGTGCGTCAGCTGTCACCGATATCAGACATTTATACACAATATTTTGGGATTCCTCGAAAATTATGTTAAGCTGTGCTTTTGTATCTTGCAGAAAGTTTCGATATTTTTAGTTTTTAACACCCCGTGAAGGGGCATAAGTAATTAGCTGTTAAAGTTAGCCTCAAATTTTATGGCGTATCGGAATACAACGCTCTATGCGTGCTTGCGCAGGTACAGTCACATACCCCTCGTTCCACTGCGTCCCGCTACAACTAAAACTGGTTACTGCGACGCGACTTGTGCCTATGTTCACGTCCGCTATAAAATTTGATTGGAACTGTACAAATATCCTGTATAACAACTACCTAGTCTCTTCTGTAATATATAAGTGTAGATTAATTGGCGTTCGTTCATTAAAATTACAGATTCACAAATTTAGACACTTTCTCTAGGTAATAAAAACATACTAACTAAACTGTATACTTAATTGAATGATATATAATCAGATTAATGAATAACTAGTGATTAACTTAAATATTGAAAGAACAAATTCGATGCAACTTTCTAGCTTATTAATACTCGCAAAAACTTTCCACGTGATTTATCGATTCTGTTCCGCCCGGAGCGATCTCATAATGTTCACCATATCAAGCTTTTGACGTGTACGTTCCCACACTATATTTCAGTTCTAAGTGATTTAATCGAGTAATAAATATTTATAGATTAAATAAATAATTATTAATCATTTTATTGATCGCCGATTGACGCGTTTTTTGCAAGAGAACTATGTCAAATGTTAAATTTATCAAATTGAATGAACGTTGTGCAAAAAAAAAATTAAAATATTTGCTATTTTTCGGGACGTTAACATTTTTGACTATATCTAACTCCCCTCTGTACCTCAAAAGAAAAAGTTAAGACGAAATCCTAGACAGTAAAATAAACTATGAATTAAACTACAAAAAATTAAATGTTTTTTAAATTAATTACAACAGGGGTTTGAATATGAAATTGTTGTTTTAGCTACTGGCGATTTTTATTGAAAAAGAAATCTGCATGGTGTTGCTCTACGCTTTGTTGCTTTGTTGGGTCAACGTTTTTAATTTCTATCGATCGACTACCATTTTTTTCGCAATTTGGAATTTGCAACTTTATAGTAAAGAAAGTTTGTTCCCGAGGAGCAATAGAATTTGCTTACTATTTCCGTTGAGTTTTTCTTCGTAAAGTTCTATCGCAAAAGCATCTAGGATCCCTTATCGGGTGGCTGGAACGCGTAGAGAATATGGTAATTAATTCGATTAAATAAATACTTATTTTCTTATCAATTTTCAGTGAATTTTATCGTATACTAGCTTTCCGCCTGCGGCTTCGCCCATGTGAATTACACCGGTACCAGGATCGCCAAAGAGATGCGACGATCAACTTAAGACTTTCAAGAACATTCTGTAATTTACCCAAGAAATCCCTATATACGATTTCATCAAAATCCATTTAGCGATTTTAAAATGATGAATAGCTATCACACAAGTGTTTTTGTGGGATGAAATTTATGCTTTGTATTATTACAAGCCTTCAAAGACACCTTCGTAGTTTTCATCGATGTCCGTTCAGCCGTTTAAGCATGAGGAATAGTTATCCTACAGGGACCATGACTGTCTCTAGGATAAAAAGTATCAATCAAGAATCAAGCTAATGTCACTCTAAACAACCTCTTTTCAATTCTGCAAACTTTCATTGAGAATAGGGCAGTCGTCACTGAGATTAGCCGGAACATACAGACAGACCCAACGATTTTATTTATTTAGTATTATAGATTAAATCTTATTTTAAACAAAATTTCATACTTCAACCCCTTATATTAGTCCTAACCTGTTGTGGAGTATCCAACTACACTCGAAAGTACACTGACTTTGCCGTCTTTGAGCATGTCATAAAATACGATTTGATACGTTGGCTATAAATTGTTTACGTACAGTTGAATCACATCAAAGCGCACGTTGATAATTCTACAATTATACGGTGTTAGCAATTTGTTGTTGGGTGGTCGGTTTAGGTCGTGACTAGCCTCGCGCTTTCTAAGTTCTGCACATTGTACTTTGTAATGTCACTGTCATAAACGCAAACACGAAGACAGACAAAGACGTCCTCTAGTATTGTATACCCTGTAATTTTATTTGACTCACAACAGCAGCTAAGGTCATGTACCCAATACCGAATAGGTAATTATACGCAATGATTAAGCTCTGATTAATAATAATAATAATAATACCTGGGACATCCCACACAGCACCATCTTCTAGTACCAAAGTGTACAAGTGTTTTACTTGTATTATGGGTTACTAGACAACTGATATATATACTTAAATATTTTTCATAATCTATACCTATACTAATATTATAAAGCTGAAGAGTTTGTTTGTTTGTTTAAACGCACAAATCTCAGGAACTACCGGTTCAAATTAAAAATTATTGTTGTGTTGGATAGTCCATTTATCGAGGAAGGCTATAGGCTATACTACATCACGCTACGACCAATAGGAATGGAGCATCAATGAAAAATGTTGCAAAAACGGGAAAAATTATTCCTATTGAGAGCTTCCGTCGCACGCGCTGCGTAAATGGTTGATGTTAAGCAAAAATCATGTATTACGGAATTGTTCCCCTTTAAAATTTCTAACCAAAAGTCCGCGACAGCATATGTGTATCTTTTAAGGTTAACTTACTATAACCTTTTTTATGACAATCAAATTTGTTTTAACATAATGTACTATTTGCGAAGATGTTTTTTAAACGTCATATTAATCCCTATCAAATTAAATACGTTAGTTGTCTTTAGCATTTCATGCATATAACAATTGCCCTTTACACCGTACAGTTTAAATTAATATCTTAGCAGTTTTTCAAATTTCAAACTTAAGGATGGGAATGGAGGGACTTAAATAATGACGTGTTTCAGGGTTTTTAGATTTTCACATTTTAAGGGTGGGAAACGGGAGATGAAAAATTGTATCAGTTTTTTTAAAGGGTTGGAAGGGGAATGAAGATTGAAAGTTTGAATGGGTGTGACCAAAATTGGCTCCAGCAAAAAGTACGTATAAACCATCTCGAACGTTAATAGTACCTATAACAGGAATTTGTAGTCTACGCAAGCGAAGCTGCGGGCGGTCGCTAGTATATACATATATAAACACTTTTTACACCCAGACATGAAAGAAATAGACATGTTCGTGCTCACAAATGTTTGTACCGAGCGGTAATCGAACCCATGACCCTTGGCTTAGCAATTAGAATCTCTAACCATTCCGCCAATCGGTCAGTCAAAATTAATGACTATTTACAATTTAGCGCGTGGAATTCTAAAACGAAAGTTAATTCACATATAACGATTTGCGTCCGCATATTATGATTGTTTGATTGATACCATCGCTTTTGTCACGTGCCGCTAAAATATAGCAAACAAGACGAACGGATTGAAAACATATTGAACGAGTTAATAATGTATCACTAATATTAAAAAAAAGCTCTTTATAAATTATGTTCTGAGTTACTAAGACAGGCAACTTCGATCGCTAACTTGTGCAATACAACCTACATACACAAAAAAAGTTTTTGGTTATAAGTAACAAAAAAATTGATTACTGGTTACCTGAAAATAGTGACAACATAACTATTGCTATAAGTAGTCAAACTCAGTTGTACCAGCTAACCAACCAGTAGCTTGCATTTTAACTAACTTTGTTTAAAAATTATCAAAGTTTTGCTATTTTTATGGTAACACGACTAGTTTTGTTATCTACTTATTTCAGTGTAACACCGTAAATTGTCCTCAAATATCAAATATATTAAGATGTATGTTATGTATGTTATGTTATGTATGTTATGTATGTTAAGTATGAATCTAACTTATATATCATAATAATCTGGATGGAACGTCTCACATTAGAAAGTGAGAACGTGAGTAAAATGTCAGACTCAGTGATCAGACAGACAATACGTGTCATTATTTATATTTCATTAAACATATTGTTTTGAAATTCTGTAATACAGTTTCCGAATCTATATTTCCTTTTCCAGTACGAACTTTACACGTGGATCATATAAAATTCTACTTCGCACAGAATATTTCGGAACATGAACTGGTGTATATTTGCTCTACGGCGTATATTTTTTTGCTCATATTTTTGTTCTTACAACGCTGTATCTCTATGATCATCCATCGAATCTAATGACATTTTTTGTTGATAATACATAATGAAATCATTTATTAGAATTTCTTAATTATATGTCTCATCAACTATCAACATGTCATGCTATTGTGAGCGCCTTGCTCCCTAACGTTACATAATAAATCAAGGTTGTCCTCCCTTAAAAGTATACGATATAATGACATGCTCCCCTAACCAGCCATTGAAAGTTTTTGAAGTTGTGCAGGCGCCTCAAGAAGGTGGGTTGAAATAGTACTTATATGTATGCAACGAAATGCGCGCACCACGAAACGACAGTACGAAGTTAGCTACGAAAAGTTAACAGTTTTAAGGTGGTCTTCAGAGTTGTACGTATTTATATCTTCAACCGATTACTTACATTACGTAATTTATAATTGCTTATTAATTACAAGATTTCACTTTCTAAAGTTGATCAAAGTTTACTTTTTTATAACAATTGATAACAAACAGTAACCAACTGTCAATCTTTTGCAATCAATCAGAAGCTGTCATCTCGAAAATACACGCATCAACTTTTTAATTTTTTTTTTATGTGTAGGCTCAGACGAAGTGTGTGTTTAGAACCGCTCTATTAGTTTGTTTAGCGGCGGGCTGATATATTCGGTCAAAACTCTGGGAGGCTGTTGGACCTTCTGTGGTTAAATTTTTCGTCCGTGTCAAGTTTGTTTATACGAATTTAGTCCAATGTCTAGGCGGCTACTTGATTCGCTTTGCTTTATCATCCAACTGACTAAAGCCAAGCATGATGGGCCCAATATGAGACTACTTACTAGTCCGCCTTTAGATTTGTTTCACGTTAAATAATAATCGAAAGAAACTTTTTAATTTGATTGCGAAATATGACATATATATCATATAATAAAAGTCTTCAAACGAAACATCAATAATAATTAAACGAAAGTGGTAACCGGTTACATGTTAAACAACTAGTTTATTCATAAAAGAGTTTATTAAACTGTTTTTGTTATAGTAAAACAAATATCGAACAATAGTGAAAACGGAATTCAAATATCACGACGGTACAAACATTGTTTTCGCGCGCTGTCCCCTGTGGAGCAAGCATTAAATAAGTTCGGTAACGTCTAACGAGAGTCAAATTTGTTTCCCGATTATTAAATGTTATGAAAGTTGTCTCATTTTGTTGCGCCCGAACACATATTTCACCCCCGCAGAGATTGAAAGTCGATTGTCATACAAAATTTATTTCAGTCTGCCTCCATAGGGCGTGGTTCGAAAACTGTCATAGCTCCATGGCATATCTCGTTACTGTTCCGATAAAATTACATTTTGATTTATCCTCGACTAGAACCTGTTCACACTTTGTTCGGCGCTTACGTGTGCTTTCACTTTCAATAAAAATAAACTGCTTTAATTAACCAAACGCAGGTGAGTTGATTGCCTTTCGACTGAAATGCATCTCTGAAAAACAAAAACAAACTAACTAAAGATTTCCAAGGAAGCAAGGTAGTATAATATTGATTTAAAAATACAAGACTAAGTTTTGTTTTGAAGCCACAATTTTTAGTAAATCTAAACAATGTTCGGATCTTTAATAATATAATGTCTGGATATTCCCTCGCAATACAATGTCAACAAAATGTCTGGCTAGCTTTTACGTACCACATACTTCCACACTAACTATGAACAAATCGTCTCTCTGTGCGTCAATTATAACTGAACTGTTAGGTGATATTTCTATCTACGTTTTTTACCGCCGACTCTCAAATATTGCGACTTGCATCGACCCTTCTTGTGTATAGATTATCTACTGTACTATACTCACCAAACAAATCATATAGTTTAACTTATTTACTTTTTGCAATGGGCTATTTTTAGGTTTTTGTACCTCACAAGGAAAAAATTGTCACTCTTGCGTCCGTCGTCTTCTCACAAGACGTTTTATCTCGAAAATCACACAACGTTATAATTACAAATTGGGACTTGGTAACGCTTACGTATAAGTATACTTCGACAATTAAAGCCTATAAAATATTCTTATTTGGATTTCAAATGGGGGTGATCTGAGCTTCATTAACAAAAAAGTTTCGTATCATATGAGATATCAATTAAAGTGCCATTATTAAAAATTTTAAAAATATATTTCCAATTCAAAATGGCCAATTGGTTTTAATTATATATTTTAAAAAGTGCAACGCAATATCATCGCTCACCTTTTCTTATACGTTTGTAAAATTGACATTTTGTTATTTAAAGTTTGTTGACATTGGATCAAATCATCATCAGCCCATTTTACCCCACTGCAGGGGCTTAGGCCTCCCCCAGGGTGAGGAGGGGGTTTGGAGCTTAAATCCACCACGCTACTCCACTGCGGATTGGAGATTGTAACGACCGCCATCTATTGACAGCGTCCGGGACCGACTGCTTAACGTGCTTTCCGAGGCATGGAGTCAGTGATCGTTAATGTACTTAAGTCAGAAAAACTCATTTAGACCAGTGTCGATACCGTCCAAAATGATAAAAAACGAAAAAAAATTAAAGTAGGATGAAACCTAATGGAAAAGGAAGGGAATACCACTAAAATTAAAGGAAAAATAAATTACGGGCGATCTGAGGTTAGGAAGGGGTAGGGGGTGGGTTTTTAAGGGTAAAAATCGGTAAATCTCAATTTCCGGCAAAACTACAAGTCCTATCGAAAAAAGTTAAATGGCAAAGTTGTAGATAATAAAAAGATCTACAACTTTTGTATTTGCACTTTTTCTCCATAATCTCAAAATTCATGTGAAAAATCAAAAAAACCACTTTTTTGATTTTTTATTTTTATCTTTTACAAAAAAAATTTTGTTTTTATGATATTTAGTGAAAAGTTACCTCGTTATGTCCCGGACACACTGGAATTTTGAAGATTTAAAATATTAATTTTTTCACCCTATTTTGACTCGGATATCGAAAAAGCACCCTAATTTTCAATCGAAAATTCTCACGTCAAAATATCTGATTTTTCAAAAAAGTCGGTGAGCTTTTTGTTCGTTGAAATCTCTATGTTCAGATGGTGTAAAAAAAAATATGCATTACTATGGAAAATTTTTCAGAAAATGCAAAAAAACGAAAAATACTAAAATTCGAAATTTTTTTATTAATCTTTATGTACAATTTTGAGGTATTCATTAAAATTTTTACTTTAATTACTCGAAAAACGTTAGGTTCCATGTTAGATTAATAAACAAAAAATTGCAAGTTGAAATGTACTACTAAAATTAACAACTAAATAAGTTAATAAGGTTAATATTTAATATGACATCTACAAAATTTTGAGAAATTTGTCGAATTTTCTTTAAATTATATGCGTAGATGCCTATTTATTGCTATTTTAAAATTATACCTATATACCTGAGTGACCTTCGGAAAATTGTAGCCCATCAAAAGGTATTTCATAGAGAAGTGGGTAAGGGGCTTGGAGGGTCTGGGCCTTACTACCTGTTATTTCGTAGCAGCTGTAAAAACCGTTAGCCAGTATTCAAGAAACAGTACAGTGAATAACATCGTTCATATAAATACACGTGCAGGCTAAGTTACTTTACAAGAATTGTGATAATTTACTTTAAAAAAAAAGTTCTGGAATCTACATAGCAAGGTAAATACTACCTGAATTTTAATCAGAATCATCATTCATATTGGCAAATCTCCCACCCACAGAAGGTGCAGCAGAACATTGTTACAGGGCATATTATCAGCTTCAAACGTGGCTGGGTAATGAATTGACAGCAACAGATTGGGGCTGGAAGCAACATCAACATGAAATTATGCCCAAATTTACAGAAATGGAATTAATTCCGGAAAATTTGCTGAAAACTATTTGCTGCAGCTGTGAAACTGGATGTAATAGTTTTAAATGTGGCTGCCGAAAACATGGTTTAAAATGCACAAATTTATGCTCAAATTGTCATGGTTCTGAACAATGCGCCAATGTGGAGAAAATCTACGAGGAAGTTAATGATTCAGATGAAATTGGGGATGAAGAACCAATGCAGACCGAAAATAATGTTGGAGACGAAGACGGTGATGGTCTTGAAGATGTCGAAGATCTACTAGAATCAGAAAGGCCTGTCGAATCTAACGATCAAGAAATACCATCAAAAAGACAGAAACTGATGAATAAGTGATTCGAATGGAATACAATGTTTTGATAAATACAAAGATTAATGCTTTTAAAAATAATATAATGTATAATGTAATTATTAAAAAAAAATATCTACTCAATAGTACGATTTGCGTGTATATTTCTATCTAATGAGATTTTTTAATACTTAAATGTAATGAAAATTTAATAAATCAACTTTTATTACTGAAAAAAATAGCGGTAGTCACATTTTTTAAAAAAATCCCCTTTAAATCGTATTTTTAACATTTACAATAACTATGTTTTTTTTGCGATATTTATGTTTAATTGGTTTGTAATTTTTTTGTTTATTAATCTGACATGGAACCTAACGTTTTTCGAGTAATTAAAGTAAAAATTTTAATGAATACCTCAAAATTGTACATAAAGATTAAAAAAAAATTCGAATTTTAGTATTTTTCGTTTTTTTTGCATTTTCTGAAAAATTTTCCATAGTAATGTATTTTTTTTTTACATCATCTGAAAATAGAGATTTCAACGAACAAAAAGCTCACTGACTTTTTTGAAAAATCAGATATTTTGACGTGAGAATTTTCGATTGAAAATTAGGGTGCTTTTTCGATATCCGAGTCAAAATAGGGTGAAAAAATTAATATTTTAAATCTTCAAAATTCCAGTGTGTCCGGGACATAACGAGGTAACTTTTCACTAAATATCATAAAAACAAAATTTTTTTTGTAAAAGATAAAAATAAAAAATCAAAAAAGTGGTTTTTTTGATTTTTCACATGAATTTTGAGATTATGGAGAAAAAGTGCAAATACAAAAGTTGTAGATCTTTTTATTATCTACAACTTTGCCATTTAACTTTTTTCGATAGGACTTGTAGTTTTGCCGGAAATTGAGATTTACCGATTTTTACCCTTAAAAACCCACCCCCTACCCCTTCCCAACCTCAGATCGCCCGTAATTTATTTTTCCTTTAATTTTAGTGGTATTATTCCCTTCCTTTTCCAATAGGTTTCATCCTACTTTAATTTTTTTTCGTTTCCAAAGGTATCGACTCTGGTCTAATTGGTACACGCCCGGATTCGAACCATGGCCTTATGGCCTTATAAATTTGAGACAGGTTCGTTGCGCTCTGGGCTATCACGACACTACATTGGATCAAATATAATAGAAAAACAGCAACATTTTTTGTCAATTTTTAAGTTACAAAAAAAAATCTAATCGTCTTAAATATAATTAAAGTCGATAGCAACTGTTAGTCTGATGAAGTGTCGATTCATAGTGGTGGCCGTGAGCAGCTGTTTTACATACTACATAATATAAACTTGGTACTCTGATATAGATCATTTCGTGTGTCAGAGCAAACACGTAAGAACAAAAAACCACGTTCTATTGTTGCCACGTCGTGTCGTGTGAAAATTATTTCGCTCAGCTTTCACGGAGCTAATGGTGTAATTTATTTGACGGACCACTGTGTATTCAACGCGAAATCGAACTTAAGTCAACCGAGTATTCTCAAAAATTAACTTCCAAATCCATATACAAATCAGACGTTTTAGTATTTTTGTCACTTATTAAAGCGTCAGGAACGGGACGAAATTGATTTTTAAATTTTGCTAATGGGAACTTTTGTCGAAGAATCTACATTTTTTTTGTAGCCGCTTTCGCGAAGAAATCGTTTGTGAATTTTTTTTATATTTCAACTCATAATAAATGCCAAATAGTAGTTATAGGCAATTAAAAACACGTCATTTTCATAGTTTAGAAGGTATGTAGCAAAAAAAAACCAAAAAAATATTCTATTCCTTTTAATTTCTTTCAGCATTTACCATTTTATCATTTACGTTTGTTAAAAAAATGTTTTTTTAAGATGTTACTCTAACAAAAATTTAAAAAAAATATGTATTTGATTGGCTGATTCCGTATAACATACTCGTAAGCACTGAAGTCCTGTTCCAACCTATAGTTGCTTAGCCCTACCGAGTAATAGTCCATGAAAAAATATGCTACTTTCACTTCGTTTAGTTCTCCATCAAAAAGTAAAAAAAAACTCTCTAAGAAACAATAAAACTTTTCACCACATAAATCACAAAGCAAATGCCTAAACGGAACAGCAAACACTTGTGATAGCTGGAAACATTTTTTGCCGACAATAGGTCATCAGTCAGATACCTTTCGGAATTTGCGTGTGGGAGAGCATGCGTGCTTCGCCCCATTCGGGTCGGTGCAATTTTGGTCACTCGCGTGCGCGACCTAAAAAGACTTAACCCTAATTTCACTTTAAAGAATTACCGACTCTATTACCACACAGGAAATGTCATAATCGTTTGAAAAAGACGCGTGACTTACTGTGTGGCTTTTATTAAACGTCCGTTACATTGATACAAACGATTTTAAAATTTATTACCGTCGAATAAGAATTTTAATCGTTTGGTTCATACAAATTGATGCACTGGTTTTCGGTAGCAAACAACGGATCCTGTACAGAAGGCCGTAAAATTGCTAGCGCTTATTTTGAATATATACTTTACTGTGTAGTCGATAAGGTTGTATTCCGTGTATCAAGGTATACAAGAGATAGTGCTGTGACTTTAGCATCTGTAACACTACGATGACCCAAGGTGCCGTTATTACGTACGCTGACTCAACACGTACGATCTTTCTCACGTATATAGATTTTTTTTATGCACTTTCATATAAGGTCCGCCGTTGTTCGTGCACGCTTGAACTTAGATTAAATGGTTTAAAAAACAAAAAATTATAATGACTTATTTTCTTCGTACTGTAAAAAAAGTAGAACATTTGTGGGAACCCTTACAATATCCTTAGAATGAATTACTTCGAGCAACTTAAATTTATGACTTTTTTCAAGTTTTTGTAAAATGATTATAAAATCTTTTTATCATTTGTTTTACAATATATTTTCAACCCTTGACGAAAAAGAGCAGTGTTATTAGTTTGAAGCCTTTATCTGTCTGTCTGTTAGTCTGCCTGTGGCATCGTAGTTTTTATGAAGATATTTTCTTTTGTTTGAAGAATGATGATTCTCTCTATGGTTCTCAGGTAAAAAGAAAAAATACTTTATAAAATCTGTTCAAAAGTAAAAATGTTATCAGTGGTCGGTAAATTTAAAAGCTTGAAATACAATACAATTTAAAAATATGCGACATATATAAGCTAAGTAGACTGTAACTTAATTATGTACCTGTATTGTGCAGAAACTAAAAAACATTTTGAAGTTAATAGAGGCATAGGTATTTATTACTCTGGATTTGGTAAGAGTTAGCTTGTCTAGTTTAAAATATAAAAAATATATTTATTATTTATTAAAAGCAGTTATTTAATATAATAAGACCTAAAATATAAAGCAATTTTTTGTGCATAATATATTTACGTATTTTAATTTTGTTTGAATACTCATAACTCAAAAACCACTGAATCGATTTTGCTGAAAATTTCTAAATTGTGAGTCAAATTTTTTGTGGATGTACGTGTATGATACACTGCTATTTTTAAAAGCAGAGCGCTATCAAAAAAATCTACAGAGCAAGGTATGAATGCGTACAAAATCTATTTAACTTAAAATGTAAGGAAAATGCTTTAGTATTTATGTACATTAAAAGTTACTTACTAAAAGTTTTACTATTTATAAATATAGTATAATATAATACTTTTATAATTTTCCAGTAAAATTTTAATATTCCACAAACAATAAACTAGGTAAAGTTCACGACACTTCCTCATATTCTTAGTTTCTCAAACGCGCACGTAATATTATGGTAATAAGTGACCTGCTATTATGTGAATAGCGCAACACTATACAACGTCATACGAAGAAAGCGGTTAACTGAATTCCGTGATCTGTTTTCTAGGAACAAACTCATAAAATCTTAATATATTTTATTTTGTAGAATCAACTACATATTTACAATAAAAAAATTAAAAAAATAAATTATAATTATATCTGTAGGTAACAGGAAACTCATCCATATTTAAATGAACAGTTAAAATTATGTAGACACATTTAAAAAAGACATTTTCTTTTGGTAATGGTTTAGGTCGAGTATTTAACGACTTTCTGTCTTCCGATGACAGTTAGTTCGGGTGTAATGCAATTAGCTCAAAGTCAAGTCGTAACTGAGAGTTGTTAACTGTACGTGAACAATAACACCGTTGTTTTTCGTCTAATTACATCACACACGTGTGATTGAGCTAAATAATTGCGAGAATTTAAAAAAAAAACACGATATCGTTATAATTATCGCATTGTATTAATTATTATAACTGCTAAATATACTTCATTAACTGAACATAGATTTACGTCACTAGACATGTTCTACTTGAATATTTTTCTATCTAATTCTAATTCTAATAATATATATATGTATAAGCAAAACCTCTTTAGTAATAAATATGATTCTAATAAACTTCTTGAGACCTTGAGACGTTTACCATAATTAGGAATTTTGTATTAAATTATAACGAATTAATACTAAGTAATACCTCCTTGTACTAATAATGAGCAAAGAATCCGTGACAAAAACCTAACGACCTACCACAACATTCGTAAAGCTACAAGAAAAAATTACGAACGTATTTGTATAAATTTCAAAGATTATGTCATTACGATAGAAAAACTAATACAGAAAAGATTTATACATAATATCCCAGCAAAGAAAATCGAATGATAGCTACCCTGTCGATCTTTATCAATGAATATATTCAGGCCACCAACGCAACTCCCACGAGTTCAACAGTTTTCGCTACCGTCTAATTAGATACCTACGTACCTAACTGCATTAATAACGGTTATTTTTGTTCGTATATTCATGTTTAATTCCACATAGTAATACAATATACAAAATTGCCGTTTTAAGGCATAACAGATAGCGGTCGATACAATCCGCCAACCCGCATTGGAGCAGCGTGGTGAATTTAAGCTCCAAGCCCGCTCATCTTGAGGGGAGGCCTAAGACCCTACAGTGGGGTATAAAATGGGCTGATGGAATGGAGTGGAGGCAAACCCTCTCTCACACACTAAACACACTAAGAATTTTAGGTATGTATCATTTGATAAAAACACAAAACCGTTGGTCCGCTTAAGTGTGCCTATGGTAAATAAAATATCTATCTCTACTGCCACAGAACATCCGGATGAAAGCTTAGAGAATGCATATTTAAATATTACTTATTTTCAAGAAAACTATTCCATTTAACCTCTTTTGTGGCAAAACCACAAATAGCAAATTTAAAAAAAAAGTATTGCTTATTAGGTATTGCGTTTCTCTCAACAAACACATATTTTCAAATGTAAACTTTTTTCATTGCTTTACATAAAAATACAGTCGACCAAAACAATATTTATTTTAGATATTTTGATAAGGTGTAATGCCACAACAACGAATTTTTATATCCCTTTTATATAATTTATATTTTCCTGCTATTATAATTTGCACCTATCATAAGTCCAAAATTTTATTATTTTAATTTTTAGTGAAACACAAGAAGCTTTCATAATCGTGATAAATGTATTTATAATAGAATAATGTTAAAAATGGATCCACTTATACAAGACCACACAGACATACCAGTACATACTTTATATAAATTCATTTTTGTACAATGTAACGTCTATTAGTTTCTATTATAAAGATGCATTCAGAATGATAGATAAAAGATTTGCTTCCGATTGAACTGGCTAGCGTTCCGTTTGAACTTTCGCCTTTTGCCCGCGCGCCCGATACGCAGCAACCCGAGAAATATACCAGTCATTATGTACTAGAAGATTGATTGGCTCAGTTACACGCATGTAAGCGTGCTGTCGAATGCTAATAAGCATGATTATGAACGGAATAGATGTGCATGTTTATACAAAACAGTGGTAACTTATGGATGAGATCTGTACACTATAAGTGGGAAAGTTGAGGAAAACAACGGCCAATCTGTTAAATATTCCATCCATCTCACATTATGGTATCCCCCAAGTGTTATGAAAATAATATTTTAGTTATATTTAGAACTTTCTATGGTTCGTAAGTAGTCGTCACGATTTGCATTATTTAGGTTTTAATCTAAATATTGAGGGTGCAATTTGGAATCGAGTTTTTGATAAGATATATATGTATCATCATCATCATCATCAGCCCATTTTTTACCCCACTGCAGGGGCTTAGGCCTCCCCCAGGGTGAGGAGGGGGGCTTGGAGCTTAAGTCCACCACGCTGCTCCACTGCGGGTTGGGAACTGTAACGACCGCCATCTATTGACAGCGTCCGGGACCGACTGCTTAACGTGCCCTCCGAAGCACGGTGTCAGTGATATTGTGTACTTAAGTCAGAAAAACTCATTGGTACACGCCCGGATTCGTACCATGGCCCTATGGGGCCTTATAAATTTGAGACAGGTTCGTTGCGCTCTGGGCTATCACGACATATATGTCTCAATAAGAGTATATTAGAATTACAAGTAACTAGTATATTAGAATACTTTTTATTTTTCCAATAACATGTACGTAACTTTAGCGCAATAGATAAATATAAACATAAATATATTGAATGCATTTCATCGCAAAAACTAAGAATTATAGCTCAAGTAAGTATATTTATTATTCAAAAAATTATTTCAAAAAGAAAATAAAAATGGATAATTCGTGGATACTAGAATATGTGACATTCACACTTACTTCTATTTCACTGCGAAACTACCTCAAATTAATGCCTATTATTAAATATCTACACACAGTAGGTATAATAAAACTGTTTTTTTTTTTATATATATTATATGAAGACACAGTTTTTGGGCGTCTCAACTAGTTTGTGAAAAATCACTCCCACCGTTTTTGGCACCAATTCATTTTAGTTTCTGTCCACTCCAAGTCTATAACTAACCTAGTTGGGTACTACAACAGAAGTCAGTTTCAGAAGCACTGATAAATTATTGACGTGTAAAACTACCCTAATGACAGATGCCTTTTATTGGAATTCATTAAGCATCCGTCCGATGTAACAAATGGCTAAGAAAGAAGAATTAAGGTATCTGATATTATTGTATTGAAAGGGGTGGACTTACCTACCCTAAATTGCCCTATACTACCCTATAATCCACATCTTTTGAGATTCCATCCTTTGACCATCCCAAAAACCATTGACAAATACACTTTTCTTTGAGGATATGATTTGACTGTAAGAAGTTACATAACTCATCCATCCGACTGCGCAAATGATACACATATCGCGTTTACAAAAGACAAATAGTATTGTTTCCCCCGGAACGCCACATGTCCTGCGCCAAGAAGATTGTGTTAGTTTCATGCAAGAGGCATACAATATACTGTGTGTGCTGTCTGTGCTAGTAGCAGCTTTGGGCTAGCCGGTTTGGATTCTTTAAAATATTTTGGAATCTGTTTATATGGATTAGTTGTACACGAGTTCGTATAATGGACTACAAAACGTAAATCGATAAAGTTAAAAAAAAAAGAACGGATTGGTTTACTTGTATGGTATTCTAAAAACACTTCGCGTAAACGCCAACCAACATTCCACAATATAAGAATGTGATCAATAAGTTCAAGTTGTCAAATAATGGTGGTCGACTGAAAATTCAGATTTAAATATTTGAATATTTTTTCGCAATATTATTTCTTTGTCATCCCTTATAACCTTATGTACTTAAATTTTAGGAAATCTCCATAATGAAAATGAAAGTTCTAACTCGTTAAAAAGCTTAACTTGAAACTGGTTTAGAAAGAAAGCTCCCCTTATGAAAGTTCATTCCGTTTGTGTGTTGGACAAAATGCGAATGAAATCGCTGAGATATTATTATTTTTACGTAATTCGATAATTTCAATCTGACTCCAGTATATACTGTTATTATAAATGATTTAGACTTCGAGGTACACTGTTGAAAAATAAACGCTGAGTTCATGAAGGTAACACAGCTGAAGTCAATGAAGTGGGTTGTCTTTCCTTTTAATTCTCGCCATAGCATTGAACCTTTTAAGACTAATATTCGAAATCTACGTAAATAAAATTTATGACCTACGGATGCCACGCGTTAATGTCTCTGGTGTTAGGAGGCTTTGAACGTCAAAGGCACTTTTGGGCGGGAAAAGTTGCAAGATGGGCTCTTTTGTTAAGGTCACTTTTATGTGCCCAGTTATTTATTTGATATTAGTTGTTTTAGGTAGTTATTTTAAGTTTTTAATAAGAATTTAAATAATAAAATTAGCTTTTATTTTATTAGTACTTATTTACTCATAATTTTTAGAATCATTTCTCTTAGTTATACACTATGGTATTATTGCAATTTAAATTATAAAACTCAACCTAGTTAATCGATATAAATATTAATATTTTCCAAAATTAAGATTCAATATTATAGAAAATTAAGGTTTTTTTTTTTTCAAATTTTGAAGAAGGTCCCCTTTTGCATTTGACCACTTTCGTTTCTAAATTTTAAAACATTATTATATCATATCTAAATAGGTAGTCCAAGCATTGCTGGCACAAACGACTTACTGACATATATGCATTTATATGTCATACCAAGGACCCATTATAAACTTTTACTGGCAAGCATTTCGTATTCGCCACTAAACAATCGCGGGGCACATAACACGTCCGTATGTAACAACACGTCTCGAGAATTTTGACATGACCTATGGCGGTGTAATTGAAAAAACGTATGATCACAATAGCCAGTGCAATTGGAGTTGCGCAAGACCTTTCTCTCGGTGCAAACGGTTCGACTCGCTCAGCACGGGCGGATATTTCGGTGCCTCGGAGCCGTTTTATTGACTTAACTGGTGGGTACAACTAAGAAGGCCGTTGACTTATTTGGAATTTAAAAAAGCAATCCTAATCGAAGCCCGTAGAAAAGCAGTGCTTTCAGTTTTCAATTCTGGCTTCAAAGAAAATTAAAGAAGTAGTTTATAATTTCAATTATTCTTAATTAACTAACTTCAAAAAAAAAGGAGGTTCTCTATTCCATTGTATATATACATATATATTAGTTTCACAATTATTTCGCAAATTAAGAACCGATTTGGAAAATTTCTTTTTTGTTAGAAAGGGTATATTCTTGAGGTGGTCCCATTACCACCAAATCAGGATCTGGTGATTGAATCCCAATGAAATAGAAACCTTCAAATTTTATAGTCACGCATAGTCTGTTTCAGTTCTATTTTTAGTTATTTAGGTGTTTTCGTCTGGGAGTCATCATCTCATGCTGCTAAACTGATGACGGGACCTACAGTACTCCTTAACAGTTATGAGTTAGGTGATTATATTGCGATTTTTTTATAACACTGGACTGGACTACCAGAAAACAGACTCAAGTCCACTGTGGGATCGCTGTTAATACTGCATTTAGTATTATTTTATTTCTTCACGTAAACTTTATGAATTACTCTAATCTTCTCTAATTCTGTAAGACTTTCATCTTGTGCTTTTTTAAAATAAATATTCATTCTTATTCTGTAACACATTGGAAGATTTTTTTTATTAATCGCAATTTAAAGATGTCGGTAAGGCGAAAGCGTACGTAACAATAGTAGTGTAAATTATATCATAATTCTTATCTCTACAGTGAAAAGAAATTTACTCAATAAATTTATAGTCAGAAATAATGTGTGTTTTTTACTGGTATTCAATTAATTATCATCAAGTCGTTGATGTGGACGTCTTTTTTAATTACAATATTAATAATATAGAAACTTGTGAGACTGTCGTTTTAATAATAATAATAACGTATACATGACAACAACGTCTAGGCCCCAAACTAAGCATTAGCTTGTATTTTGGGTACCAAGCGAAGACACCACATACATATAACAACCAAGACCCGGTACCAGTATCAATATTCATCATACAAATACTGACCCGACTTGGGATTCGAACCGGGACCTCCAGCTTTGTAGGCAGGGTCGCTATCCATTAGGCTAAGCGGTCGTCTTAAACGGTCGTTTTGATATCATACACATTCATAAATTAATAATTTAGTTTGCGGCTTTTATAATTATGCCAGCTGAATGATTAATTATGAACGCGGCGAACGTTCCGAGTGATAGATTCGGAATGAAAAGAACAGCATTAGATACGTCAATCAATTGTAGTACTGGTAGTACTGAACAATTTTTACGTCTGTGTCGCGGTTACAGATGCATGCAAATATTACACCTCGTTTCCACCAAGTATAATACACTGTATAATACAGCGATACAGTATGGATATGACAGTATAATACAGTGTATTATACTTGGTGGAAACAAGGTGTTAGTTATTCACCTAGACAATTAACCGCAAGTTCCATTTGAATTTAGAAACTTTATGTCAAATACGTGTTAAGATGAGTCACCGAATGAATGTATGCACTGCATGGACGTTGTTCCTAATCGAGGATTTTCAAAACACAGATAAAAGTTCTCGTCAATATGAATTATTTAAAATCGAACATGCTGTTACTGCCATACACTGTTTAAGGAGTTCTCCTTGACTACTTGCCATCCCCATCCCGATCAGCTCTAAATCACCAAAATATTTTCTGTTCACTGGAACTTACAATATATGTAAAGTTTTATAAATTGGTTGACGGAAAGTGGGTGAAATTCTATAAACGGGATTACTCCCTTAATTTACCACCCTTAGGGGCAGAATTTTTTCCAATTCAAAAGGAACTACCTTCGAGTTAGAGGCTATTCAATAAAAAAAAGAATCGATCAAATCAATTCTCAATCGGCGAAGATGTTGCGTAACATACAACAAAAAAAAAAATTTTTACATTAACATTCACAAGCATATATACAAAGATATTATATTATAGTGTAGATCTACTGAACATAGATTTGAAAAAAAATTCAAACTGTATAATTTACCGGAATCTACGTTAACTGTTTGTCGTATTTGCTTTACAAAATGGTACCAAGTAAAAACAATACAGCGCAAGATTAATTTCACTTCATGAGAGTCAGTCGCGTAAGAAAGCAATAATTTGCTATACTAATTGTGAGTAGTCAATTTGTAAGCTATTAAAATCGTGACTGCTCAGGATTGACGGACAAGAAAACTCTTTCTAACTCGTTTTGTTATATAACATAAGTTAATTAATAAATAAAATTAAGCGTGGAAGTTTCATTTCCTCAATTTTCTTGTTACTTAAATTAGTTATTTCAATATTGATGACAACAGCATTTTAATACCTGTATACTGTATTCTACTAAACGATCAAAATCCCGAGCAAAGTTACAGACTTAAGAAATTAGACATGTCATTATTATTTTATATACAAATATTTTGTTAAATTCCACATGAATGTAATTTCAGAATCTTATTCCTTTCCAGTTAGAATTATACGTCTTGTGGGTCACACATTGTAATTTCCGGGGAATATTTCAAAATATCAACTGGCGTATATTCAGTTTACGGCGTATATTTTTTTGCTCACATTTTTCTTGTTAGAACGCGGTATCTCTATGAATGTCCATGGTTCAAAATGAATAAGTTTCAAAAATTTATTTTTTGCAATATATAATATTTCGAAACATTTTTACAATCGCCGTTCTCACATTTTGCATAGGAATCCATATCTAAGAAAAAAAAAAATTGTATTACTCGAAATCGATTTTTTCGCTAATTTTATGCCAGAAATTTCCATGAAAAACAAATAATTACTTTCATAAATTAAACGAGATTCTTTTAGAAACAGTTATTTTTAATTTTTTTGGTAAGATTTTATTTTATTACACTTATAGTTTAAAAGTTATTATCTATAGTTTGTGGTACTTGAGTTGAGTTTGGCCTGCTAATGGGGACAGGATTATTTGTACAACTGGGTTTCCTTCTTCTTCTTATGCCATTTATTTTTTGAGGTTATTGCCTTATGATATATTCTTCGCGTGATTCTTTTAGATAAGTTCTGTTAGGTTGTAAGTTTTAATTCTGAAATTTACGCAGTTATTTTCGTGATCATAATAATAATAATACATGGGACTTCCTACACAGCGCCATCTAGTCCCAAAGTAAGCAAGTATTATGCTTATGTTACGGGTTACTAGACAACTGATATACATACTTATATATGCTTTATAATATGTAAATATATAAATATTTTATAGAAATTAAATAAACATGTTCACGCACACAAATATTTGTCCCGGCGGGAACCGAACCCGCGACCATCAGCTTCGCAGTTAGGGTATGTAACCACTCGGCCATTCGGTCAGTCAATTCGGTCATATATTTCTTTTTCAAAGATTTGGCAAAAGTGTTCCACATCTTTAACGTTTTAGTCATTGCAAGGGCAAGGACTTTTGTCGAACAAGCGAATCTCTAGTATTCGACACACTTTTCGACAATTACTTATGTCGGTACCAGTAATAGTAAGAAGATGGATGAGGTTGATAGTGAAATGAAGACGACAGTGAAAGAAAGAAAGAAGTGAAAAAATAAGTTTTAGTAGAGGTCAGTCTGACTGTGTAAATAACTGTGAGACTGTGTAAATAATCGGTTTTATTTCGCTATAATTTTTATGTTCAGCGAACTAAACGAGTGAGGATAGTGTAATGACATTTCGTTTAATTTTCATCATTCATCATCATCATCAGCCCATTTTTACCCCACTGCAGGGGCTTAGGCCTCCCCCAGGGTGAGGAGGGGGGCTTGGAGCTTAAGTCCACCACGCTGCTCCACTGCGGGTTGGGAACTGTAACGACCGCCATCTAATGACAGCGTCCGGGACCGACTGCTTAACGTGCCCTCCGAAGCACGGTGTCAGTGATATTGTGTACTTAAATCAGAAAAACTCATTGGTACACGCCCGGATTCGAACCATGGCCCTATGGGGCCTTATAAATTTCAGACAGGTTCGTTGCGCTCTGGGCTATCACGACATTTAATTAATTTTAATTAACTTTATTTTTAACGTAATCCCTTTAACGTGTATTTTTAAAATATCTCATCAGTTCAATATAGAAATGTTATTTATAAACTTAAATTGTCAGACCACACAGTCTTCACGGCATTCGATTTATTTATTGTCCTAGCCAATAGCCTCAGGGTGGCCAACTTATGCCGTGAACATGCGTCCGTGCATACGGTATCGTAATTTCCAGCCAAATCTCTGTGACACTTAAGATTGTGTACTGATAGAATTCACTCCGTCAAGTGCATAATCTCAGGGGCTGACAAGTCAAGAATACACAGCCATATAAAAGAGTCGCGTGTATCGGTATACAAACAGGATAAATAAATATTAATAGATATTTCCAGCTTTTACTACCTTAAAGCTTCGAAGGAAATCACCTGTTCGAGAAATAATTATGAATGCAATTCATCTGATATACTACACACTAATAGTAAGTGCTTGTGTAGTACAGGTACGGTCAAGAAATATCAAACCTTTACTTTTCTACTAGATATTTTTCACAAATATTTCGACGACCGCTTAGCCTAGTGAGTAGCGACCCTGCCTACGAAGCTGGAGGTCCCGGGTTCGAATCGCAGGTCGGGTCAGTAATTTATATGATGAATATTGATACTGGTACCGGGTCTTGGTTGTTATATGTATGTGGTGTCTTCGCAAAAATATTTACATATGTATATATTATAAAGAATATTTAAGTATGTATATCAGTTGTCTAGTAACCCATAACACAAGCATAATACTTGCTTACTTTGGGACTAGATGGCGCTGTGTGGGAAGTCCCATGTATTGTTATTATTATTTTAATCTTTAAGTTGCGAATGTGGTGGAACTCGCGACTGAATTGGTCGACAGTACACGCTATGAGTTCTAGACAATATCAAACGTATTACCTGTTATGTTTAGTTACATCGAAGTAGCGATGTAGCACGCGGTTCACGGCCGCCGCCATGTAAGATCTAGTAGTTTGAACTCCGTCTATTGTTATTGAACTCTTCCTAGACGACTACGCTTCCTCACGAACGCCAGCGTATAGCGGTCTTCTGTAAACACGCAGCGCGACCCGCAACCGCGACCGACACCGCGCCCGCATCCGTCGTTCACAGTAAACAAGCACTAAATTGCAAAGTTTTACAAACTGCCTTTCAGTTTTTCGTGTCACTATTATTCAAAAAGTAACATTTCACAGTGAAGTCACAGAATACAGGCGTCTTTAGACTTGAATTTGACCGTAATTTTTATTTTAAATCGAATGAATAAAACAATTTTTTCCCAGTAATCGATATAGGTATATCCAATTGTTAATATATTTACAAGTGCCTTTAATTATTACGACTAACATTTTACTTTCCGTTTTGGTCATTCCATTCCACCAGTCCATTTATGCCCCACTGCAGGAGCTTAGGCTCCCCTTAGGCTGAGAGGGCTTGGAGCTTAATCCACTACGCTGCTTCAGTGTGGGATTTTAACGACCGCCATCTGTCGATGGCAACCAGGATCGACAGCTTCACGTGCTCTCCGATGCACGGAGTTAATGATAGTAACGTTTTTACCAATAAATAATCAATAATTATCGTGAAAGGAATATTAAAGTTAAATTATTCAAATAAATATTACTAACACAAATTATGTTTAGTGGGTAAAATAAGAAATAATTCAAAGAATTTTGTATAAAATTGACATTTTACAACCATTTAAATGCACTCGTAAAAGCTATGTTTGATTAGTTTTCTATCGAAAACAAAAGCTCGTTGTTTATACAGCTTCGAGCTTCCGGAAGCGATGCCATAGACCCATAGAGCTTAGAGTGTCAAATAGAAAGTTCCAATTATATAGCTCAAGAAAGGAGTCGAATAACGTCGTAGCTTTCTTTTGGGATTAAAACAAAAACGGATTCGAAACAAAAGCTTATTCGTTGAGAATTGTTTAAACTAGATACGCGTGGTACATTGTATCTAAACGTGTTACTTTCTCCTATAATGAAAAAGAGTATAAGTGCGTTACATATTAATAGAGACCAATTTTAATTTTTGTTTTTAATGTAGTATAGTCGGTTCATTTACTTCACGTTTTCGAACCTAGGTTCATTTTTAGAAAAAGTCTTTACTAAATTGATTGTGATGAAAGTTTTACATTTAAATAGTGAAATCTCAATTCAAATACTTATGCTGTTGTTTTCAATATTAGAACCGTAAAATGAAAAGTAGTATATAGCCGAGTCACTTGAAATAAGTAAGATGTCCAGACGCTCGCTAAGTTCGAGTTAGACACCCAACAACTTAATCTATTATAATTTATTTGTTTAACGAATGTTACAGCAGTTCATGTCCATTGTAACCAGGTTGCTGAATTTGTGGAAAGCATCGGTCAAGGATGTTCTCGGACTATCGTTTCGAATAATACAAATGTCATTAATCATACGACACATTCCTTTTCTCCTTTTATTAGATTTGAAATTAAAGACAGACGAATATGCTTGTTAATAATTTTCTATTTAAATACAAAATAATATGTATAAAGATATTGCAAACAAATTAAATAGTCCTTAGCATATACTATACCATCATATAACATTAAGTACGTTCATAACTGTAAGTTGCGAATGTCTCAAAAACTTGTAAGCGGTCGAAAAGTTAAGAGGGGAAACGCATTGTTCACGAATTTAGAAGCTCATGCAAAAATGTTACTTTGAAATTTTCGTTAAATTTTCAAAAACTTGTCCAACGATACCGCACACGATAGAGTGCGTGAAAACATTTCATCATTTAGTTCAGTGTACGGAAAGCCACCGCTGAATAATGTACTTTTGTTTATTTCTCACAAAGGTATGCCAGTTCATATAAGTCGTATGCTTGTGAAATGTCATCGGAATCAGTGGAAATACCGAGGAGATGAGCCTGTGATACAACATGAAGATCAAAATGGTTTCGTTTCCCAGGTTTTGCTACAGAACTTTAAAAATTGTTTACCTAAAGATGTAGAAAATATGCGTAAAGATAAAACCCAAGTAAAATGCATAATAAATACACGCGGGCAAATCCACAAACAATGCTGGCACCTAAAATATTAAATATTCCAAAAACCAAACGAATATTACCTTTAATTACATTCAATTCTAGTAAATTTCTAGTATCTATGGACCGCCCACGGCTTCACGGGTTTACACTACGCCGCCAAAGTGATGTTATCTTTTAAACTATGCTTGACCTGTTACGGCTTTTCTTACGTTTACGTTTCATTCAAACTTCCTGTATTGGAATTTCGTCACCTTAACTCCTGACCTGTCTAACTGTAAGAGAATTTCCAGCTTGTCAGATTACGAAACTAAGAAATCCAACTGTTGTTTACAAAAATCTGGCTTACGGACCAAGCATGAAATATCCGGGGATGTTGAACTAGAAGCTTCGATTCTCAGTAATAACATTTTATGACATCTGTTTCGTTTTGTCGAATAAGAACGCATGCTTTAATCCTGCGGAAAAAATTTTTTTTTAGTCGGATTCGATCAAAATTTCCAATGGAACTAGACTGTAGATAATTATTTAAAAAAATTCTGATCAACGTCAATTTTTTTTTTAATTTTAGCAAATGTAAATGCAGTGGAAAATATTAAAACTTTAAAAAAAAAGCCATTTAAAAAACAAAAAAAAACTGTATAATGATCTAGTATAAACCATTTATGTTATAAAAGTAATTGTCTCCGCTTTGGGCGTTTATTGAATTAGGATTGGTAAGTCTATCATCGCGCTAGTGGCTTTTTAGCAAGTACTTTAGAATTTCGCAGTAAGTCGACAACCTCGCTTGGCTGACAGATCCGCCTGCAGCTACATTTTGAAAATCAGCTAATTTCCGTGGATAGTTTTAATGTAGTATTAATCGTTTTGCAAGTTCCTATCTCAATGTAAACAAGTAGAAATAACTACACCAAAGTACCTAGCATAAAACTATGCACCGTGAAATTAATAACGAAAATTATGACATGCCTCTTAATAGCCCATAAACATATTGCTGCACGCCTTCGACAAATCTCTATCGACATATTTATATCTCTAATTCTGTGCCAGAGTTCTCGGTGAAAAACAAATGACAATTAATTTTACTTATTACGATTTTCATTTATAACACTAGAACGACCGAAATGACGATACATTCATGATACATAAATGTCCAATATAAAGAGAAAAAATTAGTCACCATAGAATGTACAAATAGATAGATGGTTTATTATCGTTGTATTTCATTGTCAGCGAAATAAGCATGTAAAAACATGTCGCAAGTTTTACATATCAGACTACCCGGTTTAAAACAGAGATTTTCATCTTTAGCAATACACAAGCACGTATCATTATATGACTACCACTGCTACCGGAAGTTGTGACCTTTAATTTAATGAACTCAACGTCAAGTTCATAAGAATGAACTCGTTAAGTCGTAATAAAAATTTGCCAATCGAAGCTTACCTATTGATTACCGACTGGTTTACGTCATTCATAATTTTTACGTAATATCGAAATTCACTTTTATATTCAAAATCAACAAACGGAGAAAGTTTCCTTGCATTCTTATCGGCTATGAATATCGGTAGAGATCAAATGATATCTTTCTAAAATTTATTTTATTGACCAATTTGTGTAAATTTCTGTATAATTTCAATGTAATAGATGAACTTTTCATTTTTTTATTATAATGGTTTCTTTTAAATCTAAGATTATGTTATTTTCATTGTGAAAATACCTGTTTTAGGTTCGATAGGTAATAACGAAATTCTTAAATTATATTGTTATCTGGTTGTTCGGTTGAACGTAGTCCATACTTATAGAGTGTATAGAGCTTACCTAACTAAACAAAAAAATTTTAAAATACATAAGTTATTTTCTCGGTAACAGTAAGTTTGCGCCATATGCTCACTTGAAACTTTTTGTTTAATTCGATAAGCTCTACACGTTCTACAGGTTTGGACTATGTTCAGCCAAACACGACGTATATTATCAAGAAGGAAATATACTAACCAGAGTTACCCAGATACCGGGTTTCATATCAGGCCTGTGCACTCAGCACCTCAGGAGGAAGCTACAAGTACGATACATCGGCGAATCAGCTAGGTGCAGTCATGTAGTCATACAGAAAGAGATAGAGTTACGCGATAGAAAGAAAGGCGGCTCGTTGGTACTTGTAGGTGAATTCAATTCTTACACAAGTAGCGCTGTGCGAGCTGAATCGCACTTTATTGTATTTTACCGAGAGTTACTATTGCGTATTGAGTTGCTATTTATTTAATTGTCTAAAGTTAACCTTCTGTATATATCTGCACTATTATGTATTCTGTGCTCATAAAGGACATATAGAATACTGTCATATAATGTTTACTTGGGATCATTTTACTATGTGAAAACGTCAAGTGGCATGCATTTTTTGCTCCCTTTTTCGTAATCATGTCGCGGTATCAATATAATAATTTAATTTTTGTACAATAACCAATGCAATAATAGCAGACAATATGGAAATAAATACAAATACTACAGAGTAGAAAATTAGAGATTACTGTTCATAAAATGATCGGTCATGGACACAATTATTCCAATGAAAAAAGCATTAAACGTAAAAACATTTTTAATTTCAACACAATTGCTTTTGTCGTAGGTATTCTGGTACATGTCGCGAAATCCAATTTCCGGCGTAGACAGCGCTAAGTCAATGCGAAATTGTACCGACAGCAAATAAGGCAAATATTGGTCCGAAAAAAAAAGAAATGTCTGTATATGCGCTCGTTTTTGAATCCGTTTGAACTTTTAAACGTTGGTACCATAAAGTACGTGAAAACAAAAAACATTTTAATGTGAGTTTCCTAAAAGGCGCGAGAACTTTAGAATCTTCGTTTAGAGAATACACGTTTGACAAGCGGACAAATGCGACACGTAGTTGAGGCATGTGATGACAACTAAAGGTCGAAACGTAGAGTGATTTTAATAGATTTAAGTTTTAGTTTAAGCAAGGTTTTACTAAAATCAAGATATCTTTTTATAAACCAAATTCAACTATTAGAAATTATCACGTAACAAATCGCCTACGCTTTCATAACTCAAGGGCATTTCCATTTCTCGTTTATGACCTCAAATATTAAGTAGACAAATTAACGTTGTTCCAATTGTTTTGCGAAATCAAAACCGATTTGATTTGCTATGGTTTGTACGTGACAAGCCAATGAAAATCGCCTTTTAGATTAAAAAAATATAGAAATTTTCTACAAGTCTCCAAGTTTTCGCACAACTGTTTTTTTCGCACTAAAAAATTATGAACAGTTGTTATACAAATACATCAGTCTTTTATTTTTTTAATAGTTTATAATAACTATACTTAAATTTATACTACCATACCGTATCACTAATATCACTATGTATTTATTGAATCTAGTAATATATTCTATTTATAACATTTATGTAAGATTTATAAGATAACATCGTGATACAAGCGCCACGTTTGCCCCGCAGGCGTAAAACCTAAACGGGTGGACGGAAAGTCCCTTTAATTGGGTGCAATGAAAACTAATATTAATAATGACATACGATACGACAGACGCAAACATTTTTAAGATAGTACCTCCTTTAAAATTTAAGTATGAAAAGAGATTCACAAACTCACAGTTTGTAGGCTGAGAGCTGACGAAAAAAATTGATGTGAGCTAGAGTTTCTATCAGAATTCATTATCGTCAAGAGAAAACCAAGCACGTTTCTCTATTTCGGTTCCAAGGTTCCGTACTAAAGAACAAACGGAAGTTACTCTTAACAACCTACATAAATTATGATGACGATAAGACGGTTTATCTTTTTTTAAGGTTTCGTGTTCAAAGGGTAAAGAAACGGAGCCCTATTGCTGTCAATCTGTCTATCGGTCCGTCCGTCCGTCTTTGCGTATGACAGCCTATTAATATAATATTTGTCTATTATAATGTGTCCATGGCTATCCTTAATGAAAAAAAAAAAACTGAAATCGATTTTTTTCTCTACTTTTCACTTTCTTGCTTACCAAATTAGTTTAATATAATTCTAAAGTACAAAGCATAAAGAACATGCAAAAATTGTATTTATAGTTGCAGGTCTACCCTTTTATTTTTTCGATTTGTATTAAACTCGTTTGGTAAACAACAAAGTCAAAAATAAAAAATAATTTAATTCAACTTTTTTTTTTAAATTTAAGGTTAGCCATAAATATAGGTATTTTCATAAGCAATATAATCGCGATATATTTCTTTATTTATAATATTTGACAAAAGTAGTTTTCATCTGGTAAACAAATGGGTTAAGGGCGAGCCCTCTCGCCCTTTGGATCCTACACTATGTAATCTAATCTAATCTAATTATATATATAAGACACGGCGTTCGTTCATTCACAAAGATTCGGAAAGAGGAACGTCCTGGAATAAAATTTCAAATTTCTTCTGACTAGTATTCGTTAATTTGTGTATTCATTTGAGTATTCATCAAACCGAGAACACAGAGCAGTAGGTAAGCTAAAAAATTTCGCCACTGATAATCTAATTAGAAGAGGAGATTTTAATCATGATTAAAAACATAACATGAATAACGCCTTCCGGTAACGCCCTCCGAGTTAAACAGCGATTGTCCGCATGTTATGGGTTTACGTTTAGTCATTACACTGATATGCATATAAGATGTGCAGATAACGCAAAGCCGATATACCGTATTACTATTACGTATTATAAAAGGGTTAATAGTTGTTATGTAACAGATCAATATAAGATAAATGATACGTGAATAATTTTTGCATTAATATTAACACAGTGTGTGGTAATTTCTTATCTTAATTTAGTTAACATAATATCGATTGTTTCTTAATATTTATTCATTAGTTTAATATTAGTTTCAACATTAAAAATGTCGAATTAATTTGTAAAAAAAATCGATTCAGTTTATCCATGCTCTGATTCTGTATCGAGAAAATATTAATTTATATGCACCAGTCATCAAAAGTATTTGACACATGTTACTAATATTATATCAGAAAAGTTTTTAAATCAATATTTTTGAAATTAGAGATGAGATATAATGTATAATAATACATACAAATGTTAGTATATACATGTCTCGAATGACCTATCGGTAGAATGGCTAGAGGCCCAAACTGCAAAACTAAAGGTGCCTAGGACTTCTCACACACGGCCATCTAGTCCAAAACTACACAGAGCTGGTATTGTAGTAGATAACTGATACACACACACTAAGATACTTCTTGTAAAACATTCGTATATAAATATTTTACAGCCAGACATGAAATAAATAGACATGTTCATGCACACAAATATTTGTCCCAGGCAGGAATCGAACCTGCGACAATTGATTTTATACTTAGGGTCTCTAACTACAGGTGCAATAGGTCAGTTAATATGTAGCTTTTTACGAATTTTCCAGAAAAATATTCCATGTGGTGTAGACATCATACCGTCGTCGTCGTTTTGTAATAGTATTTGTAATAGACAAAATTGATATAATCATATCAGAATTGACTCACCTGAAAGAGCAGGTATCCAGAATCGTACATCCAGAAGTCATCGGGTGCCTGACCGGGCTTAGCCAGCTGGATTGCGAGGCAGCGCTGCAGGATCAACTGGCAGCGCTGCCCGGGCGCTGTACGAGCGCTCATACCGCCCAAACCCCCCCGCTTTCACTTTCACACCCTCTCAACCCACTTGCGCCGCCCACGGCCGCATCGTCTGCAAAAGAAATTAATATATTAAGTACATACTAAACATGCGATTGCAAAATAAGTATCTTTTAAAAACATTTTTTATTTGTTTTTTAATAGACACCACTATTTGTGTTAAAATTTTCTAATAAACCATTATAGATAGACATACAAGTAAATACAAATATATAAATATATGGTGACTGTTGACCAAAATGGGAAAAACTAACTTTCAGTGTTATATTTCAAAATGTTTTTAACACTAAAATTTTTATGTATTTTATTAAAAACTGATTTTGCTCGGGCAGGCTTTAATGCAGTGGGCTCTTGGACTAGGTCTTTTAACAGCACGTGTAAATGCTTCTTTGTGGATCGAGCTCATACTTGGTTGAAGTAAGAAAACCCATTGACGTCCAAAAAGTAAACGAGGTACAGTCAAAGACAATACTAATTATAAACAATAATAATATTCAATATGATTGTACATCCAATTCATATCACATATCAATTCGTAACATTATATCATTTCTGTTACTGTCCCATTATTTCGCCAAGAAAGAATAGGAAGTATGAAAAAAAAATTACACATTGTTTCGAAGGAACAATTCACCGCGTTACTGCAAGACCACAATCTGCTGCATAATGCAATTTTCGCGATAATGACACAAACGGGATGTAATTTTGTTTAATAAAGTTTAATGCTAGCGTTTGATTTAATGTCCACTAATTTAATAAAAGTAAAACACTGTTTGTATGTTTGTTTAACGGTTAAACATATTTGAATGAATTTGTTCATGTGGATAACATTGTAAGTAGCAAGGTTATTTAATGCCTAACATTATATTACATTTTCAAATTTAATACGAGGTTTTTTTTTAAATAAAACCTGTTACATCCTACACAGCGCCATCTAGTCCCAAGCTAAGCAAAGCTTGTATTATGGGTACTAGCCAACTGACAGATATATGTACTTAAATATTCTGTTCTTGTATAAAATATACATATACTATAGATACATTTACACCCAAACAGGGAACAAATAGACCTGTTCGTGTACACAAATATTTGTCCAGGGCGGGAATCCAAACCGCTACCCTTGGCTCCGCAGATAGGGTCTCTAACCACTCAGCCAATCGGTCGTTTGCGTTTCATTTCGAGATAATTTAGTTTATTTAATTAAATAGAGACACTGATAAACATATAAAACTCCATATCCCGATGGAAGATGCCGGTGAAATGCAAAACTACTGAAAATCTAAAAATTAAAGGAGTAAATACGTGCTATATTATCAAGCTTTCATTACCTTTTACCCCACCGAACTTTGATTATAGCAGACTAGAAGGCGCATCTTGCTGATTTCAACGACGCAAAGCCGACGAATTTTGTCAACTTTAATCACTTAAAAATTTTTACCTAGACGCAACATAGACATATAGGTAACCAATAGGCACTCGTCTCCGTTCCTCGTCTTATGGCTCGAATGTGATAACTTTGGTTCCCGAACCAAACGGCCAGCATTATCTATTGAACTACTTCCAAACTCGCTGGGCTGTTAGCTTCCACCGTCATAGAAATAACGTCGGCGGAGCTTAAGTTTTTATAAATTAAAAAAAATCATTTGTTAACACACCTATGGCAGGAATCGAACCCAAAACCTTTGTATGAAAAGCAAGCTTATGATGCCACTACAGTGCTTAGCTGTAAAGGTTACAAAATGTTTATTAAGTTGATTATACATTTTATTACGTATTAAGTAACAGAACGCACGATCTTACCGACTCCCAGGTAATAAGTGTAAATCGTAGATCAAATTTAGTGATAAGTGATGTGCAATAGTTTGCGGTGAGCTTAATTAAGTTTTAGTTAAGAAATGGTTTCAGCAGTTACTGATGAGTAATCAAATTAAATTCTGTTTGTAGATAAAACTGAAATACAGTTTACCTATTTTTCTGTTAAACTGAAATAGTTTCTACTGAATTAAACTGAAATAGTTGTCTACGTGTGGACTACTCGAAATATATGCAGTTTTTAAATATGCAGTAACAGTAAATTAAATACTGACAGACTGAAAAAAAACCAAATATTCAACCGTGAAAACAACTAATTACTAGAAAATGTAAATATGCGTAGATCCGACTACGAAAAAGAGTAAACGTACATTTAATTTTTTTTTGGAAAACGAATATAGAACTTTTGAATTGTCGTAGTGAAGTGATAAAAATTTTAAAAAAATCTTTTACGTCTAGACCAAGCGTCGTGATATTATTGGTACTGAAAAAAATTACAATTGCTATTTAAAAAAAATAAACTGGTTATTTAGATAAATTATTTCTTTATTTAGTGTTTCTTGAATTTAGTTATAACAAACACAAATATTCAAAAAAATAAAACAATAGTAAATTATTACGTTCTGGCTGGGCGCTCCACGACCTAGATAAGTGTTTAAATACTTATGTTTGGCTGAACGTATTATAGTCCAAACTTATAGAGCTTATAGAGCTTACCGAACATACAAAAAGCTTAAAAAAAAAGAAACTTTAGACATGTTTTTTTCAGTAACCGTTAGTTTGCGCCATCTGCTCACTTGAAAATTTTTGTTTAGATCGGTAAACTCTACACGTTATAGAAATTTGGACTACGTTCAGCCTAACACATTATGTAGTAAGTGAGAAATAAATACAACACAAAAATGTAAAGTTGGAAATATTTTTAAAATTTTAATGAACGATTTCCTTAAGAGCCTAAGTTCTCAGGCATCCGGGTCACATATAAAAAATATAAAAACGTTTTTCCAGTACCGTAGTACGTACGTACAGTCCAGTCCCATAGACCGCTAGAGCTAAGTTCTCGGTATCCCAAGGCCGTGTTTTTGCCGGTCGGTCCGTGACCGCCGCTAATTGAAACCGCGCGCTATGGAGAAATGCTACTTGTAACACTTTTTCTACTTGTTTCGTGTATTTGTCACTTCGCTTTGTACTGTTACTTTGATGTAACAAGCTACATGACCGTGACATATAAAACAAGATGATCTATGCTAACAACATTTCAACAGTGACGGATCCTTCAAAGTATATAAATACGAATTTTTGGTGTTCAAAGTGGAGAAGATGATCATGGTGCGAGGATGCTGTTGCGTTCTCGAGTGATGTTGCCTCAAAGCTTCGATTGGTGTGGAGTGACCCTCTAAGCAATGAATACTTTGTTCAGAGGATCAGTTGTTTTTATTTATTTAAAACATTGATAGGAATCGTTTTTGTACAACAAAAATACTACTCACACAAGGCATTGCTTTTAGCTTTTGATAAATTAATGCAAATAAAAGTTTGATATGAGAACACACGTTTGTCATTATTTTCCATTCATTTGGATGAAAACCTTATTTTTTATTTTATTAAATGGTCAAATTTTCCATATTACATGCAACAATGTTATATCAATAGGATAAAATCCGTTATATATTTCTTTTTTTAAATATTTTATTTGAACTTAGAAGCTGTTACTTTGTAACCCACATCAAGCTGGTAGAAAGTTTAAAACACACCACGTATATCGCATAAATAAATAATAAAATATTTACAAACCTCATAAAAAGTTTAATCACAAGTATTTTACACATAAATCAGTTCCTTACTTTTGGTGTGTTTGTTTAAATTCTAATACACAAATATTCTTATTTTTTTTTCCTTTCCTAACTTATCTGTCAAAGATAACTATTCAATTGTGATGAGGTTTGAGATAAAGAAATAAATCGATTCGAATGACGATTATAATGAAAACGGATATGACGTCTCAAAATTAGGCGAACAATTACCGTAACTAAAATCGAACATTTTAAACAATAGAGAAGATACTGACGCATCGATTCTTAAAGTCCTCGAACGTCCCTTGACACTAAACTGTGCGTTTTGGACCAAGGTGAAAATCACAATGGCTCGTTGTACATTTTTAACGCTTTGTCGTGTTACATTTTTCATTGTTTTGTAGCTAAGGTGACATAATTAAAACTAATATAAGCATTTTTATATTTAGTCGATTGACGTACTACAAAATTCGAGCGATTTCTACAAGATTTATTCGAATTACGCTGATCGTATAGCTATGTCGATTCACCAGAATCGAACTTTAGAGGCATAAGATAACAAAACTGAAAATCTGGAGACCTAGTAAAGCGATTCAATGTGGTCCAATACGAAACAACGCCAGAAAAAAGCTTCGAGCAAATCGTTTGCACTTAATTTTACGGTAATTTAATAATAATACAATTATCAAATAATTTTAAGAACATACATTCAAATATTTGCTGTGTGATTGATGTGTATACAAAATGAGAGTTTCATAAACGTTCGCGAATTATTTGGTATTTTTTTTTACCAATTTGGTCTTTATGCATACTTAAACGATGGTGCAGTGTTGTAGATTAAGCTACAAGTACTTTCATCCTGAGGGGAGGCCTAAGCCCCTGCAGTGGGGCATAATGAGCTGATATGGTACATACTTACACTTACTTAACTTAAGCTTTCAACAACCACCACCAAGACGAAAACAAATGAGTGGACGAACGAAACCCGAAGTCAATTATGGAATGAAGCTGAAGGGCATATACACACTAATAAAATATTCCTAAGAGAACACAAACCTGCTAAAGTCAGAGAACTTCTAGAACTAGAGACGAAACGGCTAAGATTAGTCACAGGAGAACTTTCTGGTCACTACACCACCAATAAGCTCTTGTAACACATGAAACTCACAGAGACATCACCCTAGAGCATGTGGTGTTAGGGAGGAGACAATGCTATAATATCCTCTGTGAATGTGATGCACTATTGGCATCACGCTTACAGCATCTGAGGGTATGCAGTCAAATCATGTGTATTTGATAATGGCTATTAGTAAGGTGAAAAGATGAGGACACAATATAGACACAATAGATCTAACTCGGTCACCCGATAGGGCAACCCCATTCCAATTAAATAAAATAACTGAACTGTTGTATTTCAAGTTAATTAAAACAGTCTTTCAATTAATCAATTAGGTCGATATCTTAATTACAGTTATGTAATAGCACTCATTTAATTTAGTCACAGTAAATTAAATCAATAATTTACACAATAAGGTGTATTACATGAATTGTATTATTTCAAACAGATATTTCCAAGACAGGTATGAATGAAATCGTCGACTAAGGAAACAATTTGCTGTGTGCACGAGACACTGCGGTTTGTAAGTGGGATATCGGAACGGCGTGGTCAGAAGTGTGCCTTATATAACTATTCTCGAGTTAACACTGTCGATGTTAAAACAGTAATTCTCAAGTTACATTCAGCGTTCATTTTATTTGCATAGTACACGATACGATAGTGCTGCCTTACACAATCTTCCGTAATTTTTAAATGAATTTATGTTTAGTTGTCTGACCGATTAGTTGAGTGGTCATAGGCCCCAATTGCAGAACCAAAGGTCGCGGGTTCGATACTAGCCCGGGACAAATATTTGTGTGTATGAATATTCGTGTTCCGCGTTTGGGTGTAAAATATCTATGTATGTATATATTTGAATTCCTCATTGGAGCAGCGTGAACAAGCCCCTGCAGTGGGGCATAAAAAGGGCTGAGGGAATGGAATGCAATGGATATATGTGGGCAGCGACCCTGCCTACGAAGCTGGAGGCAGGGTCCCAAGGAATCCCAAGTCGGGTCAGTATTTATATGATGAATATTAATACTGGCACCGGGTCTTGGTTGTTATATGTACAAGCTAATGCTTAGTTTGGGACCTAGATGTTGTTGTGATTGTATGTATTATTATTATATTATCAAGAATATTTAAGTATGTATACCAGTACCCATAATACAATAATAATGCTTGTTTACTAGATGTGTTTGTTGGTACTAGATGGTGCTGCGTGGGATGCCATTATTGTTACTTCGTCAATTTTGCAAATTGCATAGAAATCGACATATAATTTTTACAAAAAAATTAATGTCGGCTTAATATTAAAAATAATCTTTTTACGATACGATACATAAAAAGAGCAGCCAGTTTCAAATTACAGTTTTTTTTATTAATACATTTTGCATTTTTTTATGGTAGCTTACTATTTGTATTTAGTATGGGTAAACATTCTAAACACGCTACCTAAATGAGATTCTGCTATTTCTAGAAAACGTCGATAAATCGCAATATCGTCCCCTAACTCCTAACCCTTAAAGACTTCATTGGCTTCCTTAATCAACTCAATAGCATTAGATGATGACTCTCAGTTGCGAACAACTGAATAACATCATAAAAGAGCTCAAACACTCTAATTGTCTGTATATTACTATTTAATTAATATTAATAATACAACAACGTCTAGGCCCTAAACTAAGCATTAGCTTGTGTTTTGGGTACCAAGCGAAGACACCACATACATATAACAACCAAGACCCGGTACCAGTATCGATATTCAACATATAAATACTGACCCGACGTGGGATTCGAACACGGGACCTCCAGCTTCGTAGGCAGGGTCGCTACCCACTAGGCTAAGCGGTCGTCAATTCCTTTCCTTTTCTTGTGATTCCATCATCAGATCCTAACTTTGTTACTATGGAGCCACCTCGGGAGTATAAAACTTACAAACAAAAAACTCTTTTTTGTAGTCAGTTAAAAATTCATTACGCAATGCAAGTGTTTTTTATTATTGTTTGAAAATGACATATAATTACGCAATGTTTAATTCCAGATGTTAAAATCCAACAACCCGCACTGGAGCAACATGGTGGATTAAGCAAGCATCCTCATCCCAAGGGGAGGCCTAAGCCCGTGCAGTGGAGGATAATGGGCTGATATCGAAATTCAAACATCATACATAGAATGGTTCCCGTCCTACTGCGTATAATTTCCCATAAATGCTTTATTCACGATACTATCTTATGTACAAAATAAGAGATATATATAATAACAAGATAAAAGAAAATATATAATAAGATATATATATATCTTAGATATATCCTGTGGAAATATTTTATTGATTTGTTATAAATAATGGACAAGATTTCATTTTTTCAACACGCAAATTTTATTTGTGCATTTTAAAAGTAAATGAAAAACATAATAAGCAATATCTACTTACCTGTTTTTTAGACACAAAACATTGACAGTAAACTATTTAAAACCATTTTTAAAGGGCATTTCTTTCAAAAGGTCGTATGTACATAATAATCATAATAAAATTTGGGACGTCCCACACAGCGCCATTTAGTCCCAAAGTAAGCAAGTATTGTGTTTGTATTATCGGCCACTAGATAACAAATATACATACTTAAATATTTTTTATAATATACACATATATAGATATTTTATATCCAGATACGGAACAAATGGACATGTTTACACAGACAAATATTTCCATCGAAATCGAACCCGCGACCCGCTGTTAGGGTCTCAAAAACTCGGTCAATCGGTCAGTCAATTATTTAGACATAATAATAAAGAACCTTTGCCACCATTGAAATAAATTACCATATCTTTATTGATCGATATTGACTTATACTGTCAAATGTAATGTTTTCGTGTTAGTATAGGCATTTTCTTTGTTTGTTTTCGGTTCTGTATTCTTTCAGTAAAAAAAAGACTACTTTAATAACTGGTTATATTACTGTCTAACTACTACAAGCTGTCCTTGTTAATTAAAAATATATCTATAGAATTAATTAATGGATCCATGACACAAATTCATAATATATCTATATTAATATTAACTTAAAATACATATCTTATAATTTAATCAATATCAAAGCTCTGAGGTTACAAAACGAGTTTTAAATTTAACCGCAAGGACATTGAACTGGATAAAAATGTTTTAATTTGCACGACGAGGGCATGAACATAAGAAAAAACGTACTTTTATATTACATATATACTATTGAAAACTAGTGAAGGGTGATGTCGGTAAGTTATTTATGAGTGTTTTCATCGATTAGTTAGTCATTGTTGCACACATGATACACCTTTAAATTTTTTTATGTTTTTTGGTTTTTTTTTATTTGAAAGCATATAACTCAAGTACCACTACCGATTTTAATGAATTTTTCACATTTAATCGACTAAACTGTGGTTTAATAAAAACCGGTCAAGTGCGAGTCGGACTTTAACACGAAGTGCTCTGTACCACCATATAAAGACCGGTGTCTTGTATATGGACTCCCTTTAATTTTTAACTTTATTTTATTTTTGTTTTTCACACACTGTGAAAGTTTCAAGTGTCTACCTATTGCGGTTCAGACGACACAGCCTTGTCACAGACGGACGGAGGGATGAACGGACAGCTGCGGCTTAGTAATAGTTTCCTAGGCGATAGCGTCTTAAACTTATGATTTTTATGGAAAACGCTAAAACATTTGAATTCTTTCAATATATTTTCTATTAGCTGTGGATTAGTTTTATTGCGGAATGATCTGGAACGAAATAAATAAAAAGCTTTGGATATAATAAAACAGCAAGCAGACAATAAAAATAAATACCTAAAATCCGCATTCCTCTTGAATATTTACCCAGCGTTATTCCCAAAGGTACAACAATTTCGATGGAGCTTTTAAAATGCAAAATTCCATTAGAGCACAATGGTTGTGGTGCCCCGACTATGTGTAATTATAATGTAAACGACACTCCTGTGTGGTTTAATGTGCGTTTCACTTGCTCAACCCTAAGATTATTCATATTTGAGAGTGAAAACTTGTAGCATGCTTATTTTAGTGTCATAGTTTTGGTGATAGGTATAATTTTTAAGCCTCATGCGCAGCGCCCATTATAACGACATTAAAGTCAATTTACACGTTATGTAATCCCCGCAATCTGAATTTTGTTCAATGATTTTCCACAAATAATTAGATAAAATATATTTATTATATAAGTACGCGAATGACCGACCGATCAATACATTATTATGTGTATTAAACATAACTATAGTTTTAGTTTGTATTTAAAAAATAAATGGTGTTTTCGATGTTAAAAAATTTGACATAAGTATATTTAAATAGATATCAAGAAAAGGCTATATGCAAATCAAGAACAATTAATTTGATTTAGTCACTCGCTATTTGACATTTTTTGTATACCACTATAGCCTAAGCCCTTTCTAAGTATCGTACTCACTCAGATTAGTACTAAAACCTAAACTTGTCTTTCCGTCCCGCCATTTCTAGGATAATTCGTAATCAAAATATATCCGTTGAACTTTAATATACAAAGTATCGATATAATAATAACAATAATAACGTATACGTTACAACAACGTCTAGGCCCTAAACTAAGCATTAGCTTGTGTTTTCGGTACCAAGCGAAGACACCACATACATATAACAACCAAGACCCTGTACCAGTATCGATATTCATCATATAAATACTGACCCGACCTGGGATTCGAACCCGGGACCTCTAGCTTCGTACTTTTTATTATTATATTATATTACTTAAGTATCTCAAAAACACAGCCTGTCCTTTCTAACTGAATAAGTTTATTCTGTAAACACACGTTTTATATTGTACATATCTGTTACATTTCGTTGAGCATGAAAAAGACATATTAAAGTATTTTTTTAATTAAAACGAAATTACCATATTAATTAGCTAAATACCTAATTTAATAATTTGAAAAAATCCAGCTCTTCAGTTTGAGGAGAGGCTGTGTCTATGAAATACTTAGAAATATGGGAACACTAATTAGTATAAGATTTATTAATTAAAAACTTCAATCGTACCAAACTCTAAATCTTCTAATCTTCTATAATAATTACACCTACCTATACATATATGAATAAAATAGAAGCTTTTGTCTGCAATTTTAAAATAAATTCTTTTTCTTAATATGAGCTTTTTTTGGGTGGTGTGGGAGCGGGGGGGGGTCTCTTATCAAGTTTAAAATGAAAGGAGAAGTTATAAATGTGACGAAGAAGACGAAGGAAAATAGATCTTCCCCTCACCTTATTAAGAAGTAATTAAGTTTTTAATTGTAATATATACAAACAAGTTTTAAGATTATGTCCTTTGTTAACTTTAAATTAATATTGTGTTTTATTAACACCTGGCATTGTGTTTTGTCGGTTGGACGTAGTTTTTAGACTTAGATAAAAACGACATGTTTGAGGAGTTATCACCATAACTTTCTCTGTTTCACCTAGAACAACTAAAACGAGAAAATTAGCTTTTTCATTGCGGTTCATCACGAATAATGTTTTATGAGTGCCTGTTAAAAATTATGCCCAGAATTTTACATGTCACCTTACAAAGTAAAAGTTTTAGCACACTCTCGCTTGTATAAATTAAGCATGTCCATACACTTTCATAGTCTATAAGGTGTATTTACGACCTAAGTACATTTTAAAAGCTATAGAAGATTTATGAGAGAAATCAATAGTGATGAAATCTAAAACCCCTGAAAAGCTTTTTTATTCTATTATATATTTAAATCTGTAACAAACCTAATACATCTGACACTTTTGGTTATCTTATTCAAATTGTAATTTAGTAATCATTAGAATTATGTGGATAATATTATATTACTAGCGATCCGCTCCGGCTTCGCGCGGTAGCAGAGCATATATGCCGTAGTGTTTTTTTCTGTCGTAGTGTCATATCAGCTTGTTGCGCCGAACATATGGTTTAGATTTAATTACTTTTAATTGTAACGTAAGTTCATCTCACTTGGAGTATTTTTAATGCATTGTATTTACAACACTGTGCCCTGTTTTTATTTCGCCATAACTCCGAAGATAATAATTTAAACTGTATGGTACGAAGGGCAATTATAATGTGCATAAAAAACTAAAGGTAAATAACGTATTTAATTTCATAATGATTAATACTGTATCCGTATAAATTGCTTTCCAATCACCTCATCATATAACTAAATTTTTTTTAACATAAAAATAGGTATAGTAAGCTATCCGTAAAAGATAGACATATTACATTGCTAGCTTTCTTTAGTACAATGAAAGAGGAACAATTCGTAGATACATTATTTTGTTATATCTCAAAGGGATTAGGCAGCGTTTTCGATGAAAGAATTTTTTGAGACGTCTTTAACAGTAATCGTCATATTTCTACTAACTTGCACATAAATTATACACATACCCTTCCCTTTGAATCACTCTGTCCATTGGTGTCAACTATATGCCAATCCTTTTGCCAGTTTTAGAGTTTATCGCGTTCACACAGACAGACGCGGCGTGGGACTTTATTTTATAATATGTACTGATAGTGCACATGGATATCCAGGCTGTATACGTGGATATATCTTGTCTAGATTTTTTAAACATAATGTAATATTTTATTTAAAACCTAATTAATAGAAGTTAACTAAATTTAAATAAAATGTTGCATTCAAAATTTTACACAGAAACTATTTTTACAAAATACTCTAAATTAATACGTAATAGTTAAATAAATATTTTATGGATAAGAAACAAACAAAGACCTTTTTTAAAAAAAAATTTTTGCGCAATAGTTTTTATCTGTTTCCAGGCTACAGAACAGTTTGTGGAATCACGAGGATGTGTCAAACTTGAAAAATGAAGATAGTACTAATTTACAGTACCTAAATATTTCCTTGTGGGTCTGTAAGATACTCGAAAGCTATTTAGCAGGATTCTCATTATCAATGAGGACAAGTGAATCGCAGTGTCTGTGGGTGGGCAGAAGCGTAATGATTTGATATAACAGATTCTGAGTATCCGTTGTCGTAGGTTTAACGATAAAAAATAATTACTACGGTTCACCTGCCAACCCTGCACGGTAGGTACAATTCAGCGACATATCACGAACTGCAATGGGTCACCAACAACGCGCGCGGGCACTTCTTACTTAAATTTCTGCACTTTATCGTATGAAAAGTTATTAAATTTTGTATATTCATGAAGAATAGATTAAATTTGCTAAAAAGCCATCTATACTTCAGATCATTTGGCTCAGAAACAAACACATTGTTTTATGTTAAAACGGAAATAGTGATAAATTGCATTAAACAGAATTTTAAACAAAATTACTACGGATTTTGACGTTAACTATGTAGGTACTAACATTTCATAGTGAAAATTAGAAACATTCCATACATTTTTTTTATAAGACAAAAAAATCAAACAAGAATCCTTTAATTACGCACTAAAAATGTCCACAAACCTACTGAATTATATACTTAATTTATTTGAAATTACCGTTAAACAAAAATCAAACACATCTTTGAACAGCCTTGGGAATTCGTAATCGCTGATGAAAAAATTAAAAATGCTAGGACGAATTATGAAAGAGACAACAATGATTTTCATTCGGAAACACTAGTCGCACTAACAGACCAATTTTAGAAAGGGTTGCCCATTTCAAATATGGTACTGAAGATAAAAGCACAATTCGCTTTATCAAGAGTATGCTAAGACTTTTTTTCGTGCATCTAACTTTCAAACGAAAAAATAGTGGTATACCACTGAGGTACAGACAGAGTAAATCTGAGATCAATGGAAACGCGTAATCTAGCAATATATTGACGGACGTGTGTGTAGCGCGAATGAATGAGTTAACGTGACGTGTGGGCGGCGTCGTTGTCGACAAAAAGAAATCGTGTCGAATTAACTGTACCTGTAATGTCTATTAGCGTAGCGTAAAAGGACGTTAAATCACGATTACGGTTTTACGTAACCTAGCCCAGTGTCAAGGACTTTTGTTTACGAAGATATGTCATTGCGCATCATCTATTCGTATACAACACAGTGTCACTATTATGTAAATGAAATTGAAGGTTTTATTTTTGTATATAGTAGAGCTCGAAGTTTCATATATTTGACACTGTAAACGATTGAGCCATAGTGTTTGTTTTCATATAAGACTTTTAGTAAGGCAAAATATATCGAGCAATTTTATTTAAATATAATTCTTCTGCGATGATATTTAAACGCTCACAATTCTTCAAGAACCCCTGAATCGTTTTTAATATTTTTCGGAGCAGTAAAAATGGAAGGAATATAGATCGGGAGTTTCACAATGTAAATCTGAAAACATGGAAAAATAACTTTATTGTTATGATGTATGTATGTACACAAGATATTTATATAAAGAATATACATTCTTTAATTTGACGTATTTATTGTATTCCGTATTAAAATTCATAAGCTTGTAACTTTTGAGACTCACCATATGGTCCAATGCTGACCCTAACTGCAAAACAAAAACTCGCAGTTTCGATTCCCACCCGGGACAAATATTTTTATGCATGAGCATGTTATCTGTTCCAGGTTTAGGTGAAAAAAATCTATAAAGGTATGTACTATTTTTTGTCGTGTTTGGGTGAAAAATATCTGTATAATATGTACGAAATATGAAAAATTATATTAGTATGTATATCAGAGGTCTAGTACCCATAATACAAGCTTTACCTAGTCTAAGATGGCCGTGTATGAGATGTTTTGAGCATTATTATTACAATATTATTATTATTATTATTTCGCCCTGTGAAAAGTGTTCATCTTCAGTCGAGGAATGGGTGACGAGGAATAGGAAGACGAAAAAATATGAGTCCGCGGAAATTATGGTTCCTGTAACGTGATTATGATGACCGTGCCTCGGAGAGCGCACGTTAAGCAGTCTATCCCGGGCGCTGTCTATAAATGGCGGTAGTTACAATCCCCAACCCGCAGTGGAGCAGCGTGGTGGATTTAAGCTCCAAGGAGGGGGCTCCTTACCTTGGGGGAGGCCTAAGCCCCTGCAGTGGGGTAAAAATGGGCTGATGAAGTGAAGTGAAGAATTATGATGACGCGTAGTTTTTTTTTCACTTTCTCATCGTATTTATTATGATCTCGATCATCAATTGCTCTACTTATAGCGAAACCATCATTATAAAATCCGAATTCACTATAGTTTCTACTTTTCTCAGTGCGCATTTGAGAATTTTTAAATTTAGATCTCCTAACAATAGGTACTCTATGACCTATTAACTAACCGTTACCGCAACACAATAACGCGTAACAATGTAGCAATTAACGTGAAAAGCCTTGTCCTTGAAATTTAAAGCCAACCTTAACCCAGGTTAAAACAATACTCATAGTAATAATAAACAACGTTGTGTGCGGTTAGTTTGTACTATTGGATTTCGCAGAGTAATTATTCAGCGGTTCCAAAAGTGACTATACTCTAGACCGTTGCAGTGGAATTATAAAAATACTTTTTTAGTTGAAAACTACAAGTACCGTTTTACAGAGGAAAAAATAGACTCGTTTATCGGAATTAAGGGTTATATTTACAAACATAAATCACGCCTGCTTCCCATTGGGGTAGGCAGAGACTATAGATTTCCACTTAGTGCGATCCTGGTATACCTCTTTCACCTCATCGACACTCATCACTCTTCTCATGGACGCTCTCCGGCTATTCGGGATACTCCGGGTACTCCGGACTTGACCCTTTTTCAGTACGTCGGTTATATTTAAAAATAATTTACAAATTTATACCAAATTGACCTTAACGTGTAATAATGATCACGCGAGTTGTACGGGTCGAGCTGGCCAGGGTGGCTCAACAAGTCAACGGTATTGTAGGTTTGTTTCCTCTTCAACTATTAGAACGTACTTTTCTTTCTATCTGAAGTCACATCGTGAAGAGTTGCTGTCAAGAAGTGATTCTATGGTGGATTGCTCGCTCTTTCATAGTCATTTTGTAAATATAACTATTAAATATATATTTACAATTCTCTCGCATTGTCCAATTAATTTCTTGCGCCTTTTTCTTTTGGCCAATCACGGTCTCTCCTAAACAATCAGGCACCGTGTGAAGGCAGTACTATGAAAAGAGTTCTTTTTGTCGCAAGGCGCGTTAAAAACCTTTTTAAAAGATCTATCGAATGATATCCCATATGCTAGAATAAACGGAAAAAAATATTTCTTTCCCACTTCACTTTAAAAGGAATGTTTATGTAGTTTAAAATATTGTTTGAAGACCAATTAAATGTTAATTAATTGCCTACTCTATAATACATGCAAAATTTCATTTATAGTTTGACCTAAACGGCTGTATCGCGCCTTAGATAGGTGCGTGGCGAGTAGGGAAGGCAGCTCCTAAGCGTTGACGACGGACTGACAGAGCAGGTCTGCCTCCCTCTGCGCCGCGCATATACCTAAAGCGCGGTACAGCGGTTTCGGTTAAACTACACCTTGTCTATAAATGTGGAAACTACGAAGGTGTGACTGACAACGAACATGACCAAACTACCTAAAGGGGTTCTGTTTTTTTCTTTTTAGCTCCGAAACCAATGATGTTTTAGTGTAAGGATAACGCATTTTTAGGGTGTAAGGTTGAGGCGTTTGGATATTGATCCGTAATGACATATACAGTTACTCACATCATAAGCGTATACATAGATTATAAACTGAGTGTGAAATGTGATGCGGATCATATGATACAGAAAGAGATAGCAATCTGTAATGAATTATGCTTGAAGTACGCTTCATCATCATCAGCCCATTTTTACCCCACTGCAGGGGCTTAGGCCTCCCCCAGGGTGAGGAGGGGGGCTTGGAGCTTAAGTCCACCACGCTGCTCCACTGCGGGTTGGGAACTGTAACGACCGCCATCTATTGACAGCGTCCGGGACCGACTGCTTAACGTGCCCTCCGAAGCACGGTGTCAGTGATATTGTGTACTTAAGTCAGAAAAACTTATTGGTACACGCCCGGATTCGAACCATGGCCTTTTGGGGCCTTATAAATTTGAGACAGGTTCGTTGCGGTCTGGGCTATCACGACAATAGATTATAAACTGAGTGTGAAATGTGATTCGGATCATATGATACAGAAAGAGATAGCAATCTGTAATGAATTATGCTTGAAGTACGCTAAATCAAATTACATCAAAGGAGTATTAGGTCCTGTACATCAGTGTGACATCTACTTTTTTTAGTACATATAATATCACCGACTGGAACCCTAAAAAATTCGGTTCGAGTTCTACTGTAGTTTGCAGTTATGCGGATATCAATCAAACAGGTCACAATATAAGTTAAAATTCAAGATGTCCGCCGGAAGTAACGGACTTCACGCCGGCGCCGTGCGGCCTCCAGGGAAATGGCGATGGCTTTATTGTGAACCGCGCACGATCAGCCGCGTTCCGTTTTGCATTATTATGATTAACGGTGATCGATCAATAATTAGTACAGTTCTTTGAACTTTCGAAAACTCATGCCATAGTAGTATTTATAACACTGAATTATTTCAGCTGAACGTAATAAGAGGTTTAATTTTATATGTAAACCACGATTAACTATCATAAAGCACAGGGATTAAAGACTATAAACAAAGTGCTGATTGGAAACGTTTTCATTAAAAGCTTTCATCTCACCTTTCAGTAAAGCCATCTGAAAAGTTTGTTAATAATATACAGTATTAAAGAATTCTAAACATTAGGACGCATTACAACTATGAACTCATTTTAAATCTGTAGCAGACAAAAACATGATGCCGTGACAATTGACTTAGCTACAAGACATAAATTTTAATTTTTGTGCCTCACCTCGACTACAATTTGCGTTATATTTAATGTCTTCATCATTAAATAATATTCTTCAAATATTTTATTTTCTTATGTGACGTTAAAACTGTATTTTATCAAAGTTAGCAAAACCACAGTAATTCATATTATCGTGTATAAACCATCAAAAGTTAAAAAATATTTGCAGTGATTATTTTCGCTTGCGTGCGTCTTACTGAAAAAGCATAATTACTAATCAGGCTATGCTAAAATGCATCGCTCCCTCCACTTGGATCCACCTTATCAGACTCATCCGGTAGATATCTCAGGATATTTTTGTGTACTCTTCGAACATTTTGGGATTCAAATTATACTGCTGTTTGTCCATGCCACTGGGATCCAACCAACACTATAGCACAGGGGTGTGTAAAATTTCATACTTACTATTTGTTTTAGATTTTTAAGTGATAAATTTATTCAAGTATTATACATTTATGTATTTGAGTAACGGGAGTTTTAATTTTTCATATTTATTTACTTAGTTTATATTTAAATTTATTTGTAATAAATAAATACAATGCTTTGAAATATAATTCAACGTTCTCCAGAATTTTAAAGCTAAACACTGTTTCCTCGTTGTTATGATTTCAGTAATTTAAATTTTACGGTAAATATATATTTTATTATTTGAATTAATTTTTAGCATTCATTTGCATCTCCATATCAAATAACTCACGTCAAATACGATTATTTGTAAGTTACTAGTTTACGACAAATCTTCTTAAATTCGTGCACGAGTAAGTATTACGCACTATGAAAATTCATTTAAAAGTTTATACATCAAATATATATCATATTTATATCAAAAAACTCGGATCAAAAAGGCTTGTTTCTAGTAGTATGTACCTACTGTTCGCAAAATTTCACCAAGTTACTTATATATCAATTTATATATTATTAATATCCTTAGATGGAAATTAACTTTAAAATAATTATGCTGGATAAAGCTCGTATAATTTGCTTTGAAGTCCATGTAACAAAGCCTAGTATGTTATTGATAGGCCTGATAGGATATTGATATATTATAATAATATCCATTTAGTGACAATTTGATAACATGGAAATAATTACTTTGGGAAAGACTCCTTGTATGTAAATAAATTTCTACTATATAAAGTGACTGTTTAATAAAATCGATTCAGTCGTTTTTGAGTTATAGACGTACAAACAAACAGGCTAGAAAATAAAATACTTCAATGTACGGACACTACAGTTTTAAATAATATAGACGTTTAAACAGTAAATAATATAATTTTCCCGTCAGAGAATTATTCTAATAATGTCATATTGACTATATAATTATGTTTAAATCCATTAACAGCATTGGAATTGAATAACAAACATAAAAAATGTCCTTGTTGTAGGCATAACTAATATAATTTCAGGTGTGAAGGTTTAAACAATTAAGAAAACTCAACGGCTCACTGTTGGTAGTCGATTGAGAAACCGTCTGCAATGTTTGGCAACGGATCGTCACGTCTAATTGCACAACAAACAAAATAATCCTTATTTGATTGAATTCCATAATAATGTTAAGGTCGGTGGATTATTTTATTCATTAAAAAATAAACCGGTGCGTGTATCTGGGGTCAGTTTGTAGTTGCACAAGGAGTAAAATTCCCATGGGATTACACGCTTGTTTGTGTACAGGATAAGTCAGAATGTTATGCAGGTTTTCAAAAATTTATTATGTGAAATATAATGAACATATATATAATATTGTAAGATACACTGTGTGAAAGGTAAACTCTCAAAGTTTAGTTTCCTGAAACTGATTCCGCGTTCGCCCGCAAGATGTCAGCAGGAGAGCAGTTAAAGAAAATGGCGCTGACAGGCGAGCAGAAGTCGTTCTGTGTGCTTGATTACCATGTTAACAACTCCGTGATTACTGTTCAACGACATTTTCGTACCAAATATCAGAGAGACCCGCCAGATGGGAGGTCCATTCGTAAGTGGTATACACAATTTAGGGATGCAGGCTGCATCTGTAAACGAAAATCAACTGGCCGTCCGTCGACTAGTCCCTCGTTCACCCGATCTAACCCCGTGTGATTTCTTCATGTGGGGTTTTGTAAAGGATCGTGTTTACGTACCACCACTTCCAACAACACTGGATGAACTGCGTGCTCGCATCACAGAAGCCATTGCTGATATCGACCGCGATATGCTGCAGAAAGTTTGGCAGGAGATTGGATATCGGCTTGATGTCTGTCGTGTAACAAAAGGCGCTCACATAGAACACCTGTGATGTGTTTTTTTTTAAAAAAACTACACTAAACTAAACTTTGAGAGTTTACCTTTCACACAGTATATCACACAATATTATATGTTCATTATATTTCACATAATAACTTTTTGAAACCTGCATAACATTCTGACTTACCCTGTATATTATTAGGTGTAATTATTTGTGTTAGGGGGAGGGGGGGGGGGGGGGAGTGGTATTGTGTTTAAAGATCGCACAAAGCGACGCACTAGTCCGAGAGCGGATTAACTGACTGACTGATAGGCATAGTAGTTAGAGACCCTAACTGCATAACCAAAGGTCTCGGGTTCGATTCCCGACCGGGTGTGCATGACCGGGTATGCATGACCGTCTGACATGTCTTTTTGTTCCGTGTCTGGGTATAAAAATATCTTTATATGTATATATAATAGACAACATTTTTCTTGTTTATATCAGTTGTCCAGTACCCATAATACAAGCATAATACTTCTTACTTTGGAACTAGATGGCGCTGCGTGGGATGTTCTAGGTTATTTTTATAATCAGTACCATATATTGAATACAAACATTCTAACACGCTCGAAAAAGAACGCGAAGATCCACAAGGACAAAACAGGACATATTGCTACTACTTTGTGCGACTATTACTACTTATGTAACTACATTAATATTACATTTAAGAAATGAGAAACAATAAGAAATTTCTGATTCTGACTCTTTTTCTATGTGACATCTCGATTTTATACTCCACTTAACGCGCCATTAGAAGGTTCAAATTAATAAATGTTTAAATGTATGTATGACGTCACATCCGTTAAAAAAATTTCATATCCTGACAAAAAAGTTTCACTTTAATAATAACTACGTACGCAAGTCGATGACAAATTGACAGTTTACTGAATGCAAAATACGCACCTCTCTGGACACAAAAGCAATAATAGTAATAATATCTGGGATATTTCACATACTGTCATCTATAGTCCCAAGCAACTGATATACCTATATACTTAAAAAATATTTTAATACTATATACATATATAGATATTTTGCAAATTTTGTCCAGGACGGGAATCCAACCCACGACTTTCAAACCTGCAGTCAGGGCCTTCGAACACTCGGACAACCAGTCACCATTTAAATCTAACCATTTTAATTATTTCATGTACCAAATACTAATACAAACTTCATGTCATGAAGAATAGATATTATATAAAGAATAGACCTTAAGTGTGTTCCGTTAAAAGTTCAATTAAGTGCCTCCTAAATCAAGGATTATGGTCAGGATATGTATGACGTTGCCAAATACGAAATTGCACTGTCGCTTTAACTCTACCATCTGAATTATTAACTCCAAATTCTTTACTCGGCTGGTTCCACGCCAAGTTTCGATGGAGAGATGATGTTATCTAGTGGAATAGGTTTGGTTTTCAACAAAATTATAAGGATCATTTTTATTAAGACTTCTTTGGGGATTTATTGATGCCAATCCGATCACAAATCAATGCAAATAATACAAATCAAATAATAATACCTGGCACATTTTATACGCGGTTATACCTAGTCCTAACCCAGGCAGAGCCTGTATTACGGGTACTAACAACTGATATACATACTTAGATTTTTTTTCTATAATTCAAGCATTTATATTTACACCCAGACACGAAACAATTAGACATATTCATGAACACAAAATTTATCCCGGTCGGGAATCGAAACCGCGACCTTTTATTTTTATTTTTTTGATAAACATGCTTTCAATTCCTCTTTTTTCAATTCAAATCCGGTAAAGAACAGAGTAAATAAATTTGACAGCAGCGTTTCGTTTTAATCATAGAGATTTTAATAGAGTCAGAAATGTCACTTCATAGTAACGAAACTGTCAAACGCAAGGGTGAAGATCAGCGCGCGGGGACCTTACCGATTGAAACTCGCCATTTCTTCAAACAGGTAAACCAGCTAGCTAGACTAGGAGCGGTTAGACGGTAAGCACAGAAGAGGACTTCTAGTCAATACGAACTTTTATGCGATAAAAAAACCAATATACATCATAAACATCCCATTCCTAGTCAAAAAGAAGAATAAACATGTTGAACGAATTTACAGATATAATTACATTATCACTAAAGGCTTATTAAATAAATTATAGAGTAGGTACCAAGAACCTATACTTGTTACATAACCCATTACTTGTTTAAAATTGCAGCAAATAAAAACATTACCTCCTAAGGTATCGTTACACACACTAATTGCAAGCGCCATGACAGTGGAATGATAATTGAAATAATTATTAGAATTTTATATTCATGATCATTCACAGTAATAATTTATTTTTATTGGTGTTTTATAAAGGAATAAGTAAGTATTAAAAATTAAACAAAATACGCCTCCCAATTTTCCAATGGTATTTTCTATTTGATTTGAAAAAATTAGAGGTTTTTACAAAATGTTCATATCGTTGACCGAGAATGTTTGTTGCTGTTTATTTTTAATTCTAAGTAATCTGTGTGTATAAAACCAGAAACTGACTGACTGGGTGGGTGATATACCTATCAACGCACAACCCGAACCGTTGGATCAAGAAACTTGAAATTTTGAACAGAAGTTTCTTAAATATCGTAGCAAGTACCAAGAAAATATTTTTCATAATTCAACTTTATGGAATTGAATAGAGAAAATTTAAAGTGTAAAATATCTATATATATATTATGATAAATATTTAAGTGTGTATATCACTTTATTGGCACCCATAATACAAGCTTGGCTTAGTTTGAGATAAGATGGCGCTGTGTGGAATGTCCCAGGTATTATTATTATTATTAAACAACTATAGAAGGTGACAGGGAAATTCAACCTATTCCTTGAAAGGGGTTATAGAGATCATTAGCAACAAATTAAGTCCAGTTAACTTGGGAGTCAAAACCGGATCATTACCGAGCTGTGTCGGTTTTCCAATTTTTTAGAAATTTTCTGTCCTGTAGACAATGTCCGTCCACTATAAAAGGTTTTTCTAAATTATATCTTCATAGGGGCGAAATGGTACATATACAATATTTATAATATTTATATAATACAATATTTGCTGTCAGTAGAAGGCGGTCGTTACAATCCGCAAACCCGCATTGGAGCCGCGTGGTGGATTTAACTTCCAAGCACTCTTATCTTGAGGGGAGGCCTAAGCCCCTGCAGTGAGGTACAAAAAGGGCTGATGGAAAATATAAAATAAACACAAGCTACAAACATTTATTTTTTAAACAGGGATGTCTCTAGTATACTCACAAACTAAGCGTTTAATTTCTATTGACGCCATTGTTTTCAAAGTTAATATATTGTTTGAACTTCAAACTTTTTTAACCAAGTTGACATTTCATTTCGCATTAAAGTCCTATTATTTCGCCCATATAAAAGTCGGATTACGTTTCTATGAGCGTGAGTTCAGTGAAAGTTCACAAGAGAAATGATGCGTACAGGAAATGATAGTAACTTTTAATGCGGCAAGAAATGGCAACCCGATAAAAAAAACTTTCGGAATATAGAAAAAATATTTCAAATATTGTCGCAATATATATAATTGGTCAAAAAATATAAACAAATTAAACATACCTTAACGGTGGCAAAACTTTACGCGAGCCGCGTTTTTCTTTCCTTGTAACCGAACCGATGGAAGTGCTTACAATTTAGCGTGTATTCGCGTTATCACAGATAGTTCAGCACTACCTTCCACATTATTTTGCGTAAACCTAGCAGCTAGGTTCAGCCCTGTACTATGGCAACCGACTAACGAATAACGATTACACAGACGATTAAAAAATTATCAAATCCCGAAAGGAATATTTGCATGGTTCATACATATTCATACATATACTGACCGTTTGGCCGAGCTGTTATAAACCCTAACTGCGGAGCGAAGGGTCGCAGGTTCGATTCCCGCCCCGGACTAATATTTGTGTGCATGAGTATGTCTATTTCTTCCATGCCTGGGTTTAAAATATCTATGTATGTATGTACTATAAAAAAAAATTTAGTTTGTATAGCAGTTGTCTAATACCTACCCCATAATACAAGCATAACACTTGCTTCAAATGTTTTCAAAGTACTAAGGGACTGGATGGCACTGTGTGAAACGTCCCAGATATTCCAGATTAACTGACACTTTATTTATCACGATCACACACCAACTTAACTAATTTAAAGTCGCTTAGCGTGCTATGGAGAAGGCTATGCTCGGTGTTTCTTTGATGGATAAAATCAGAAATACTGAAATCCGTCAAAGAACTAAAGTTGTCGACATAGCCGAAGCGATCAGCAAGCTAAAGTGGCAATGGGCCGGTCACATTTGCCGTAGAACTGATAACCGATGGGCTATACGAGTTCTCGGGTAGAGGCCACGTACCGGACGCCCCCCGGTCAGGTAGAGTGATGACCTAAAGCACCATACCGGGGGTGATTGGATGCGGTAGGCGGAGGACCGTGCGTGGTGGCGAGCCTTGGGACAGGCCTATATCCTGCAGTGGAGAGACACGGGCTGATGATGATGATGATGACGATGATGACACATCAACTTAGGTCATAGAGCCCTTATTTACAGAATGTATGAGCACCATGGCAAATAATTTAAATAGATAGATATGTTTTATTTTGAAAAACTAGAATCTATTTTAATATGTAAATCTTTAGACAATGATAATATTTAATATTCGAATAGTAGTAGCTAAATTTTAAAACAACGATAATTTTATGTTACCTAAATATATTTTGATGAAATTTTTGTGTTTTGTAACAAAACTGTTGTTCTTCCGAATAAATAAATAAATATATTTTTCCAAATTGGGATACGAATCTCTATCTTCGCAAGTAAGGTCACCAGCAACTCACTACCGCTAATGGGTCCTCAAAATCGTAAGGTGTCTACTCAAAAATTTCACAATACCTACTCATAAACGTCAAATCAAGTGAATTATAGACCAATTTTATTATTATGGTCTCGACGACGGTTTGGTCGACGAGAATGATTATTCCCTAAACGCGTTTGCATCATAGCGTATGCTTGTATATTGGCATACTTGCAACATCTATTTGCCGTTCGCGGTTTGTTTTAGCAATTTATTGACCGTCATTCTCTCACGTGCACGATAAAAATTTGTGTTGTCCTTACCTATGATGTTAGCCGACCAACATAATTAGACAAATGTTACGACTTAAGCAAGCGGTTAGCACAAGACAGATAATCAAAGTGAATGAGACAGAACGAGAGACCGGAATTGACCGAGATCTTACAGTTTTAATTAGTTTAATTAATTAATTTTGCTGATTTAATTTGAAATTTTAAAGCCTAAACATTACTTTTTATTTTTTGAAGTCAAAAAATACGTAATAAAACAAAATGTTTGTTCTAGAAAAAAAATTTAAAATGAAGTTGTTTATCTAATGAAGTTAATTTTAGCCTTCTAGACTGCTGCATTAAAGTTCACTGATATTTAATTAATCATGCATACAAAAGATAAAGTTTTATTAAAATTTATTGGGTGTAAAAATACAAATGCAAAAACAGTAAAAAAGGAGCTTTTTGAGTTCACGCAGATTAATGAATAGCCGATTATAATCAAAAATCGCTAACAAATTTTATATTAGTATAGATGACAAATGGACGGGCGGACGCATGAGTCCAATCAATAGGGTCTGTTGTCCCCTCATTGAGAATTTCTTTCACTGAAGAGTAATAACTCAAACAGCTGTCAACATCGTGGTGTAGACCCCCTTTGTTCTTAACTTCCGTATTAACAATATATAATTTATGTATTGTGTTCGTCATTTGCACGTCACAAAAACAAAAACTATGAGTCGCCTGTCATTACCGCGGAAGGTCAATAAATACTTTTGGCCAAAAAATATATTCGACTTCGTAAATACGTTACTTTGTAAATATATATACTTATTATATATATAATTTGTAAAATTATTAAAACCGGGTAAGTTCGAGTCGGATTTGCGTAGTGTGTTTACTACTAATAAGTCATCGCATTACCTACTTTACCTATAGTTTTTGTTTGACTTAAAGAAGTTTGTACCTAATGTTTGGTACCTACCATATTGCAAAGGAAAATTGCTGAATATATTTCCATTTGAATTCGGCGCTAGCTAAAATTAAGCAACACATTTTATACGAATTTCCTCTTCACGAATATTTTCCGTTTCACGCAAGAGAAAATGAATTTCGAGGCTTAGTACACTGAACATTTTTTTTTTCTAAATTTCAGGCTCAGCAATTTTGGATGTAAGGAAGGTGAATGGTTTAAATTTGTACATTATTTTAATATCTTATCTACGATTCATTATGAATTACAAAAAAGGAATTTAAATTTTTATAACAAGCCGTTTTAATTCATATATCACTCGATGAACATTAAAAAGTTTTTTTAATTTTTTATTTGCCTCCTAAAAATCAGAATTCGTTCATTTCCGCTATACGTCCATGACGATGTCACCTAACTCTGTATATTCAATAAAGTTCAACTTTTTCTTTTAGAAGATTCGGAGAAAGTAGGCTGTGACAGACGAACAGACAGACACGAGATTGATTCTGTAAGGGCTCTGTTTTTTTTTTCATCAGATGTACGTAACCGTAACCTAACCTCGATCACCGTAAGAAGGTACCCATGGGATACAAAATTAGTCATTATTTTAGAATAGAGCAACGCTGTTTGCAAGAACTATTTTTTCCCTGCGAACAGCTGAAAACATAATAACAATAATATGAGAATATGGGACCTCCTATGCAGCGTCACCTAATCCCAAAATAAGCAAAGCTTGTATTATGGGTACCGGACAGCTTAATATACTTACTTAAACATTCTTTATAATATGTACATAATAGAGATACTTTTACACCCACACACGGAACGAACAGATATGTTCATGCACACAAATATTTGTCCCGAGCGAGAATCAAACCCGCGACCTTTGGCTCCGCAGTTGTGGTCTGTAATCACGCGGTCAATCAGCCAGTTTAATGATGAACAGTAGTTCGAGTTATTAAATGGAAAAATGAACTCATTTAGTCATAGTTATACAGAAGCGTTGTGGCTAAGCGGGCGTAGTCGCAGGTATTAGCTGCTAAAACTAAACAAAAGTTGTGACAAATTAAAACGATGTACAAATAAAAGTCGTAATCTACTTATAACGGCTTTCTTATTGTGGTCACGTGGCTCGAGGACGGAAGCGGCTGTCAAGGCTGCGCCGGCGCTGACCAGCGACGCGCGACCGCCGTTGTTTCAGTTTTAGATACGTTATTGTCGTTTAGAGTTCGTGTTTGTTAGCTCACGAATGGTTTACTGGTATTATTATGTAAATGATTTATTTATTTTTAGGCTATTTATACTGTCCGAGATTTCATACCTTCATCAAAGTACTTGTAGCGCGCGCCCCAAGTAAGTAAGACTTCTTCCCTACTAGCGCCGTTTCACTAAAATTTTGCGAGACGCGTGTAGGACATCGCATAGCTACGAACAAATATCTCTACTACAAGGGAGCGCGTGAGCCACATGACGTGCTAACCATAGTGCTAACTCTGCTCCGCCGGCGCTCGCTACAGTGATCGACGGCAAACGCCCTCTGCCCCACCGCCCCGCATCTTCCCACTTGTGTCGTATAGTGAAGATGTTCTACTTATAGAATCTTAACCGACTTTGCCATCAACGTCTTGGTGTTCACATACGAGTCTTCCTTGACCGACAACAGTTTGCCGCCTTAGATTCCTGTGCTTAGATTATGGATATTGGCCATCAAATCGCTTCGCCTTCTTGAATTAAAACCGATACACGTTATACCATTATGTTAATTGTGTGCGAAGTCTAGACACACTGCAATATGCCCAAGGAGAACCCACGTAGATAGCATCGGACAGAAATAACTTTATTAAACGATGATCGATATAGTATATAAATAAATAAATAATCACAAATAAATATTTAAATAACTAGGATTTAGGTAAGAACGTACTTTATATTTTTATTCTTCTATGAATGTTTTGATGTTTGTGTGATTAGGACAGACAGTGGATTTAGGTAAGCCCGCAAGGCCCTAACTTAGGGGTAAAACTTTTAGGGTGCAAGAATTTTTTTCGTTTAATTTCGCTTCATTATTTGATTTTAGGCTTGGGGCCTAGACGTTGTTGTGATGTATACCTCATTCATTATCATTATTATAACGGATACCTAACAAATAATTTTAAAAGAATAGAACTAAAAGTTATGAGGGATAAATAAACAAAAAAAATGTTTATTTACTGCAATGTTCATTTAATTATTTTATATTGATAAATAAAAGGTTGAAAAGTAGTTTAACTTCACCGCAAAATAGAACTTATTTACTTTTTTATTATAATAATCATAATTTTTATTTTATTTTTTTATTTATATAATAATGTAATAATAATGCCTGTAAGATCTCACACAGCGTTATCTAGTTACAAAGGAAGCAGAGCTTGTATTATGGGTCCTGGACAACTGATACATACACTTGAATATTTTTTAAGTACGTATATCAGTTGTATGTAATAATTGTTCCGGGCGGGAATCGTACCCGCGACCTTTGTCTCTGCGGTTAGGGTCCATCATTTCAATCGGTCAGTATAATAAATAAATACTTAATAATAAATTTAAAAAGTCATTATGATATTATTAACATAATGATTTACTGTTATAATAATTACCGTGTAGGTTTATTATTGAAAATAACAACTTCTTAAGGTTTCTTTACATGGCTATCATTCATATAATACTAGCATATGTCGCAACTTCGTTTGCGTGCTTTTCGTAATTTCTGCAATTGTTCAAGTTTACGCAGGTACACAAAATATTTCCGGCATTAAAAGCTGCTTATAATATTGTCTAAAAAGTCTTTTCTAGTGAAATTCCTTTCAAAATTAGTTCAGGCGTTTCGGAGATTAGCCCGGGCAAACAAACAGACAGATTTAAAAAAGGTGTGTTTGGGTATTGGTTACATGCAAATAAATACGAGTATATGAACATAAGAAAAAGTTTTTATTACTAAAACACAGATACACAATTGAATTGAATTTATTTAGTATAGACTATAAATGAGAGGTTTTTAGTTCTGATTTTAAAAAAAGTAGTTCCTATGGCTTTGGTAGATGGTGTTGATGGAATATCCATGTCAAAGTCAACTTGTGCACTTAATTTATTCGTGATTTAGGCCACAACATTACTTAAATCCGGCCATGAGGTGAGGACAGGTTCTAAATTGAAGAACACAACATTTTTATATTATGCCCACGTATTTTTGCGTCTGTAACTATTTACTATGTTATAACAAAAGGCGTTTAGAGAATATTTTGAAGGTCTCGTGGTGCAGCCAGCATCCAGACGGCCGCAGTGCGCTTGCAGACAGCAATATCGATCCGGCCGCGACAAACCCCCCGCAGCTCGGATGCGTCCACACTCACGTAGCTATATAAGAGCTAACTGTAGTTAAACTTTCTGTTTCAATTGTCATATATTATTGTGATCACGAGGTATAGGTTTTGTTGGAATTATATAAAAGCCTTTATTTACCTTGAAAGGCTTTCGAATTCCCGTTAAATAAATCTTGGACTCGACTTAATCAATTTTAAAGTTTAGTTATATTTCATATATAATAATAATATCTGGCACATTCCGCACAGCACCATCCAGTCCTAAACTAAACAAAGCTTGTATTATGGGTACAAGACAACTGATATACCTACTTAAATATTTTTTTAGACAAAAGTCTGATTCTAAATATAGGGTAAGCACGTAAGATTACACTAATACCAGAGTAATCACTATTTAATGGACGAAATAGAACAGACAAATTGGAACATATTTTAATTATAAAAAACTAAAAGAAAAAAAACATTATTGTTACAGCTCATCGCCGCACGGTCACTATAACCAATGGATGCTAAAGCGATAAAAATGTCCTCTCTTATATTATATTTATGTCTTATATATTTTTTAATTACACTAAAAATCCTTAAACTAATAAAGTTTATTATAATACATGTAAGTTAGTGAATAAGTTTTTAAAAATATGAGTTTTCTTTTGCTCTTTGTAATTATATTATTTTATTATCTACAGAATGTAAATGAATGAATCAGCTCTGAGAACTGTGGTGAGATTTATGCATTGAGAACGAGCTGAAAGTATAAAAATGATATTTTAGAGCCAATCAAATTAGTGTTAGATTAGGTCTGGTACACTGTAATATTGCAAATTTTCATCTCGCCTTTTTGCCCTATAATATACCAAAGTCTTATAAAATATAGCCCTGAACAGGAAATAATAAGCATGTGACAGATGGACAATGGAGACTTGGCATTGCGTTGTCATCATTTGGGTAGATAAATAATGGAAGTAAAAATTATTTGTTGCAGCGTAGTAGGTAATCATTATTCGGAAAAGCACTCGTCGGTTAAGATTTTAGTCAGCTGATTGTCAGGGCGGCAGTTCTTGGGGTGAGAAATTATTGAGAGATTGCCGAATTAAGTAAATTATTTTAATGGACCCGTTATATTTTTATGAACTGTGTAATAAAAGTTTGAATTTGATTTAAGGTATTGAATTCAATTCCCGTCATAGGGGTACTAACCAATAGGTGTTTAATTTATAAAAACTTAAGTCAGATAAACGTGACTAGCTCCGCCGATATCGTTCTTTTTGTGACGGTGGAAGTGAACAGCCCCCGACCTTCACAGGTCCAACATGGTGGGCCCATGGCCAAACTCATCGAGTACGAAAAAACATATAAAAAAAAAAACAAGATGGTCGTCAATATTTGGGATTTTAAAATTAAAATGAAACCTGATACGACCTCGGATTGTTGGTTACACGTTTATTTCGCTACAACCACAGACAAGTCAACCTTATAGACCACGCTTTGATAGGGAGTAGCATTCGCCAAGGCTATGTAGTGACACTACATAACTACGTCTCTTGTGAGCGGTCAGTTGGAAGCACGTCGGAAGCCATTAAATTGTCAATTTTGAACGAGCCAATGAAAACTAGCCGACTTCTCCCCGCACCCCGCCACTTTTTGGCGATTTCGTTTTCGTACTGACGTTTATTAAAGCGTGGTCTATAGGTTTGCTGGTCTGTGGCTGCAACACAGTTTACAACAAAATAAATCCCCAATATCTACGTTAATCCATATGCCACTTTGTGACTCTCTAGCACTTACTTATTCTTTTTGTACATCTGACATTTTATTTAACATTACTAATTTAAGTTATAATTGAGAAATTTTAATTAATGGGAAAATGTCAGGATTCATCCATGGTTTTTTTTTTCTGGAAATTAAAGTTGCTAAATAAAATACCTCCTCTACATTTTAATTGTTCTTATAGTAACTGCTTGACGTTAATAACTAATGCTTAGGGAGAAATACCCTCGCTAGAGAATCGAAGCCGCGTACTGCGAGGGCAAACTCCGCTCAAAAGCCGTAAAAATAAATTAAATAGTTTGAAATCCGTTCACGACTCCTGTATGAGGGTTGCCTGTTTCCCAATCCTCCCCCGATCCCAAAATAAAAAATTGGGTAGGTTACAAAAGTTTGCAAATTAGTTTTGTTACTGATAAACCAAAGACCTTTTTATCATATTTTTGAAGGTTTACGTGACCATTTTAGACATATTTATAATTTATTTCAGGTAACAAGACAAATTAATGTTACTAAATAAACATGTTATACAATAAAAGACAATAAATAAAAATAAGATATACGCAAGCTAATTAATTAACACAAATTACAAATGGATACACAACAAAATACCTAAGTTTAGGGACTATCGAATGCCGAAAACGTAACTTATTACCTACACCCGACTTATTAAAGTCGCAAGCAGGTGGAGCCAATGGCTCACTTTGAGAAGACCCACCTATCAGCTTAAACATCCAGAATGCTGTTTGGTCAGCACGAACATGGTTCAGAAAGGAGGTACACCGCTATCTCCAAATCTAAAAACTGTCTACGCACGCCTTTACGAACGTGTTGGACGCGCTACAGAATCGAGTCATCAGGCATCCCGATCAGCACCCTAAAAGTATCTGTTATATTTGACCCACACTCGCAGGTCGTTGTGTATAATTGTAAAAAGACTAACAGTATAACTCTCTCGTACAGCATGTGAATCTATGGACCATCAGTCTCACCGTTTCCTCACTATATCCTCATTATCACAGAAGCTATAGTAACCCAATGACCTAATGTACTTAAATCACAAAACAAAACAGCACAAAAACAGTGACATAGTGACACAAACCAGAAGTCGTAGCGTGGGACGGCCCTTCTCTAGGTGGACTGACCTGATAGGGTAGCAGGGCGTCATTGGTTTTTATTCCAGGTGGACCAAGAGCAAGCGCCAAAATGTTTTTTTTTTATTATACACGCTGTGGAATGAATCTTTCATGTGAAAATAATTAATGCGGGATGGTAATGTATTAACAACTATTAAGTATAAAAAATATTTAAATAAAGAAGTTTTTTTTTAAATATGTTAAGGAATTAAATTAGTAAAATCGAGATGATATGTAATTAACATTGTTTTTGTGCGATGTACGATAGGTGGACGCGGGCACGGAATTTACACAATAATTTAGGTCAAACTAGGTCAACGACTATTTTTACTTATGTCATTTTGCTAGTTACAGCGGCAAGCTGCACCAAGGCGTCTACCCACCCGCTGTACATAGAATGGATCGATAATTATCTATAAATGGTCGTTAAATATTTTTAATTTAAATTTTTTTTAATACTCATTGCTGGACACATTAAATTTACCCATTCATTCATTCATTCATTAAGTCCTACAAGAAACATGACGGATACACGGGTTATATACAAATCTGAAGATGTGTTCCGAACGCAGCTTCACAGTTATCACTTCACTTAGATAGCTAGGGAAGGAGAAGACGTGAAACCACTGGACGAGACGACGTGCAGCTTGTATTGTATGATCTTATATTATATGTACGGGAATATTGTTACTGGTACCGGGTCTTGGTTGTTATATGTATGTGGTGTCTTCGCTTGGTACCCAAAATACAAGCTAATGCTTAGTTTGGGGCCTAGACGTCGTTGTGATGTATACGTCATTATTATTATTATAACATAATCCATATGGCCTTTCCACAAATCGCCGATTCTTCAAAATTTCGCTTTTTCCATTCAATCCGTTTGGAATAAGGGTTACATTATAATTCTGAAGTCCAATCATCAATCGCATAACATGATAGTAATTTACATCAGATTCAAGATTTTCATCTTCGAACGACGATCAAGATGGTCTCAATAGAGGTACATAGAGATCATGTAATGGCGTCCTCAACGACATCAAGGCCGATGACGATCACGGAAAGACGAGAACTGATCTAACATGATAATTGACAAGGCATATCAACTGGCATTGGTGACATAACCTTGCCATCCCTTCCGTCCGGATCATGTGTCATTTAAAAAATCATTGCCGATATTTGTACATATTTAAAAGTGTTAATTCTCGAATCTTGAATAACTGATTTGTCCGCATGGTTGTCACGAATTTAATTTTATAGTTCTTGTCTACTAATACCGGTCAAGTGCGAGTCGGATTCACGTGCAGAGGGTTCCGTTGAACTTGTTAGTCTTCGTTGAAATTAACGCATATATATTATACGCATACGTCTTTTTTTACGATTGTGCGCGTTTCCTGTGACCATTTGATAAATTAGGCTTTTCATTTAAGTTTTCTTGTAAGCTATAAGAAAGGTACTATATTCCGTGTTTTTATTTTTTTAATAAGTTCAGTAGTTTCGAAGAGAGGAATGCTTGACTTATGTATATTTTCTTTTATAATTTTTAAACTACGCATTTGTAAATTACCAAAAATACACATTTATGTTTTTCATAATCAACCCTTTCTTTTCATGTGTCACATGATGCACCGGAAAGACGTTTTTTTTTTAATACGCCCCCTAAAGTAACAACCACAAAATCAAAATTCGTTTTTTCATGCAATAAGTTCCTAATTGGGTCACTGAATATGTGTAACAAATGTCAACTTTATTCGAAGAAAATACGCTGTGATATACGGACCCACAGACACGAGAATGATCTTATGAGTTTCCGTTTTTTCATCGGTTTTACGGAATCCTAAAAATTATAAAAATAGATTAGATAACTAGATTAGATAATTAGATTAGATAGAAGAAGATAGATTAAGAAACTGTTTTATACACATCTGATCCGATTGGTGAGAATTGACTTCTCTTTTGTTTTTTTAAACATCTATACAAGCACATGTGCAAGTTTTATCAAAATCGGTTTATAATAATAATAATACATAGGACGTATCACACAGCGCCATCTAGTCCCAAAGTAAGCAAGTATTATGCTTGTGTTATGGGTTACTAGACAACTGATATACATACTTCAATATTCTTTACAATATTTGTATACATATATTAATTTTTTTTTTTTGCAAAGACACCACATACATATAACAACCAAGACCCGGCACCAGTATCAATATCCATCATATAAATACTGACCCGACCTGGGATTTGAACCCTGGACCTCCAGCTTCGTAGGCAGGGTCGCTACCCACTAGGCTAAGCGGTCGTGATGATGAAAGATGAAAGCGATGAAAGCGTTCATATACCACTCATTTCCAGTTGTATTATTATAGATATTTATATGTACATTGTGCACTACGAGATACATTCGCATTTTTGTTATAAGACCCTAACAGGCTATTTGTACCTGTTATTTTCGATAACAGGTATACATACCTATTGCGATGTTCAATAGATATTTCTTTTTCTTGTGACATAATATCGTAGACTTCGAGCATTGGACTTCTGGTTCCACTTCACTTGATAAACGTGAAGGACCCGACACTGGTTTCTTTCTAGTCTACTGACCCAGATATTAAATTTGACATTGAATAATAAAATATTAATGTATAGAAGTTGCTAGTTTTCCGCGCGCGATTTACCGGATTTACCGATACCGGGACAGCTATAAGAAACGTGACGCTTCAGGACATTGTGAGACCTTTTAGAAAATGCTGAAACTTAGCTACCTAAAAAATCTTTGAACCAACTTTTATCAAAATCCGTTTAGCTATTTTAGCATGAAGAATAGTTATCCCTAAGGAACTGAGTCTTTTTACGGCACAAAAAGTAGTTAGATTTAAAATATATGTCGGCATTGTGAATATTTTAATTTGAAAAGTTGTTGTTTTGTGTTAAAGTTCACATTTGAAAAAGTGCACCTATACAAAAGCTATCCCCAAAAATAATATTTAACTTATTAAATTGAAATTGTTATTTTGTGTTCCAATCACACACTACAAATCATCTAGTAGTCGATATCAAATATCTTTTATTTCACCTATAATTTTATAAATTTTAGTTCATTAGAATGACTTGAGGTTTTAAATGAAAATAGTTTTGTTTGTTGTAAGTCGCCGATTTTGCATTTACATATACAGTTTAGTTTTATTCTATTCAGCTCAAACTTATTTTACGACACGAGAAGTATATTTATAATTTTTTTCTTATTTGAATTTTATTTCGTCGATTAAAGCTTCAATTTTAATTTTATTTCGTCGATTAATGTTAAATACCATAAGTTGGAGATATATTTTCCATGAATTCTACAAAGCCGTTCGATTATTTAAAACTAGTATACATCGAATTCATTACGTAATTCCATTTTAATTGCGTAGATATTTTTTTATATGCAATATATTTTCAGGTTGTGAACGAACGAAATATTATAATTTTATTATTATACGAACAAATAAAACGACAATAAATAACGAAATAATGGCCGTAAAAACTCCACAAGTACAGTAGTAAGTCATTGAGCGGGCAATATTTATTCAGCTGCACATCTCGACGACGCGACGCATCGTGATTATGCAGCACAGGGCACAAATGTTAAATACAGACATGTCATTGTCAGTATAACATTACACTGAGAAAAGTGTTCTTCAAAAAATGTGTAGGTTCACAATCATATTTTTTGAATAACACCACCACCAAGATCATCGTATATACGAGAAAATCATGGAAGAAAAAGTACACGTCATTATAATTATTTATTACGTCACAGGGATGCATATTTTTGGTCCGCGTATTCCTCATTTTTTATTATGAAGGTATTTATTAGGGTATTTATTATATTAAGGTATTGTTTATATTGTTTATATATGTAATATACCCAAAACACATTGTTGCGTATAGATTAAAACAAATGAAAGATTGAATATTCAAACTGATTTAAGTATATTGTGAAAATTAAACGACATACAGTTATTGAAGTATATCATTACAGGTTAGAAAAAAAAGTGATTGACACGAGTGATCGCTCTAGATCCAAAAACATCTGTTCAGTGTTGCCAGCTCATTGTTTACTGGCGTAAACAATCTCCACCTCCTTCAAAAAATTTAAATATGAAGAGAAGTCAGTCTTCATCTAGCAACGGACAGATTTTGTTTAATGCTCTTCGAAGCACACCTTTGCTCGTTTTGATATCTGCTACCCTGCATGCTCCATCAGAACCAGGATGCACGGCGACAATTCGTCCTAATGGCCATTTGAGTGGTGGAGTTTTGTCATCTCTAATGAGAACTAATTGGTTCGGCTTGATGTCGGCTTGTCTCCTTTGCCATTTTTTACGATGCTGGAGTTCGCAAATATATTCTTGACTCCATCTTGCCCAAAAATGTTGTCGCGCCTGCTCTATTCGTGCGTATCTGTGCAGGCTGTTCGGATTTACCTCCGTTAAATCTGGTGCTGGTAAAGAGGTCAGTGGTCTGCCCACAAGGAAGTGTCCGGGAGTGAGGGAATAAAAATCATGTGGATTAGACGAGAGTGGTGCTAAGGGCCTAGAATTTAAAATGGCCTCTATTTGACAAAATAAAGTTGTTAGCTCTTCGAATGTAAAATTAGCATTTCCCATCACGCGTTTCATGTGAAATTTTGCCGATTTCACAGCTGCTTCGTATAAACCACCAAAATGTGGCGCGTATACTGGTGAAAATTTAAAGTTAATCCCTTCATTTGCAAGGTCTGACACAGCGTTTGAACTATTTTGTACAAGTTTACAAATTTCTCGACTAGCACCTATAAAATTACTCCCATTATCACTAAATATTTCACGTGGTTTTCCACGGCGAGACATAAATCGACGTAAGGCCAATATGAAAGCCTCTGTAGTGAGATCGCTCACTAATTCAAAATGTACAGCCTTTACTTTGAAACAAATAAAAACACATAAATAACATTTTAGAAGTCTTGAACCTCTTCCTTTTCTGTTTAAAATCTGGAAAGGACCTGCGTAATCCATTCCAGTAACTTCAAATGGAAAGCCAGGACTTATTCTTTGTTTGGGTAAGTTTCCCATAATTTGGTTGGCAACTGCTCCTTTCATTCGTTTGCAAACTATGCACTTATTGTAAACTTGTCTAGCTATTAATCTTCCGTTTATAGGCCAATATACTTCTCTTACGATTGAAAGGAGCAGCTGCGGCCCAGCATGCATTAACTTCACATGATAATGCTCAAATATTAGTTTAGTATAATAATGTTTACCATCCAGCAGTATAGGATGTTTCTTACTGTATGTGAATTCAGAATTATCGAGCCTCCCGCCTACACGAAGAAGACCACTGTCCTCGCGTATGGGAGAGAGACTTTGGATAGACGCTATAGTGTTAAACTTATTTCCATATTTTGAAAAACATTCTTGCTGTGCTAAATATGCTAGTCTTAATTCTGATTTTTCCAATTCTTCGGGTGATAAAGAACCACTTAATCTAGTATTCCTCAGCTTGCAATTGTTGATAAAACGACCAACATAAGCAAATAGCCGACGTAGTTTCGTAAAACTAGAATATTTTTCAAATGTAATAATTTGGGTAGTTTGTGGCTCAACAACTTGTACAACATGAACTCGCACTTCAGGCAAGTCGACGTTTACGTCATCATGCTGTTCATTAGGCCATTGCTCTTGTGGCTGCTTTAGAAATCCTGGTCCCTCCCACCACAACAATAAATCGCGTACTTCGTTTGGATACACCCCCCGTGAAGCCAGATCAGCGGGATTCAGAGCAGAAGGGATATACAACCATTTATTATAGTTACACATTTCATTTATTTCAACAACACGATGAGACACAAACGGCCCCAACCTTTTGGAAGACGTGTTCAACCAACCCAGAACTATCTTAGAATCACACCAATAATATCTGCTTACGATTAAACAATGTAAAGATTCCATAACTTTATTAGATAGACGGGCAGCCAATACTGCTCCACATAACTCAAGTCTTGGTATGGTTGAACTCTTCAAAGGCGCTACCCTGGACTTCGCACATAATAGTCGCACCGTTACATTACCTAGTACATCAGTTGAACGCACATAAACACATGCGGCATATGCCTTCAACGATGCATCTGAAAAACTATGTAACTGACTCTCCACTGGATTAGCACACATAGCATGCCGTGGAATCATTAAGCATTTCAAATATTTTAAGTTATGTACAAACTTAAGCCACATTTCATTGATTTCATAAGGAATTTCATCATCCCAGCCAATTTTTTCTAACCATAACAGTTGTAAAATTATTTTGCACTTTATGATGCAAACTGATAATAATCCTAGAGGGTCGAAAATACTTGATGAAATTGATAGTATTTTCCGTTTAGTAAATTTATCACAATGTTCATACACATTTTGTTTTGATATAGCCATAAGTATACAATCCAAATTAGGATTCCATTCGATACCTAAAGTATTGGTTGATGACGAAATTCTTAAGTTGTCTTGTTCAATTTGATTTTTTGTTTCATCAGCAATTAATTTATGTAGCATTTGTGAATTAGTCTTAATTTTACGTAAATTGAAACCTCCGGATTTTAACTGTTTTTTAACATGTTGATAAATATAAATTAATTGTGATTCAACTGTAGAACCTGTCAAACAATCATCAACATAGAAATCGTGTAATATAACTTGCTCTATTATCGCTTCATTGCACTCGCGAGCCAACTGAACTAAACATCTAGTGCTGAGAAAAGGAGCCGATGAAGTACCATATGTTACAGTATTTAGTTGTAGATACCTTATCGGATCCCTCTCATTAGCTCGCCATAAAATCGTCTGCAAATGTCTTTGAGTAGGATGCACTAAAATTTGACGATACATTTTTTCTAAATCTCCAGTAAATATGTATTCGTGTTGCCTAAATCTCGTGAGAATGGAAAAAATATCGTCTTGTACTGTTGGCCCGACCATCATTATATCATTAAGTGAAAGACCTGAACTTGTCTTTGCAGATGCATCAAAAACAACTCTACACTTTGTTGTTTCGCTCTGAATTTTCATAACAGGATGGTGAGGTAAATACACAGCATTTTCAAGTCTTTCAACTTCTGACAAATGACCGAGTTCTTCATATTCTCGTATGAAGTCAACATACTGTTCCTTGACATCAGGGTGCCTCTTGAAACGTTTTTCTAACGACTCGAATCTTTTGCGCGATAAATTGTATGAATTCCCTAAGTCTTTCGGATTACATTTCAAGGGCAGCATGACGCAGAATCTACCATCCTCAAGACGAGTGGTGTGCTGCACAAAATGCAGTTCACACGCTTCCTCCTCTTGTGTTCTCGCTGGCTTAACTGAAAACTCTTCTAGTTCCCAAAAACGACGTAACTGATTTTGAATCTCGTAGCTGAAATTACATACAGTTTTGCATTGCTTTGTGTTGTCACACATACTCGCGCACATTACGGGTCCTGAAACTACCCAACCAAACATAGAATTTTGTAATATGGGCTTGTTTCTGCCTAATTTGATTTGCTCTGAACTTACAATGTCCCAAAATATATCTGCTCCTAACAATACATCTATTTTTGCTGGGCGATAGTAATACGGATCGGCGAGAGTTATGTTGTTTGGTATATTTAATTCTGAAATATCGACTTCATGGCTCGGTAGTGTGGTTGTAATTTGTTGGATTACAAATGCGTTCACAGATGTAGAAAATGCATTGTAACATGATTGAACCTTTATTCTACAACGTTGTAAGGCTTCAATGGAGGTATTGTTTAAACCAGTTACAAAAAACGAACTTAATTTTTCAGAATCTATTGACAACATATCTCTCAATTCTTGACTTATGAAAGAAGACTGACTGCCACAATCCAATAAACATCGAACTTTGTGCATTGCTTTAGTTTTACCATCTGAAACCATGACAAATGCTGTCGATAACAAGACTTGATTTGCTATACACGTTGTTAATGAAATTGGGTTGGACACCTTCTTCACATCCGCATTTATTACAGGTTCTTTGGACTTATCAAAATGAAGAAGTGAATTATGTCTTTTCTTACAAGTTTTGCATGGTCCGGACTTACACTGATGAGCAAAATGGCCACCGCGCAAACAGTTGACACACAACCTTTTTTTAACTATTGTATTGAATCTGTCTACGGGTGACATAGTTAAAAATTTTTTACAATAATAAATTAAATGCTCATCACCGCAAATCGGGCATGACTTGTCATAATTGTTTTCATATGAAGTAGCAACAAACGATTTTTGTTGATTATCAATTCTTTTATATGTGTGTGTTTGTGGTTGTTTACTAGCTTGGTTGCTACTTGTATTGACACTACTCACTGATACCATTTCTATAATGTCTGCCCGTTTTCGCAAAAACTCGTAAAGGTCTTCTAATTTTGGACTTGAATTTAAATCGTTTTTAAATTCTTCCCATTTTGCACTTGTGATATTGTCTAATTTAGCAGCAAACATAAATATAATTAATGTATCCCAGTTATCAGTTTTCTCATTTAAACTGTTCAAAGCTCTAAGATTTTTCGAAATGTGATCAACCAGGAAACGTAACGATTTCTCACACTCTTTATTTAACTTTGGAATATTGAACAATGACTTAAGATGAGTATATACTAACTGGCGTTTGTTGTCAAATCGTTCACAGATTAATTGCCAAGCTGTGTTATAGTTGTCAGCAGAAAGCTCTAACGATTCTATGACAGCTGCTGCATTTCCTTTTATTGAACTTTTTAAATACTGAAATTTTACTATCGTAGATAATGCATCATTATCATTAATTAATGATGTAAAAGTGTCACGAAACTCCAACCATTTACTGCACTCTCCATCAAATGATGGAAGATTAATGGTAGGTAACTTTATGCGAGCGCTCACCGAGTTAGTACTTTCTGCTTCCATGTAACTATTATTATTATAACTATCTAATATATCTTGTGCTTCAGCTAGCGTCCTGAAAAATATTTTCTCAGTCGACTCCCTTTCAGGATCTATACCTTCTATTATATCGCTTTTAAGCTCTTTTACTTCGATACTAGTCTGAATAAGATCATAATCACTAAATAAAGATTCTGTGTATTTTAATCGCCTCTTTAATTCACTTATTTGTATTTTGGAGAGTTTGTCATTTGACTTTAGTTCTGATACATAATTTTTAAAAACTGTTAATCTACCTTTAATGGAAGCTCTTTTCGATTTTAGCTCTTTAACGTCTGTGTCAGGCATTGCAAATTCAAATCTCTACGACAATAACCAAAAATGTGCTATTGTGGCAAGCAAATAAATCAATCAATAGTTATAAATACCAATCAGTTGTGAACAATGCGCGCGATAAACAACTGAAGCAGCTGCTCGGCTGTCGGCACGGCCAGATACCAGCAGATAGGTATGCCTCAGCTCGTCGGAAGAAAACTATGACTGCGCTGCCGCCGGAGTAGCTGGAATGTTTCGCACAAATTCGTAAGCCACTTGTATAATAATCTCAACCATAAATATGCAATGATTTCAATAAAAAATTTAAACACACAAGTTTTATAAACTATCAGTATAGTATCCGGTATTTATTTAGCTTTGAAATATGTATCCTTCCCACAGCTGTCGGCACGGCTACCCATTACCACCCACAAACCACAATTGTACATCCACCACTAGGTAGCTATGTATTGAATTATTATTATTGTATTTTTACAAAGGTTTATTTAATGTATTCTTTTATCTTCTATTTACTTACGTGAATAATTTAAATATATCGAAGAATTTATAAATTTAAAATATATGTGGGTATTTTAATTTTATCTAAGAAGTGACTTGTTGTAATATGTTGACTGAATCAAGAAATTGTTTAATAAAATGGTTAGCACGCTACACAGAATTGGAAAAAAGGATTTAGATTTACAGGTAAAAATATAGGTATAGGTAAGGAACGGGCAAACCTCCCTTTTAGAAGTTAGGCGCTGTTCCGTACTCCGAATTCCGTCGTTGCCAATCTTAAGTATATTGCAAATTATTGTAAATCTTGATCCAGTCCCAAAATTGTAATCGACAACAATCAATTCCTGAAGTCTTCAGAAATCCAAATTCCGTAGAACTCCTTCCTTCGTGATTGCAGTTCGAGTTTTTTATTCCGTAAAATAATTTGTCACGGTCGCCAAAAAAATGTTGCGTATAGATTAAAACAAATGAAAGATTGAATATTCAAACTGATTTAAGTATATTGTGAAAATTAAACGACATACAGTTATTGAAGTATATCATTACAGGTTAGAAAAAAAGTGATTGACACGAGTGATCGCTCTAGATCCAAAAACATCTGTTCAGTGTTGCCAGCTCATTGTTTACTGGCGTAAACACACATTTAGTTTTGTCTTTTCTTCTGTCTGTTTGTGTGGCTTGATAACCACTTAATCGATTTCTATAAAACTTATGTATAAAGCATATTAATAGATGAAATCATGATTCAACAATCAATACATAGAGGATGGGGTAAGAGATGGGAAATTTATTTAAATAATAATAATAATATCTGAGATATCCCACACAGCATAGACAGGACATATTGATACACGTCTGTATGTACACGGAGTACATAAATTTTTAGCAGATTAAATGAATATTTTATTTTTTCTGTTTATAGGCAGTATTTTTAATATAAAAGGTTACAAATATATACTTATATTTTATCGAAAAACACAGTAACCTAATTCACAAAATCACAATCAGTAGAGCGAAGCTAAGAAGTAAAAACAACTTTTGATTGTTTCATATATCAAAACGCTATTTCACATCGAGGAATTTTTAAAAGGGAAAATTATTATCAAGACAATTCAGTAACCATATATAAGATTTTCACCATTATTTTTATTTTACTCACTGCATTATTATCTCGAATAAACCAATCTAAAATTACAGGAATGAATAATAAGTAAAGTAGTAAAAAGAAAAAAAAAAGTGAAGAGCTTATATCACAAAATATTTCGGATCTACAAAAAAATATTTGTCTTAAAATGTATAAAATGTGAAATATTTATACTGAATACACTAATTCGAATTATTTGTAATTAATTTGTCATGTTCTATAAATATATACCGAATTTGAAGTGTCATTTCATATTAACAATTTATAAGTTTGAAAACGAACGCGTTGCCAAATCGTAAAATAAATGCATATTTTTACACCTTTCCATGCCTCTAAAAACGAAAGTACATGAACTTTCTCAATGCCCTTAGGAAATTTCACACATCCATTACGAATTCCATACAAATTAATATCGTGTTTGGAAAAGCTTTATTTTGATATAGGTACAGAGCTTATAAGACTTTCGTGTAAATGAGTAAACATTCACTGCATTCACACGTCGAGAATTAAAAAATAATTGTTTTTACTTATTCAATTTAACATTCATTGCACTGCTTGTACAGGAAGCTTTTTCGTCACTTACAATTTCTTTTCTAGGTTTTATCTAAAGAGTCACCTTTAAAAAAAATAGGTAAAGCAGAACTTCACATTAAAATATTTTCCCCGAAACAATTTTGGATACATCGTGGTAACTAAGTCAAACATTAATACTACGCACGAGATGTCCTTCCGGCGGCTACCGATCGACACGATTGACAGTCGTCAGCGCATTTCCACAGTAATACGATAACATTATGGCACCATGTCTCAATCATTTAGTGTTATGTGATACTAAAAGAAAAATGGATATTCTGTTATTTTTATCACAGATTATAATTTTAAGACTTTAAGTTGGTGAAAAAAATTGTCGTACATAATAAAGTTATTGTCCCAATTCATTTATTGTAATGAATGAAATACTTTCTAATTATTTGTTATTATAATCAAGAATTCATAGATCAAATGTGTGTTAAAATATTTTCTCAATTTATTTGTAAGTTATTATTTAAATGAAACTTATTGAATTAAATTTATATTATTATAGACATACCAGTAATTCTAAACAAACTTGCTTTGAGGAAATACGTACACAATATAAACTTAAAAGGAGAGAAAGCTCGATCTAAGACCACGTTTTGCTGTAGTTTGTGATATTCCAACTTGATTTAGGATTTGTTGTGTTTATAATGCCTCTCATATAATAAAATGTTTAAATTCAAGTTATTTACATTACAAAACATTCCTAAAACCATTTATCAAATCAAATATTTTCTTTTAATAGTTATTTTACATAATCTTGAAAAACGTCCAATAAATTACACAAAAAATTGTTGTAACAGTTGTTTTGTATGATTGGAAAGCTGCAAAATATTATTTCGTATAGTATGATAACCTCACAAAGTTATAAAGAATATTTGAACATAAATTCACAATACTTAGAAATTAAAAAATCGGTATAAATAAAATGTTGTTTCGAAGAAAATAGTCCATGAGCCAGTAACAAAAATAGTTGATTGGCAAGATGTTTTTTTTACATTTATTGTTTTGATTAGTTGAAGTTTAATAAATGCGAGTATAAAAATTAATTTTATTTTCTAACTTATAGCTATTGGTAACGCTTTGGAGATGCCATTCAGTTTTATAAATTTGTACAATATTTTATAAAAATCTTTCATTATAATGTCAGGATAGAGAGTTGTTCTCAAAAAACGTAGATAAAAATATAACCTAACCGTTCGGTTATAATTCACGCACACTGGGGTTGTTTGTAGATGGTTAGTATGGCGTAACGAGAGTATGCAGTCTATTTAGTCACATTGTATTGCGAGGGTCTATCCAGATATTACATAATCAAAGGAACAAATATGCTATGACACCGTCAGCCGGTCGACACAGCCTATCCTTAAAAAATGTAGTCACGTTACTCGAAGGATTTCTTCGTCCATTCTGACTGCGGCTTTTAATCTAATCTTCACGCCAGAACAACCTCATATTACCTAATATTAATAATTTAAGTATTCGACGTTTTAACAATCGTTAAGGGGTTAGGCTTTTCATACAAAAAGAGGATTCGGGCCGCGTCTAATCCTCGCTATATTTCTGTATCAATATGAACTGCAAAAATATATGTAAATAGGTAAAATACTTTCACAGGGTGGTATGTTTTTGTTTTTTGATATCTTTTTTGAATTCTCGCAAGATTTTGAAATCGATTCTTTGTTTTTGAAAATAATGCACCGTAAATTTAATGCGAATTAAAAAAAAACGTACCGCCCTAGGGACATCCTTTCTCAATGAGCCTGCAAAGTTTGGTTCCAATTCATACTCATTTCACGGGTGGAAACAGTCACGGCCTACATGCTGTTTCGACGGGTATTTTATAGGTATTTTAGGAAATTAGTTCTTATCATCTCTGTCACTCAGGAATAGGTCGGGGAAGTGTAATTGAAACGGAAATAGCGATGCCAATTCAAAGCTTCGGATTAAAAGACTATCCCCTTAAGTACATATTGCATCAAAATAAATTCAATAGTTTCGAAGTTGTGAACCAAAAAACAGATGGAAGAGTACTTTATTGCTGTGACGCTAATAAATTTTCTTCATATATCCCAAGAAAAATGTCTAATATACTATAGTTAACTTCGCTAATCACCAACAATAAACATCACTCCAGAAATAGTTACGTTAGAAACCACAGAACTGTTATATCACTATGTAGGTGATCAATTAAACTGTTGGATTCTGTCCATGATGGATCAGTGGATATAAACCATGAGTTCTTTGTTTAATTACATCTGTTACGCAATGAAATCACTTAGCGGGCGGTCATTTCTTTTACGGCTAATTTGAAAGGTCCGCGCGCCCACATCTGTCATTCAGATGAAAGAAAGTGCCGCGCGTTCACCGTAGTTGGGCAGTTGGCGGCGGTGTGTCTTTTTTTACGGTTTTTGACACCTCTTTTAATATGCTCGAATATTTAAATGCACGCGTTTAATTTAGTGCACGCGTACCGAGAGAACATAGACTGAGAAAAGTTTTCAGCATCAGTCGAGCAATGGATGACCCTCATAATAAAAAACGATGAATATGAGGAGGAAGAAATATGCGTCAGCGTAAATTATGATGACGCGTAGTTTTTTTTTTCCTCAGTTTTCTCGTATCAATCGCTCTACTGATAGTGAAACCATAATAATAAAATCTGAATTCACTATAGTACTTTTCTCAGTGTAGTCGAAGATAGCAAATGTTTGTTTGTATGTAACGAAATTTTTGAACGCGATTTTCACCCACTTCTACTTAAGCTATCGGGCTGAAATTTGGAAGTAATATGCAATTTATCAATGTATACAGAATTTATTAGTTTATATGTATATTTATTGAGCAAATGTTGGCTTTTTGAGTGTTTTTTTTTTTATTATCATAACTAGGTAAATACTTGCTCAGATAGATGAATGAAAAGGATAAATTGCTGTTTTGTATATATAGAGGCCTTCAATTTCTGTTGTAAGGTTGTAATTGTTCAATAGAAAGACTTGAAAAAATTATAGAAAACTCGGATGATATGTAAATAAAATATTACATAGTTTTATTTACAAAAGGAGTTTATGAAAGCGAGCATTTCGACATAGAATCAGTTTTTCACAACAAGTCTTCACGACTTGACTTCAGATAGAAACAAGAGTGAATTCTAATAGCCGGAGAGGAAACAAGCTTGAAAAAACTGAAAGCATTTTGAATCACCATCATTCTTCGGTCTATTGTTGAATACAAAGGTCGTACGCTGAACCGCCCTGGCCAGCCCATCATACAAACGGTTAACGAATAATTGTAAAAATAGTACCTATTACAGTACTATAACTTGAAAAATGAATCATCATCATCAGCCCATTTACCCCACTGTAGAGGCTTAGGCCTCCCCCAAGGTAAGGAGGGGGTTTGGAGCTTAAATCCACCACGCTACTCCACTGCGGGTTGGAGATTGTAACGACCGTCATCTATTGAGAGCGTCCGAGACCGACTGCTTAACGTGCTCTCCGAGGCACAGTGTCAGTGATAGTTAATTTACTTAAGTCAGAAAACTCGTTGGTACACGCCCGGATTCGAACCATGGCCCTATGGCCTTATAAATTTGAGACAGGTTCATTGCGCTCTGGGCTATCACGACACGAAAAATTAATGCTATTCCAATTTTGTAAAAATGGCATTAACCTAGGAATCCCCGAACGTAGCATCGCGAAATAACTACTGATGTATACCTAGTAAGTCAGCTGGCTATGTGGCTACGCGTCAATTTGAAGACAGTCATACCAACCGACAAGTCTGCCGACCGCCAGTAAGCTGCGCTGTGAAGTTCCACTCACACATACTTACACGGCCGCCATTGCAGTGCTTCATCGGTTGTTAATTGACAGAGAATCTAGAGTTTTATCACGTCTATGAAAAATGGGTATAAACTTTAAATATCCAAGAAGTCAGAAAAACAATTTAAAAAATGACATTCAAAAAATTCTAGCCTTCTTTAGAAAATTTCAAAAAACACGCCTATTTCACTAACGGATCTGCACAAACCGTTCTCGATAATGAGTATATTATAATAATTATATATTATTATAATATTAATTTAGTAATTGAATTACATTAAAAATTATAATTAATACTACACGTATCAATCACAAATTCAAATTTAAAACTCAAGCTGAAAGTATCACGATGAAAGTTTCGAAAACTAGCAGGCAAATAAATATCATCATCATCATCATCAGCCCATTTTTACCCCACTGCAGAGGCTTAGGCCTCCCCCAGGGTGAGGAGGGGGGCTTGGAGCTTAAGTCCACCACGCTGCTCCACTGCGGGTTGGGAACTGTAACGACCGCCATCTATTGACAGCGTCCGGGACCGACTGCTTAACGTGCCCTCCGAAGCAAATAAATAAGAGAATGTATTTAGTCTACATTCATGGTAGAGTATTTAAACTTAATTTTTATAATTTCTTTGGTTCGTACAGTTCGCGTCAAACTTCTAGTTTGCTATGAAGTTGACGCAGATGCGTTTTGCGCAGGAACTGGGCCCGCTTTCGACCTACTGATACCCATTTTCTGACTATGCTATTCGTTTCGACTACAAAGCTAATTAGAAATTTGGCGCGAGCTATACGAATGTACTATTTCATTCTATCACTCCTTTTTATACCCCACTACAGGGGCTTAAGCTTCCCTTTAATATGAGGGGCAGGCAGGGTTGGCAGATTTTAACGACCGCCATCTATTGACAGCGACGGGGAACGACTGCTTAACATGCTCTCCGAAGCACGGAGTCAGTGATAGTGAATGTACTTAAGTCAGAAAAAACTCATTAGTACACGCCCGGATTCGCTGCGTTCGGGCTATCACGACAAATTGTACTATACGACGAATGTACTATAGTTAATTTAATAAAATATGAAGTTGTTCTTTAAATTTTCTTCTAGTGAATTTACAAATTACACTTTGATATGTTCATAAATAAGAGAGGGAAGAATTATATCTTTATAACCTTCCTTTTTTATTAAATCTTTAATCGTACTATCTAACCATATGTCGATAGAAACTCACACAGCATTTTTTAAAATAATTAGCTTTTAATAATGTCTAGTAAATCAAGGATTAACTTTTAATTATAAAAAATATGTAAATATATTACATAACTAATTATAACTACTTCAACCTGTTCCGTAGAGCCAGCCGTTTGGACGTGATGATATGATGTTCTGTGCTCTAAAATTAATATTTTTATAAATTTGATTGTTGTCTGCAAAAAGGTATGTAACGCCCGTTTCGATATGTATATAATGGTGCGCTATCTTAAACTCGCCTCCATCAAGGACACCCTCTGATGATCAGCGATCTTGACAGCCTGCTATCGCTATCACATGCACCCCGCCGAAAGAACCCATACGTGTCGTTGATTCAAATAGCAAATAATTTGAGAGAATACCGAAGCGTTCAAGCAAAAAGCTATTTTGGATGGAACTGGCATTAAAAAAAAAATTCTCAGCCTTTTGAACGAAATTGGCAATTTATAAGAAAAAAAAATATTCTCAACCTTTTTTACATTGAATTTGAGCTCAAAATCGCTAAAATCGACGAAATTTTGAAGCTAACAGCTTCTATCTAGAGAGTGTAAGCATATCAGTGCTTAATTAATATAAAATATGCATAAAGACCTGCTCTGAAATGACATCTACGTATTTCGAAAACCTGCTGCATCGAAATTGGTTCAGTAGTTTTTGAGGAAAATGGCAACAACTTACCCACAATCACACGAACACACAGGCATAAACTTACTTAAACACACAACGTCTTACCCTAAACGCATATACCGTCTCTTTCCGTCGTGTGTAAAATATATGCTCAGTTTAAGTCGTTATACAAAGATATAGACGGGAGCTTTTACGAAGATAAATTCATGAATATTATTCCTAGGAATTCTATCTCTCATTTATTTCATTATTATTTCACAAGAAAAAAAAATATTAGGTACATTATACAACCATAATAGACTCCACGAACTGCAATACGTTTTTGTCGATCTCGGATTATTTGAATCCACCCCTTAAAGTATGCAAATGATTTTAATCCCGAATTGGGGTGAGCGGGAGCAACCAATACAATAATAAAATTAAAGAACATATCTACACGCATTATATTATGATGTATAACTATATTTCTAAGTCGCTGGAGGAAGTTTTTTGTATATATAATGTTTCTCGACTTACTAGTTAATCAGTATACGATTACTTAAATAATTTTTTAGCCGTATTTATGTATGTATAAGAACAAAGATAAATACTTTAAAATATCAAAAAATATATTTATAATATTTATTTTTTAATTTTACAATTTTTTTTACATGTATGTTCGTATTGTATTTTACAATATGTTCCATAAAAGTGGGAATCGACTAGAAGCCCTCTTCTCCGTTTACCGTCTAACCACTCTTACTCTATCTATGGTGCGCAAGGTCCAAAATTGCGTACTGTCACTTCGATAGTGTGAAGTGACATTTTAATTCTTGTAAACTCCACCATTAAAACCAAACGCTGCTGCCAATTTAGTCTATTTTTGTTGTCCTAAATAAATTTAAAAAAATACGCCCACTAAATTATTTCCTTTTCATAAAATATTATTTCCAGTATTTTTTAACGATGTTACTTTTGTCAATATTAATAGATTTACAATATTAATCACGGTCTGTGATAAACTATTATGGTGTTATATCATCATCATCAGCCCGTGTCTCTCCACTGCAGAATATAGGCCTCTCCCAAGGCTCGCTATCACACATGGTGTCATATGATTATTTGCAAATATAAAAATCATCCATATAAATGTGATACGAAGTATTTTAATTATTCATTACAAATATTTTTTTCATTTTATTCATGTTGTATTGCTTTGAAGTATCTATAAGTGGAAAGAAAAGAAGTAAAAACTCATTAATTTCTATAATACATATTTTTTATGTATTGCATTTTAAATATAAAAATTTAAATAAAAGAAATCTATTACTGATTTGCGTTTAATATAATAAAATCTTATACTGCTTTATGTTCCGAGTTAGTTATTCAATTGAAGCTCTAAAAAATTGTAAGTGTGCGACTGACCTAAGTACAATCATTTACTAATACCCGCAACGCGGTGATTCTACAACTCTGTCCTATAATCATACTAAAACACATCTCATTACGAACTGAATTGCATTTTATATTAAACGGCACCTCGATTACTTTATAAATGCTGGCAATAAACTAGCAATTCATAATACATTGCTGCTATCACGCCTAATACTTAAATATGGGTTATTACGAACCCAGAAATGGATATCTCAAATATATTTAATCGTTTAGTCCGCAAAACCTGCTGGGCCCGAAGACTGGAACTAATGATGGAAGCTCGATACAATACGTCGTTATTGCTTTCTAGCTTGACAACTAGAAAGTACAAATATAAACAAAGGGAACATGGCAATGATGAATAGTTTTTTTTCGTTTAAGAGCACCGAAATAAGGCCAATCGATTTAATATTTTTTTTATTAAATCTTCGATTGGAATCAATTTAAGTTTTAATATTTAATTACCATGTCAAATTAAATACCAAGTAAAATATTTAATGTACTCACCAATGTATTGTCACTGCATTTTATTCTAAATTGTAAGTGTAAAAATACCTTTTATATTTGGTTACCCCAAAAAAATTAAGAAAAGATCATTTAAGTACCAATAGTGTGGACATCCTACGAAAACAATTACAGTATTGGGCAAAAGTTTATTAAAATATTTCCTTATACGCATCCTTAGCAGGACGAGAGCATCTTATAAGCTTATAAATCACCGACCATTAGAATAGGTTAGAGTTGGTTTGTAGGGACATATCTCATAACTTAAACTCTAAACTGCGACATCAAATTATACCAAAAATATAAGGGAAGGGATGAACGTAGGCGTAATATTATTACTCCTTTTCGTTGTGTAATTGTTTTTGGGACACACAAGTACAATCACATGGCATTTCTAACCTACTCGAAACTCTGGGTTATATGTTATGTAAATAAAAAGAAATAGAAGGTACGAAAGCTATTACAGACGCCTGCGTTTCGAATCGGAACACTGTATTTTGGGCATTTTCATATGGCAGCTGAAATCGCGCGTGTTACGGTAAGGTGGGTAAGGACTCTGTGTATCTGCTGCAACCAACGTGCAGGGCGAGAACGGACTTTTGATGCACTTCTCTGTTATCCGTCGGTGGTGTTTAGATATGAGAGCAGGTGTCTGTACCAGGCATAGTTGGCTTAACCTCTACCGTTCAATATTTATTATTAAATATTGTAATGCCAATAGATTTAAAATAGATAAAAACTGAATTAGATAGCTTGGTAGTCTGTGCACTGTGTAGGCCATTTTTTTTTTCAAAGTTTGATCACGTTTGACATTGATTGCAAAGTTTGAATGGAAGGAAGACTGGAACAGTTTCTCGATTTTTGCATTTACTGCGTATTTAGAATGCTTGGAGTACGACTGTTATATGCTATGGCTATATGTTTTCTGTTCGTTCTGGTTGTCTAGTAAAAGTACTGAACACAGACTGATCCAAAGTACTAAACTCGTTATTTCCTTTTGTAACCGAGGACTAATAATAGTGGACTATCAAATACGCAGATCAAAAGAAAACCTACGACGAAAAACCGTTATGTAAAAAATATTAAAAGAAAAATTAAATTATTTTCTTTGACATATTTGACAATATTTACCATATATGATTACTTAATGCGCTTCAACATATCTGATTATCTGATATTAAACAAATGTATTGCTTTAGGATCAAAAGGGAAAAATACAGTTATTTGATGAGATAATGATAATAATAATACTTTGGACATTCCACACAGCGCCATTTAGTTCCAAACTAAGCAAAGCTTGTACTATGAATACCAGACAATATGTTAGGTGGTTTATATTAATTTTTTAAAATATTTTTATAATTTTTTTAATTAACGTTTTTTCGTCGTGAAATTATAGTTTCGAAAACTTTCCGATTTTAGTATTTAACGATTTTTAGCTGTTAGATAAGTCGAAGCCAAAAAAACATATCTACTGCAACGCCCTCTGGCCGCATGTAACCGTAAACTAATCTTAGAATCAGCTCTGAAATGACACCTATGTAATGCGAAAAACTGCATGACGAACCCCCAGTCTTTTTATAAAAACACATGTGCAACAACACCGCTGGTGATCTATAATCAATAAAACATTTCTTAGAACTCTGAGGTGATATCCATTTAATGCGGATAATCTAATCAAAACATACCAAGCCGTTTTAGAAAAACACATCTAGTACAGTGCCATGGTAGCTTATAACCAAAAAACCGAAAGTGCTTTGCAGTAATACAATAAATGTACCTAATATAAAAAACCTAATCGAAATCGGTCTAATAACTTTTTTTTTAAAATTGTGACAGCACGAAATTCTGCTCATGGGCACAATTTTAAATATGGACCCAACATAGACTGGACCAAAATTGTCCCAATAAGCACAACTTTCGTATACACCGTGTTCGGCTGAACGTAGTCCAAAGTTATGGAGTGTACAGAGCTTACCAAACTAAACAAAAAGCAAAGCCGATTTGAATTATAGATATACATAACATTGATGAGTTGTGACCATTGCTAGTTATGGACCGAGTTTCATGATAATAGTAATATCTGGGACATCCCATACAGCGCCATCTAGTTATGGATACTACACAACTGATATAGGTATATACTTAATTTTTTTTTTATATTATACATATACGCATATAGAACGAATAGACATGTTCATGCACACAAATATTTGTCAATCGCGCCGGAATCGAATCCGCGGCCTTTTGTTCTGCAGTTAAAGTCTCTAACGACTCGGTCAATCTGTCAGTCAATATAAACAAAAACGAAGAAAGGCAGGCATTGGCTGATTCGTCACAAACATTTGCGGTCGATGTTATTTGGTGATGCCGCATCCATGTAATAATAATCAATTGGTCTGTACTAAAGATCATTAAGAAAGATTACGGTTATAAAAAAAAACACAATATAATCACAAACCTCGAGGGAGAGAAGCTATCATTTGCCACTTTGTCTGAGTACTATCTAAATATAGCCCATTGTCTGTGTCTTATCCAATAATGGAGCTCAATGGAAGCAATACCATTGTGTAGAGGTTTTGTTTATTGAATAACCTTGTTAGTCTATGGCGGTTATTAGCTAATGTAACTTTTGAGGTAGGCGAAATATCTTTTGAAATGTAGTCCAACTTAAGTTTTTTTTTTTAATTGGAATACTAGATTTTTCCTGGGATTTCACGTGTTATACCTATAACTTGTTTTTGGTTTCTCCGTTCCACTACTCAAAATAATAGCGTGATACGTTTCTTGTACGTTAAATCATAATTTTATTTAGTTCAACTTGAAATTTTTATCAAAATCGGTTTAATGACTCTTGGGTAAGACGCATTCAAAAAAAAAAAAACAGGCTAAGTCAAAATTATAAGTTTAAAAACAAATATCTCAGTATGTCTTATTAAAACCAGTATTGTTGAAAGTGTTTTTTAAGTTGCATTAATTTAAATTTTTCCAGAATTTTCCACCTCATAGTTGAAAAGTTAAGGGGACGCTTTTTAGGATTTCATGAGCACACATCTCAGCAATTATTCACTTAAATAAAAAAGTAATTTTGAATTATCTATATCATTTTTATAGACCCATCTCAAAGCCATCTGCCCAACAAAAAACTTTTTCGTAAGTTCGTTACCCTATTCTATAGCGGTTCATAGATTACATCGAGCTTCGAAATTTCATCTGTAAGATGTCAATAGTTTCCGAGTACAATGACTGTGACAGACGGACAGATCGACTTACGCGGACAAGATGAATTTATTAGGATCCCGCTCTCTGCCATTTGGCTACGGAACCCCAAAAACAAAACAATCCAAAAGGAAAAATGGATTTTAGATCAAGGAACGACTGACTAGTCGATTACGATAAACCCATAGGGTAAATTAATTTGACAGCAGCGTTTGGTTTTTATAGAGTCGTAAATGTCAATTCACAGTATCGAAGTGACGTTACGCAATTTTACGGGGTTGAAGACTGGCGCGCGGGGATTTCACGGGAGATCAGACCGGCGCGCGGTGACCTTGCGCTCAGAAACTCGGACTAAAACTCGTCATCTTGCACCAGCTAGCTAGAGTATGAGTCGTTAGACGGTAAGCGCAGAAAGTTTCTAGTCGATTCGTATTTTTATGCAATAAACCCAACAATATATTCCACTACAGACATCACAGTTACATAATAGCTATTGTCTGCTGTGCCGTTTACGTGGACACACATAACCTGCCTATAATTTATGAACGCCTGTTGCTGCCTCTTCTTCTAATCATAATTCTTCTGTATTGTTCTACTCTCCACTACTTATTATATTTCACTATTCTAAGCCTTGCTCTCATATGGATTTCTTAATAGTTTCACATTCCAAGGGAACCGGACCAAGGTGATCTTCCAAGGGAAGATGAACAGCAGCCCATATTGCTCACTGTCTCTTCAACTATGAGTAAAAAATCACGTTGTCGATTCGTTGCTTTGTAATGAAGCGACGTGAAGAAAGGACAGACAAATACACTCTCGCATTTATAAAAGTCATATAGCTCGCATTTCAGTTAAATTTTAAATTAAATCGGAGTATCGAGCTACTTCATCTACGGAACGATAACAGCGCGATATTCAACTCGCTGTTGACCGGATCCATACATTTTTTCTTTCTATTTCGATAAATGGCAAACGATTCACACCGATAACTATATTAAAACGTCATTGCTTATGCTTTCGTAAGCGAGACCTCGACACGGTTTTGGTATCAATGTGTGTTTACAATAAATTTAAAAAAAAAGTACATGAAAAGATAATTTCATAAGCTCATACTATATGTTCGAATGAAATGAAAATATTAAGAAAGTATTTATCTTTATTTTTTCAATACAAGAATGTAAACTTTTTTCAAGACTTTTTATTTTTACGAACGTTTTTTTAAAAGTACGAGTATTTGTACACACATTTATTCTCAAAATTTTTAACCGACTTCAAAAAAGGAGAAGGTTCTCAATTCGACTGTATTGTTTTTTAGAAATTCTGTCTAACTTTGCAGGATATTGATTAATATGACGCAATAACGTATTTTACGTAGACAATGAATGTACGAAAATGTATTTTCAAAATATACAATCACTGAGTCTGCCCACACGAAGATCTACTACCAGTGGATGCGTGTTCTACGAACGCGCCAAACACGTACTTTGTCCTTGCAGAAAAAATGTATGCAAAGGTAATCCTCTGCGAACGCATGCGCGGAAGTAACGCCTAATATTTTAATTTAAAAACTGTCAAGTAATATAATATTTGGTACGGTGGTATATTCTCGTAAATTCCGTTCTACTAACAGACCGTTGCGTCGGTTGGTATTGAAAATGCGGTACAAGTCTTTTGTGTTGTCCGTCCGTCAATATTTACCGAACGTTCGAACGGAACGTGGCGAAGCGACCGCAGGCAGCCTGTGACCGAGGCCACATGCAGTGAATAAGTCAAAACTAATCAATTATCTTTAGTTTACATTATAAATCGTTATATGACAAGCGATAAGAAATTCGTAAATCTACTGAGCATATGAAATATTGTAGAAAAAATATGTTTACAACTTTTCTGCTCAACTATTTCTCTAATATTCTAAAATACGATCAAAATTACTTGAAAAATTGTGATAGCATTACTTACTGAGTCACCAACGATACATAAACTCTTAAATTCTTAATAACTTATATAAAGTTTCTAATGATTGTTTGTCTTGTCATATAACTATAATACTAGAAATTTTTAAAATCTAAGCTATCTCCTATCATAGAAGATTATAATCCGAGGTTTTGTTCGTAGCATCGACAAATGAAAACAAAATAAAGACGCAACTTCGGGCACGAGTCCGATGCACTTGTCCGGTTTTTTTCTTTGTCCTTTCGATCAGTGTGAACTATATTCTAAGTTGGGCACTAAAGTACTTTTTGGTGAAATTTCATCAAAATCCTTTCAGCGGTTTTCAAGTAAAACAATAAGAAACATAAAATTTCACGAAATATTGATTTGACTTTCAGTAACAACCCTCAACTCAGAATTTCCCAAAGAAACATGTACTCCATTGACAGATTTTGAATATGTTCAAATTACTTCCAAACAAAACGAGGCCCTCAAAATGGCGACTGTTTTTTTTAGGAGCACCTTTGCGAAGTCCCTTCGTTTTCCTTATTGTCGTACGATTTTCGAGTGTTACTTTAGCATACATTTCAAACGATATTACATAATTATTCGCGAATAAATTGCAACACATGAAGTCATAATTCAAACGAGACTTCGTGATAATAAACATTACGACGAAAACACCTTAAAAGTGCACTTAACAGCGCAATCAACATATTTGAAGAGGTACTTAGGCATATGAGTGTCATATTAACATCTATATGCCAAGGCTGGTTCGTATGACAGTTGTGAAACATTCAGTTGTCATATCTTAAATACAAAGATCAAAAATCAACGTTATTTCTAACAATAAAAATTTTAGTTATATAAATACATGCAACGGTGTAATATTATTTTTGAAAATATTGTAGCTATCTGTGGGTAATTTTTTATTTGTTCAGTTACATACGTTTCACGAAACACTGAAATATCTGAAACACTCGGGTAACTTAAAGAAAAATTCGCATCGAAAAACGCACATTTTCTGAAAGTTTCTATTCGAATACTTTACTATTATTATGAGGTTAAGATTACTCGATTACAAATTGAAACTTCCGAAAAGTAAATTATTTTGCAAATTCATGGTTTCTTAAGGTTAAATATTTACAAGTATTTCCGACTGCAAAGGTTTCTCAAATCATACCTAGGATAGGTATTTACCCTTGGATTATCATATCAGCCAATAATGCCCCACAGCAGGGGCTTAGGCTTCCCCTCGAGATGAGGGTGCTTGGAGCTTAATCAACCACGCGGATCCAGTGCGGGTTCGTAGATTTTAACCGGAACCGACGGCTTAATGTGCACCAAGCACTCTCATCCAGAGGGCCTAAACCCCTGCAGCGGAGCATAATGAGCTGATGTGGTGTATATGGCGGTGGTATGAAAAATTCAGCTGGATACCTCCTACCGTCATCGACTTAAAGGCTTATGACAGACAGACAGACAGACAATGTAAGTTCAGTGATAGAATCCCGTTTTTTTTCTTTGGGTAGAGAACCGAAAAAATAGTCTTATTAGTAAGCGTCAATACTGTGTACTGTGTGTGGGTCAGGTTAATTCCACAAAATATTAAGAACTAAGTTATGTCTAGGTACAAATGTCATTTGAAGTTTTTCAAACGAATGGCAGTTTTGAAGATAAAATCGATTGAAAATTACACCTCACATTCCTAGGACAAATGCCATTTGAGGATTTTTAAAATGACGGTAATTTTTAGCGTTGACCCCCAAAGGGACCGTATTACCTACAAAGCTGGCGCTACCGTCTCTCCGTCCATCTTTCGTATGCCTGTTAGTGGTCTGTCCTACTTTTAAAGAACCTGTATCTTGATAACAGTAATAGGTAGCATTTACAAATTTTCACTAAATATGTATTTTTAGGGCGGGTATTTTAACAATTTAAAAAAAAAAAAACAAAATCAAGGGTGGGCCTGATATAAGAAACGTATTTTGTTTTTGTTTTAAACGGTACCTACTACACATAAGAGTCAAACTTGATACACATAATAGTGAAACTTGACAATAATAATAACATATATATCACAACTACATATAGGCCCCAAACTAAGCATTAGCTTGTATTTGGGTAGGTACCAAGCGAAGACACCACATACATATAACATCCATGACCCGGTACCAGTCTCAATATTCATCATATAAATACTGACCCGACCTGAGATTCGAACCCGGGACCTCCAGCATTGTAGGCAGGGTCGCTACCCACTAAACCAAGCGGTCGTCATGATTGATGTGTTTATAATATAAACTGTAAAGTAAAACAAGAAATAATAAAAACCGGTCAAGTGTAAGTTAGGCTCAGACTGGATGCCGCATCGAATAAAAGCACTTTTGGTGAATGTAACTTTTTTTTTAAATTTATGTTTGTAATTTGACTTCTTGGTCACCGCTTACGTCTACGTTTACGTTTACGTCTACGTCTACGTTTACGTCTAGTTCCTCTACAAATCGATCCCTTTCCAAATCACGTACACTAATTTAGGTATTTAGTTTACATCGAAAGCCGTCTCATAAGATCGTCGCGAATAATACAATTATACTAAGACATCGCCTATCAATCAGCCTTAGTATGTGTGCTGTGTTTGCGGTATTGAATGTGTGCAACTAGCAGCAACTCACGGCGGGAGACACTTTATCAAAATTGTTTTGCTTGTACTACATGACACGTTTCCCATGAAGTCAATCTATAAACATATATATTATGTTCACTAAAACTAAAACCAAAAATTTTAATTGAAAAATAAACACAGTGTAATTATGTCTATCACAAGACGCTTTTTCTGTAAAGATGTTGATAATACCTTTGCATGACCCAGATGTCAGAGAATACCACATTGGCCTACTAACTTAATTTACAACATGCAGAGCTGAGGCGCTACAAATCTACTGTGATTGATGAATATTCACAGATCGTAAAACGTATCTATTTATATACTCAAATCGATAGCATGACCTAAACACGACCTGTGAGTTCGAATAAGTCAGACATCAAATCAATCCGTTCATAGGCCAAACTGCAGCGAATATGATCACGAATATTGCATCACCGAAGTAATCCAAACGTGTCAGAGCTTTCGATCGTGCTCTAATAATATTGTACGAATTTAAAATTAAATATGTTGTAACTTGTAACATATTCTTAATGCATGTAAACGTTTTTATGATTTTTGTTATTATTTATAGTGGTTGCTTAAATGTTTTCAGGTTATAAAGGGAGTACAAAAATGTGTTTTTATAGGCAATAATTAAAATGAAATGTGATTATTGTTTTATGGTGCCCCAGCCCTGAACAAATTGATTTGAAGGTGGATAGGTACTACCGGGCTCATTAGATGGCCTGCGAGATCTCCAGATCAAACCGGATTATTTATTTGAGTCGAATTTCGTTTATGAAAACTATCACCGGTCAGTGAAGAAATGATAAACCGAAATTCAAAATATTATTTTAAATACCATATTCCTTCGAAGAATTAATTTATCCGATCGTGAAAAAGAGGCTCATTTCGAATAAATCATAAGTTAAATAAGTGCACTATTTACTTTAGTTTGTAACTAGGAACAATAAAATTTTATGATTGATATTGTTTTATTTTTCTTGGTCTTCCTTTTATTTCTATAATAATTAGAAGAAATTAATCCTTATGAATGATTCTATAGTTTGGTGCTATGAAGAACAGGATGTTATTTTTTTGATATTTCACATCCAGTTATTTGGTTTCTGAAATATCGAGTTATTTTTTTTCTATTAGAAATTGATCAACCTTCAACGTAGCTTGTTAATAAATAATTACCGTGCCTTAGTAATCAAGTTTACTTTGTTTTTGCGATAAATTACATTAAACTGTTTGTGTATGTATTTTCCTTATATTGTGCTATACGAGTTTACCACCATTTTAGAAGAGAAAAATTAAAATAATTTTTCATTTAAAAATTGATGTATTCTTAAACTTATTATCTAGACCATATACTTCCAATAAATGTCGAATCGATAACTGTACCGGATACCGTAGGTATTAAAAGTTTTTTTTTAAGTTTACCCTCCCCTCATGGGTTAAAATTGGATTTGAAAGTAGTGTCATATTAATCAACTAGCGATATCTACAATCGTTACATTATGACATGCCAAGCCGACAAATTTTGTCAACCTTATTTACTTTACAAAATATTCATCACTATCCGCCTATTATTTAGTAGTGTTTAACTAGTTGTGACAGCATTACTCCTCTATTGCATTAATTCAAAGCTCGGTGCTTTTCAATAATAAAAGTCCGAATTTTATGTACGTACTCGTGAGTAAATATTAATTATGTCTAATACGTCGGAAGTTATCAGCGGAATCATTTATGCGCCAGTCACATTTCATGCAACTGTCTGTTAAAAGTCATCTAGTTCTAACAAATGTTTATACAGTAATAAAAACTGAAATGACTTATGATTAAATAACGTTAAAAAAAAAGTAAGCGGTTAAGTACTATCGCGATGTCAGAGAACTAGATTGCCCTACTCAATAAATGTAATTTTTACCTTACGTGAGATTCCTCATTTCGTCGGCTCTTTTGACAGCAAAAATTTAGCCCATCCTCTAAACCTGCTTACGTAGGTAATACTAGCTTCGTCTAACAACGAAGCTAACTTCGTCTAATCTATGTCAGCCGGTTCTAAAACGCAATATGATTCTGTCTGTCTAGTATATTCGTTATATGATTAAACAATTTACACGATTGTTTTGGTCTGTGTTAATTGGGCAGGTTATTGACTTGATTCGATAATGACCTACATAAGCTCGCTCACCTATATTAGGCACACTCTCCCACGACACACGCCCCGCAACACCGGGCACGTGTGACTAAATTAAAAATATCTTTTGCTTATGTGGGTCGATTTTAATGAATTAAACACTAAAAATTACTCTAATAAATAAAGGTTCGTGTTTTATAGTTATTAGATAGATATTTATATAATAAGGAGCTTTTACATGATGTGTGTACAAACGAACAAACAAACCGACAAATAGACAAACCGAAAAACAAATAATAATTTTAAAAATTGGTTATTTGCATCCTATTACTTGTTTCTTGCGTCTTTCGGTTTTTTTTACAAAAATCGTTAATACAAAGACACGGAAAGACACAAAAAAATATCTCGTACACATTTCATAATGGCAGATGAACTTGATTTATGGTTACAATCAAACTTTATGGCGAATACGAACATAGGCACAAGTCACGTCGCATTAACCAGTTTTAGGTGTAGCGGGACGCAGTGGACCAAGGGGTATATGACTGTACCTGCGCAAGCACGCTTCCGATCCGCCATTAAGTTTAACGCGATGTATACTATAAGATTTTTCGTTGCCACAGATTTTTTCTACCAACCACGTATTAAAAATGTTATTCCCTGTATAGATAATCTCAACTAGATCGTATCATCGATTACATAATCGGAAATACACTTGACAATACAAGATAGTTATCACGTGCGTTTGGACATATCTCCGCGCAATCTGCACGCGGACGTCACATAACGCGAACAAAACAATCTCTGCTACATTAGATAACTATTTTGATGGATAAAAAAAGTTACGTTTAAAATACCACACTAGCTACCTACGGCATTCTTAGTTGAAAGATATTATTACGTTTTAAAAGTTCCTATTAAATAACAAATGGCTTTTAAATTGTTATATTAAATTAAATATTTTCAAATTATATTTTAGACCCGAAAAACGGTTGTTAACAGTTTTTAGGGAGTTAAATCAAAATCAATATCTATAAATGTTAAAACCATAGAAGTAGCGCAACGTATTCGATCCGCTCCCCACTAGAACCACAGCACGCTATCAACAGGGCGACCGCTCATACACACCGCTGGTAGTGTATGCCACCAGTCGTTGGTCAAAGAATGCATGTTAGTATGTTAGCAAGTATTTAATCGTGAAAACTCCGAATTATGCAGTGAAATTATGTAAAAATACGTCCAACAAAAAAAACTACGTTGAGTGGTGTAACTTTTCATGTGTAAGTATGAAATAATGTGTACGCTTCCCCCTACAAACGCGTCCCACACCCCCGCTGAATGGAACGCTAAGTTTCGTACACAATGTTCGTACAGTAAATTTCTTCTTTACTAGGGAGGCGGCGCGTGGCGGAGGGCTTCGCTATCTCTATGGCTAATACATAACGTCAATGTATAGGGCAGATTTTATCTACGGCAATGAAATAATAACTAATTTGTGTACTAACTACAATTCATTACAATGTATTGTACTGTATAATATATTTACTACAAAAAAAAATTAAAAAAAATACTGCCTACTTGATATCAGGCAACTTCGTACCATCTTAGAACTTAGAACGGTTTAAAACGTGTATGTATTGTCACCCCCCCCCCCACTTGCTTTTACGTGAAAGAAAGAAAATATATTTATTCGTAGGAAACACCAGCAGACCCAACAGAACAAAAAACCTTAACAACTAAAACACACATTTATATATATATATACTTTGTATAGGTCTGTGCCGCACCCACGAATGGAACCACAACACAAGTCAGCCCAAAGCTGCGACTCACGTCACAGCGCTGATTTTCAGTTGTGCCCCAGAACCCCACCCCGCAGCGCACGTACGTCCATCTGCGCTCAATACACCGAATCAATACACGTGATATTTATGTAAAGCAAAAAACCACGTCAAAATCCTTCCAACCGTTTTAGAGAAACATATCTATTGCAGTGCCCCCTGGTTGTCTATGACCGCAAACCTTATCTAAAAACACGCTTTTAGATAGGTATCTATATAACGCAAAATGCAGCATAGAAATCTTCCCAGCAGTTTTAGAGTAACGTATTTATTGCAGCGCCCCCTGGTAGCTCATACCCGTAATCCTTATTTAAGAATCTGCTCTTAGATGATATCTATGTAATACAAAAAACCACGTCAACATCCTCCCAACTGTTTTAGAGAAACGTATCTATCGTAATGCCCCCTGGTGGCCCATGACCGCAAACTTTTAGATTATATATATATTACCAATTACTGGTCTGCTTATCGTTATTTTTTTTTTCTAAAAAGGCTAGCGGGGAAGGGTCACCCTTACATATTACTTGAAACCTTAAAATTGTGCTTGTCTGGTACAGCGGACAGCGTCAGTGGACTCTACTTGTTAACAGGAACGGTTCACTCGAACACTTGGACAAATATAGCGAAGTAGCGTACTGGTACTGCTTTACAAACAACCGATCGATTTTTAAGCTACGATTAACTGGCTATCGACTTGAGTTACGCTTAAAATAGTCGGAATATTTTTTGAGTGACGCAAGTAAAAAAACTGTAAAAAACGGTTAAGTGCGTGTCCGTTCACGCAAGAAATATGGTTCCGTAGCTGAGCCAACATAAAATCACCTTTTAAAGCAACTGAACTACCAATTAACTTGATAGGTTTTAACTCGTAAACTAGTTAACAAGGAGATAGGAATATACAGTCCTGATAATTTTCGTAGTAATTTCGTACTATGTAGGCTATTATTCTAGATTTTTTAGGTTTTTTGGAATAGTGGTTCAATATTTAGAGAGGGGATATGCAACTTACGTAAAAAGACTACTTAATAGTACAGACATAATAAAAATGTTAGACTCCTTGGTCACTGAACATCCAATGAAGCACTGCAATGGCGGCCGCATGAGTATGTGTGAGGAACTGCACAGCGTACCTAATGGCAGTCAGTACTTAGTATTATAGTATGGTGTGTTGAAGTTGACACGTGCGTACATAGCCACTTACTATAGGAGTGCATCGGCAATTACTAGTTCGCGATGCTATATCTGGGTATTCCTAGGTCATGCTTTGTCATAAATGTCATAAAGAATCTCATAATCATTTTAAAATATCTATTCAACGATACCCCACCAGGAGGGGTAGTTAAAAAAATCATTATACAATAATATTTTTTTCACGATTTTAATATACATCAATGCAGTGTTTACAAATATGCATGATCATACCAAAAAGCTTTATATAGTCTAATATATAATAAATTCATATTTTCTTCAAAAGTGTTAATAAATAAAACCAGTCTTTTTTGCATTCTCGCTCGACCCCCTAGAAAGAACAATTTACTACTAATTAAAAAAATATTTTGGATTAATAGGCGAATTTTAATGCTCTACGTCTATGACAAATTACTACATAACACTACAAACTATTTAGTAATTGTTTACAAGTTACAGACTGTTCAAAACGAGTGGACGGCGGCCGTGCGCAGACTTCGCTATAATTTTTTTGAGGGATTCAAGGTAAAAAGTTCCTTCCGTCGATCTTCCAACTACAACATAACCTATACAGGTTATGTGTTTCACATAATTTTTCGTATTGTTACATCGACACAAATAGACCTTGTGACAAAGCAAGTAAACGTAGGTAAACATAATTGTCACACTTCCATCGTACACGGTAGCATTACGGCCTTGGATGTGGAAAACGACGTCTCTTATTATTGATTACATGTAAACACTTGAGGTCTTATTTTAAAAACAATATTCACGTATACTTCTGTAATTTGTTGCTGCTAATTTACATCAATTTGCATAATACTAATAATAAAATCTGGGACATTCTACACAGCGCTATCTAGTCCCAAAGTAAGCAAGTATTATGCTTGTATTATGGGGTACTAGACAACTGATATATACTTAAATATTCTTTTTTTTGTAAATAATATATACATATATAGATACTACACCCAGACACGGAACAAATAGACACGTTCATGCACACAAATATTTGTCCCGGGCGGGAATTGAACCCGCGGCGACCTTCGGCTTCGCAGTTAGGGTCTCTAACCACTCGGCCAACCGGTCAGTCAATATAATAAAATCGTAGACTTCCAGTGTCTGTACATTAGCAAATTTGCAAAAAAAATAACTGGGAGACGCGAGGAATGGGTAATTTAACCTAAAAAACCAATTTTTGAAAATTTTGCCTGGATGTCGGTTTGTACGCGCATCGCGTAAAAACCATTTATGGGATCCAAAATATAATTACTACAGAATACGAACATATATTCTGAGGAACATTTAGTGTTTATTTAATCCAAATCGATTTACATAATCAAAAGATATTAAATTTTTCAGTTTAGTTAAAACTTCATAGACACTGTACACTGCCGTGCCGCCGCAGCGCCGCGTCCGCGTGCCAGCCAGTTGTTGCGGGGCGGGTGTGTCCGACAAAATCACTTAAGTCGTGGGCACAGCCAGTTTTTAATATTATTCTTTTATTATATATAAAACATCGTGAAGTTATAAACTTTAAAATTTTCTCAAAAAACCCCAAAAAAAAATTATTAATTTTGCATAATTTATATAGATATGGCGTTTATATAGGTATCTACGTATATTTCCAAATATACGAAACAAACTATTACTCATCGTTCAGGTATCACTGAATGTCTGTTTTTACACTTTAAACGCCAAGAAACATACCTTTAACTCTTTTCAGCCACTATGCTGTTATGAGAAAGCAATAAAAGTAAATTAACACGGAAGCTATATTTCAAAAAAATATTAATCGATGAGCACACACGATTCGTCTATAAAAGCAAAAAAGTGAAAACTGTATAATTATAGCTTAATATACAAATATCAATATTTCAATGGTGTTTTATTAAACGGTTCGCTTCTGCATATTATAATTACTATTTAGCTTCCGTAATATAATAATATGTCGTAACTTTAGTAGAGTGAATGCTGATGGAATTAGACATACGGTATTTTAGGCAATTTTTTTATAAACCTAAAAAATATATTGTCTTCTACATACAAGTATTATTTATTGTTCGACATTAGTTAGTAAATGTATTTTAAATTTACTATTTTTTTTTTCTTGTTTCTTATTTGTTACTATAGCGGCCGACCGTGGCTCCACCCGCGTGGACTATATCTTTGTATTATATCGTAATTAAATTTAATCACTTCTTGATAGGGTTAGGGTTCATTTGCTTTCGTTTTCTCTTATATTTATCACTTTTTTCTCTGATCTCCGTTTGTCATTTCAAAATTAAAGTGAGAATCCCGCGGTAAATGAGCTCATATTAAGAAAAAGTTCTTATTTTGAAATTATATACACTTCTATTTTATTTATATGTGTAGAAGGAACAGATATTTCTGGAACAAAAGTAACCTAGATTAGTTTCCGAAAAGTCCTCGATCTGTCAATGAAAGTGCCATCAATACCGGTTTAAGCTGTTTTGGAGATTAATCCAGAAGGTGTGGTTTGGCAAACACATATGAGCTTTAGAAAAAGTCTTTATTATTTAGAAATAACATACTTCGGTTCTGTTTAAATGTATCGATGGAAAGATATCAAAGTATCTACTGTGAACAATCTGAGGGTCTTCAAAGTACTGGATTAGTTTTTGTAAATTAATATGTACCACGAGTGCAGCACGAGTACGAGAGGAGAGATCGTATAACTCGTGAATGTCTAAAACCAATTTTGATGTATATTTAGATATCTACCTACATGAAAAATTCAACACAAACTCAACATCACGTTACTGCGTTTAGGAGCAGAGCACTAAGAAGAAAAATATAAAGCAGACAAAGTCATAGGCGGGAGGTTGTGTTACATAAATATTTTTTATTGTAACTCCCAAACGGATGAACCGATTTTGATTTACTTTCTTCTGTTTGAAAGGTGACTTGACCGGGAGTGTTCTTAGATATTATTCAGCCTGTTCATCCGTTTGAAGATCATCAGCTCTATCCAAGTTAAATAAGGGATGTGGTGGCCTTGACCTGATGCTGCAACATCACCTGGAATCTGCAGATTTCCCAACTCGTCAACAACTTACAGCAGAGATATAGTGTTTGGGCTCATTGGGATGGGCTCAATGAATAGGTTATAGATAGATGGTGATCAGCGTCTGAAGATGGAGCAAGAATGAGAAACGAGGATAAATTGGTGACGGATTTTAAACTAGTTTCACTCCTTCAATGTATATGAAATTTTGGTACACAATGCAGTACCGTTTGTGGCTAATTTCTGTATGAATGTGTAAAGTGAATGAAATAATAATTGAGTGAATGGGATTGAGTGAACGAATGAAGACAATTTAATATTGTATTGTGCTCAATAAAATAAGGCACAGTGACGTACGAATATGGTACGCATTACGAACGTGGGAGGTGATTAAAAGGGAGTGAATGAATTGGTATGATTTATATGATAAAAAATCATCAAAAGTTTATAATCAAATTTAAAATCTTGAAAACGGTATTGGTGTATAGTTCGCCTCAAACTTTATGGCGGATATGAATACAACGCTCTATGCGTGCTTGCGCACGTATAGTCATATATACCCCTCGCTCCACTGCGTCCCGCTACACCTAAAACTTGTTACTGCGACGCGACTTGTGCCTATGTTCGAATCCACCATAAAGTTTGATTGGAACTGTACAATCTTTAAATTCATTTTACCAATATCATGTTACATTATTTTATAAATCACAATCTAGCTACCATAAAAAAAGGTATTAAAATAAATTTTGGCCTGTCAATACCTATGCAATACGAGACCAGTATTTCGTGGGATCTAATTAAAAATAATTGGACAGGCTGTAGCCAAAGAGACATTATTTTATGAAATCGCCCATAATCTGTCGTAACAGCTGACCATGGTTGTCATAAAGTGAAAATTATTGCTAACACTTTCTACGTCTGCATACATGTTATAGATTACATTTATCAAAAACTTGTGAAAGTATCTCGTTCAAAATGATTTTCCTTAATAGTGCTTAGTGCCACTTCCTTGATTTTTCTCAAATTGTTTTATTTTACGGGTGGAAAGTTGGAGGGGAGGGGTATCTAAATCAAGTTACTTAAGAATATTAATTGCATTTTCAAAAATCTGTCAAACGATACCAAACATGGCGAAAAAAACATTTTCTTCGCCGTATATTATACTCTATTCACTCTCATCACTTTTTAAAATTAATAAATAGAATTGTGGCAATAGAACTATAGTTGTTATATCTCAATGCATAGAATTAATTACGTTTAGGCTTACTAAACACTAGTTCGAGTTTTAGGCTTCCGAACCTCCAAAGGAAAAAACGGAACCCTTGTAGGATCATTTTGTTGTTCGTCTGCCTGTCTGTCTGTCTGTCTGTCAAGACTCTTTTTCTCAGGAACGCGTGGAGGTATCATACTGAAATTGATATCAAATACTCAGGTTTACTGTCCCTTGGAGCTGTGAAAAAATCGAATTTCTAAGCCAACGCATTCAAGGGATAAAGCCGTTTATGCTGCAAATTTTCTATACTCACAAAGGAATCAAAACCTACAGGGTACTTTCCGTAAACTCAGAATCTTGAAATTTGGTACGAAGCAACGTCTTATAGCACAGATAAAGGAAAAATTGCGGAGAGCATAAATTTTTAGTTACATCACATAATAAAAATATTTTTAATAATTTTAAACTTACGTCTTACTACCCCTTTCCTTATGAACGCGTAGAGGTATTAACTTGAAATTCACATCAAATACTCAGGTCTATAATACCTTTAAGCTATAACAAAATCAAACTTACTTTTACTTATATACCTACAGGTTTGTACGGAGCCCTCGGTGCGCGATTCCGACTCGCAATTGGCCGGTTTTTTTTATCCTTCAAGCTCAAGAACTTGTATAATCCATTTTTAGTAACATCTTATATCACCAATCCGGAATAGCCAATATTAATCGTTATCTTTAACCAATTCAATTTCTGTGTAAATTCAACAAAGAAATCCAAAAGAAAAATGTCGAACGGATCAAGCAAAGTTCACAAATGTTAACAATAATTTCACTTCGAATCGGAATAGAATAATAACAATAAAATAAGAAAAACTGCGTCGAGAGCGAATCTGGCTTTAAGATAAAAAATAATAAACTTCTCTATAGTTTTTTTAGCTCTACACAATGCGAGCAATAGTCGTTTTTGGCATAGCTTTTTGTGCATCTGGCCGTTCCGAATAGTCTTGTGGGACACATGGGCACTTTCGATTGATTAGCGCTTTAGAGGTTGCATTTTCAAATTAGAAAACTACTTTTACCTGACAATTTACAATAGATCTAATTAATTTATTACACTTTCGATGGAAATAGGACACATGAGTGATTACGAGTAATTTATGGCCTTATTATCCTGGCGTATTTTTAGACCTTGAAAAGTCTAGACTAGTTTTTTATAAGAATTATAATTTTATTTTTCATCGAACGAATCTTTTTTTAAACTCTATTTTCAAAGTCATAATGTTCTTGAATGGCACAGAATAATTTCTATGTAAAGTTTGTGATACATCTGTTAATTTCTTTAGATAATACAGTGGATTTACATTTTTTAGCAGCATTGACCAGCGTCGCCGTTTTAGTGAATCATGAAACAGGTTGGCGGGGTTCAAAATTTTAATGCAGTTCTTCAAATGGTAACGTTAAAACAAATCAATTATAATATTCAATTAATTTATTGGGACTAGCGATCTTTAGCGTAGCTCCATTAAAATTATTAATAGACAACTTCACACAAGTTCATTACATCTTGTTTTTCTGTGTCCCCGTAGGTACACAGACTATTTGCCATTCGGAAATCTATCCTTCAAAGTTAACATGAGGTAAGTGCATATTATTTTAAAGTTAACAGAACAACCCTAAAAAAGTACGATTTGACTAGAAGCCCTCTTCTGCGTTTACCGTCTAACCACTCATACTTTAGTTAGGTCGTGTAAAATGGCGAGTTTCAGTGCGCGAGGTCCCCGCGCGCCGGTCTTCACCCCCGCGAAATTCCAGCGCGTCCGTCTTCATTTCCGCGAAATTGCGTTTGACACTTTAGATACATTGCTGTCGAATTAATTTACTCTATGAAAACAACTCACCGAGCATGTAATTCGCTGTCAAACGTACGTCTTCATTTTTAAAGTTGGTAAAGAAATTGAAAAATGAAGACGTTTGGACAGTTACACAATAATTGTATTTATGAGTAACGTAAACTGCTTTATATGAAGAAGACCTAGAATGATGAAATTTGGCAAAAAGCGGGGTCTCACCGCACAAGTAATGGGAAAAATGCAAAAATCATTTAAAATTTATAATTTCTTAGCGATAAGTAAATAAATTTTTGTAACACAAGTATATTATGTGGTGGTACGACGCACTTTGTCGGATTTATTTATTTATTTTACTCTATTTATTTATTTTATCTTTCGTACAATCTCTAAGTAGCTCCTACGATAGGTTCTTGGTTTGAGTCGATTTGGTCTTCTTCAGCTGTTTCGCCTACTAACCGATAACATATACACCAGAAATATTTGGGTGGCTAGAAGGAACGTCCAAAAAGTTAGAACCTGGAAGCTACTGCCACTTTGGTTCCTCAATGGCCTTAATAAACCTAGTTGACTGACCGATTGGCTGAGGGGTTAGAGACCTTAACTGCGGAGTCAAGGGTCGCGGGTTCGATTTCCGTCCGGGACAAATATTTGCGTGTATGAACATGGTCCATTTGCTCCGTGTCTGGGTATAAAATAATCATATATTATAAAGAATATTTCAGTATGTATATCAGATGTCTGGTACCCATAATACAAGCTTCGATTAGTTTGACTAGATGGCGATGTGTGGGATGTCCCAGGTATTATTATTATTATAGTTAAAAACGTCTAGTCATACCGTGTTAACAATTTACATATACAGCTCGCTAATTACTTTAAAACCGACAAAAACAGTTTTGTTTGTCAACTGACCGACTTTTTTTTTACATTTTTTCTGTCTAGTTAGCTACTAAATTATGTTATTATAACAATGTCCGCTGAACATGTTTTTGATTGTTAATTTTAATTTTGTCGATTACTTTCCAGAATTTTTTTTGTACCTATTAAAAATTAAAGAAAACTTTGTCGTATTATTTTCAGGTAATATACAGCACCCAACTATACATTATTAATATATATTTTTAAAATATTAATTTTAATTTTTAAGAACTTTTTAAGTATTATGTAATTTAATCTAAACGTTTAATTTTTATTTAACAAAATAAACCCAGAAATTGTTTTTATTTATTTTTGGCTTTAATATGGTATTAATGTCAAAAATTATAACAGAGGAAATTTAAAAAAAAAACTTCTGTAGTGTTTTCAAGTAGATAATTGCATTAAGTTTTTGAAATAGTACCTATATTCATAGGAAAAAACTGCATCAAGATTTTCAAACAGTAGGTACCTACATCCAAAGGGAAACAAGTTATATAAAATCAGCATCTGGATTACTAAAGAATACTCACTTATATTAAGTTCATAAACTTTTACGCAGCGGTCAAGTTCGCAAGTCTACAGACCTGATATTTATATATTTAAATATCAAATCTGATAACACAACACTGAACTAACACTGTGAACTCCGGGTCTATGTCCTTTAATGAAATTAACACTTTTTTTTGTTGAAAAAACTTTTTCAAACTTTATTCGTAAGTTCGTTTTTGTGATGTCTACAGACACAACCGCACGGCCGGCGCAGAGAGGGCGACTGGTTTGTTTAGAGAGGAGAGGAGATCGAGTCGAGACGGGCGTTCGTGTGGTTCTTTAGTCAGAACTCAGAAGCCTCCGAAGTACATTCACTTGCAATTTTAATCTTATCATAGACTAGGAACCGTGTTATGCGATTTTATTTGTAGTATAAACAGGGTGTATATACTTAAGTGCACTAAGTAGTTATACTTCTAAAATGCTTAAACTGATATAATGGTAATAATAATATTGGCTGATGAGATTTTGATAAATTGTCTGATAATTACGATTAAGTTGAAATAGGGGACGTCATACATACAAATAATTAAATTCCAGTATTTTAAAACATATAATTGTTAGGGGTTTCTTACGAGATAAGATAACGGTAATATATATACATATATATCTATAAGACATATAATAATAATAATAATAATAATAATAATAATAATAATAATAATAATAATAATAATAATAATAATAATAATAATAATAATAATAATAATAATAATAATAATAATAAATGGGACTTCCCACACAGCGCCATCTAGTCCCAAAGTAAGCAAGTATTATGCTTGTGTTATGGGTTACTAGACAACTGATATACATACATAAATATTCTTTATAATATATACATATATAAATATATATAATTTTTTTTTTTTATATATATAACAACCAAGACCCGGTACCAGTATCAATATTCATCATATTAATACCGACCCGACCTGGGATTCGAACCCGGGACCTCTAGCTTCGTAGGCAGGGTCGCTACCCACTAGGCTAAGCGGTCGTCAAATTATATGTACAGGATGAAGTTAAAAAACGGGAGTTGGAGGAAAAGTACCTTAAATATTGATGATATTGATTTAACCAAAGTAAACCTTTGTTCATTAAAAAAAAATAAGTAAAACTGCACTTAAAGGTTTTTGATAATTGACCTGTTTGAGCCGAGAATTGAATATGTGAAATAGGAAAAAAAGTACTTTTATAACAGCAGGCGATAGGGTCAATCATAAAGATCACTTTTTTCTAAACAACATAATAATATGATGTTCGCATGAATCCAGGCCAAACTTATAGGCTTATAGAGCGTGTCTCATGTCAGTGCGTCGTAAGCAACCGGCGCTGAGGCTTGTGTGCGTTTACAACCGCGTTGCCCGCGGGGAGAGGAACCAAAATCCCGGGGTCTAGACACGCCCACATTTAATGCGTTTAGCTCAGGGTTGATGCAGCAACGTATAATTACAATATTAAACTATAATAATTTATTTGTGTGTTCATCGGTTTAGTAATAATGCTCCGATATCATAGTACTTACTTGTGAAAACAACTATACAACAATAAATGAATGATTGGGACAAGTAAGATTTTAAAAGTTTATAAGAATTTGTAAATATTTTTAAAGTTACTTAAATATTAAAAGAAGAAAAAGAGAGCTCTCAATCTGCTGCCAAAAATAACTTGGAATTTATTTTATATAAAATTTTAGAATCCTGTAAATCTTATTACCTACTATAAAATATACAAATAAAATAAATAGCATTATTTATTTTAAATAAAATATATAGGACATATAAAAATAGTTACAAGTATATTTAATTGTTAATATTGAGTAATTGAGTAAAGGTTGTCTGGAAGAGATTGCTCTTAGCGATAAGACCGCCCACTGTACCTACCAAACATAGATATAAGAGATACCTACATTATTTATTTTTGTTCTAACTTTTGGTGTACAATAAAGAATATATTATTATTATTATTATTAATTCTCTAAATATATGAATCACTTCAATATTTTAAAAAATACAAAATTAATAACCGAGTTATGAATATTTAAAATGTCTGGCTAGATAGAGAGAGCAATATCATACGGCGTAACGTCAGGCAACTTAAAACAATGTTGAACATTTTTTTTTCAAAACCTAGACAGAAATAAACTTTTAATTGCTTATTAGTTCCATGTTCTCCATTCGCATTTTCATATTTCTTAAAAAAATCCGTATGGGTGTCATTTTCCAGTAATTAAATAGTAATTTTTAGAGTGAAATGAATTTTTTGAAAAACTTGATTTATGTCTGTCTGTTGCTTCTTCCTAGTTAAACTACCAAACTGATTTTAGTGAAATTTTGCAGAAAGATATATTTAAATACGCAGAATAACATGGAGTATGTGACGTCATAATAAATCCAATATGGCGGTACTCAATCTTTAGCTCAAGCAGTAATTACACTAAATTTGCCTGCTTCTTATAGAATCAATAGAGTGGTTATTTAGATACAGTGGACACGTCCACTTTAAAATAATATCCATTTCGTGACATTTGACGACTTTTACGACATTTCATGACCTTTCGTGACATTTCATGATCTTTTATGGCATTTTGCGACATTTCGTGACTGTCAAGGCATTTCATGGCATCAAATGAAATATCTTGACATGTCATGGTTTTTATGAGATCTCATGACCGTTCATGACATTTAAGGACCTTTCTTGACATTTTACAAATTTTATGACATTTCACGACCTTTCGTATCATAAAATTAAATTTCACGAAATTGACTTTTATGACACACTAATGTAGTTATAGTTTAACTTTCTTATGTTTAAAAATAAAATTATGTTAATTAAACCTCTTTTTTTCATTTTATAATTCCCCGACAATTAATCATGAAATAATATATTATAGCATTCAAAATAAAACAAAAACATGCCAATTTAATTATATATTAAGTGACAACCTTGTGGATATAGCGCCGTTAAAGAATGACTTACCGAACTAAAGCAAAAGTTTTAACAAAAAAAAAAATATAATTAATATGAAAGAAAAATTAGAGATGCACCGAATGTGGGTTCTACCGAAGTTCGGCTTAGGCCGAATGTTCGATTTAAACATGCGCCGAAGTCCGCGCGTCCCGCCCGTCACCTGCGATCACCATGCCGCTTCTCATTTGACGTTTTGTTTTCACAATTTTCAAATGAAAATATTTTTTGATAATCTCAATTTTTAAATAAAGCGTAGAAATTGATTGTTTTTATTCTTTTTACCTTCAAAATAGAATACTACGTTAGTAAAATAGTACTGAACAAGTAGAACTGAGTATTTAACTGTAGTTGTGCTGATAATTGGAGTTACCGAAGTTTGGCCGACATTCGGTATATCCAGGCATATCTAACCGAAATTCGGCCGGAGACGAAGTTCGGTGAAAGGTGCTGTACCACGTTACTACCGAATGTGAATCTAATTTCGGTGCGACTCTAAAAGAAATTATACTTTAAACATGTTTTTCTCGGCAACCGTTAGTTTGCACCATCTGCTCACTGGAGACTATTTGTTTAGTTCGGTAAGCTCTACATGCCATATTATAAGTTTGATTATTTGCCAATGTTTCGTTGGCATAAAAAAAAATTAAAATTGGCTCTCGGGACGCGCTAGAGAAGTATACCTTCAAAAATATTGAACATCATTTTTTTCCTATTTGGATAGTAAATTTAAATTTAATTTGGCAAATTTAAGCACTATTTTCAACAGTCCGGTAATAAAAAATAATGGCAAACCTTCATTTTTATATAACACTTGAAATATTTATAAAACCTTAGTTTTTAACAAATTCTTAATAATATTACGTAAACAGCTCCGGAATACTCGTAAGCACCCAGATCCAAAATTAAAAAATTGTTTAAAGTTAAGTTCATGTTTTATATTTTCGTTCCATTTTATTAAATGGAGTATAAAAATGGAGTAAAAAATTTTGAAATCAAAGCAAGAATATAAATCTTTTGTTATTTATTAGCAGATTGTACCGACGTGTCGACGACGAAATAGTGAATCTGGACTTGGTGATCTCGGTACAATGAAACGGACACTGATACCATTCTATCGGCGTACATTGCTTGATATATATGAAATATAAATGTAAAGGTTCACGTTAAAGGCGCAATGTAATTTAATTTATTAATAGTATCGTAACCACGTGTTACACTTAAAGAGTACAAAGTGTGTTGAAGCTTTCGCACATTTCGCATGTTCTGTTTACCGAAAAGAGAGGGTGTAGTAATACTTAGTTATTCATATTATCCCGTAAATATGTGCTTCTGCTTCCTACCTAACTTCAATTAACATATCTAACTTCAATTAATTTTTATGTTCAATTTGATTGTGAATGAATAAATGAATTGAAAAATGTGAGTTATTATAATAAAATTAGTGGTTTTTTTTGTTTTAGTTGAAGTCACTTTTTTTTGGAAATATATTTTCAGATACGAATCCAAAAATTAATAGGACCATAGCATTGCATTCTGTTTTTACTTACTGACCTTAAAAAATGTCTAGAACGTATTATGTATATCGATTTAAAATAATTTTCAATAGATTTCAAATCGAAATCCTTAGACTGAGTTTATCTGGCTTCCAATCACAAGCTAGTAGTACTTATTTAAAAGTGAATTAATAATGAGTTACAGGAAGACTGCTTGTGTCAACTTCTATATTAAAGCTTTCGACCTGCCATTCGCCGTAAGTGTGCTAATGGTGTCTGTTGCTACAAGTCCTATATGCTACAACAGGCTGGTTGACTTTTTTAAAAATTATTCTATGTGAAAGAGTTTTCTAAATATATCATAACAGTGTAAGAATTTAAAAAATAAATTATTATTAACAAAGTTGTGAATGTTCGACATATTTTGCAAGAATGAGACGGAGATAAAAATTTAATAGCTTATAATTTCCATATTCTTCAACCGAATATAACTTTGTTTGTAAATGTTATCGTATAAAGTCAATTTTTATATTTTCTTAATAAATATAATATTTAATAGTAGTCAAACATCGTTTTGATTAAACGTAAAGACTCTCAAGTAATTATAACCACTGTATATTCATAACTACTTGACTTTCAGCTGGCGACTCAACAGGTTCTTCAAATAGATTTATCAAATATAAAGATTTAATAAAATAATAAGAAGTTTTAAATTTTTTATTTTCAATACATTCGCTATTAATACGGTCTTTATGGCATCGAAACTTGAATCGTAATCTTGTATTTTACAGTACTGGGCCTTTTTATTTTACACCAATCACAAACGAGCATTCTGTTTGTAACGCATGCGTAAACCGCGCAAAGCAACCGCACCTTCCGTTCTTAGCTTAGCTCTCGCCATTTTTACATTATAAGTATCTGCCTAATTTTAATCGCAAATGTATTGAAAAACGTCGAATGATGCTCTTACTCAGTAAGCTGGCTATTATGGTGATTGGTTTATTATAAGCACTCGGCTTCACTTCGTGCCTATAAACACCTCAACTATAATATGCAGCTTACCGTACTAGCATCATAATATACTATTACAATATTAAAATGTATAATTATCTAGTTACAATAAGAGTTGCGATTTTAAATGTTTACAGTTAGATATGGCTGATGGGTATAGACTCTCGAAATAGATGATCCTTTTAAGCGACAAAGAAGTCGACAATGATGGTGTATTTGATGTTTTTGCAAAATTTTCTTATCTTAATTCCAATTAATTTAGTCGGAACAAATAGATAAATTACCTTGTTTGTATATTTCTAAACAAAAGTATATTATACAGTTGATACTTTACGTAGCACGACGGCATCATTAATTAATAGATGTTTAAAATAATTTTCGATGCTCTATTAAGAGAAGCCATGACCTCGGCTAGACTAAGGTCAGAGGAACGTTGTATAGGATATATGGTAAATTACACATAATATATGGTACATAACACCACATAGATGCGCAAGAGCATTGCTATTGTTTTCGTTATACATAATATAGGCGGCAATATACAACAATATTATATTCCTACTATAATACATAGTCTGTGGTCACGACATGTAGCGGACTCAAAAACATTATATCGAATGTGCTAACAAATTGGCGTCGTATTACACGGAAGAACGTTTGATCTGAATTCACATATATGAAATCGATCTTATAAAACGTTCTAGTTACGTACCTACCTATATACTCGTGGTATTTTATTATAGAATGTGTGAGTCATTTTTAAAGGGTACGAGTTTGATTTCTATCTATAATAATAATAATAATAATACATGGGACTTCCCACACAGCGCCATCTAGTCCCAAAGTAAGCAAGTATTATGCTTGTGTTATGGGTTACTAGACAGCTGATATACATACTTCAATATTCTTCAAAATATATGTATACATATATAAATATTTTTGCGAAGACACCACATACATATAACAACCAAGACCCGGTACCAGTATCAATATTCATCATACAAATACTGATCCGACCTGGGATTCGAACTCGGGACCTCCAGCTTCGTAGGCAGGGTCGCTACCCACTAGGCTAAGCGGTCGTCAATCTATGCATTCTTGGACTAATTATCACAAAATTCTATGCTATCGAAAAGAGCTATGCTAAGAGTTTCTGCGTGAGATTTCGCAACGTAAAATAACTGCAGAAGTGGACTGAGCGACGCATAGCGGAAATAGCAATAGCCCAAAGAAGCAAAGGGTAGGCCAGTAATAGAACCGATAACGGCTAGGGAAAAATGGTTCTAGAGTGACACCATGAACCAGACGTCCTAGCGAGAGACGCTCCCGCCCCCTCCATCCAATAAATAGGTGGGTTACTGATCTTAGAGTAAAGCTTTAAGTATACAGCAGTAGACGGCTTGCGGCTACGATAACGACCCATCCATAAACACTCGGTGCATATATCTCTATAGTTGGCACGTGCCTAACTGCCACATGGTCAATCTGCCTATCTGCTGCCTATATATATATATAAATAAATCTCTACTGTCAACTATCAAATCTGTTTTTTCAAGTTGAAGTGTACAAAAAGTTGTTTTGTTATTTTATCATTTCGCCAACTCTGAGTCGTATCGCGATGGAAAGTGGCTACGTACCTACTGCGCTATGGAAACGATGCGTACCTATTAGATGCCCATAACTATTTATTAGGTTATGGACATCAAACACCTGTTACTTTTTAAATAAAGATGAATTCCACGAAAACGGTAGAGCTAACAATAAAAAATGATTTGAAATAAAATGTTGTGTTCGACGAGCAAACTTCGTATAGTTTACGTTGCAGTCCCGATTCCATTGTCCTCTTTCACTTTGCAGACATCTAATAATAGTTGTAGGCATTTTTACTTTAAGTTCGATTTCCATTTACTAGAAATCGAAGCTTTAGCAATCTCAGTTTTAAATAATTCAGCGCACGTATAAACGCCTTGAAACAATGTTGAACCGAGCGCGTTGCCCTGAGGGACTCCATGTTCGTAGAGCAGCTATTACCCGTTATAGACCTTATTTCAAGGCATTGCTAGTCAATAAGTAACGTAAACATGAAACAGTTTATAAGCAATGAACTATCTTGTAACCTACAATTTTGCCAGTATCGTTTTCCCTATTCGCATAATTTAAGTTTTAATCTAAATAAAATTAACGCATATTTCTTTGACTGTTTATTGCGGCATCGAGATCTATTTTGTTTATCTACATTTTTTGTTCTTAGTGCTCTGCTCGCAAAAATAACAGGCTCATAGAACTGGTATCCAGGTGCATTCCTACCTTATATGTCGAATAATTATTGTATCTATTTAAATGGTACAGTTTCATTGACACCAGTTTTACTATGCAGTATGAGAAGGTATCATCCCTAACAATTAAAAATGACTTTTTCTTGTTTGTTGTACTTTTGTTCCCCATACTGGAACAGAAAATACAAAAATTACTCCTAAATAGGAAAATGAAAAAAAGGAAATTGCTTGCTAATTATTAATTTAGAAAAAAATAATAACAAAAAATTAGGAGACCTCTACCGTTACAAAAAAGAGCGAAGTGTGTTTCGTTCACAAACTGAGTGTTCTGTAACATATACTACAAACATTCTTCAACCAAACTAAACTCTTCTTGAAAGAGTTTCATTAATGTTATTTTCTTAGTTATTTTTAGATATTTTTTGTTCCCACAGTTAAAAAATCCGAGGGCGAGCCACATTGCAAATTATTTTAGAAACTAAAGAACATTTTTTGCATTCTCATTGACCTGTCTATTCTACCTGTTTACCTAACGCAACGGGGTATGCCATAACTGCTTAGTAGATTATATAGTAAATTATAGAGATAGTGAATTGTATTTACACCTGTTCTACTAGTAGAGTACATCTGGGTGTAGTAGAACAGATAGTATTTTTTCCCATCTCTTCTACCAATAGAACGAACAGTAGAACAACGGTGAATAGACTCTCAAAATTTTTTTAACGTATTTCTTTCAAAACCAAGGACTAAACATATTAAAACAAAAACAAGTTACCAGTCGTGGGCCATATTCATACTGAACCAAAGATTTTGTATAATAATTTAAAATATCAATAAAACTCTGTTTCTTATATTCTATTTTATCGTTGACTTAGAAACTTAACTTTTTTACAGGACTACCTATGGGGCAGCAGACGTTCGTATTTAGTATCCATTCAGAAAAAAAATCGTTAAATTTTTCATCCGTTGAGGAACGGAATCCTAAGAAACAAACAGACAATTTGACAAAAATCTTTAAATGTCCATTTTGAGTTCGATGACGAAACCAACAAAATTTTCTCTCTACGATTTTAAATAGTTTTAAGACAAGAAGAACTACAAGAATCTTACAAGAATACAAAAAGTGAGTCCTAACTCACTTGGGACAGCCACTCTTGCAACCTTTATTTCGGGATGCTTTATAATAATGGATGCGAACGGTTTTGAGGTGAGTCAAGTTCTAAACCAGTTCCAATTTATCGGAACGCGGCGAGTCCCGGGTGCTTCGGTTGATCGACCTGTCCAGACCTGTTCGCAGGACATTTGAGCCACCATTTACAAAAAAACAGTAATTCAACAACTTTCGTGACTACTATTTCGATAACAATGCTTTAAAAACCGTTTGTGTTCTAGTACAGTTATAGGTACATTATATAATATAATAAGAAGCTAAACGTAAGGATTTCATAAATACTGTTAATTGGTAAAAGAATTCAATTCCTTTAAAAGAAAGCAAGTACTTATTTATATAATTAGGTGGGTAAAAACTTTTTAGAGATTTTATTTTAAGCCTTGATATAATTCTCCATCAAACGGAAAACCATCATGGGGATAAAATTTTTATTACATTATTCAATATCGTATTAATATTTTACTTTAATTATTGAAGTGATACCTCTGAAGGCGCGACTTGAGAGTAACGCAGATCTTTTGCGGATAGAAGTAACTTTTTTCGAATGGAAGTAATAGTTCTTCTGACGATGGATAGTAATAGTTCTTCAGCAACACGGTAACTACTAATATGCCGATCTTGCTCCACTTTTACATAAATGGCATCAATTTAATCCGTGGTAGGGTAGGTGGTAGGCGACTAGAGCGAAATGCATCTTTAACATTAAAATTCCATGGTTGCAAAAGCTTATACCAACTTTGTGCTTTACTTACTAACATTCATTAGATTCATAAAACAATATATGTTTTTCCTCGGCTTGTGTCGAAATTATTTTAGTCTTCTTGCAAAAAAAAATCAACTTACATTGATTTTTCCGTTAATTTCACTAATTTTTTGAAAAAAAAAGTAGATGACAGTTTATTAATATTTCGTATTTAAATATTACTGTCACCTAAACAGTAAAACCAATTCCAACTAGATTAGATTAAAACTTCATGCAAACAAACACGAAAAAACTTTCTATCCAAGCCAGCATATGCGCCCAAAATTAGAATTATCCTGATACTGAATAAATACTCTAGCTTTTATTGTAAGATAAAGCTCCTGTTGCTGCTCTGCTCCGAAACGCTTGTCAGACTACTGATACTATTTAAACTGTGTACCCTACGATGCTTATAGATGCACATACAGATTTTTAGCCAATAGATTTACACCAGCCGATAAAGACTTGATAATATAAAATCGCACTAATATCAAATCGCAAAGTTGCCATCAATGGATGGCAGTCGTTAAAATCCACCAAACCGCACTGGGGTGCAACGTGGTGGATCAAAGCCTCCTGATTCTGAGGGGAAGCCTATGCAGCTGCAGTGGGGTATTGATGAGCTGATGGTATGATATGGTAATATCAAATGTATTCGATTTAAACATTTAACATATTTAGTTGATTATGTATTAAAAAAAAAATATGACCATAACATCGACAACTATTGATCAGTAACTAAACTCATATAGATTGTATACAGATCTAAAGACAATTTAGATCAGTTTACCCAAGAGTAACTGAAAATTGGTTTACCAAACAAATTTATGAAGTAATAAGTATTAAATATTTAATTACAGCCCTAAGCTCGCACCATATCACCAGCGTAGTGGGTATATGGTGCGTAGTCCTAATTCAGTGTTGAGGAACGGCTCTACTTATTGTGAACTGTAAAAGTAGAGACATGGTAAAGTCAGACGAAAAAAAGTATGATATTATTAACATATGTAATCTATAAATAATAATAACGAATACATCACAACAACGTCTAGGCCCCAAACTAAGCATTAGCTTGTGTTTTGGGTACAAAAGCGAAAACCGGTACCAAGATTCATCATATAAATACTGACCCGACTTGGGATTCGAATTCGAGACCTACAGCTTCGTAGGCAGGGTCGCTACCCAATAGGCTAAGCGGTCGTCGGTCTTAAATGTGTAATTATATCTTTTTTCTTCGTAATCCTGTTGTTTTAGTTAAGGAACTGGTGACATTTTTTTAGGGATATGATTTAATTATTAAATAAAAAACCACTATTATATTATCGTGGCTACAAACGACATATTTAAAAAAAAAACCATTATTTAGATAACAGAACGAAAATCGAAATCTAGATTGTAGATTTTTTATAATAATTATTTTAGATTTAAAAAAAATATATTTATCACTTCATCCCATCGTCTTTTTTATTGATATTTGTATCTTTTATAGATAAAAAATTATTAAGACGGAAATTTCTGAAAAAACGTACAATGTCAAAAACAAATATTTACATTTCCTATTTTCTAACTAAGGTATTATTTTAAAATGAAATATTCGCGCTGTTTTATAAATATTTTTATTACAATCTCCATTATAATTATTGTGTTCGTATTATATCAAATCGACTATCAACATTTATCGTATAAACAACTGATTTACCAGAAATAAATACTTTACCAGAAACTTATATTAGTCGTATTTACACGTTGTGGTTCACGCAAAATATGCGCCAGTTGACGTCGAGTTGCTGAAAAGAATCTCGCCGTCAAGTACATACTCAAGTACAAGTCAAGGCTGCATCAGCTAACGATCAGAACGCCTTATGGGTTTTCTAAATCACCATATAAAGAAGCGGTCAATACATATCATGAAGACCACGACGCGAATTTCCTTTTGTTCCCTTTTTGAATTCGTCACAACACGTTGTGGATGTTGTCACAAGCATCCTAAACACAAATTTTGCATAGTGGATGATTTCAAGAGCCCACAACGCCGTGTGGAAGTTTTCGTTCTTTGAGTCTAGCATCTAAATCTTTTAGTTTATTATCATTGACTTGTATCTAGTAGTTAGGTAGTTATTTACTTGACAGAACTATGTTCATTACAACCGTACCTTGCGGGGTGACAGCGGGGCGTGGTACGTTATTCTGAGTTGGCTGGCGAAACGCTCCGTTCCCACGCTAAGATTACGCCGGCTGTTGCTGATTGCGATCACAATGTCCAGGCATGCATTGTCTATTTTCATAGAAAACAGAATGTCGCGTCTATTTTTCCAATCTATAGTTAATTTGTTACGTGACCGAACATGCGAAAACTAAATACCAACTCTATTAAGTCTGGGTAATCTTAAATTCCATAAAAAACTTTTAGGTTGAATTTGTATATAATAACAATACCTGGGACATCCCTCACAGCGCCATCTAGTCTCAATTTAAGCAAGTATTATGCTTGTATTATGGATATTAGACAACTTATATACATTCACTTCACTTCATCAGCCCATTTTCACTCCACTGCAGGGGCTTAGGCCTCCCCCAGGGTGAGGGAGGCTTGGAGCTTAAATCCACCACGCTGCTCCACTGCAGGTTAGGGATTGTAACGACCGCCATCTATTGACAGCGCCCGAGACCGACTGCTTAACGTGCTCTCCGAGGCACGGAGTCAGTGATGGTTATATACTTAAGTCAATTGAGACAGGTTCGTGTCGCTTTGGGCTATCACTATTGTATGGGCTACATACTTAAGTATTATTTTTGATATATATATAGGTATATAGATATTTTATACCCAGCCAAATACACATGTTCGTGTACACAAATATTCTTCTTTTTGGTTCTGCAGTTAGGGTCTCTAACCACTAGGCCGATCGATCAGTCATTAGTCAGTCAGGCTTACTTTGTTAAGTTCATACGCTCTATAATACTTGCTACAGGTTTCCAAAATTACCACCCCAATACTATTAATAATAATTTAGAGACGAGCAGGGTGAGGGCCCAAAACCAACTTTTCAAATTATCTACTTTGGTTCAAGCCCATTTTGTCTAAAAGTGTTAACGATTAAAGTTCTCTCTCTTCTTCAATTGTGCGAATGAATTTATATGGTAGAAGTCGGTAATAGTATATTGTTATACAAGGGATGAAAGGAACCTATTTAGGCACGACATGGTTTGGCGCTTGACTTTTGCGATGAAAAGTTTTCCACTACTGTTTAAGTCTCTTCTCGAATGAAATCAGAATTTACATTCACATCTGCTGAACTAATTTTATACCAATATCTGTATCTAAATAATTAGCACTCGACAAAACAACTGAAGATCGAATTGCCGCTTTCCCGCCTTTTTTTATCGACTTCTTTATGTTTCTTTTCGTGTGGCATTATACCAGCCAGTATTTTTTTATCATTGATGAGTGAAAAGTAAATTATAAATTAGAGGCATGTTACAAATATTTATAATTACAATTTGACGTCGCGATTGAATAGAGTGGCTCTACGAAATGTTGGCACATGGCTTGGAAAAAAAATGGAGAATACATCGTTTCCTAGAGCCGAACAGTAGTGTTTTCATTTCCCCGATCAGGTAACTTCAAGCATACTTTCGGAGTATGAAAAATTAAAAAATACTTCTAGTGCTACTATTATATTAACAGAAATGAATTACGATTATTCCAGAATTTTCTATAATATCAATAATTGTTTGTTGTATTATCAACTATTGTTTTATTGTTTGTTTATTAAACGTATTTATGAATTCTTTCAGTAAAAACAATAGAGTGCAAAAGTGCAAATACCGCATAAATTATTTCGAACCTTGTTAAAAAACATACCTTTACGCTTTACGGCGTCCATATTTTTTTTAACTTTCCGCTTTGCAAGGGAAGTTAATGATCTGGATCCGATTTTCGAAAATCGAGTTTTCATCAGATCTACACGTTTTGAGGTCCTGGGAGGTAATTCTGACCATTTTCGGCTGCATGTCCGTATACAGGTTGAGATTTTAACAACCAGCCAAATTTTATCTAGATGTTAGGTATCACCAATAGACCTCATTACATAAATGAAAAATATACGTTACATTTTCATTATAAATTATTTTATCTACAGTTTTATTTTAGAACGTTTGGTTGCCTTCTTAATGCTATAGTAAATGTACGCTACCGAGACTTTGAACCGAAACGGGACGGCGCGCCGCCGCGGTGACTAGAGTTATTGGTTTTTTCGGGAAAGGTTTGTGTAGTCATATCTCAATATTTTTCTATTAGAAGGAAACAAGACGGCCATCGGTATTTTACCAAAGATCATTACATTATAATTTGGATGGTGACTAAAATCTCACCTTGTATATGTGCAATTTTTTTTTGTCGTACGATATCTTGAGAACCGAGTGACCGATTAAGACCCGCGATACGGCGTTTGAAATAGTTTAACAAGACTTAGATCTGATTAGAGTTTGAAGTCAATCGGTAGAGAGGTGTTTCAAAAATATTCAAAAAAAATTTAAAAAATATTCACCTTTTTTTAAATAACTGAGATTTTCTAACCGATTTATTTGAATACTTATATGTTTTTGTACATAAAAAACTGCGTCGTGTACCGCCAAAAATATCAAAATCGAACGACGCGTTCAAAAGATATCGCAGTTCACGAATTTCCGAAAACGTGTTTCTACAACATAATTTTGAGATTTTAAGATCAATAGATTTTTGGTTTTATACAAAGATTTTGTGCTTACGAACTTACTAACTTACTTAAAATCTTACGAAGCGTTCAAAAGATATCGCAGTTCAAAAATTCCAAATTAACGTTTTCTTTGCTTGAGCTCGAAGAACTCTATACGTATAAAAATTCTATTTTTTATCTTGCCTAACATAACTTTGAGATTTTACAACCAATAGATTTTTGACGTTACACAAAAGTTTTGTGCTTACAAAATTACATAGAATGCCGTATACCGCATTAAAATCAAACAAGGCATTCAATAGATACCTCAGTTCAAATATTTCCAAAATAACATTTTCTTTGAAATATCCCAGGTTTCTGAGCTTGAAGAAATTTAAACGTATTTAAATTCTGTTTTTGGGCTTTGAGAGCTCGGAAAATTAATATTATGAGCTCAAAGACCACGAAAATCGATATTTTGAGTTCGAGGAGCTAAATAGCTTTCTAATTTTCGAGCGTTTTGAACTCGAAAATAACGGGGAGTTCATGGGATGTAGTCCGGTCGTGGGACACTAAATTTTACTAAAAGGTTATGATAATTCTAAAGTTGTTCGTTTTTGGTGAGTGGATAGATAAAGTGCATGGTGAGCTACTGTCAAAAAGTTAGAAGTTTTAGGGCTGTGCTAAGGGAATGGCATAGGTTTTTCTTAATATTTTGTGTAACACACTGTATATAGAATTTAAATTTGAAATTTTAATCCTACTAATATTAACTCACAATGCACTTTATCTATCCACTCATTAAAAAACGAACAGCTTTAGAATTATCAAAACTTTTTTATGAAATTTAATGTCCCACGACCAACTTATTTTTTAAATTTTCGTAGTATCCCTTATGTTATCTTTCTAAAAATTTTACAATATGAGGTTAAGATAGTTCTAATTAAAAACTAATCAAAATTTCAAATTTTAATTCTATATACACGAAATATTAAGAAATACCTAGTTACACCCTTAGCACAGCCCTAAAACTTCTAACTTTTTGACAATAGCTCACAATCCACTTTGTCTATCCACTTATCCAAAAAGGAACAGGTTTAGAATTATAAAAACTTTTTTATGACATTTAATGTCCCACGACCAGACGGTTATTTTTATTTAATTTTCGTAATATCCCTTATGTTATCTTTCTAAAAATTTTACAACGCGAGGTTAAGTTAGTTCTCATTATGACCCAATCAAAATTTCAAATTTTAAATCTATATACAGCGTGCTACACGAAATGTTAAGAAATACCTAGCCACACCCTTAGCACAGCCCTAAAACTTCTAACTTTTTGACAATAGCTCAGAATGCACTTTATCTATCCACTCACCAAAAACGAAGATCCTTGGAATTATCGTAAGTAATTTTTCTCTGGCTACGCGACTAATGGCCTGCAGGGTCAACCGATTTTTTTAAAATATTATACACGTGTGAATTACAGTTTATACAGACAATTATTATCAAATTGACTTTACTTTATATATAAATATTATGAATTCTTCCACTCTCGCTCGAATGTTTTTCGAATCCTTTACTTTTTTACTTTTGAAGTTAATTTTTCAAATTAGATATATTTTTAGGGATCCGTACCTCACAAGGTAAAAAACTTAACCGTTATAGAATCACTATGTGGTCATTATTATGTTCGTCCATCTGCCGGTCTGACACAACCTCTTTCCTGCGAAACAGGCAAAATTGAGCTAGAAGTACCTATAGTTAACATTGAATAGTCAAAACTTCAAAATTCTAATCACTGGACCAAAGCCATAATTTTTTTGTATATTTTCATACCAAATGGCTCCTCCCTAAAACTTACAGGGTACTCCCGTTAACGTAGGATCTTGTAATTTGGCCTAACGGCAAATCTTATAGTAAGTAGTGGAGATAGTACTCCTCCCTGGGGACATTCTTGGATAGCGTTTATTTCATCGCCGAGTAAGAACATAAAGACTATTCTGGTGTTAAGTACTAGTATAGTTCGATTCAAACTTTAGGGCGGATCGGAATACAACGCTATAATCCCGTCCCGTTACATCTAAAATTGGTTACTGCGACGCGACTTGTGCCTGTGTTCGGATCCGCCATAAAGTTTGATTGTAACTGTAATTCAATTTGTAATTCATTGACACAAAACAGGTCTATGTCGTGGGCTATCAGAGCCTTTTCGATAGCAGAGAACGCTGCTCTGATGTACTGACCATGTGTGGGATTGGAACATAAAATCCAGTAAATCAGTATTCCAAGAAGGTTACAATAAGTAGGAATGTATACAATATATGATATGAATTCTACGTATATCAATCAGTGCGACGACACGGCGGTTGGCTCTATCGCTATGTCGCGTCCCTCTCTTTGCTCCTGGGCCCGTATAGACCACATGGACTTACCTGTTTCATAGGCAAATTACTTTATGTGTAGTGGATTTTATGTCAATACATTGTCCTTGATATGCCTATCAGTTTCTCTAGAGTATTGAAGAAGAACGATGACAGACTTATGAGTCTGTATGATTTTGTCTTTATAGCTTTCTTTTCCCTACTAAAGGTGTAAGCACTACTTTAAACTTCTCTACTCCTTGTACTATAAGCCCTGGAGACCTGATAGCTATGCAGGTTCGATATAAACAGCACAATTCAGATGCCAACTGATTAAAACTTGCTGCAGCATCATTGGATACACATTATCGGTCATAGGCAGTTTGTATGGTTGGAGGGGCCCATCCTTTTTTTGCCTGATCCACAACCTTTGTGGCACTCTCTTATCTCTAACGGTTGGTTTTAAAGTCAGTTTGCGCCAACTTTGCGCAGCGGCAATGTCGTAACCAATGAGGATAATCCGAGGTGTGATTATTGCTAGTTGAAAACTTTACCAAACACCGCTACGCCATACTGACCATGTATCGTACTATCAATCTCTGTGTGCATCAATTATAACCGAACAGTTAGGTGATGCTATTATCTACGTTTATTTTATATTGTATCTCAATTCAGAGATCTATCGTACCTAGTAACTAAATAAACATCGTAACATTTTACTAACCCGCTCTATTTAAGCCAAAGGAAAAAACTGCAGAAAATCGAGACATTACAATATCGTTATCGCGTACATCGCTTGAACTATCGCAATACGATGAACCTCTAGGCGATTTACATACTGTGCCATTTACAGAGAGCATTTTGTTAAGTATCGAAGGCGTGTCGACCTGATTTCGAGTTGTACTAAATGTTAATATTGCTTCGCTTCTCGGAACTACAAATATTTTATACGAAGCTATCTGCAAACCGTGGTTTCGTTTGCGTTAACGATTTGAAAACAGTAGTTGACTGGTTTTATTATCAAGTCATCACCAACACGCACTGTTCAAAGACTTTGGTTTTTAGACCCTGAGGTAGGATATGGGATTCATAGACGCTGCAGTTTCCCGCACGTTTCTTAACGGCCGGTGGACTCTGCATTTGACTTAACTATCAGAATTGGCCTTACCAAGTTGGACAGTTTTTCCTGACCGACTTCATAAATTATATGACGCCCATTAGGCTCTTTTCTTTAAGGTAAAAACGTAATATTTAACTTTTCAGTTTAAATTTGTATACATAAACAATATTTTTAAGTCCGATTTAATTTTGTTGTAAAAATTACTATATTATCAAAATTTTAGTGGTTAGGAACTGTAGCTTATTTGTGCCTTCTAAAGCAGCCTCTCAAATGACATAACGCCTTTTGAAGGAGAGAAATAGAGAAAGAAATGCAATAATTTGCTGGTTGGATGGTTGGCTGTGGCCATGAATACCGTGGTAGCGGAAAAATATGAGAAACAAATGATTGCTTCGTACAAATACAATCTTTCTTACTTCTCCCGTTCCGCTTCTTCTTCCGCTATGTTTATGGGCAAGCAAAACACAGATGAAATTCCATGTTAAAAGAAATCACATAAGCTCAAACACGAGATAGTTTCTGAACACCGTCGAAGAGTTCTCCTGGACTACTTGCCATTTACGTCGTCAAATCAGCTCTAGGTCACACGTATATCTTATTTTCTATGATACTATGTTTATATGTTTGCCAATTATTATTGAAATTCGTTAACGGAAAGTGGATTAAAATCAAATAAACGAGATTCATTTTATAATCTACTACCCTAGATGTTGAATAATTCCTTCAAAACATATAAAATCAAACAACCGTGTGATATAGTCTACTAAAAACAAGGAATCAATCAAATTAAAAAATCGGCAAGGTTATCGAATAACATTCACTCGAAAAAAACTAAATAAACTAAACTAAACTAAATACAGTTGAATTGAATTTTTTTCTTTTTCATAGTCGTTTCCCATTCCCATTCAATAGAGTTCCCAGTGGCGGCCATTTGCCGTACTTAGCAGGGCTATGATCAAAGTTTCCACAATTCTTGAAAATGTGTAAAGGAACACCCTTTCGCAAAATTAAAATTACCTTTATTTAAAATTTAACTAGGACAGGATATAGGAGATACAGGACAAAATATTTTTTATATGTAGATATATGCAAAATAAAATTGTATATACCTAACTTCCAAAGCATAAACGTTAAAAGACATCAAAATATAGAACAGAAAACAACAATGCAACACGACTCTGTTACATAGGGTTATTGCAGAACAACGCTCCCACACCACAATAGCCGTCTAATTGGCTCTTCTAATGGCAAGCAATTCGCACATCACAACGAGTGTATGTACTAACAAACATCAGAATAAGGGGTTTGTATCTTTTTAATATTTAATAATACTAGTAGACAGCCAGTAGCGGTCGAAATTCGACCGTATTTACTTTTTAACCGCCTTCAAAAAAAAGAGGAAATTCTCAATTCGACTGTATTTTTTTCTAATGTTTGTTACGTCAGGAATTGCGACTGGGTGAACCAATTTGGATTTGAATTTGAATCCGCCAACTCGCATTGGAGCAGCGTGATGGATTTAAGCTCCAAACTCCCTTCACCGTGGGGGAGGCCTAAGCCCCTGCAGTAAGGTAAAAGTGGGCTGATGGAGAACCAATTTGGATGATTTTTTTTCATTTGTAATCTGGTGCTTCTTGTGTGGTCCCAGTTCAGTTTGGTCCGGTTCTGAAAATAGCATCCATGAGAAAACCATATAAGTTTTAAATTTGCATTACAACCGATTTCATTTAATTCTTCAGATGTTTGCGTTTGGATGTCATCATTTCAGGCTGATGAGGGAAGCTACAGTACTCCTTAACGGTTAGGAGCTAGTATACTGCGATGTGTCGACAGTTTTCTCTAAACGGCGCTGTCTCAAATACTTGTACTCAAATAGTAGAGCGTTTAGAAACCCCATTTATATTAAATACAAATAAGTTACAGTTGCGTATAAATAAAAATTGAAAAATAAAATAAAGCTTTACAAAATATAAAATAAAAACCGACTTCAAAGAAATAAACTAAAAAGTTAAAAATAAAATTTTCATTTTAAAGAAAGGTGCTTTGTTAGGCCGCAATGTGTAGTAACCAGGTAATAACATTTACAACAATGTAATACCTATTTAGAACTATAATAATAAATATATAACACAATTTAAAGTGGATGACTTGGCACCGACTTCATTATGTAATTAATGACGACCGCTTAGCCTAGTGGGTAGCGACCCTGCCTAAAGAGCTGAAGGTCCCGGGTTCGAATCCCAGGTCGGATCAGTATTTGTATGATGAATATTGATACTGGTACCGGGTCTTGGTTGTTATATGTATGTGGTGTCTTCGCAAAAATATTTATATATGTATATATTATAAAGAATATTTAAGTATGTATATCAGTTATCTAGTAACCCATAACACAAGCATAATACTTGCTTACTTTGGGACTAGATGGCGCTGTGTGGGAAGTCCCATGTATTATTATTATTATTATTATTATTATTATTATTATTATTATTATTATTATTATTATTATTATTATTATTATTATTATTATTATTAACTATATGCCGCCTAAATATGCTCCGATGGTCCTTTCTTTAAAGTGAACATTTTAATTTTAACTTTTTAGTTTATGTTGTTGAAGTCGGTTTTTATTTATTTTTTGTAAAATTAATTTTTTGAAACAACCAATTGGAATAATAATGAGGCGAGAGTAAGTCATTTCAAATTGCAAGGGTTGTGATATGGACAATATGTGTAACAGATTATACAGGTGAGTTTTTGAGAGGGGATTTTTTGGCCAAATCCTAAACTATGAGAAATAACGAAAAGTGTTCAAAGGTGTCATGAGCTTGAATTTTGAGAAAACATAAACTGCATATTCATTTTAAAAAAATCTGTTACTGTATCCGGGAATCGAACCACTTGATTTTGTAAAAATATAACATCCTGTATTATTACACTAATAAAGATCAGGTCTTACAAAAGAATGTCCTCAAATACTGGTATTGTGATCACGAGCTTGATTAAAAAACAAATAAAATATATTTCCTTTATTATTATTGTAAGATTTTGAGCAATAAATATATCTTTCAACAGTACATGTATGAGACAGAAATGGTTCAGGGCATTGAAAGGTCGCGCTAGAGATTGCCGTCACGATTTCATGCCTCTGGCCGGTGACTTATAACACGCGATAAAACGTTTACATGAGAAAACGGATGTGGACTGTATACACTTATTTTATATTATCAAACACCTTAATTAAAATAATCGATGGTTTTGCAACAGAAATAAAAAGAGTCGACCAGAAGGTATGTATTCTTTTCAAAACGGCTGAACCGATTTTAATGAAACTTCGCAGACATGAAATGGAGGTCGCCGATATGACCTTAGTGACCTCAAGTTGTTTGGTACGAGTATATTAAGTTCGGTATAATAATATGTCCGGTTTTATGATTTTTGTGAATTATTGTGAATATTTGAGTAACAGAGAGGCATTTTTCCAATACTTGCTTAAACGTATGTATGAATGTAAATATCCGAACTGTAAAATTTTAAGTATATTGAAAGTAATTGAATTGATTGAATCACTGCTTAATGTTACTTCACTACAAAATACGTTCCAAAGCCGCTACTGGTTGACACCTACTATTGGTCAACGATGTTAAGCATTCGACACTCGACATGAATTTAATTCTTAATTAGCTTGTTTGTAACAACGCATTTTAGCGATGTGTTTTTGTTTAGTTTGCCCGCGAATTTTATGCGGTTTAAATTTAACACAACATTTGTGATATCGAATATCAAATACGTCGAGTATGACACGTGCAATGAGTGAGTGTTAAATAGAGTATGCGGCCTATATATATTAAAAAAATATTATATGATGATCCCTAAATAATATTTAATATTTTGTTTAAAAATAATTTTGCAAAATATATAACAATTTTTTATATCCATATCATTACAAGTTTTTACCCACGGTATCGCCCGTGGCTTTTACTCGTATATAAGATTCTTGAAACTTGTTACCCCATTGCCGTTACACAATATTTTCTGCGTTATATTTTTCACAGAAGCCTTCGAAAGGGTTAAACAATAGCTTATACTGTTCTCCATCCTTTCAACTATGCCCTTGCTAAACCTCCATCAAGATCAATTCCACAATTCAGCTGTGAAAAGGTGATAGATAAATATACTATTGCTTATATACTCTCGAATGAATAGACGCACACAGACGACCGCTTAGCCTAGTGGGCAGCGACCCTGCCTGCGAAGCTGGAGGTCCCGGGTTCGAATCCCAGGTCGGGTCAGTATTTATATGATGAATATTAATACTGGCACCGGGTCTTGGTTGTTATATGTATGTGGTGTCTTCGCTTGGTACCCAAAATACAAGCAAATGCTTAGTTTGGGACCTAGACGTTGTTGTGATTGTATGTGTTATTATTAAAATTAAAAAATGAATTAGAAAAAAATATTTATGATGAACAGTTTGTTGTGGATAATTAGTAGCTTTAAGTCAACTCACAGATTAGCAATGGACATCAAAAATAAATATCTATTAGATAATTTATGCCGAAATAAATGTATTTAGTTCTGAGAATTTCGAGATATATTTTGCTATATAATTGTTGTTTTATCAGTGATGTTAAGTTTAATATAGTATTTGTCATTACATGTGCGGCTCTGAAGTGCGATGTGCATGCCCATTGCGCAGAGCCGCCATACTTCCCGAGTTCAACGCTACTCGTATTATGGCCAGTACCTCGTTTGCTTTGTCGTGTTTGAGATCTGATTGTGTAGCTTTCCCTCTCTGTGAATATATAAAGGATAGCTTGATAGAAATGTGATAAGAAAAAGTAGAATGGATACTGTTGTCTAGTAGAAGAGCAATAAGTGGGACACACCCTTTGAATTCACAGTGGTATATATACAATGCGGTCATGAACTTCCGACATGAAGATGCTATCATCAGCGTATACCCACAACAAACTGAAGTAAATGATGTGATATTTGACCACATGCGAATAGAATAAGGTCCCAGCGATTACTAAATACACTCATACAAACCAACAGTTTGCATGTATGTCGATATTGTCGATGCACGCATGCCTCGGTGAAACGGGGAGCAAGGCGAACTACCCGCACTTGCTGTGTTCGGACTTAGGCGCACCACTAAACGCTAATCTGCAGGAATTTTATAAACTATATTATAATCAACCGATACAATTAAAATCAAAGATGGCTGTAGGCTACAGCTAGAAATTTAAAACGGCCACACAGTAATCTAACACACTAAACAGATATTGGAATTTCCTCATTTGTCTTTTTTACTAACAGAGAGGAGAAAATCGTCAACGATCATGAAAGGAATTCGTTTTTTCTATTTCAATTTTATATATTGTGATAATAATTATAATTATATCTGCGACATCCCACCCAGCGCTATCTAGTCACAAAGTAAGCAAGTATTATGCTTGTATTATGGGGTACTAAACAACTGATATACAATACTTAAATATTCATTTTTTTAATAATATGTACATATGTAGATACTTTTACTCCCAGACACTGAACAAATAGACATGTTCATGCACACAAATATTTGTCCTGGGCGGGAATCGAGCCCACGACCTCGGCTCCGCAGTTACGGCCTCTAACCGCTCGGCCAACCGGTCAATCAAGATAGTTAATACTAAGAAATTAACTTAATTTAATTTAACGCCTTTTTAACGTTTACTTAAAAAATCAATAATTTCGTATCATAGTCAGTAAATTTGACAGCAAAGTTTAATTTTAATAGTCATAAATGTCATTTCAAAGTATCGAAATGACATTACGCGATTTTGCGGGGTTGAAGACTGGCACGCGGGGATTTCGCGCGGGGGACCCTGCCCATTGAAACTCGGACTTGAACTGATCATCTTGCACCAGCTAGCTAAAGTATGAGTGGTTAGACGGTAAACGCATAAGAGGCAAACTAATCAATTCGTACTTAATGGTTCACATTAATATAAGCTCAGTACATAAGTACGATAAAAGATTTGAAAAAGGGGTTAGGTATGTTAAAAATATTTCTTTGTTGTTGCATAGTCACTACAAAAAAGTTAGAAAAATTACTATATTACTTTTTGACGCATATAATAATATACACGCAGCTACCATATCAGCCCATTATGCCCTACTACAGGGGCTTAATCCTCCACTTGGGATGAGTGAGCTTGGAGCTTAACCCACCACGCTGTTCCAGTGCGGGTTGGTGGGATTTAACGACTGCCATCTGGTGACGCCAACGGGACCGACGGCTTAACGTGCTCCATAAAGCACGTAGTAAGTGACAATCAGAGAAAAATCATTGGTACATGCCGGTTTCAAGGATTTGAATCACGACCTTCTAAACACGAAACGAGCTTGCCACCACTCGGCTATCGAGACATCAAGATATACGGATCTACGTGATTTGAATACTTAAAAATTTGCGTCTGTCCATCAATCATTTCAATAATATACTTACATACACATGAAGCAAGGAGACAGTATTCCAACACACTAGAGGTTTTAAGCGAATCGGATTTTGAAAGCTTTTTTTTAAAACGTTAATACAAAACAGTATTCGCGAGATAAGGTTTGAAGCGCGAGAGCTGGAGTCATACTTGTTGTTTCCAAAGTTATATATAAAAGAACGAATTGACTAGAAGCTCTCTTCTGCGTTTACCGTCAAACCACTCATGCTATAGCTAGCTGGTGTAAGATGGGGAGTTTTAATCCGAGTTTCAGAGCGCAGGGTCCCCGCGCACCGCTCTTCATCCCCGAATTTATGGCTCTATTAAAACCAAACGCTGCTGTCACATTAATTTACTCAATGTGCAGGAATCTACATTATTATTTGTCCTTGAAATCTTAAGTTAATAAATCATGGTCACTTTAGTATAAACGCGACTGCCCGGTTTAGTAGTTCGCTTGCACGTCGTTATGGATACAAGACAAGGTACGACTAGGTTCAAAACTTGCCTTCAAATGAGTCGAGTCGTCGTTCTCTTAATGGACACTTTCCATGGCTGGTACACGATCTCGATATAGGCAATCGTGTTCAATATGGAGTTTTATGTTTATTCTCGTTTAATAAATTAAACTTATGCGATATCGTTTTTCTTTATTTGAAAGCGAAGTTAATGAGGTTTTATGAGCATACTTTGTGCAACGAGCACGAAATGCCTTGAACGTTTAGTTAACTAAAAATACTTACATGTAGATATAATAGATGGTAGGTAATTTTTGTTTCTTTACTTTCACTTGTTTTGTATTGATTATTTACTCAATTTTGTGTGGGTTTATATCAATGGAAATGATATAATCATATTAAAATCTAAAAAAAGCAAAAAAAAAACTTTCTTTTTCATCGAAATAACGACTATTTAAAATTAATATTGTCTCTGTACAGTGGTTGGATACCAGCACGACAGAACATCACAATAATTAGATCAATGCAGGCGTTGACCCTAATTACTGTAGATTATTGTGCTAATAGTGTCGTGATAGCCCAGAGCGCAACGAACCTGTCTCAAATTTATAAGGCCCCATAGGGCCATGGTTCGAATCCGGGCGTGTACCAATGAGTTTTTCTGACTTAAGTACACAATATCACTGACACCGTGCTTCGGAGGGCACGTTAAGCAGTCGGCCCCGGACGCTGTCAATAGATGGCGGTCGTAACAGTTCCCAACCCGCAGTGGAGCAGCGTGGTGGACTTAAGCTCCAAGCCCCCCTTCTCACCCTGGGGGAAGCCTAAGCCCCTGCAGTGTGGTAAAAATGGGCTGATGATGATGATGATGATTGTGCTAATCACGCTTCGCCGGTATCCTTTTCCCACCTAACAAAGAAATTATTACCACAAAAGAATGAATGATTATTACAGAAGAAATTCCTGTAAATTTTTTTTTAATCTCTATTTTTTACTAATTGGTTTTCTAATTATTAGTCGATACTTTATCGTCTATCGTATAATACTGAATCGTATATTGTATCCCACATAAATGAATGGACATGTATATTATACAATACCTAAATGAAAACGAATAACATAGCACTGCAGCTCACCTCATTGACAGCGCAGCCAGGGAGATATTCCTCAGGCAATACCTCGTCGCGAAAGAACTAAAGTTGTCGACATAGCCGAATCGATCAGCAAGCTAAAGTGGCATTGGGCCGGTCACCTTTTCCGTAGAACTGATAACCGATGGGGTAGACGAGTTCTCGAATGGAGGCCACGTACCGGAAAGCGAAGCGTTGGACGCCCCCCGGCCAGGTGGACAGATGACCTGAAGCACCATACCGGGGGTAGTTGGATGCGGACCGTGTGTGGTGGCGAGCCTTGGGAGACTCCTATATCCTGCAGTGGAGGGACACGGGCTGATGATAATGTTTCTGTCAATTTATTTGTTATTGAGATTTCTTATTTGTGGAATCTGTATACATTTATGTGAAACCTTAGATAAAAATAAGAAAATTAATTAAAATTACACGATTTGTACATTCTTGCACATTCTAGCATAATCGAAAAACATTGTAAATAAATTTACTCTACATCATCATTACTTCATCATTACATCATCTACATCATTACAATCTTCATGACAATAGATCAAAATTACACAACAGTACTAAATACATGTGATTTTTATTTATGACAAAATCTGAAGTAACGTTTCTAAGAGAAATACATATACTTATCCTCCTATCATTGCAACACACCTACACAAAGACATGATTCGTAAAATAAAACTATCGAACTATTTAATTTTAATAATATTAATTAAATAAACTCCCATATTTTATTTAAAAGGATAATTATTCCGTATTTCAAATTTCAAACCTTTTAATTTTAATTTTTTTAAATAATAATATGCAGCCTCAAATATTTTATTAACGTTATTTTTCCTCATTTAAAATTCAGAAACTTTTTGACTAAACGTCAGTTCCGTTGATTTATGTGGAAATACAGTCCCAAATATATTTCCAATGTCAAATACAGATTCCTGAACTCATGCCATGTCATTGGACAATAATTGTGTGCATAATCGTGTCTATTGGTTCCGTGTCTGGGTGTAAAAAATAATTATTATAATAACATTATATTATATTAATTATATATGTAATTAATATAATATTAATATAATTTTTTCTTAAATTAATATATTTTATTATTCATATAATAATAACTAATTATGATAACCAGTTGTCTAGTACCCTATAATACCAACATAATAATACTTGGTTACTTCGGGACTACTTGATGGCGTTGGATGGGACGTCCCAAGTATTATATGCATTGAACATATTATTTCAAATTTATAGCACACAAAGTTTTAGAAGCTTATATCTCACGAAATATGTACCTAAATAAAAAGACACTTAAAAGCCTTTATTGAATTTCCAAAAACCTGTCCAACAGTGAAGTGCTCGAAAAATAATATTTCTCCGTTGAATTTAATTTTCATGATTTCTCTACAAAATTCTATTGTTATTCATATAAAAATCTGACGGACAGACGGACATAACAAAATTATAAGGATTTCGGTTTTGCCATTTGGCTACGTAACCCTTAGAACTTTACTCAGTTGAGAAAACCTACATGCTCTAGATAATTTAAAACAGTCGTGCCACATTTAGACAGGCCCACAAACGTACCGATGTACGGATCCATTAAACAAAATATCATTAGGGGAAAAGTAAGCGCAAAATATGTGACATAACTGTGACATCAGGATGAATAGAGCGCATGCGTGTCAAGTGTTGCGTTAACGCCCGAGGACGTGACCTAAGCAACTCTAAATTTTACAACCAGTAGTAAAGAAGTCGTTGAGATGAATTTCTGTAGATGACATTTATTTTTGGATAATGAAGTAAAACTTCTTTAACGATGCTATTGATAATACGAGTATTATCTCAACCGTTATGTTAAAATAATGAATGGTTTTGTTTAGTTTTCTTAAAACATGAAAAAAATTATAAATTAAATTTTTTCATAAATTTTCTGAATCCATAAACAAAACTTTATTTTTTCAGTTACTTTACAGTTCAAAAACTAGGTTACAATAATATGATATTTTATTTCAAAATGACATCATTATCTTGCTGTGGCATTAAATACACTGAAATTGCTAATTTTCTCCTAATTTCATATATGCAATAAGATACAATACAACAATACAATGTTCCCAAGGTGTCCAGATGATGTTTGTTTTAAAATAAAATAAAATACGACTGCCTTGAACTCTTTTTTTAAATTTTTTTAAAGTGTTTTTAATGAAAACTTTTTTTTTTCATTTTCCATTTATGTGGATTAAAGATTTAAAAATTATTTATTATTTTTACATAATTATTAAGCTAATATCATTAACTGAAAGATTAATAAAAACATTTGACTATGCATTATTAATTAAAGAAAAAAAATATTATTTAATCAATATTAATAGGTGTTGTTTGGGGTAAGCGACAAAAATACAATAAATTTTATTATTATATAATAAACAAACTAAGCAGTGACTCTGTTTTCTTTTGTGGTTTCGTAATAATGAATAGTAATAATAATACTTAATAATAACGTATACTGCACAAAGTCTAAGCCCCAAAATAAGCATTAGCTTGTGTTTTGGGTACCAAGGGAAGACACCACATACATATAACAACCAAGACCCGTATCAATATTCATCATATAAATACTGACCCGACTTGGGATTCGAACCCGGGACCTCCAGCTTCGTAGGCAAAATCGCTACCCACTAGGCTAAGCGGTCGTCAAATGTTATAATAATATCTAAAAATATAATAATAAATGGCGTATCTTAGATTATTACTTATTCTGTTACCTAGAAAGCGACGATAATTATGTACAAAATTTAGGAAATCCAAATCGGCACACCTGTTATGCTCTTTTATAGTTAAAAATTAATACTTTGTAATTTTCCCACAGCAAAAAAATAAAAATGATAGAGGCCACCATTGTTTTTATTCAAAAGTTTTGCTGCTGCTGAAAAAGCTGCTGTCAAATTTATTTACTCTATGATTTAAGATGGTGGATTTCAAAAGGGTTTTTCTAATGAATAATACCTATCAATTTATGAAAAAATAGGTTGTTTCATAGCGCTTTTCGAAAGCCTCTGAAGTTCCATACAACATAATTGAGAAAACCCGTTTTTTTGTCCAAAAAACATTTCGATTTAAAAATGCCTGAAGAATAATCCTCAAAAAATTGTGTGTAAATAATATAAGATTTATTGTAATAATGCCTACCAAAAGGTGTTTACTGTTTAGTAATGATTGAATTTGAGGAAATTAGAAGTGTTTTTCATTCCGAGATTAGAGCACTGCCTATAATACTTCTCAGTGTGAGGCGTGTAATTAAAATTACACTTTATTTATTTATTTAATTGGAGAAAGAACAGTTATAATTAACGTTATATATACTTTAAAAATATGTTAACCATAAACTTAACATTTATCACTAAAGAATTTTATGCAAAAAAAGGACGCCGTACGCTTGACAATCTATAAAAGAAGAAAACTTAACTTATTCAAAGTACTTTGAGAAATCAGACAATCAAAAGAATACAGAAGACACTACAGTGAATTTAAAAATTTTGGAAATCTAGTGAAACAATATTAAAGGAACATAATATTGTACTTTATTGGTAATTTTTCTCGTAAACCTGGCCTACAGATCATGAAATAATGACGTACATACAAATAAGCGGATATTAATTCAATTACATATAAACAAGGATTAAAGAACCTTATCCAAATTTTTGATTTTTAATCGTAGCTCCACATTATGCGATCACATGCCAAATTATAGCATAACTTTGCCTTAAGCGATTTTTGGTTAGAAACCATCAATCGCGGGACAATTCTTCAGATCTTTAACTATAGGAAGGCTATACTGATGTGTTATTAAAGTGTGAAATCACACAAATTGTAATTGATCGGTTTGACTATAGTTTGGTTACGTAGAATCTCGTGCTCTTTTGCTTGAATGATCCACAAGACTAGAAATACGTGACTGATGTATCGTTTGGACTATATTTTAAACTGCGCAATGTACAGCATATGTGACGTTAGCTGACAAGAGGTGATTGAATAAGAATATTATACTTTACGGCTTTAACTAATGTTTTCGTTTAATAAATATTGAATTCCATAATAAATATCATCTACAAAATATCAAAATTTTCTTTTATATATATTATTACAATTAATTTGATTCAGTTCCAGTTTTTTCCACTCCATCTGCCTATTATACCCCACTGCAGGGGCTTAGGCCTCTCTCCAGGGTGAGGGGGCTTGGAGCTTAAATCCACCACGCTACTAGCTCCAGTTTAATTAAGCTAAAGACAATTAATGTGCTATCCAAATACTTATCCTACTTATGCTCTTAGCAACGTAACTTATAAAAAATTTTAAATGAAACATATTTATTGAAAGCGGTGATCTTTCTACGATACAATGTATATTTACGTAGAGAGCATTAGGTACAGTTCCGATCAAACTTTATGGCGGATCCGAACATAGGCACAAGTCGCGTCGCAGTAACTGTAGGGTATTTAAATGTACCTGCCCAAGCACACTTACAGCGTTGTATTCCGATCCGCCATAAGGTTTGAGGCGAACTATACCAATAGTTTCCGAGTATGCGTAGTATTTACAACTCGTGTAAATTCAACATTTTTCCAAATATAACTACTATTGAAACCGCCTAGTTTTCTAACTATGCAATTTTTATAGTATAGTGATATTAGTGATGCATGTAATTATGACAAGAGACATAAACCATTTTAAGTAAAAGGTTCTTAGCATTTTTTTATGTTATGTCAAAACTTATCAATGTAATCCCATTTTAAAATATTAGACCGTATCCCATGACGGTATCAGAACCTACTATTTATTACTTTAAATTTTAACAACATTTATTTGCAAATTAAAAATTAATATTTTAACAACTGGAATTTTTCAGCCGAGTCCTGAATTTTTTTCTTATAACTCGGTATTTAAAAATAATATTATTAAAATAAATATGAACCGGTATAGAACACTTTAAATAAAAATTCACCAGCTCTTAAGTTATGGCGGTGGAAAAACTCTGCATTAAATTTCGATGTCTAGACAAATTTGAAAATTTAAATTGCGAAGTAACATTTTCAATACAATTTCAAAACATTTATACTTGTAGCAAACGTATTTTTAAACGTATAACATACAAGATATTTTAGAAAAATTGTTAATTATTAATATATTAGATTTAAATTAATTTTTAATTTAGAATAGGGTAGGCCAAGTTAATATTGAAATAATATATTGAAAGATATAAGATATAACAAAAGATATAACAAAAAATATATTGAAAGAAACTCTGTAGTAGAGAAACGGGAAGGAAAACAGGAACACAACAAGAAAAGGATAACACAATGAAAAGTATCAATTTGTTTTAGGCATAGATATGATAGGCATAGATATAGTGACATCAACAGTTGTCACCATAGCTAGGCAAAATTTCATAAACAAAAACAAGGAAAGGCTATGATAACACCCTTGACTATGAAGTTACGTGTCACAAAGATTTGTATACCATGTGCAACTACGGTGAGGCCGCATCCATCTAAGAATATGTGACTGGTTATTAGTGACCTCATTGAATATTAGTCACACGTGTATGTGGGCGTGTCAACAGAACATCCCAGGTTCGATGAAATTTTTTTACTGTCTTTTAAATTTACTCGTATGGCACGAGAACCTACTTTTTTTTAAATATTTTGAATTTATGTTTATTTTTTTACCAAGTTTAATAGGTACATTTTTGTAGGTAATGTGGAAGTGAATCAAGCCTAGTACAGGCAAACGGACAAACATACACGACGAAGTCATAAGTTTTACCTATATTTCATCGTTTGTATGAGACTTTAAAATGCAAAAGTTATGTACGTAATATTGCAGTCCGGCCGGCGTTGTAAGCTCTAGGCACAAAGCGAGCCACAATAGGTTATTATCGGAACTCCTATTGCCCATTGTTAGCTGGTGCCTTTCAGTTTTAAAAATGTTCCCTTGAAAATATAAATTATTTTATGCACGTTCTGCAAAAACAAAACTGCATTAAACATTCGATTTATTTTTAGACTTCAAAAGAACAATGCTTGCTTTTTAATTACGTAACATGTGTTATCGTGCGATTAGATTCATAAATACATACGACTTCCTCCGTTCGATTACACGATCCAGTTTTTTTTTTAAAGTAGAATAATAATCTGAAAGTATATAGTCTGGATCCCTGTTCCCAATTTTTAGCGCACATTTTCTAGCTATGTTTAAATCCATAAAATTATTCGAAATAAGAAAGTCCTTTGCAAAGCTACAAAGCTTTCAAAAGCTTTCAAAGATACAAAAAAAAGGTTTTTCTTTGTATTGTACAGTTTACACGAAAAACTTTGTATTTTGGTGTCAAAATTCTTTAATTAAAACGGGTAGACCTTGAGACGTAATCTTTGCAGTAAAACGCACATGAAGTTCTTACTTCCTTTATTTCGCTTTCCAACATCTCACACCGAAATCAATTCAACAAAACGTCCACTCTTATGAAATCTGCACGTCGCTTTTATACTGACACTTCCGAGTATATACTTATGAAATCATGGCTCACATGACACTAACGAATTTTACTTTTTCTCTAAAATTTACCTTGGTTAACTATTTTGTCATCACTACCCTGATACTTCACTGAATATTTACGCACCTGGTAGTTTGCTTTTCTTGTATATGCGAAGGTTCAAATATTCCAGCGCTTTTCGGAAAACTCCAATTAATTCATACAGATCATCACCTTGTTTTTGAACGTAGTTCCTGAAGCCGACTATTGATGGTAAAGTGTCAGTAACGACACGTATTAATTTTAAGGGTTTCATTTCAACGAATGAGGTATGACACCCTAACCTAAAAAATTAAAATTTTGCTTTAAGATATAAGTAAAGTTTAGAATACAGAGAAGGATTGGTTCTGATTGCAACCACTCTTGAAGGCATAAGGAATCTAATATAGAAAAATAGTGTGTGAGGATATCTTAATTGAAGTTGGAGAGGGATAGCTATAGTCAATAAATGAAATGTTAAAAGACATCTCGCAATAGTGATTGCGCCAAGAAACATATAGATCCGATCTATCAACGGCAATGATTAATGTAATTAGCATACAGTATAGTGAACCCGATTCAACGCGACGTGCGTTTTGGGATGATCAATCACTTTGAAACTCTCGACATCGAATTAATAGATCGCGCTTTCTATCATAATAGAGTTTATTTTGTAGAAATGGATTGTACTGGTATTTAAGTACGACTTTATTGATCATAAAGAAATGGCAACGGTGAACGATTTTTACGAATAATAAGTATCGAGTAATAAAAGTAGCCGTGACTGTCGTGATATCCCAGAGCGCAACGAACCTGTCTCAAATTTATAAGGCCCCATAGGGCCATGATTCGAATCCGGGCGTGTACCAATGAGTTTTTCTGACTTAAGTACACAATATCACTGACGCCGTGCTTCGGAGGGCACGTTAAGCAGCCGGTCCCGGACGCTGTCAATAGATGGCGGTCGTTACAGTTTCCAACCCGCAGTGGAGCAGCGTGGTGGACTTAAGCTCCAAGCCCCCCTCCTCTCCCTGGGGGAGGCCTAAGCCCCTGCAGTGGGGTAAAAATGGGCTGATGATGATTATGATGATGAATAAAAGTAGAGTGCTCAGTTAGATTAAATTAAAAAACCACTAGATTTCATAATTTATTTTATTTACAAAGTAACTGGAGTGATCGTCATAAGTATTTTACTCGTATCCCGAGGGGATGTAATTATTCAATTTTCCAGAAAGCCATATTTGGCAGGGTGTTTTTATATTATGTCACATGAAGTTAGATTGCAATTCGTCATTATTCATTCAAATAAGGAAATGATTGATTGATAATACTTTAGGGATGTTATCCGCGCTAGCCCGAGTATTACTGACGCTCTAGGCGAAGGGCTGGAACGGAACCTTTTTAAGGAAATTCGTGACAAAATAAAACAATAATGTCAAGGGATCATGCAAGCGTGTAAATTTTAATAAAAAAATTTAAGTACCTATTTTATTATATACAAAGGAGAGTGTATATACACTTTTGTTTTGCTTTAAGAAAGAATTAATTTAAAAAAACTAAATAGAGCATAAAGTTTGGTGAGACATTTTTTTTGTCTTAATTTTTACAAAAGTGGAAACTATCTTCTTTAAATCAATTCTTTGCGGTATGTCTGGCTCTATAGATATAATTAGCAATCCCTTATTAGTCTTTCTTGACTAATAGTTGAGGGCAGGTACGATTTGATTAGTTTCAACTCAGAATAACTGCGCTCACCACTGGGCATAGACTGCCGCCCCCTAATACGACCGCCCTTTAAATAGGCCTTCGCCTAATTCGACTGTTTTCGAGATTTTTTTAATTACACTTCTATACGAAATGCGCACACTACATGAAACGAATAGTTAACACTACGAAGTTATATCAACTATGTTCATTCGTAAAAGGTTCAGGGTTCACGCTGATACTCTGCTATACCAGCTATACCGTGTCGTTTGTTAGTTTTATGGTGAATTTTTCGTAGTGCTGCATTCTTATTTTTTCAGGAATTCGTGAAGATATCAAGTTGAAATTACTTTCAAATACTTAGGTTTGCGGTCCTGCAGAGAAGTAGAAAATCAAGTTTTTAAATCAAAGCAATCAAAAAAAACCTCCATGTAAGCCGTATATTTTGACACTCGCAAATAAATCAAAACCAAAATCAAAACCTATAGGCTGCTTCTCGTTAACATAGATCTGAATCATGAAATTTGACAAGAAGCAAGGTCTCACAGCACAAATAAAAGAAAAAATCCGAAAATCCTTAATTTGTAGTTATATCACATATTAAAAAAATACAAACGTAATTTTTTTTGTAAGTTTCTAGTTATTTAATACAAATATATTGTATGGTATATTGAACCCTCCTCGGTGCGAGTTATATTATTACTTTTTCAAGTTTTACCTGCTTACGAAGCTGGAGGTCCCGGGTTCGAATCCCAGGTCGGGTCAGTATTTATTTGATGAATATTAATCCTGGCACCGGTTATATGTTTGTGGTGTCTTTGCTGGTACCCAAAATACAAGCTAATGCTTAGTTTGGGCCCTAGACGTTGTTGTGATTGTATGTGTTATTATTATTATTATTGTTATAATGTACATACCGCATGCTTATGCCTTATGTACACGCAACTTTTTGTGTTAAATAACGTTTCCTGCTTAACGCAAGAAAACCTTAATTCTGTCATGTCATTCACTGTGTCGCGTAAAAGTATTGCGCGACGTCTTATTGGTAAAAGTTTGAAAACGTTGTGAGTCTAATATAAACTAACCTTTAATTAGTTATTACGTTTCTGAATAGTGAATTCGTTATGAAACTTTTACGAAGTTTTTATTCCGCGCCGTTAAGCCGGGATTAATAATTTCGTCACCTGTCTATAATAAAGTACAAATTGGTTGCTGTTTACATCACGCATGGACATAACACTTTCGGCAGTGTTTTAATTGGAAGATTGCAAGTACAAAATCTACATATAACTCAATCAGAATCTTCATTTGTATGTTAGGGACGTATGGTTATAATGATCAAAAATTTCGTAAAGATTAGTTCAACGTACTGTTGCTAACGTAACAAGGAGAGCGTACCTATTTTATAAATGCTTTCTTACCTAAGGTAACATATTGTTTAAGTTAACGACGAAGGACACCTTGCTGACAAATTATTCACCTAACTAAGAAATATAACAAAAACAATAAAATTAAGAGCGTTTATTGTATTTTCAAAAACCTGTCAGACGATACCCTACATGACGGGGTGAGCAAAAATTTTTATTTGTTAGTACAGAGAGCCAGATCTAAATCACAATTATTCATCATCATTTCAGCTGTTTAACGTCCACGGAGGACCGTGTGTGGTGGCGAGCCTTGGGAGAGGCCTATATCCTGCAGTGGAGAGACACGGGCTGATGATGATGATGATGATGAACATCCACTACTAGACACAATCCTCCCTCTAACTCTTTCCTTTTTCCTTTTTCAGAAAACAGCCTCATCGCAAATGGATTTAAATCAGCCCTGACTTAGTAACCATAATAGGAGGAACATCGACAGCGATCGTCGTACAGTAAGAGGCACATTACATCTTAAAGTAAAACTGGAGAATTAAAGTCTAATGAAGTCCACGCTCCGACCGACAACAACACCTATTCAAAACCACGAAGACTTTAGCTAGAATTATGAAAACGTTCTGAATATCTAGGCGTGAGAAACTGTGGATCATAAGGCTGTTTGGAGAAACTGTCGTCACAGTCGGATCAAAGTTATAGTTTTTCAAGACCCGACTAGAGAATACGGCACCAACATTAATGGCGAAAACATCACTTACCTTCGGTTTGTCGACGATATAAACATAAAGGCTGATTCGCTAGAGAATCTCGGCGCCAAATCCCGAGACCTCAGTAGAATTTCCCGACGAGTGGGTTTAAAAATTAACAATAACAAGACGAAAATCATATCAAATGTCCAGGTCGCACCCGCTCCAGTGATTGTTGGGAATGAAAGACATGTTGGTAAAAATCTAAAAAATAAAGTTAAAAATCCGAATCGCATTTGGCTGTTTTTTTTTCTAATTTTGATTGTTTTGACTGAAATGTAATTCCAGAATCTTTATTTGTTGTTCCTTTAAACGATGTATCTACATTTAGTCTGTGGCATATTTTTTTGCTCAAAGTTTGTGATCAAATTGCAGTATACTTATTGCAAATAGTTATCATGATGGTCATTTACGGTTACAGTATGAACAGTTCGCTAAACTTCTTTCATGAAGCATTACCGTACATAAAACGTTGTCGCCTAAATTATGTACTTGAGCCCAATCTTTTATTACCACCTTCTTATCTCTTTAATATTAAAATTAGTTTATAGATCTATTAACAAATAAATCCTTTAATATTCTGATAAGAATCCATTCCTACGTACGATATTGACATGCAAGAATTTTATACAAAATCTAAATGCAATACGCATACCGAACTGAAAATAATTTAATTGATTTTTCGAAATCAAAAGCGTTGCAAGAGCGCAATAATTAGGGGGCGTGGCTAGAGGTCGCAGACGGATAGACCGTAGTGACAAAAGTGACAGCATGTGTTAATACGTAACATGGGGTCGCATATTGACAAATTGAATATATTACGACTTTGATCATATATTTAATACATACACAGTGGGCACGCGAACAGTAACCTTCTGCATCTATCGACATACTGTTACATTAAAATAAAACGTAGTCCTCGCGCGTTGGTGTGTTATGCGTGACCGGTTTTGTGTGTTAACGCTTGTGTTATTGGTTAATGTAGGCTTGCCGTTTTAAATACCTATTCATTAAATTTGTGTGGTAAAAACGGTGTCGTTGCGAGAAAACCATAGATCCTGACACCACCTGACGGGTAAACATATCAATAGTTGAATTTGTCTATTAAGTTAAGCATCTCGTCAAACATAGAATGCTTAAAATTCATTAATGCCGACAAATCAATTGTTAATTTCGTTGTTTAAGGTAGAAATTCACATTGGACACATGTTTAAATCCTCAGAAAACGGTGGCTTCTTTGTAAATATGCCAATACGCAGATTCTCACAGCGAGAACTAAGAAGATAGCAGTAGATTAGGACGTAGACTTTAGATATATTTTGTCATTAAAAAGGACATTTAAAATTTTATTGGGTGTCTTTGTAAATTGTCAAATATTCCACAGAACTGAATATAGTAAATTAACTTGTTTACTGGCATCGGTGGTGTCGCTTTATAAATGAGACTTAATTAATTTTTTTATATCCATAACATATTTTATCTAAGTATTACGCAGTTGAGTCCGTTCGTATTGTCACAATAACTGTTTGATTAATGAACTTATTGTATAGACGTATATAGAATTGCTTGCCGTGTAATAGTTTTACAATGATATTCAATCTGTGTATTCAATATTTAATTTCTGTAATGCTGCGGATGTCGGTCGCTTAAGCGCTCGGAAATTAATCGACATTTTGTGAATATATGAATTTCTTTAAAAAAAAATTATTTTATTCTTTTATATATTTTCACTTTTGTGACAGTGTTCAAATGTTTGTATCTAGAATGATTTCGTATTGTACAGAAACGTTCGACCTATTTTTTAGGAAGTTTGATGTCGGTGGTTGATGAAAATATCTACGGAAACCAAATCATTCATAACCTAAGTAATAATTAGTTACATCGACTTTTATATATTTATAAGCACATTAAATGCATCTTTATCAACATAACCTACGTGAATATTTAAATTGGTTAAAATCTACCGAATTCACTAAAGTTTTAAAAACCTTTGAAAGTGGATATAATTATGTAGGTAATAACAAATATACATGTTGTGTCAATGTAGGTACGCATATTATAATTATTGGGCTAATTAAATATACAGATATTTCATGTGTCTGTAACAGAAGAAAAGTCGATGTAATTGGGTTCAGGGTACCAAGGATGCTTGCCGCGTTGCCGCGCTGTATTGCGACACTGATCCTCTGAACAAAGTATTCCTTGCTCAAAGGATGTAATTAGTTACTTTATGGATGAATTTAATTTTCTCAATAGGGAATAACATTTTTAAAGATCTACTCAAATGAATGTTTAAGTTTTTGATTATGTAATGGTTGGATAAAAGCTAAGGGCGTCAAAAAACTTAGATAAAAATATCACCTAAACGTTCGGTTATAATTCACACAAAAAACGGTTTGTTCATTGTTAGTATGGCGCCGCCGCCGTAGCGAGAGTATATGGCCTGTTGCGTCACACACACAAGTATGTGAATGTTGGCTTGTCATTTTAGTGTTGACATATTATTACGAGAGTCCATCCAGACATTATTCAACCTCCTCTGTGACCCTCTGTAACCGAAAACGCAAAGTTAATTCTTAATTTTTTAAATTTCATCGCGTCGTTTGTATTAAGTTAAGATTTGCAAGTTACGTTTATATATATTAATGATTAATGAATAACACAGCAAAAAAAAAATTAACTTTAATCGTAAATCTATGTGAAGGCTCAATATTGTTTTTAAGTGACTTGTTTTTCGTTGTGTTAAGTAATAAATTTTAGGAATTAAAACTAAAAATATACTTTTTTTTTTCACTAGCGGGAAGAAAATTCACTATATTCATACCAGCCATGTCGTTCGACGTGGAGACTACGTCCATAATTTATATTTATTTAATTGGTTTTGTGAATTTACGTATGAAACGCCCTCTTACATGTTTATTTATTTATTTAGTTAACTGACCTACAAAAACCATGAAATTACGTATAGTTAACACCAATGATAATAGTTATCAATAAAAGTTGTTGTCGCTCAATTAGGTACAGGTTAGCACCACATGTATTAAATAAATGGCTGGTTTATAAATAAATATACGAAATTTCGTTGTGTAAAAGAAAGACAAAAAACAATGTTTTCTTCCATGGTTTAATATGAATTTAATAAAAATTCAATCTAACGATTACACCAGTTACATAGTACTTGATCCAATTTTATAAGTTTTGCCTTTAACAAACTTAGGCCCGTAAATAATACCAATCAATAATTTAACCAGGCTAATTATATGAACGCCTCAAAACGTTTAGCAACTGTGACTAATACGAAAAATTGAAATTCATAAAGTTCCATGAACCACTTTTTATCAGAACAAGGCTGTGTCTGACCAATATCCATTGCTCTGCTATTGATAATTTCTAATCCATTTCTAACCCTGATTTCAAAACTCGTTTTTAGTGTAAACAATGCTACTGAATTTAAAAAGTTGCTTTAAGAATTTTTAATGACGTCACCAAGTGTATCAATCAAGAAAAAAGTTTTACGAGTATGGTCAGACAGACAGGTGTTTGAAAATTTCGGTTCCAATACATGTTTTTTAGGTCATAATTTTAGATAACAAAATAGGATAGAGTAAATCACACTTCGAAACACTCGCAAATGTGAGTCAATTATTAACCATACGCCATTAACATTGTTTTATTGTATTTTGATAAAATGTAGATTCCGATTTTTTTTTTCCATTACGTATTTCATATTATGCACTTAATATTTCCAACCATTGCTGAGAAATGTATTGACAGACTGACGGAAGGAAGGACAAGGAAGTGAAATTTCTTTTTTTCCTTTTCACGAACGGAAACCTCAAAAAATGCCTCAAAAAAATATGTAATATTTTGATATAAGTACTTAACATTATTAGCGATTTTATTTTTTAAGTTCACCTTTTTTTTATTCTGATAGACTTCAGATTATTTCTCAATGAGGCAAGCATCAAACGCTCTCCGGAAACTGGTTGAAAGTAAAAATGATTTCTTTCCGATGATGTTTCATGCATTCGACGGTGTTACTTTTAAGTTTAATTTTTTTTTAATAGTCGACATTTAATAGTACCTGCAGTTAAACTGGCTGTTAACGTATTTTCGTTACTATTATTGCGTCGTGTTGCGAGAGACTACGTAATACCTATTAGCAGTATGAGGTAATGGGAAAAAAATTGTGTTTTAAATAGTATAAAGTAATTCAATGAAGCTTTCTAATACTTGAAATCAAAGAAATTCAATACAACAGGATTTTCGCAGTTGAAATTTTGGTCGCGTAATTAATATACAACTTGTGATTCAGTAAAGAAAAATAATTTTTATTTTAATAATTCTTTGGTTTATATAATGGACCCCCGCAATATAATGTCAACAAAAATGACAGGCCAACTTCTACAGAATCAAGTATTTAAACGTCTCGCCCTGTCATTTTTTTTGTAATATAATTACAAATGTATGTCAAAAATGTACAAAGTAATTATGGACCGCGCAGTGAAATCAGAACTTTTCGTTGCAACATAATGGCCCTTAAGAGGAGTGTGTAGTAGCAAATTTTCATACAAACGGTGTTAATCGTTGCATCCTATAAAACCTTAACCGGTTGGCGCAAAAAAAAAGTGTGTGCATGTAACCTTTACGCGCGATTGAAGTAAAACTTTGAAGTTTTTTTTGTACGTTTTATAATAACAAATATGAGATGATTCTTCGCTACTATCCCAGTCTGACAATTCTTGTAAAAGTTCGAAGTCAGAATCGCTTTCACTGGACGTAGACATTTTCACACTAAATTACAACTAAATTAAATAGATATTGGTTTCAAAATATTAGGATAAAAGTAATTTAGCGAATTTTTATTTGATGATAGCAGACGATCGATAGGTAAACAATCACATTTGACAGATAGGCCGCATGTTTATCCTCAGTAATAAATTCTATCCTTCAACAGCTGTCAGAAGTATATTGGGACGCACGAAATGTCATTTTCATACAAAAATCTAACTCTGGTTAGTTATCGACCCTCCCGGGGCCTCCCGTCGATAGATGGCATGCGACGGTAGATATGTCTATCCGTCGATAGGTTATTGAGACGACAAAACTATACAATGGATAGAATTTCTTACCCTAGTATGGTTAGACCGTCGATAGATAGGTAATTGAGTTTGGCTGTTAGAGATTTTTAAAAAACTTTGCACTTAAAATTTTTTTTTTAAACTGTAGAATTTTTATTCACTTTGCAATTTACAATTGATCCGTTTAAAAATTTGGAAATAAATAATCCCAATTGAATATGATATTTGCCACTAGCTGGCGTATAAGTCAAGAAGCGTGGAGTATATGACATATATACTTACGACCAATCCAAATTATTATTTTTAAATAGCGGAAACTACACAGACTATAGTAAGCGTCACTTCCGTCAGAATAAGCGTTACTTCCGTCAGAAACAAATCTGAGTTACTCCCTAGTCGCGCCTAAAGAAGTTTTACTTCAAAAAAATATATGGTATTCAGACCAGCAAAAACTATATTTATACTTTTTTCATTTTTTAAATATTTTGATACATCATAAGAAAAAAAATTAAATGCGCGAAGTTATTTATCGAATTTTATTTCATTAAAAATTAAATTACTTAATTAAATTAAAAACGTATGAACCTAGTTTTCGCTGATCTGAAGACCATATAATTTTTTTGCGGCAATCGGTTAAGGTTTAATGGGGTACAACTGTTAACTTCGTTTGTATCAAAATTTGCCAGCACACATTCACCTCATGTTTGAATCGGACATGAAGTTTGGGCGGATCCATAAAATCCATGTAATCTCATACATGTTACGCAATAGTCCACTTATTTATGTATCATCAATTCTACTATTTATTATGTTGTATAATAATGAATACCTTGTGCCAAGTTAGTTATCGCTGAAATAAAATAATTTTATCGATTTTAAATTGCAATAGGCAAAAGCTAACTACCTAAAATTGATCTCCTACACAACCGGATGAACGACTAGGTTAACATAACCAATAACCAGCTCGAATAAAGTGTAGAGGCGTATCGAATTTCGTATTAAAGTAATAAATCATTGGCTTGTCATTAAAGTGAAAATGCTTTCTTGTATTAATGTCTAATTATAATACAAAACGGAGGACTTTGACAAACCGGACAGGCATTATGTCCGATTAAAGGTTACGTTTTTGTATATTAATTAATATTATGCATTTGTACATACAGTTGATTGAACATTAAAAGTGTTCTAACTTTTTCTTGTAACTGACTGACCGGTTGGTTGAGTGGTTAGAGACCCTAACTGCGGTGGCGGGGGTCGCGGGTACGATCCCCGCCTGGGGCAAATATTTGTGTGAATGAACATGTCTATTTGTTCCGTGTCTGGGTGTAAAAGTATCTATTATGTATATATTATAAAAAAAGTATATTTAAGTATATATATCAGTTGTGTAGTACCCCATAATACGAACATAATACTTGCTTACTTTGGGACTAGATAGCGTTGTGTGAGATGCCCCAGATATTATATTATAACTGGACCTTAAGCTTTTCGTAGCGGTTTAAAAATATATCTATTCCTGTTTTCGGGTTTATTTGTCATTTATATCACATTTTCTTGTTAGTGTGAATTCTACGAAATTGCTAATTGCATATTTAAAGTTAAATTTATATTTTCGGAGAGCATCGGAAAATTAGTTTATTTTGGAACTGTTTAGCAGTATGAGGGGGAATGGGGCGAGCTCATAAATTTTCGCGTTTTCTGATTGGACATTAGATACGTTTGCGTTCACCGAATGGGTGATTGAATGAATGAAATGCGTATCCTTACCACTGTCGTCGCTCAGATTTCAGTATCTCAAACTGTACTAAAATACAAAACGATGATTCAATTAAATTCATAATAATGTGTTTTTTTTGTGTCGTGATAGCCCAAAGCGCAACGAACCTATCTCAAATTTATAAGGCCTCATAGGGCCATGGTTCGAATCCGGGCGTGTACCAATGAGTTTTTCTGACTTAAGTACATAACTATCACTGACTCCGTGCCTCGGAGAGCACGTTAAGCAGTCGGTCCCGGACGCTATCAACAGATGGCGCTCGTTATAATCCCCAACCCGCAGTGGAGCAGCGTGGTGGATTTAAGCTTCAAGGGCTCACCTTGGGGGAAGCCTAAGCCCCTGCAGTGGGGTAAAAATGGGCTGATGAAGTGAAGATGAAATGTTTTTTTTTTAAATCGTAGATTACTTGTTTTCATATCTGCTATCGTCTTCAGATCTGTTCTGATTACGATCAATATAAAATCGAACGAACGCACAGATTAAACGCGTTACAAGATGTTTTCGTGAAAATTGTTTTATTGTAACACAAATTCGTGAAGCTCGGTAATCTATCTATTGATAATATTTGAACACATACACAAAAAAAAACAATACATTACAAAATATCCTGCCACTTACACTCATAATAAACGCAAACTAACAAAAGCACATCCGAACTTTTTTTTGTTACCATACTTCATCACATAGATACTTTTATCTTTCTTCATCTAACCAGCCAGTACACCTTGGATTATAAACTTTGCCCTGTCGTAAAGAAAATCGTAAAACAAACTGTAAAATCATTAATCAGCTGTAAAAGAGTTTCTCAAGGAAGCGTTAGAACTCACTGTCACTTTCGCCTACTTTTGAAATATTTATTATATCTAAAAGTGGTCACTTGTTAATAATTTAAGTCAAAACTAAACTTTAAAAAAAAATTAAAAAGTGTATCGTAATTTGAAAAGGTTTCTACCTTTAGTCATGTCTTCCTAGTCACCATGAACTCAGTCCTTACCCCTACCCATATAATGTTTGTTTTCTTTGGTGACATTTAAAATTATTTTTTTATTTGAATGCCACCATATTATGTGACTTTCGATGCAATTTTGAGAAATACAAATAAACAGACGTAAAAACTGAATTCTTGCGTTTCTCCACTACATGTGATTTTTTACTATTCAACTAATTTTGTATTTATCTGCAATTTGATCGATTCTAACCACATTACTGAACATACGTACTGATTTCTAATTTATCTATATATTCTAATTAATTGAGTTATAGAATTCATACAGCATTCATCCTATTCAATTTGTATGTCGACAGAGGGTTATTTCAGATCAAGCATTTATTCGGGAGAATAGTACTGTGAAGTATAATAAAATAATTATTACTTCTTTGTTTCGTTCCAGTAACTGAGATCTAATGCTTTAGATTATTTGTATTTATGTTTTGGTGTTACTGTGCGAGCAATACTTAATTTAAAATTTATATAATGCATTTATTCTGCTTATAATTCATGCAGATATTGTAAGGTTTACTGGGCGCTCAATCAAGGTTCGAGGAAGAAGAAACAATCGAGATATAAGAGTTGACGATCGCACACTATCGAACAAACAGTTCACCCCCCTAAAAGTTCAAATTTTCTAGAAGCCCTCTTCCGCGCTTACCGTCTACCCACTCATATTCTAGCTAGCTGGTGTAGCCGTTTGGCGAGATGACGAGTTTCAGTCCGGTTTCAGTTGGCGAGGTCCCCGCGCGCCAGCCTTCATCGATACTTCAAAGTATCGATACTGTGAAGTGACATTTCTGACTATTAAAATCAAACGCCGCTGTCAAATTTATTTACTCTATGGCTATCCCAAACTCGTGTTATAAAATAATACAGGTAAAGTTATAATGTCGTGTTGTAAGTGTCGTGATAGCCCAAAGCGAAACGAACCTGTCTCAAATTTATAAGGCCATAGGGCCATGGTTCGAATTTGGGCGTGTACCAATGAGTTTTTATCACTTAAGTACATTAACTATCACTGACTCCGTGCCTCAGGGAGCACGTTAAGCAGTTGCTCCCGGGTGCTGTCAATAAATGGCGGTCGTTACAATCCCCAACCTGCTGTGGAGCAACTTGGTGGATTTAAGCTCCAACCCCTCTCTTCACCCTAGGGGAGGCCTGAGCCCCTGCAGTGGGTTAAAAATGAGCTGATGAAGTGAAGTGATGTGAAGAAAGTTACAATCAATTATGTCATATTATGTCAATAAAGTCATAATCTAATATTTTCAATAAATCCCTGATCTCAAATCACACCTTGTGTGACGTTTGAAAAAATCATGTTCTGTTCTGTGGAGGGGCGCGTAGAATTGTATTGCGAGCATGAGAAACATATATTATTTCTTTATTTAAAAGGGTGTTACGCAGGATTAGCTTTTGTACTCAAATAGAACGGTTACATAAAAAATATGGGCTATTTAGTCTACCAGACCTCTTAAACGAAAACGTAGTTTATTCAATTTCAATTTAACATATTTTTGGATATACGATATATATACGATATACATACATTTTGGGTGTAGTTACTGATATAAATAATTTCAATTCATGAAACAAACATTGGTGACTGTTTTTTTGACGTGGTATTCTAAGCTACATGACGAAAACGAGTTATTGTTACAAAAATTATTAAATAAAATTAAAAGTGTAAACCTTCATATGCAAGAACCATTATGAATCAATGTATAGAATACGTCAAAATATGTTTGTGCGGCTGCTCACTGACAATCATATGCGCGAATAAAGCTCGATTATAATTTTTCAGAACGTCCTAAATTTTTGAAGTGAAACTTTTTATGGCACGAGGTGAGCCTAAAACGATACGAAAATGTGTCACGCTAAATAATATAAGTGGGGGAGATATAAGGAACAATGGGCTTTTACACGAGAAGCCGGTTGTTCCCTATATCCCAACTACTAACTGCTGAGTGTGGGAAGTAAGGCCAGAGCGGTACTCAGTTTCGTGTCGCTGACAGCTGCGTCATTGCTCGGAGTGTCAATAGATGTAAAAACCGTGAAAACCAGATTGTTGATAATTTTAATAACATTATGAAAATTCAAATTTTTATACTAAAAGTTCTAAGTTTTCACTTATGTCGGCAGTTCCTATAACTGTCAATCAGTTTTTTTTTTATAGTTGTGGCCACCGAAAGCACAAAACAAAGGTTATTCAATTTGAGGGGAGAGGCTGTCTGTGTCTTTGAAATTCTTAAATAATTTACATATTAAGTTAATAACTCACATCGTCGCAATTATGATTATAACGTAACATGAAAAAGAACATGATTATTAAATGACTTCGAACTTGATGTGTGTAGTTTAAAACACAAGTCACATAATAAACTTTTCATAATCTCACTTCTACTTTCGCCGAACAAATCTTGTAATAGAGCTTTACGAGTGCCGCCGCTGTCATCGACTTGATTAAATTGCTCGGCAACCTCCTCGGGCAACCTTCAAAATAATTGGGATTCCGTATGATGTTATGGTTTATTAACACATTACATTATTTAGTCTTACTGCCTATATATTGCAGTGGCGTGCTGTGACCTATAAAAAAGGAAACCAGTAGCAGTAAAATAAGCGACATGTAAATGTCATGTAAATTGCGATCGTCTTTTAATGTTCATATATAACGAGCCCTAAGCATTATAATAGACCATCGCATTACGAATAACAGGGTGTCTATCTCCTAGATCATTTATTTTTTATTTGTCACCGCACGCCATTGATGTATTGTTGCCTGGGGATAGTACGCTTCAGCTAAGTAATAGTAATTTTTCCTGGTGTTATTCATTCTTCGGACAATCTGATTGCACGTTTACGCAAAATGTATTAACTAATGCATGTATTAACTAAGCAGAGTCGATAATTATACAAAACGTGATTTGCACACCCTGCCAAAAGCGCTCATCACCAGTCGAGTAAGGGATGACCCCCATAATAAAAAAAAAACGAGGAATATAAAAAGAAAAAAATATGTGACAGAGGAAATTGTGATTCATGTAACGTAATTATATGATGACACGTAGTTTTTTTTTCCTCGGTTTCCTCGTATTTATTATGATTTCGATAATCAATTACTCAACTGATAGTGAAACTATCATAATGAAATCTGAATTCACTATAGTGTTTTTCTCATTGCATTAGAAAAATATTTCATTTATATTCATACTTACGCTTCAGTCGCGCATTCTATTGATGTTTCCACTCGCTGTGTGTATTTCGTGTTTCCGTTATACATACATACCGGACTTCCGTCGTTATATTTCGGAATTTAATCTCTACTTGAATATAAAACTATTGTCTGATGTATTATTTTTGCAATGTTTCCATCGAAAGCTGGTCAAAATGAAAACGTATTTATAAGAAGATTGTTCTTACAAATCCATTTTAATTTTTTTTTAAATTATATTATATTTTTTAATAACTTTATCCCAATTCATACCGGAACGTGAAAGAGTGACAAATATACAAATTTTATTTATATATTTTTGTATATACAAAATTGAAAGAAATCTAGTCTAGTTTTACAAGTACGAAGACTATTTTAAATCTAATATTTTTCATGTAACTGATTAATACAACAACGTGACAATTAGATGGCAATTACAATTTATTTGGCATGCGCCAACATCAGCTGCTCAACATTTTTACAAATCAAAAACTTTTTTTGGGTAAAAATTACGTTACCCGCTTATCCTGAGCATGTTGCCGTATGTGCTTTCGACCTGTTCCAACTTTAAAAAACTTACTAACATAAAAAAGCTTATTTTAACCCCGGAACCCAACATTACAAGAATGCAGTAACTCTTGGTCGAATACGGCTCACTTGACTCCAGCCAATAATTATTATGCATGTGAACATAATTGATAATGATGCCGTAATAGCGATGATTGGAATGGATTGAAGCTTTAAACGAATTCTAGTCAAGTGGATATTGACACTCAAGAAACTTTGATTACCAAAACTTACATCAAACAGTCATTTTGTTTAAGACTTGAACAAGTTCGTACCGTATATAATACATATTAATAAATTATATATTAATAAAAATAAATATATAATTAGTCTTAGAATGTGTTTCACACATAGAGCAAATAAATTTGACAGCAGCGTTTCGTTTTAATAGAGTCAGAAATGTCAGTTCACACTTTCGAAACGAAACTGTCAAACGCAATTTAGCGGGAGTGTATGTAGGCTAGCGCGCGACACTCGCAGACTGAAACCAGACTGTGACTCGCCATCACGCCAAACGGTACACTAGCTAGCTAGAGTATGAGTGGTTAGACAGTAAGCGCAGAAGAGGGATTACAGTCAATTCGTACTTTTGTGATTTCATACTAGGAGAGTATAGCAAACATATGTAGGTCGTATACAACCTTAGGTATAAAAATCAGGATCGAGCGTGTAATGGGTGTAAGCGTGACTTCTAAAGCGTGAGCAAAATCTCAGAGTCAGACCATACGTCATAGACAGACCATTCGTCATTATTATTGCTTTAAACATTTTATTAAATTACACATGAAATGCATATAGTAAATTAATTAGACAGCAGCGTTCGGTTTTAATAGAGTCACAAATGTCAATTCACAGTATCGAAGTGACATTACGCAATTTTACGGGGTTGAATACTGGCGAGCGGGGATTTCAGGGAGGTACAGATCGGTGCGCGTCATCTTGCACCAGATAGCTAGAGTATGAGTGGTTAGATGGTAAACGCATAAGAGGGCTTCTAGTCAATTCGTAGTTTTATGATGAAATGTAATTTCAGAAACTTTACATATGGGTCAAACAAAATTCTAATTTACAGCGAATATTTCAAAACGTCAACGTGTGTATATTTGGTCTAACTAAGTGGTCGTGGATGACACATTAGGATGTTTCAGTTTTTAGCGACTGCGGCCAATAAGAAAGCTTTTCGTGCAAGATCTGTAATATTATCTTGTATAATTTACTTGGAATCATAAATGTTCATGGAGATACCGCGTTATGACAACAAAAATGTGAACAAAAAAATATACGCCGTAAACGGCCTCACCGTAGCGTATTTATCGTATTTCAGGAGAAGGTGATTAATGGACGACCCCTTACGTACCCTAACTATTTTCTTTTTAATATTAATTATTAGACATACCTATTGTTCTGTAAGCGTTTAAACTCGGCTAATCAATTGAAACTAAAAGGTGAAATTATTCTTAAACGTGTGTTTGATGTGATAACGAAATTGTTTCGATAGAAATATAATAGGTACCGCAGAAACAGACGCGTGGCGCGAGCGCAAACTATTCGGGTGTCAGTTCACACAAAGACACTCAAGATGTTTACAGTATGTGCATGGTGTTGTTGTTAACTAATGTATCAAAGAATATCGTCATTAATTTTTTTTGGAAGCATAATAACACATATAAAAATAAAACGTGAAATATTAATGTGAATACATAAATAAAATAAAAAAACTAAAATATTTCAGATTATTTCTATTTTTATAAAAACTATTTTTGGTCAATGCCCATTAAATTTATTTATTTCTCGTTCTATTTATTAGCGCCATGATAGTGTACGAGGTGATATGAGAGTTAAAAACGCTAATAAAGCTTTCACAGCAAAAATTTTTTCGTAACTTAGAAAAAGCGTCCGTCCGCCTGACATCCGCATGGCCGTCACTGACGTTTTTCTTCAAAACGTAATGAACAACTTAATATTTGACAAATAATTAGAAATTGACGTGAATTACAATATTAAAGACTGTATCAAAAATTATTTTTAAGATTTTAAATGGGAATGAGCACAGAGAATCGAGTAGTTTAGAAGTGCCATGTGACGGTATTTGTACAGAAATACGTGTCCCAAAAATAATTACTCACAAAACGATATTACGCATACGTTAATAGTTTTGTCTCAGATTTATACTATAATTATAGAAAGCGGTTAAGTCGTTCATCTTCATCGACCGCTTAGCCTAGTGGGCAGCGACCCTGCCTGCGAAGCTGGGGGTCCCGGGTTCGAATCCCAGGTCGGGTCAGTATTTATATGATGAATATTAATACTGGCACCGGGTCTTGGTTGTTATATGTATGTGGTGTCTTCGCTTGGTACCCAAAATACTAGCTAATGCTTAGTTTGGGACCTAGACGTTGTTGTGATTGTGTGTGTTATTATTATTATTATTATCTCTTTCACTTACACTTTTGGTATGATTTGATGTCGCATTTTAAAGTTTAGGTTTTGAGTTCTATTTGAAGTGTGCAATATACTGCATACTTAAAGGGGACAGCGTATCCGCTTACATGCCAACTCTAACCTACTCTAATTTTCTGTGGAGATAAGTCATTGATGCGGCATCAGTATAGTCGCGTAAGGTCTATTGTCGAATTGTCACATAACTACATGGTCATAATAGTCTTTTTCATAGCCTTTTTCCGTTTTCTTTATAGAAAATTTGCACTAGCTACGGAAACAACTTATCTATATGTAATGATGTATGTCTATGAGATGAGATATCGTGTGAGATATCGTTTGAAAGGACTAATCTACCTACTTTAGAATATTAAAAAATATTATTTGGGTTCCGTATCTAAAAAAGAACTCTAATGGGATCACGATGTTGTGCGTTTGTTTGTCTGCCTGTTTATCTGTCAATCAAAACCTTTTCACTCAGGAATGAGTGGAAGTGTCAAGTTTTAATTTAAGTGTCCTTTGGAGCTATAAAAAAATTAAGTTTCTCAGTCAGTCGAGCTTATAAAGTTTAAATAGACTTCAATTTAGTCTATCGATTGTTTATTGATGAAGTACTGACACGGAACCTTTTTCATCTTAAAATTATTCAATAAATAAAAAAAATGTATTGGTTTTTATAATTTGCTTTTTTAAAAAAGTTAATGTTTGTATTATCAATTGATTAAATAATATAGCATACTTAAAACATAATAAGGATTTTGTCACGGTAATTATACGTCCCGTAGTATATTAATCGGTCGGGTCATCCGGCTTAGAGGGCGAGAGCAATTTGTTACAGTTCCAATCAACCTTTATGGCGAATGTGAACATAGGCACAAGTCGCGTCGCAGTAACCAGTTTTAGGTGTAGCGGGACGCAGTGGAGCGAAGGGCATATGATTGAACCTGCGCAAGCATGCATAAAGCGTGGTATTCCGATCCGCCATAAAGTTTGATTGGAACTATACATATCTTAAAAATTGAGCAAATCGTTTGCAGACCGTATACCAATTATAAACCACAATATTTCGGATTATAATAATAAAATATAAATGTATATCTCATAGAAAATATAGAGATATTTTAATCCTCTCTATCACCCGGCAAACTTGGTTCTACTATTGCTTCGCAATATATTTGTGGTATGAAAGTAAAACCGTTGTTTAAGCGCACGGAAAATGATCGTTTTCCTAAAACCAAAGTATTTAGTAGTGTTATAACTGCCTGACATTTAAATTGAAACTTGTAATACAATTTTTCCTTACCGCACGCTTACAATTTTCTCTTTGAATCTCAATCCCCTTCCTGGGGTTGATGGCTGTGATTTCTTCTTATTTCAATACCACTGTTGTCAGCGACAACAGACATACTAGTTTTCGGTAGCTGTTTCTGTTGCGGCTGTTTTCGGTTTTGAATCATTTTCAAATTTTATTTTCGCATTTTATGCGCGGCATAGCCAGATTTTATGACTCAACCAACTGCTTATATACGAAAAATCGAAATTGATAATGACGTAATTCTGTGAGCAAAACGTAAGATATAAGATACGTTTCGACGTACTTTTTTTCCTGAAATTACTCTTGAAAAATTCCCGAAATATAGTTACGACGCTGTATTTGTTTCTTCATGAACGTAAAACTCGTGAAAACTTTCACTTACATTAAAATTATCTATCTGTGATAATACCATAGCTGTTCATTCACTAGATGTTACTTTTTGAAATCGTAATAATAGTCTAGTGTATAGTGTATAGTGTATAATAGTGTAATAATAATCTAGGAAATCTCACACACGGTTCTAGTCCCAATCTAGTCCCAAACTAGGCAAACTGTATGTAAACACTATGAACACTACACAAATTAAATATTTTTTTATGGTACATAAATATATTGATCGTTTACACCCAGACACACAAATAGGTTCATGCACACATATTTTTTTCCGGGCGAGAATCGAAACCGTGACCTTTGTCTGCAGTCGACCAACCGATCAGTCTAAAATACTTGAAGATAACATTAGTTAAAAAACACTAAAAAATTACAGGCAATGTCAATTTTAACTGAAAAGATGTCTTCGTTTCCTCAACTATATGCGTACACGCATTGGTGTTTCATTAAAATTTATGAGTCCGTCGATCGCCAATTAACCGGGTTGAACCTATCACGTTTTTCGTATAGGTACACTCGTATTTCCTACTGATTTGTTTCAATTCATCTACTTGTTATTTCAACACTTTCGGTGTCGAATCGTTAAATATGACCTAACGATGTTAATTGTAATTGAACTGTTATGGAATTTAAAAGGCGTTGTGTAATAAACGTTAAAGTTAAAGTATTTCGTAATTTAATCTGTGATATCTAACTCGATGTTTTTTTTTTATAACGTACACATGACAACAACGTCTAGGCCCCAAACTAAGCCTTAGCTTGTGTTTTGGGTACCAAGCGAAGACACCACATACATAAAACAACCAAAACCCGGTACCAGTATCGATATTCATCATATAAATACTGACCCTACCTAGGATTCGAACCCGGGACCTCCAGCTTCGTAGGCCGCTACCCACTAGGCTAAGCGGTCGTCGATGTTAAATAAAGATGCGGATGTAATTATTTATAATTAAAATATTAGGTATGAGATAATTTTTTTCAAAAAGTCTGGATTTTTAATTTTTTTTACGTACTAGATATCATTTCTAGATTAGCCCAAATCTCTTATTGTAAAATGAGTATTCTGAAAAAAACAATTTTTTTTAAATACATTTTTTTTTAAGATTTTGTAATTAATTAACTGCTTCTGCTGCTTCTGCTTTTTGTGCATTTATTATTAATCTGTTGTATTCATGATTCACTATAAAATTTTAAAGAAATGAAGCTTGTTCAAGAAATTATTACGCTACACATTTTAAAAAATCTATGAAAGCACACATTTCGCACACGTCAGCAACCGAAGTACGACTTTCCGTTTGTCAAGCGAACACAAATGAATTCAAATTATCGGCATGAAAGTTTTATTGATCAATTTGACAGTGATTAATTAACTGCGCAAGAGATTAAATTGTCATGCAATCGCATTAACATCCAATATTTTGTCGACCGTAAGATATTACTTAACTTGACTATCTAAAAGATGCATTCATTTGTAGCGATGAAATTAATTTAATTGAATGTACATATCTATAAAAATTAAATAATGTTTCTATGTCTGTCTGCTACGTTTGATTTCGATGAAATTCGGTATAGAAATATTTTGAAGCCCGAGAAAGGACATGAGTTTCTTTTTATCGCGGACATGTGTCTGTATGTTTGTAACCCTTTCACGGCTAAACCGGTGAACCGACTTTGATGATATCTGTTAAAGCTTGAAATCCGAGGAAGGAATATTAGATAACTTTTTACAACGGAAAACATCTCTGTGTGTTTGTAACCCTTTCACAGCTAAAACAGAATGTCCATTTAGCAATCCCGGTACCAACATTATGCCTACTCGTTTGAAGCCGTGGGCAGAAATCTAGTTATATATATATGCAATGTCTCTTCTATATATCTTCTAATCGAGTTTTTTTTTTTTAGGCAAGCGTGAAATTAAAATGATAATGACCTTGGTGGTCTTGTTACAAAATAATTATCACCAATGTTTGTGGAAACTTGCTCAGTAATTAAAAAAAATCTACAAATTTGGCGTTCCTCTCAAGTATCGGAGGACATTGAAAATGAACATCAAAAATAAAAACTTATAACACATTTTTGTCAAACAATTTTATTAAATAATGCAAAAAAATTATGAACCAATTTTAACAAATTTGGTCTTGTACAATGCTTCGCGCGTTCTTGCATCTTTTAACACCACTGCCTTTCGTCTAGATAGATATATCTGAGGCACAGGTTTTTTTTTTCATTTTTCGATATTGGCTTTCCTTTTTAAAAATCAACTTTTTGTCCAAAAAATCGCGAAATTTCGTTTTTTTTCTACCGTTTTCGATTTTCAAAAAAGTTACGAACTGATTTCAGATTTTGCATACAATGCCCTACAAACCTCTGCATCTTTTGACAACATTGTCATTTGTCTACCTTCATACATTTCGGAAATATAGTCGAATCACATTGCCCTACGAAAACGATTTGATAAACATTTTCAAAGTTAAAATATTTTCTAATTATCTACTGAAAAATGAACTCAAGTTGGAAATTTTCACAGATTATAAAAAAAGTGTTGAAATCTCGAAAGTCTTAACATTTGTACTAAGATCTAGTTTATGTAGTTAATCTATAGAGTGGATAAATTTGATTGCAGCGTAGTTAATCTGTCCAGTCATGAAGTGAGCACTTTTGGAAGGTTTGTTAGTATTCTAGTTTTGTGATATTTTGTATAAAAGGTGATTCTTGAAACATTAAAATGTCAACATTGTGATCTGATCGGTTAAAAAAAAATCCACAGATCTTGCAGTCCCCGCATCCATCGGTTTCATTGAAAATGAACCTACCCAAATTCGATTTTCACAGATTATTTTATTTTATTGCCGCAAAATCGTGGTTTTGTCGTAATAGTGGTTTTGCCACGAAAACGTGGCACTATTCTTTTCAACTCTTTAAACTCAGAAATAAATCAACGAAAAAAAATATTTTCGTTTGTTCAACATATTTGAAACATTTAGGTTTTAAACTGCAGCCTCTGATATCCTTAAACGTTTTGAACTCGATAATGAAGCATTCGAACGAATACAGGCCGAACGAAAGGCAATGACCGTAATGTTAAGTTCACGATCGTTCATAAAATCTAACATGTGATGTCAAATTTCTTGTTCGATTTCCAACAGATTTCCAAAATTTTGGTCTCAAACTGTAGCTACTGACGCCTTCTAACCTTTTTTATAAGACTTCAAAGCGATCCGACGAATAACCTCAGAAATACAGTAACTTATATCCGCAAACACCAGCGATCGACCAAAAAATCTCATCTTTCGGAAATAATTTCTCTTACAATTACCAACCGATTTCTAAAAACTTGGTCTCAAATTGTAGCTACGTTAATGGCCGAGACACAATTTTTTTTATTTTCGATATCGGTCCCCGATCTCGAAATATTTTGGATTTAGTAAAAAAAAAAATCCGAAAAAATCCCGATTTTTTTACATTTTCCAATGTTTTACAAAAATTACTAAATCGATTTCCAAAATATTGATGTCATAAGATGCGCAACTAAATTCTTGATCTTTTAAGACCTTAAAATCTTGGCTAAACCCTATACCCTCGGAGTTATGGCCAAAAATGCGTCTCCCGTGAAATGGATTTGTAATGTCATTTAATTTAAATTCAAATAGTCATTTTCAATGACAATAACATACAATTTTTTTTTGTGATATTATAAGTATCTCAATACTAAACTATTGAAGTATGGTGCATCGCTAAGCTACCCCGTTAAATTGTTACAACACACGATAAGTCGTTGCAAACAAATAATTACTCTTATTTAAACAATTAATTATTTATTATTATATAATAATAATATTACATGGGACATCCCACACAGCGCCATCGAGTCCCAATGTAAGCAAGTATTAAGCTTGTGTTATGGGTTACTAGACAACTGATATACATATTTAAATATTCTTTTTTTTTAATAATATATACACATATAAATATTTTACACCCAGACCCGGAACGAAATAAACATGTTCTTGCACACCAATATTTTTCCTGGGTGAGAATCAAACCCGCGACCCTTGGCTCCGCAGTTCGAGTCTCTAACCACTCGGCCAATCAGTCAGTCTTATATGTCCCAAAACAATTACATGTTACTTGGATTCATTACTTAAAACCTTTCACTTCTTGTTTCCTGTCCGAATTTTTGCATATAAGGTGTACGAGTGAAAGTTCATTAACTGTATCTTATCCTAAATTAAAATAAATGATATCAACAAATTCCACTAATAAGTAAACAGTAGCGGCTTTAGCTGGTAATTTGTTCTTTTTAATAGTACTCTCTTGGCGGAGTGCTCGTGGTCACGGATCATCTAATAGGCGCCCTGTCTGACTGTCATGAAGAAAATAGTAGCAGTGATTTCCCTTTGCCTTCTGCTCTAATACTTTTAAAGGTTATTTGGACCTTGAGGCTGCTGTAGCCTCATCTACCCTACGAATTACTCAATCGCCAGAGGCTCGTTGGTTATCCAGCAGGGAGTGCTACGGAAGTCTTCCGCCGCCCTTAGTCCCTGCAGATAAGTTTGACATTTCATAAGGTAGAGATGTTAATTACCTTCTACCATAAAAGTACCAATTGACTAGATTTGCGAGTACGAAGTACGAAGTAAAGTAAAAGAACGAAGTCTAGAAAGCCCTCTTATGCGTTTACCATTTAACCATTCACACTCTAGCTAACTGGTGGAAGATGGTGCAGTTTCAGGTTGCGAGGTACCCGCACACCGGTCTTCACTCCCGCGAATTCGCGTTTGACATTTTCGATACAAAACCAAACGTTTCATACAAATTTATTTATTGTATGCCTTCTATCCTTACTGCCAGTACTTTGAGTTTACGGTTGAATACAAAATCTGGGTGTGTGGAAGTCGGGCTACTACGTGGACTTAACTATGTGGCACGAACAAAAAAACTATCTTAAACGATTCGGCTGACGTAAAAGGCTGTGAAGTTGAAAATGTCGATTTTGCGCACCTCAAATTGGTCAATCTGGTTTGAGCTGGTAGTATAATTTTTCTGAGCTTTTCTTTTCTTAAATCGCTCTCGAAAGTGGCTACCTTAAAATATTGCAAACGCAATTCAAAATTTTAGTAATTAAATTATAGGTATTATTTTAAAGATTTAAATTATTTTTGCGATCTGAATTTGATAATACATTTTTGTGTCTTTTTTAAACATAGAATTTTTTCTAGCGCAGTACGTACAAGCTTTTCCAATTTGCGAATTATATTTTTAATTTGTAGATTATGATGTATATTTTTATAAGTAGTAAATTTTATTTTTTAATTAGTTTTTATTCTGTATTGTAATATTAAAAAAAAATGTGGCTGTAAAATAATATTTAAGGAGATATGAGGTTTGAAAAATTGAGCTCTATAAAAAGTTGTATTTCAGAATAGAATTGTTCAAAAGTTACACTTGCACTTTTTGCCTTAACAAGAACTGATGTGACTTGAAGACTCTGACGGTATGTCTAAACAGATTATTAAACTGCTTGTTAAATTACCATTTTAACTAGACTATTGTATGTTATAAAATATATGTGTAAGACATTGTTAAACGTATGGGAACGGCGGTTACATAATTTCAAGGAAGTACGAATGAAACCTAATCTCCGCGGACACGGTGTGAGACGATTCTATCTCGAATGGATTGTGACGTCAGAAATTACACTTGCAGATACGGCGGATATGTCAAATTATTAACCGAGTTCAGTTGGACGCCTTTCATTAGCGCCCGCGTTTGGCAAAGGAAGCGTGATTATAGCAAGTAAAAAAGCAAAGCTTAAAGCTATCATTAACTAACAATCTATTAATAATATATGTCTTTAAAATTTTCTATTTAGCTATTTAATAATAACTAGGGATCGCCCAGCGATCGAAGTTCGACCGTACTCACTTTTTTGAAACCACCAATAATAATTAGGCGAGAGTAAGTCAATTCAAACTGCATCAAACGACAGACTATTAAACTCGTATGGTTGATAGTATTTGTAACGCATATTGGGTATATAATACATTTTAGCTTTTGGCGCTCCTTTGCCATATAAAATTTACTTTTGCCGAATATCACACTCCTCCGTGCGCGTACCTAGTACCTTACGCTTTAAAAGGGGTCTAAAGTTTTTTCTTCACGTATTTTTATACAGATTATCAAATGAAGTGGTTTGATTTCCTGTTAAAATCACAGATTTTTCAAAAATGAAAATATGCAATTTTGTTTTCTCTAAAATCGAGCTTCTGACCCCTTTGAACACTATTAGCTATTGCTCATAGTTTATGATTTGGTCACACAGTCCCAACTCAAAAATTTACCTGTAGGTAGGTATTTTATTTTAGCTTTCTGCATTCCTACTCCATATAAACTTTTACTATCAAATCTCACAATTCTACGTGCGCATAGTATACTTAAAAAGGGGTCTAAAGCTTTTTTTTTTTTTGTTTAGTGAGGGCCGAATCTGCTAACAGACATCTGCGCGCCCGACCTACCGCGCAGATAGTGCCGGGTTGGGATTTCTACACAGAAGGTGCAGCCCGACCGGCTAAACGACTCCTCAACCTATACTCCGGAGAGCGTATAGGATTTGACATGAACGACGACCGGACGCATTGAGGATGCTTCGGTGCGTTAGTGCCTATTGGCGGGCGGCGCCTTAAGGGCGCCGTCTCGTAGGCTTATGATTAAAATTAAAATTAAGAATTAAAAATTCGGCAATGGAGGGCAGTTCGAGCTGGACGGCCCGACTGTGAACAAACAAGGCTCAGATGCCATTCGAACAGATTTGCTACGTTAACTAGGTAATATCGGGCGCTAGGTACTGTTCACCTATGTCAGACTGAAGGTCTGATCTGCCTGCATTCCTGAGACTCTCAACCTCGGTGGTGAGATCGTCAGGAGGATCTGTTAGTGCATTCCGTGGACGTCTGAGAAAGTGGGTGGCGGGCGGGGGCTCGTAAGAGGCCGCTGCCGAAAGTAGCGGGTTGGGGTGCGCGACCGCGGCGGCGAAGAAGCGCTCTGACGCGTCCTTCATGTACTTGGAAAGAGTTGGTAAGTCGAAATCGCTGTGAAGCATACTATTTCGAACGTACCAAGGAGAATTTACTGCTCTTCTACAGAATCTGTTCTGTATGACCTGTAGCGGTTTAAGTATCGATTCTTTGGCGTAAGCGAAGACCGGGCATGCATAAGTCATGACCGGTCTGATAGCCATCACATAGAGTGTGCGCTTGTTGCGCATCGACATCTTACTACGGCTACCTATCATACAGGACAGGCGGGCCATATAAAATTTGGCAAGTTTGCTAACACGTTTGACATGATCGCGAAAGTGCAGATGCTTGTCAAGCGCAATACCTAAATATTTATAACTATGTTGCCACGGAATGTTGACACCGGACATTTTAAGTGAATCTATGTTTTTTGGGAGGAGTGAGGGGTCTTTCGCTTTGGAATGGCGAAAACAGATGGCCGCGGACTTGTCCGGATTTATTTCAATCCTCCATAGGCGAAACCACTGCGTGAGTTCGTCTATAGAGGACTGTAGTCTAGGGGCGATATGCCCATTTGTGCGCGCGCGAAAATAGAGCACTGTGTCGTCGGCGAACAGTGCTAATTGGACTCCGTTGCGCGGCAACGGAATATCGTTGGTATACGCTGAGTACAGTATCGGGCTGAGAGTGGAGCCTTGCGGGACTCCAGCTTTTAACGTTTTCCGCGTTGAGAGTGATTTCTCGTGTTTATAGACGAATTGTCGGTCGGTGAGATAGTCTTGGATTATAAAAACTAATCTATCTGGGACTTCAAGTTTATGCAGCTTGTATATTAAGCCTGCATGCCAAACTTTGTCAAAAGCTTTGGCTACGTCGAAAAATACTGCTACGGTTTTATCTTTCCGTTTGAAACCGGAAGATATGTATTCAACTAAGCGGAGAGCTTGTTGAGGGCAAGAGTGTCGGGGACGAAAGCCAAATTGCTCGTCTATAATTAGTCCCTTTCCAAATAAATGATCGCAGAGACGAGTCTTTAAAACTTTTTCGTAGAGTTTGCCCATAACCTTGAGGAGGCTTATGGGTCTGTAACTGGTGGGAAGATCTCGAGGTTTGCCTGGCTTAGGAATGCCGATTACGACGGCTTCCTTCCAGATCGGTGGAAAGTAGCAGTTTTTGAAGCAAGTGTTGAAAATGGTTGCCAGAAGGGCGACTAATGGAAAAGAAAAGCATTTGAGTGCTTTATTATTGATGCCATCGAGACCCGGAGCTTTTTTGTTTTTAAGCTCCTTAATATGTTTACTAATTTCCTCACAAGTGACTGGGGGAAGGTCCGCTGAGGGCGGACGGGCCGCGTGATTGCGTACGTCGTTTTCGACGTAGGCTACGTGAGAGGGGTGGCACGGAAGTGTGCTGATTGAACATTGGGCGTCAAGACTATCTGCAAGACAGTCAGCTTTTTCGTTATCGTCGAACGCGAGGGAGCTATCTGGTTTCTTAAGTGGGGGGGACGCGGCGTGTCCGTCTAAACGGAGCGCTTTGGCGACACTCCAGTAGGCCTTATGGGTTGGCTTAATGCCTTCCATAAGGTCGTTCCACTGTTCTTTACGTAACTCACTTATGCGCGCTCTCACACGGCGTTGGAGGGCGCGCGCTCGTGACCTATATTCGGGCGTGGGATATGCGCTCGCGCGGCGCAGAGCAACGTTTTTGACTCTTATGAGTTCGCGCACGTCAGGCGGCAGGTTCAGGCGGGGTTTAGCCGCCGGCGCCTTCCGCGAGCAGTCCGCGATCACTTTTTGAACGTGCTCAGTAAGAGCCCCTATAGCTAAATCTATATCATTATTGGAATTAATTTCCGATGGGATTTTATTAAGATCGGGGGTATCGATTTTTTGGAGCGCGGCTTGGACTTTATCCCAATCGATGATGAATTTGGGGTCCTCCGGCGGATTTTCCGGTGAGCCCAATTTCATGAGAACGGGCCGGTGATCTGAGCTCAGGGCGTGAAGCGTCTCGATAGAGCTCAGTTTCAGCGCCACGTTTTTAAGAACTGCGAAATCCAGAATTTCTGGACGATGAGTATTATTGTCGGGGAATCGCGTCGGTGTAAGTGGCGCGATTATGTCTAAATTAAGGGCCTCGACTAGGACCGATAGCCTGCGGCCGTTCATGTTGGTGGCCACACAGTTCCAATCTGTGTGTTTACTATTAAGATCGCCGAATAAGAGAACGGAATCTCCAAGGGCGAGAAGGGCTTCTATGTCGCTCCGGAGCAACTCACTAGTCGGCGGTAGGTACACAGAGGCTATGATAAGGGTCCCGTGACCGGTCATAGCCAATCTGCACACTGTCGCCTCTACGTTAATAAGAGAGGGCGCGTCGATAGGGCAACAGTACAGCGAGCGTTTAAAATACACCGCGGTACCCCCGCCCCTTCCGCGTTCGCGGTCCGTTCTAAGTAAATTATAATTTTTAATTTTGCAGGCCCTGGGCCTTTTGTTTGATAAAAGGGTTTCCTGGACTAATATGATATCTACGCTGTACTCAGACGCACATTCACCTAACTCTATAAAATTTGTGTTAAGGCCACGCGCGTTGAACGACATAATCGAGACCGAACTCGGTTTATGTCGCCCAGCGCGAGTGCCCAGTGTGCACGCGGGTGCACTCATTACAATTTAAAGTTGAAAATTAAAAATTTAAAAATTAAGAAGGATTTAAAAAATTAAAAATTAAATTTAAATTTATAATTGAAAGAGTTTAATAAAGTGATTCAATCACTTTAGGGTAACGACTTAGGGCAGCCATTCTGTCCTTAGTGCATTTACTATTTGAGATCTCCGAGGCCAAGGCGGCGACCTCGTCTTCGGAGACCTCGGCTATGGCCGCTTTTATTAACCTTAAATTTGCGAGGAATGAGCTCGCATCTTTAAGAGGTTTATTGGGCACGGGCCCGGTATTACGAGCGGCCGGTGCAGCCGCCTTTGCGACGGGACGCGGTCCCCACGCCGTGGCGGGCGCGGCGGGGCGAGCGGTCGTGGGAGCGAGAGGGCCGTTAAAATGCGGGCGCCGTTGAATGAGCGCCGGGAAATGGGTCGTGTTGTGGACCGCCGGGGCCCATTGCCTTTGTGCGGGACGCACTGGCGGTGGAGTGGATTTGGGTGCCTTAGGGCAGCCTCTATAATTGGCCGTGTGGCCGGTTTGTTGGCAGAGGGCGCACGCTGGTTGTCCGTCCTTTGCCTTATCACGCGGGCACTCCGAGGTGAAGTGGGGCGTGAGACATTTAACGCAACGCGGATTTGCGTTGCAGTTAATGGAAGCGTGGCCATAAAGCTGACACCTATGGCATTGCCCAGGGCCGGCGCGGCGTCGCGGGATTTCCGAACGAATGCCAGAAAGACCGGCTATTTTAATATTGTTATTGTGAAGAATTTCTTCACGTATTTATATATAGATACCTGAGACATCCCACATAGCGCCATCTAGTCCCAAACTAAGCAGATCTTGTATTTCGAGTACTATTATAGACAACTGCACCCATCCACGGAACAGACATGTTCATGCACACATTTGTCCTAGACGAAAATCGAATCTACGACCTATGGTTTTACCGTTAGAGTCTCTAACCACTCGACCAATATTTAACTCATAGGTCATATAATTTGGTAGTGGTGACCTTAAATAGTGATTTTACGAACACCCTTCAAAGTCAAGCCACTTCGACAGTCCGCTATCGCTCTCTTATGCGACCCGCCGGCAGAAGCCCGCGTTAATTGAAATAGCTATAGTTTAAGACAAAATAAACTCGTAATAGTAGGTAATTACTTTATTTTTGATCAAAACTGAAACTTATTTAAAAAAAAAATTATTACGATTTAAAACTTCTTTTACAGATGTTTCTTGAGAAAATTATATATCCACTATATTCATACTCAGTGGTTTTTTCACTTCACTTCATCAGCCCATTTTTACCCCACTTCAGGGGCCTAGGCCTCCCCCAGGGTGAGGAGGGGGGCTTGGAGCTTAAATCCACCACGCTGCTCCACTGCGGGTTGGGGACTGTAACGACCGCCATCTATTGACAGCGTCCGGGACCGACTGCTCAACGTGCTCTCTGAGGCAGTGATAGTTATGTACTTAAGTCAGAAAAACTCATTATTACACGCTCGGATTCGAACCATGGCCCTATGGGGCCTAATAAATTTGAGACAGGTTCGTTGCGCTCTGGGTTATCACGACTACAGTACACTACGACTCAGTGGCTACAGAAGAGTGACTATGTTCCGTCAAATTTGGTTGAAATCGGCGAAGTTTTGATGATAAAAATGTCTATGAATACTGAAGTACACTTCAAGATATTATATATTTATATATTCAAAGTTCCATTTGTATACACACACTCTGTTCGCTCGAACAGCGACACAAGCGCGTTCCAAAATCTCATATCATGTGTGCAGTGTGTGCAAACGCTACGCCAACAGTTAAAAAGGATTTCCTTGAAACGCACTATGATTTATACCGAAAATGAATATGCAAAAAGTTAGAATCGACCTTCGGCTGTAGTGTTACCATGAAAAAAAAATAATAAGTGTAATGAGTTCCACCCAAAATGTGCAGAACACATACAAGCACTTTCATGTAGTCTGTCGATCACATTATAATCTCTGAGACTTTCTCACATAGAAAAAAGAAAACTTATTTGTTCTAATCGTCACTTAATATTATGTCTCCTTGAATATAGAACTGGAGAACTAAAAGAAACGTTTTCGTTTCAACGCTAATTAGAGATTCAAGAGGACATTTTACAAAATTGACTTTAACCAACACAACAACGGTTCTACAAGTATCAGTTCTTTCTGAACATCGCATAAGCTACAGCGATAATGACACTTCTCACCCCTAGTTTCATGACAAAACGTATGATGAAAACTTTTATGACAACGCAATCGTTTAATTTGATAGATATTTTCGGGAAAGCACCAGAACGACTGAACCGTCGAATTTATATTCGGCCAAGTACGTGTCGGATCAAACACAGTGTATGGTTTCGTAGTCGTGACGAACATTTATGTTTAAAATTCAAATTATAAGTTTAAAAACAAATATCTTAAAGACTATTCGATTTCGAATAAACCAATTTCGTTGAAAATACCTTCAAGGTTTTTTTTTAGATTTTCCCACCTTATAGTTGAAAAGGCAAAGGAGGTACACATTTTAAGAACTTTAGGAACGCATATATAAACAACTTTTGATTTCAATAAAAAAATCATTGTACTGATATATCATTGACCTATTTGTAGGTGGACCCGTTAATGTGTGCTGTATTCTTTTTGTCCTCCCAGTTGCATGTTTAGCCGACAATCGCAACTTTTTTTTTGTAAATTCACTACATTTTATTGCGGTTCTTAGATTACACCTAACTTCCTAATTTCATCCATATAATGCCAATAGTTTAGGCACCAAAATGACTGTGACTTACAATCTGATTGACGAGCAACACGAAATTATAAAGATTCCGTTTTTGGGCATTTGACTGCGGAATCCTAAAAACGGCCAAGCTGAAGGATAAGCATAGAAACAGTTTAAACGAGTTGTCTCTGGCAAATCATAATGACGTTAGGTTTTACAAAAATGGAAACGTGTTGCCTATTACGCTGTGAAATGTGAGCTAAATAGCTGAACGTCAAACGGAACCACCGAGATGGTGACAATGCTTCAAACTAATTATTATTAGCTAAAGATATACATAACCCCGTGAAGATGCCTTCATCTTCACTTGTTATGAAACGAGCCCTAAACATTTGCCGGTTAAATGCCGTCACACGCGTTTCTAAACCGAAACAAAGATGCGACCTACGTAACATTCAAAAGATCGAATGCCCGACATAACGGACGGAATATCGTCAGAATGTTATTGATGCATGTCGCAGAGTTCGTGACTCGACATTTCACAATACTATGACAGAGTTGCATAATTCCGTGTCACACCATACCTATTAGCTCATAACAGGGCTTTTGTAAAATTAACGGTACGTACATGATAACTATGGAATTTTATCTTTCTAGCCTTACACTGTTTTAACATGGACATGATATATAAGATACAGTCTTGCTTATGAATAAGTATCTTTTAAGAGAGCTGTGCTGGAGAGTGCTCACCCCGCTTTCGATACGAAGCATGTGTCAATGCGTTTTTAAAACCCGGGTCTCAATTTTTCAGTTTACTCTTCGAAATCAAACTTTTGCAAGTTGCAAGCGTTCGTTTTCGATTATTACACTTTAAAAAAAATGTGTTTACTATAGATCGTAGAGAAGACAAATAAATACTAAAAATAAGAAATTCGTAATTCATATAAAAGTGACTTTTATTGTTCTATCAAGTGTAAACATATTATTTTTCGTATAGAAATAAATAACACCGTAACACCAATCGTAGGTAGATATTTTTCTAATAAAAAGTATGTATTTTATAGGCGTACTAAGCCTGAAAATGCGTGACTTACAAGGATAACCACAGAGTAAATAAATTTGACAGCAGCGTTTGCTTGCCATCTTACACCAGCTGGCTAGAGTATGAGTGGTTAGACGGTAAACGCAGAAGAGGGCTTCTAGTCAATTCGTACTTTTATGAGAATAACGTTATTAACAGTAACTACATTAGTGTTTGATAAAGAGGAATTACGCATACATTCTTTTTGACGTGATTTTTTCTGTAAATCACTAGGTACTGTGAATCGCGCTAGAAATGTCAACATATTCATCCATCACTTCATCCATCATTCCATCACTATGGATGGAACATACATTTAATAAATAATTAATAATAAATTAAATTTAATAAATAATAGAACACAACCGATAGATCTCTTTAATACCAGTGTAGTATTATAGTGTAATGTAGATATGTAATTATGTAGTAATCTTTAATAACACCAAATACTATATTTCTACATATATACGTTATGAAGGTGTTGGAGGGAGGGGAGGAGGTTTTTCATGCCATTTCTATCGATGGGAAACTGTAAATGGTTGACTGTTAACCACTCACTGCTAATTATTTTCATTTGTGTCTAACTGTTGGTTCTCCTTAATATAAATAAATAAATAAACTTAAAATTATAATGAAGCGAGATGGACTATTCACCGTTATTCTACTGTTTGTTTTATTGGTAGAACCAAAGGTATTAGAACGATGGAAAAAAAAATACTATTTGTTTTATTACATATTCGTTTACTCGCAGCATACTACCCATAGTGGAACAGATATTATATTTCATTACATACCTGTTCTATTATATTAGTAGAATACGGAGCATACTGCATAGTGGAACAGATAGTAAATTATTTTTCCACCTGTTCTACTAGTAGAGTACACCGAAATGTAATACAATAGATGTGCTACTGGTTTATTCTACCAACACAACAAACAGTAGATCTACAGTAAATACTCCATCTTGTTCGTAAGATCTAAAATAAATAAATGCGTTCAGCGTGCTGATGTGGCTGCCGCGCTATTGTAGCGCGTCTGGAATGTTCGCGGAGGCGCGTGTAGACAGACGGCTTTCATGCCATCATGCGCAAACGTTGTGTCTCCATTCTGGCGCGGGTGCGTGGCAGCCGCAACGCCATCCTGGACACTATCGCTGGTAGATGGGACTCTCCATTTATGGCCCATTGGATACATCTGCATGTCAAATATTAATCGATTGTTTAGTTTTATTATTAATGTGACAATGAACAAAATAATAATAATGATTTTGTAAGTACTCTAATAATTCAGTTTTGGTAAATTTAATATTTAATGAAAACTAAACTAAAAATTAAGAAAAATACTATAACTAATTCTTAAGAATGGTGATCCAATAAAACTAATCTAATAATCCACCCCTCGTTTTACTATTAGTTGTATTTATTTATTGTTATAATTTGTTAATATTTTATTTTATTGTACTGTTTAGTTTTAATACTTGATATGTAAATACTGTGTAAATGTGTAAAAATTACAATGGGACTAGCACTTGAAAATAAATGATTTTTATTATTATTATTATTATTATTATTATTATTATTATTATTATTATTATTACTATTATTAAAAGTTCCGGCGCGGGCACGCTTCTTAATTTCAGTAGACAAAATGAATGACGTAATTTTAATTACTGTTTACTGTTAATTATATAAACAATGTCGTAACATTACACAAAGTAAACTGAAGAGTTTATTATAAAATTCACCTTTATCTCATTGTTGGTGTACGACTTATTGTGATTAAGGGAACGTTTGTAGTACTTGACGTGTGAATTGGTACAGTTAAGTACAATCAAAGAATTAAGCTTGATCAGAGTGATGTGATAGCCGAGTGGTGGCGGGCCCGCTTCTTGTTTAGAAGGTCGTGGTTCGTATTATGGAAACGGGCATTTGTTCCTAAAGAAATGTTGAACTTAAATTCAAATCAATTTACAAAGCAAGTTAAAGTCCAACTCGTGAAAAAAGCTTACTATTGTATTAGCGAGTATTTAAATGATAAGTACGCATGGACATCGTTGTAATAGTTGTAAGCATATTTAAAAAAAAAAACATTTATTTAAATAAAATAAACAGAGAGGAGTTTCTTGCCGGTTCTTCTCCTTCTGGTTTTGTAACCGGTACCTAATCATCTAATCAATTAATTTTGACTTTCAATAAGTGTGTGTAAACATCTTATATTGAATAAAAACATTTTCATTTTGATTTTTTTGATTTTGCATGTACTGATGAGTTTTTTCTGACTTAAGAACATAACTATACTGACTTGCCTCGGAGAGCACGTTAAGCCGTTGGTCCCAGGCGTTAAAACCCACCAACCCGCTCTGAAACAGCTTAGTGGATTAAGCTCCGAGCACCCGCATCTCTAGGGAAAGCCTGAGCCCCTGCAGTGGGGCATAATAGATGGATGGATGGAGAGCTGCCATTGCTGCGAAATCAGTTTGTAAGGAAGATTTTTACAAAATTCACGTGACGAATTTTGTTTACCCAGGACGTAAAAAAATTGAAGATGAACGTCACGATAATTCTTAATGAACTCTTGTTTCATATTGTTTAGATTTCATCACAGTGTCAATATTGATTAGAAAACTATAAAACCATATTTAAAAACTATAATTACCAAAAAAAATTACTTGTAATAACATCAGCAAGGATATGTCGAACACAACGGACCAGAATTGAACCTATTCTGTTTTGACAGTCAATAATTAAAATCTCTGCGACTTGAACTTTGAAGTTAACGCAGAAATTAGCTCTTATACTAAACTTGTGAACACCTTAAGCACGCCTGTATTTAATTTATAATCGATTTCCAATTAAGTTACGTTGTATATATAGCGTTGTAGTAAAATTAACTTACAATTAATACGCTAACAAGTAGGCATTTAGGACAGACTCTAGGCTGTATTTTTTTTTTGTGCCCGCCCAATCATAAATATTTAAAATATATTTTGAAAAACTGAAAAAAAACACGCTTTAATAGTTAACCGAACTAAAAAGTAAAAAATAATTTTCAAGGATGACGATTTTTTATAATTTACAAAAAATTATTTCATTGTAAAAAAGACGTTGGTTTCTATCAATTGTTGTAAATATTTCACTGCTAGCTATTTAAATAAAAATTAAAGTTAACGTACCTTTAAACGTACAGTTCAAAGCCCTCCAAGCTTTTTTTTACACAAAAAAAGATTTACTTTTACTTACTTTTACTTTAATCTTATCAAAAATCATTATACTCGAATTTTTTTACTTTTTTAATCTGTAATTAAATTAACAATAATAGTCACGAGACATAATTTTAGCTGTCCCTTATTTCTATTATGATATAGTCAATGGAACAAATCTAAGATAACATAAAAGCTTAGTCATTTTTAGGATTTCGTACCTCAAAAGGGAAAAATAGGAACAATTATTAGATCACTTCGCTGTCCGTCTGTCAAGAAACTTTTTCTCGGGAACACGCGTAGGTATCAAGTTGAAATTAATATCTAGTGCTTATGTCTATGATCCCTTAGACCTATAAAAAATCAAGCTTTCTTAGTCAACCCAATAAAAAAATACGGCCATTTATGCCTCATATTTTAACACTCGCTAGTAAATAAAAACGGGGTGTTTATAGATTACATAGAATCATTAAATTTGGCAAGAAGCAAGATCCGATATCACAAGTAAACAGAAAAATCCGTAAATTGTAAATTTGTAATTATATCACACAAATAAATATTTTTTAGTATATTTAAATTGACATGCGATTATTTAAATTGACACGTTATATAATATACTCAGTACCCACGGAACCCTCAGGGTGCGAATAGGACTTGTGCTTGGCTAATTTTTTCTGAATATCCTAGTCGGGACATTAGGACAAAATTATAAAATTATGGTATTGTTATCTGTCCTTAATACGTGTGTAAATTTTTAAATTAGTCAGACGTCTTGTAGTTGACCAAGATTGCGTTAAAAGATTACTTACGTCATATTTTATTTGAAATACCAACAGTAAACATTTCTTTCAGGTAAGTATTATGTTTTGTGTTTTATTATTACTTGTTTGTGGCGTTTTATCTCTTTTCGCCTACAGATAGGTTAGGTAGTTCGTGGGTTCTAAATTCTATCTGTTGTTAACAGTTATTATATTATAATTTAACCCGGCCGATCCCGTTCCGAGTTAGGTAATAGAGAAGGTGGTTAGCTGGACAAGATCTAGTCTTGAGGCTTGTTTCCTATTGCTAGCAGACCGACTGCTCCAGATAGAACTTCGCAGCTTCTATGCTTCGTGCCGTAGACGTTTGTCAACAACAGGCCCGACTGCGACCCAAAAGTTGTCCCTGGACACGTGCACGCACGGTGAACCAACGTGTAAGCACGCCAAGAACACGTTGTAGTATACTACGTTCCTGGAAGCAGTCGATGGGTTCGAGGAATGTCCAGAGGTGCCAAGACGATGAAATCCAGTTCAGTAACCAGACTCATCCTAACCAGTTGACACCTACAGACAGGTTACAAATTATAATAATTTAGAATTAGTTGACAAGGATTAAGGTAAGTAAGGTTTATACAATATAATTTAGTAGCCGGTGAAGGCGGCGATGCAGCAGAAAACAGGAAAGTGGCGTGTCATCTCCTGTCATCGGTCGTCATTCAATTCCTGAGTTCAATCCGCCCTCTTTTGTGTCAAAACTTGACAGTTTATTCTTATTAAATTACAGGCTAAAGCGTCGTCCACACCGCTTTGAGTTGTACTTCCAAATAGGAACGTAGCAACTGGCGCAACGTTACATGTTCTTAGAAGACATACAACAGAAACTGCAAATAATAAAAAAAAGCAAATAAATAAGAAAATCTTTACAAAAACAAAAAAAAAATTACCTGTCGTAACAATAGCATTTATTATCCCAATATCTTCATTATACAATTGTTTTAATTTTACGAGGTTGTCACCAAAAATGTTTATACATTTTGATAGATATATACATACCGGTCAAGTGTCTTTATGTAATCACCGGGTCGAGCTAATATAAGCGTGTCAAAAACTAGCTTTCCGCCCAAAGCTAGCTCGCGTGAACTACGTACGCGCATTTTGTATACCGAGACCGCAACCTTCAGGACATTGTGGGATTTTCCAGAAAATTCTAAAAATGTCTATACCTACGTCTACTCATAATTATAGCTATGTAACGCAAAAAATCAGATCACAATCGGGTTAGCTGGTTTAGCGCCCCTGGACGCTAACAATGTTATGTTAATCTATTGTAATTTTTATTATTTGGTTTCGGGTGATGCCTATGTAATACAGAAAACTGCATCAAAATCCGCCAAACAATTTTAAATAACACATTTAATGCAGCAACCCCTGATGGCCCATAGTCACAAAATTTTCCTAAAAACCTGTTTTGTGGTGATATCCCTGTAATGTGAAAAACTGGATCATAATCGACTTAGCTGTTTTATAAAAAAAAATACAGTTAATGCAGTGCTCCTCATGGTCCATTTTTATAATACACCAGTTTTTAAGTCCAACCAAAGCTTTAAAACGAATAAACCTTCATAAAACATTAGTCCGGTAGTTTTTGCGTGATACTCAAACATACAAACAGAGAGTTAAGTTCGGTAAAACGACAATGCACAAGATTGGTATATATTTTTATGTTTAATGGTAAGTAAATAAGTAACTTAATGGACAATATCATAATTCAATAACGTGAAATATCACGTTATCGTGGAGATACAGGAAGTAAAGAGTTTCTAAAACCATTGTATTTAACCAGCGAGGTAATTTTAACATTCGCACGTAAATCTTAAAATATCAATTATCAGATATTTAACATGCGAGAAAGAACTAATGAAGAGCATATTAAAATATATTTCCCTATAACATTCCATTTATGCTCGTGTGAATGTCGGAACATAGCAACTATGTTAGACCATATAAGATCACTTATACTTATTTCTTTCTTCACACAGAAAGCAGCGTCCCTGTTACGAAAAAACTAAAACCTAGATTATGTAATTGTTAACTTAACACAAAGCAATAAGGACTGTTCAGTTAATTCATTGCCATTGGAGATGATTCAAATTTTTGAAATGCAATTATGGCGAATACCTATAAATTAAATAGACTTGAAAGCTTACGTGGACACATTTTGTTTTGAAACGGATATTGACGCTAATGAAAATCTAATACCCACTAACACAAAAAGGATATCTCTAATTGACTTGACAAGCAAGAAACTCAATTTAAAAAAAAATAAATTAAGTAGGCTTTCAAAAGCACGTTTAAACTGTATACCTAATAATTCTCTAGATAAAAAAAAATTGATATAATATATTCAATAAATTTTCTTTATTGAAACCAAAATAGGATGTAACAAAGATTTTTTACTTTTATCTAAGAATCAATCTGATCAAACCAACTTATAAACAATTTGAATCAATTAATCCGTTTGTGACCTAGAATACCACAGAAAGACAAACACACAGACGGAAAGACTGAAAATTTCAAAAAATTATAATATCAAAACCAGCTTTCTAACACAAAAAAATGTATTTAAATTGGCTTCGTCCGTGAAAGTTAGAATGGATAGCAGTTTGATCTGTGGATTGAACGTGCACCTAAACGGCGCAGCGTCCGCAGTTGGTCGTCGCCAGCTGTTTCGCCTCCAAACCGGCAACTTACACCAATGAACCCCAGTTTAAGTGGTTAGAGGGAATGATCGAGCTACCTCTGCTGTGCCGCCGTCAACTTTGTTACTTTATGATTAAAACTATTCCAGATATATAACTGTCGAACGTATGTGGAACGATATGGGATACTTGGGCATTGGCAATACGCGCTACTGATTTAAGCATTTTAAGGGCTCGCGTACTACGCCGCATTACAATTCTACCTGTTCTGGTGTATGTGCGAACGCCAAATCTAAGCTTTCGTAAACCCTTAAACCGCCCTTCCGTAGATCTTTTTGCTAGCAAAGCTTCCACGAAATCAATAAGCTTCAGCAAGCCCCTTCTTTATTTTTTACAATATAATAACAAACACCCATATAAAGTTTACGTTTTATCAACATTCTTATCTCTTGTCCCATTAATTTCACATTTCCAAACACTGAAATGAGTTTGTCGTAATAAAGCTATTGGAACAGCAGCCCGGAGCGGATTATTGTGTTTATAGCGTTTTTAATTATTGGTTAGGCGCAACGCTAACATCCAAAAGTTAACACCCTGTATATCTCCGCATCTATTATGTAATTTTTAACGTGTAATATTCACATAAATTGTTTGTCGTCAAAATGCGTAACAATAGGATCGCTCTTTAAAGTACAGTAAACAGAAAAATCATTATACTTTATCAATATTTGGGTATAAGAACATACATACTATATAGAATTACCAACTGGTACAGGGTAGGTAATCTTCAACCTTTTAAATTCATATTTATACTAAATGACGAAAAAAAAATTGCTAAACGTTAAAAAACTTTTAAATAGTTTTAATGCTAAAAAGAGGATAAGGATTTAAAAAGTGACAACAAGATGACTGAAAGAAAAATTTTATGAAAAAGGAAGGGAGCGGAAGGGACCAGAAAGGATAAGGGAGACAAAGGAAAAATATCTTTTTATTTCAATAAAAAAAAACTAACATGTCATACGATTTATATTAAATTTTATTTTAAAAATGATACATAAATTGAGATCCACGAAGGCGATCCCTATAATTTTTATATGAGGAATGAACTGTTTGTTGTTCGCAGACGTTGCTGTCGGTACGAAAAGTTTTGCGTTCCATTGAGACGTTGCACAAGGCAGTGTTTGTTAACGTTCTCTCGGTTTCACTAGAAAGCGTCCAGTGTGTAACACTAGACGGGAATCGGACCTACGGTACGTCTTAGGTGACAGTTCCTCCGCCCTTACTTTGCGTAGGTATCTGCGGTGGAAAGCGAAAGACTAACTAGATATACGTGGTTATCGATATAATAATATTGAGATTCGTCTAATGAAAAGAGGTATGATAACCATCTGCGGTGTAATTTGTCTATTGAATAGTGTTATAAGAAATCTGGTTTTCTGTGACATTCTATGATAAATTACATTTATGTGTAAACGCCTATATACACTCGATCAATATGCGTTTTTTTGATGTGATGATCTTAACCAATGAATTTAGAATATAGGTTTGAAATGTTATGTTGATCCATTAATATGGAAACGAATGTCGTCATTTTCACACCAATATATAAACTGCCGATATGCCGAACTGTAGGATTTGCAAATATTTGCAAACTATAATTTGGTTTTGCGGTACAACCGCTGAATCTAAGCATTTAGGTTTGAATAAACACATCTACAAGGGAAATTCAAATAATTGTGTTGGAAATACCCGAAACACTTACTGGCAGAATGGAGCCACCGATAAGTATCTGTCATTTTATTAACTAATTGCTCTGGTTGATAGTGAATTAATATACAAATAAACAACGAAGTACATTTCAAGTTATAATAATAATGACGTATACATCACAACAACCAACATCTAGGCCCCAAACTAAGCATTAGCTTGTATTTTGGGTACCAAGCGAAGACACGACATACATATAACAAATTACCTTAGAGATTAATTTTACGCGCCCTCTTACCAATAGGTCCCGAATTTCGCGGACGTCCCGATTTTAGGGCTGCAATTAAATATACTGAATTTGGGATTCCACAGCATGATACCTTAACGTCGTAAGCTACCAACACCAAACCACGTTTAATATTCCGTAACTCAAAAGGAAAAAATGGAACCCTTAAAGAATGACAAAGGGAGTCCTTCGAGTTTCTAAGTCAAAAGACACGACCATTTATGTCACATATTTTGATGCTCGTAAACTCACTCAGCAAATCCTTTATAGATGTTACCCTACGACCTAGAATCATGATGTAATAAGGAAAAATCCAAGAACCGTTAGTGCCTAATAGTGATTAGCATCACCTATATAATATCACATAAAGATTTCTATCGTCATAAGAAATTGGTAGTATTGTACTGTGTGTCTTGATAGCCCGAGCGCAGCGAAACTGTTTCAAATCTATAAGGCCATGTGACCGTGTTTCGAATCCGGGCGTGTACCACAATAGTTTTTTCTGACTTAAGTACAATAACTATCACTGAGTCCGTGCCTCGGAGACCACGTTAAGCAGTCGGTCCCGGTTGCTGTCAACAGATGGCGGTCGTTACAATCCGCCAACTCGCATTGGAGTAGCGTGGTGGATTTACGCTCCAAGCCCTCTCATCTTGGGGGGAGGCCTAAGCCCCTACAGTGGGGTATAAAAAGGGCTGATGGAATTGGAAAATTGGAGTACTGTACTATCTCATAAAAATGGTTTAGTGTATAATAATATTAGTTATTAACATCGACAAAGCCATGTTACATAAGAGTATCGTTTGAATTGTCATTACGGAGATCCATATTCATTATGTCACATTCATTACCCAGTATGTTACAGCCATGTGTCCTAAAAACGTCACAAAGAGCATAGGGTTCGTGATCGGTCCAGTGCGCTCTAAAGCCATCTCTTAACGATGGCCGATAAATCACCCAAAACTAGCGTCTGTCTTGGTGCAATACTCTGTTGTTTACGTCATATTCGTACGGGTTCCCACAGATACGCTTTTTGTGCCTGGGGCTGTGTACGTATGGCTTGAGTGGAACAATAATGGAAATAATAGTTGGAAAAAATGCAAAGAGCGTATCGGACACGAATCAAAATTTCCATACAAACGGCGATAACGGTCGCACCCTAAACCCCTAAATACTCTATTAACTTTATAAAGTTTTAAAGAACGACTCTACGTATTTTTTTTCCGCAAATTTATGAATATATGCCGATATACATGATTTCGAAAATTAAAAATTTTGTCGGTAATCCTCCTAAGAAAAACCAAGCAACACTTATATCAACATATACATATTTTAATGAACGCTTATCGCTCCGCTCGTCGCTGACGCTCAAGCATTCAAACCGAACACACTATCTCAGAGTGTAAGCGGACGTCCGTTTTAACTAGGCGTTTAATTTTAACATTTCAAAGGCAGGCTAATGGTGTTTGGGCAGCTGTCAATTTATCGCAAAGGTGGAACACGACACGATGTGTATGTGTTGTTACGTAACTATGGGTTTAAGAACCTATTACTTAATAGAACAATGTAACTTATACAATCATTAAACTAAATTGCTTTACTCTCTTTAGCATCCAGCGCTAAAAGCGGCGAACTCTCAAATGACAAATTAGAACTAGAAACGCTTATGGAGTGTACACGAACTGTTAAAACTACACCCGGTCTCAATATTTATCATTATTTTTTTCAAATTCAAAATACAAGTCAAATGTAATTCCTACGTCTTTATCCATGGAAGCTGTGTGTGTCATTTGCATGTTTCGATTACAGATGAAATGTTACAAAGAATTAATTTTTGTTCAAATCACTCGATACAACCTTTTGCGATTGCGTGGATAGACTGCAAAATCTCTTTGACTGGAAACAGTTATGTAGTTGACCCAACTTTCGTACGCTATGTTTGGATACCCAGTAACGCGTTAGCGTAAATTCAATACGTAAATTATCCAAAACTCGCTATGGTGCGGTGGATTTCCAGAAGTAACATGTCCTATAAACACTTCGTAAGAGTATCTTTATGTGTAAACAATGCGTAAGCATAACCAAGCGCCATTTCTCCAAATAGAATATTCAATAGATTAGAAAACGTTTGTATACCATTACGATGATTTGTGATGTAGCCTTTTAGAGGCGCCATAAATTATGAAATGCAAATTAAAACCATATCGTGCGTTATTATATAGTCAACCATTATTCCGGACGGCCGCACAAATTATAGTTTATTTGTATTAATAAAAAAAAATTCTATATAAAGATAAAGGTGCTCATAAACAGTTATTTTAAACAAAGGCAATATTCGGCGTCCCGCTCACCCTCAATTCGGTTCGTCCCTGGTGTGAGTAAGGTAGCACACTAGGCCGAAGAACTTGGCCGATTCGGGCATGGTGACACCTAAGACCACCCTAGGACTAAGGGTGATAGGAGTTAGCGGTATGCCAATTGCCTAGATGCGCCGCATAGAAAATTTGTAGTTTTCATGTTTTAAAAAATTAAACTAATGTATTTTTCAAAAGTAACCGTAGAAATCCTGTCTAATCGTAAAAGCTTTTTTGGACATTATCTTTTAAAAACAATGATTGCTTAGTTTTAAATAAAATTAGAAAAATAGTCGAATTTTCACACTAACTTCTGAATTTTCTGTGACCGAGTCAAAGACCAATCTCTTTATGACTATCACACGGAATAACACGTTTGTCGCTAGTGTCGAGTGTGTAATAATTCGAAGTCACGGACGGATTTTCTATTTTCATCCCTTATTCTTCTTTTGTACGCAATGGAAGTATTTGCACACTGACCCAATTTCATATAACTAATTGTCAGTAGATTCATAAAGTTACAGCCAAAATCACTTTTAATATTTTTACTCTTTTATTACATATTTTTGATATTTTAATTCGACGGCTCCAACTATTTTCTACGAATGCAGCGATGCGAGCTTTCGATGTTTTTTTTAAAAAAGCCAGTTGCCATCTCAAAACTCCCCAGTTCCGCTTTGTGTTAACAGATTCTACTCTCCGTATATTTGTCGAAAGTGTTGAAGTAAGTGATTCGTGCGCCACGAGACATCCGTATCACCAAAGGATTAGTTCTTTTTAAATTACCGAAAATTTCCTATAGATTTACTGTACTGTCGTTTGACGAGTCATATAGCTGTTGTTAAATATTTGTACTTTTCTATGCAAATTTTTAGGCCTCACAAAACTAATGCTTATACATATAAAATTTGGAAAAATTCCAACTATGTAAATTTAAAGTATTTTTATAATACAAACTAGCGACCGCCCGCAGCTTCGCTTGCGTAGACTACACATTCCTGTTTTAGGTAGTATTAACTTTCGAAATGGTTTATACATACTTTTTGCTGAAACTAATATTGGGTACACCCATTCAAACTTTCAATCTTCATTCTCCCTACTCCTTTAGGATAACCGATACTCCCATACTTTTCACCATCCGTTTCCCACCCTTAAAATGTGGAAATCCAAAAACCCTGAAAGACATCATTATTTATTTACCTATGTCAAAATTTTTATGTTTCTAACTTTAAAGAACAAAGACTCATACAAAGCCCTTCCGTCCCTCCCTCCTTAAATTTGAAATTTCCAAATATTCCCTTCATAAAAAATTGATGCGTTATAAAATAAACCACTGTTCCAAATTTCGGCTTCCTAGACTTAGTAGTTTCGGCTTTATCTACGTTGATAGATCAGTGAAGACAAACGACAGACAGACACAAAAAGTAGCTGATGTCACTCTTGATAACCTTTTTTCACGTCTGCAAAGTTTCATTAAAATCTGTTGAGCCGTTTTGAAGATTAGCTTGAATAGACACATAGACGTACAGACAAACAGACGGACAAAAAGTAGCGTATGTAACTTTTGACCACCTCCTTTTCATACCCGTGAAATTTCATTAAAGTCGGTTGATCCGTTTTGGAGATTAGCTCGAATAGACAGATGGACGTACATACAGACATACAAAAAGTAGTGAATGTCACTTTTGACCACTTCCTTTCCATATCTGTGAAGTTTTATCAAAATCAGTTTAACCGTTTTGGAGATTTGCTCAAATGGACAGACAGACAGATAGTATTATTTTATACATATAGCCTATAGCCTTCCTCAATAAATAGACTAATTAACACAAAAATAATTTTTCAATTCGAACCAGTACTTCCTGAGATTTGCGCGTTCAAACAAACAAACAAACAAACAAACAAACAAACAAACAAACAAACTCTTCAGCTTTATAATATTAGTATAGATAAGTAAAAAATTAAACACTAATTAAAAACTATGTTCGGTTAAAGAATATAAGATGTTTATTAACAAATAAGTCCATATTTTGTTTTTAGTTTCATCGTTTATGAGTTTCACTATGTAAACTCATAATTATCGAAAACTTAAGGAAACTATCAAAAAAAATTTTTTTCAACGATGCACAACAATTCTGTATAAATTATAACAACTCTTATTGAATGTACGATATTGCTACGCGAGTGCAAAGTCTACTAGCCAAGTTTAACCATCAAAATTTACCTATAACTGCGTCTGTGCACATAATAAAAGTTTTTACGTAAGCCATTTGTATTGCAGATAAACGATTTTTGTTACATATACGAAAGATCAACACGTAATGGTTTCGGAATGGATTCCACTAACATATGGACACGATCGTTCGGATAATGCCCCGCGACCGGGTTACGCTTCCTTAGCAATTAAAATTTACATAACCGAGTCAAAGGTGCTGTATTACGCCAACGCCAACACAAACGAACTAACGTGTTAGTGTTTAATTAATCTTCTTTTTTTTTTTTAATTACACTGTCTTATATTAACATTGTGAAACTAATAGCTGCTGTAATTGATTGATTTTCTTGTAGGTGTAATAATTACTGTAAAATTTAAACTTTATCAACGAAGAAACTATTTTGAAAAATATGAGCCACAGACCAAAGCTTACGCCACTTGACGTTTTGAATACTATTGTATTCTTACCATTGCGCATTGTTACTAGCTCGTGACGTCAAATTTTATGTAATAATAATAATAATAATAATGACGTATACATGACAACAACGTCTAGGCCCCGAACTAAGCATTAGCTTGTGTTTTGGGTACCAAACGAAGACACCACATACATATAACAACCAAGACCCGGTACCAGTATCAATATTCATCATATAATACTGACCCGACCTGGGATTCGAACCCGGGACCTCCAGCTTCATAGGCAGGGTCGCTACCCACTAAGCTAAGCGGTCGAATCGAAACGGTCGAAACGAATGTCACACTAAATATCTGAAAAAAAGCTATAAAACTTTTTATTACAAATTCATGTGTAAATTAACAAATTGTTTACAATAAAATAATGATATAAATATATAGATATATGTAGTCGATCTAATCTATGAGTCTGCACCGAGAAAAGTGTTCTTCAAAAAATATGATGGTTCACCATCACTAGAGTAACTGATGATCGAGATCCTCTTAAATACAAGGAAGCCGAGGAAGAAAAACTATTCATCATAATAATTACATTACAGGAACAACAATTTCCGCTACAGCATATTTTTTTTCCTGTTCGTATTCCTCGAGTTTAGGGTTCCATTCCTTAAAAGGAATAAAAAACGGAACCCTTATAGGATATCTTTGTTGTCTGTCTGTCTGTCAAGACTCTTTTTTTCAGAAACGCGTGGAGGTATCAAGCTGAAATTCATATCAAATATACATATCTATTGTCCCTTGGAGCGGTGAAAAAATCAAACTTTTAAGCCAACGCAATCAAAGAATACAGCTGTTTATGCTGCAAATTTTCTATACTCGCAAGGGAATCAAAAACTACAGGGTACTTCCCGTAAACTGAGAATCTTAAAATTTGGTACGAAGCAACGTCTTGTAGCACACATAAAGGAAAAATTGCGAAAAGCATAAATTTTTAGTTACATCATATAATACAAATATTTTTAATAATTTTAAACTTACTACCCCTTTCCTCATGAATACGTAGAGGTATTAAATTGAAATTCATATCAAATATGAATCATATCAGGTTTATGATACCTTTAAGTTGTAATAAAATCAAACTTCTATGTCAACGCAATCAAAAGAAACAACAATTTAACCCGCATATTTTGAAACTCGCAACTACTCGCAAGGGAATCAAAACCTAAAGAATACTTCCAGTCAACCTAGAAATTTGGTATGAAGCAACGTTTTATAGCTCACATTAAGGAAAAATTTTGAAAACCTTAAATTTCTAGTTACATCACTTAATAATAATATTTTTTTTTAATAATTATAAACTTATTACCCTTTTCCGTTTTTTTTTTTATTATAGGAGTCATCCACTATTCGACTGATGATGCCATTGTGATGAACTTTTTTCTCAGAGTGTGATTTTGTATGGTTTTCAATCGTTTTAGAGTATGAGACACGGCTATCTAAATGCGTTTTCCACGAAGTTTTTTTATTCTCAGATTAAATAAATCTGTCTCCAAATTAATGGCAATTTGTATTAAAGATATTAAATCTATCATTGTTTAATATCAAAGCTTCATTCTCGAAATGGTGAATTTGTACCTAATTATTTATTATTTGTTTGTCTCACCTCGCATTGGAGCAGCGTAGTGGATTAAGCTCCAAGCCCCCTCATCTTGAGGAGAGGCCTAAGGCCCTGTAGTAGAGTATAAAAAGGGCTGATTGAATGGAATGGAAGTCTGTTTGTTTTGTCTTGGCAAACCGACAAACGAACAAACAGACAGACAATAAAAAGATTCTGTAAGAGTTCCTTTTTTTCTTTTGAGGTATTAATAAAGAATATATTTCCGCGCAACACAGTTTTACGCGGAAACGTCAAGCACGAACCAATGATGCAAATAAAGCCCACCAAACCGCAGTGTCTAACTGTGTGACATTCGGAGCTGGCATTTCTTCATATTTCGTACGTCAAATTCACGTCGGAAACAATAATTTACACCTGACTGATGACATGAGAAAAATTATTATCGAGGTGCTAAATTGATGTAATTATAAAGACAACTAATTTACGGCCAGTCACTGCAGAATTTATTGATTTACATCCTTCGCATATTTCGAACGTAATTTGTTATGCTTACGATTTTACCACAGTGATGTAAATACAGATTGATAATTACTAAAAATGTCACGCCAGCTTTAACCTGCCGCCAAAATATCGCACAATCCAATTTTGAATAAGTGAATGTGTTAAGAGAAACAATTTTTTTTTGTACTATGACTTATAATGGAAAGGAGTAGAACATTATACTAAATTAAGTGTATAGCCCATACTTTCTGTACTTAAGCAAATTTCAAACGAAATTAACACGAAACAGGAAACGTGCTCTTAAAAGCTCACGGACAGCTTTAGGTAACAATGCCTGAGCACTGCTGACAGTGCAGAAAGGAAGCCGGCCGCAATTTTTTAGGCGATAGATATCCTTTCATTGATATTGCGATGGTCTATCCTAATATACACGAAAGAATATATAGAGGGTCAAAGTTCTCGCGACCAATCACCTAGAATATGGATAGATCTCACTAAATCGTCTACGAATTATTCTATCACTGAATGTACTACACGCCACGAATAGAAAAAGGTGAAGAAGTCTCACAAAAGCTGCAACCAACCTATCAGGGTATCCATGACCACGAGCATATCACGGAGTGCACGACTGAGAGGAAGAAGTTTAATGTAAAGTTCATATATACTAACAAATCCTAAACATTAGAGTAGACCATTGCAATGGGTGTTTATCGCCTAGATCATTACAGCTGGCTTCTCTTTTTACATATCACCACTGACCCATAGAAATCGACACACCGACTTATTTCCATTAAACAGTTTCACCTCCTCCCCTCCGTCACCCCAAGCTTTAGAGAAATTGCGTCTTGTTTTGTTTGTTCATCTCTCTCCACAGTCGTGACGAACCAACGAAATGAAATGATTTTTTAATTAGCATAGTCAAACAGATGGAGATTAAGTACCAAGACTCGCGGTATACCCAAATCGAAGGTTTCAGTTGTAGACGAAATTTGCCTGATGTTTACGTCGGTCGTAATGGAGCAAAGAAACAAAAGGATTTGCATGAGGAGATTTGAAGGAACGGAGAGTAACATAAGGTACTGTATATCGCAATCGAATGTTCCCATGGGATACAATACAACGCTGACAAACGAATTCGGATCGTATTGACTATTGTGTTTTTTTGGTGCATTCCGAACCGATGTCAATTATCACAGAGTTGGAAAACGTTAAAAAAAATCAAGGAATTGCAACATGTTCTTAAAGTTATTCAGAAGAAAACCCTAGTATACTTATGGGCTTGACAAAATTTTAAATTTGCATTGATAAAATTCTAAAACAACCTCTCAAAATATTTATTTTTGTTTTTACAATTAGCTTGTTAATTATGAAAATTCATTTGACGTGGAAATTGTCTCCGTGACGTCATCTGGACAGCTGAGCCTATTGCGCTGCTTTACACAGTAAAAAACTAACGCAAAAAGTAAATGTAGAGTGTTTAGATTAGTCAATACATGAAATAAAATTGTAATCCTAATGTATCAAATGTAATATTATGACTTTATTTAGACTTAATAATAATATAATAATAATAATAACGTTTTATTACCAAAAAATATTATATACATTATCGAAGTACAATAACTCCACCACTAGGCCTAGCCTGTATTGGTGCGGTGGAGTCATTTACATTTGGGGTTTTTTTTTTGTTTTTTACATTAATAGTATTACCCAATATAAAATGAATATATAAAACTTAGTTAATGCAAATAAAAAAAATATTTGTCCAGATGAAGTTACAAAGACATTAAGTAAATTCTAAATTCATATTTTTTTCTATTTAATTAATACCTAATTAAAATTAATTTCAACTAAAAACGCTTTTGCGATTTACGATAGTAGTTGAATGACGACTTTTAAGAAGTGACAAATTGAAGTCTGGATTTAATTTTTTAAAATGTTTAATGCATTACTTACGAAGGTGACTTTTTTTTAGTTTTTATGAAACTTCAGAATGTTTTACAATACATTCAAGCACTGTTTTTGCGATTTCGAAGATATACCATAAATATACTCGTTTATAAACCTTTCGCTTATACTTGTTATTAAGTTTGGATCAAAGCTCCGCCCTCGTGAAAATAAATAGTTATACGCAGCTTCTCGTTCTTGCAGCCATCTTCACTTCTACTTAGTGAAGTAAATAGAAGTCGAGACATGACTTGTGTTCTACTTCTGGTACTATTCCATTGAAACTTTGTTCGTTATTAATTTATAATTTTCTTTGTTTAATATTCCATGGAAACAGTAATGCTAATATACGTCCCTTCAACAATCTCCGTGCAAAGAATCAGATCATTTTCGTTGTTCCAGTACGACGTGAAGAAAGCACAACAATCACAATTTCGCATTTACACTTACCTGTAACATAAATGTTATTAGTTCAAATATCTCTGAGCGGCAGTTTTCAGAAACTAGCTTGTAATTTGTAAATTATTCGCTTACAGCTTATCAGACTTCAAAACAAAATATTCTCAACTATTATAGATAGGTAAAACATAAACAAATAACTTGATAGCTTTACAAGCCAAATGTGAAAGTACTATCGGATGTGCGGTGTCCGATATCGCGTTCGCTCTGATTGACGCCGGAAGCCTTACGGGCTACATTGCAAATACTTACTACATACTTAATAAATAACTATCACCGCCGCAATACTTCCCTAGCAGGGTTGACTAAACCCTGCTAGGGAAGTATTGCGGTGGTCAATGAAAATCACATCTTACTTACTCTTTTTCGAAATGTAAATAGTGGTTTATAATAATAATATATTCTTTATTGTACACCAAAAGTTAGAACAAAAATAAATAATGTAGGTATCTCTTATAACTAAGTTTGGTAGGTATAGTGGGCGGTCTTATCGCTAAGAGCAATCTCTTCCAGACAACCTTTGGATGGATTGGTAGAAGCCTCAGACAACAAAATGGTTATGATGTACTAACTGAGAATAATTTAAGCTACCTAAACAAGATACATATATCTATACCACAACAATACATTTCAGAACAATACACAAATATGAGACTTAAAACTTATTATAATATTTAAACACTAAACAATATCGTCGGTTTATCATCTAAATTAGATGCAAGTAATAATTTGTTGTATCTTTGTTGTGCGATTATAGAGCTGCTGACATCTTCTTGTTATACAGATTCAATATTAACCTTTAATATTCGTTATTTTGAAGAAACTGAATAATGTTTTTTTAATTTTTTATTTCGCTTTTTAATTCTCGATGCGCCTCACGCAGTTAAAGAAATCTACTCTACCACGTGAAAATGTAAGAATTAAAATCTACCTATCCATTTAACTAATAAATCTTTAGCAATAATATTGTTGGTGTTTGGAATCATAAATTCAATATTTCATTACAGAAACGACACAATTGCGTATCGGGTAACGCAAAAACTGCTTCGTTTCTTGTTTTATCGAGCAAGCGTGTAATTTCTCACAATTTCATTGCGAGCAGGGGGCAGTTTATAGTGCAGGGTACGATTTACGAGTACACTGGCACCGACGACTGGGCACTACTGTGTGTACAGATTATAGGCACTGTAACTAGGTTTCAAATTCCACATAATGACCGAAACGTTTCGATGGAACGATAAACTTGTTTAGCTATATAGGCCCTGACAAAATCTGTTTAATGTCATAGTCTAATTCTATCAAATATCTACATACAATATGCTGTCATTTTCATGTTATATTAAATCGATACAAGTAGTAAGTATCGACTAACGAGTAGCTAAATAAAATAAATTAAGAAACAATTCAAAAAATTTAAATTAATATGAAGCTATTTGATTTTTCTTCATTTTTAGAAAAAAATTGCCTATTTGAGGTTAATACCTATTTTCTCTATATGATGGGTGGACGGAGGTGCGGCACTAATCAGCTTAATGTAGTTCCAATGAAGTCAACAACGATATTGGCCTTATTTATTGTGCTAGTTACCACCGCACTGCCGTCCACCCGTTCCCCTGCAGTTAATAGATATATTATTAGTATTTTTTTCCATCGGGCTGTCACGTCCGCACTGCTGGAGTACAGCCCTTCCCCCATATTGATTATAGAGTTTGTATATTATTTCCACCACGCTGTTCCAGTGCGGGTTTTCAACTGATAACATGCACCGTCATAGAAGCGATGACGCCGACGGATCCTGTGGTATTCAGTTAACTTAAGTTTTTATAATTAAAAATTTGATGGTCAGTATATATAAGGCAAGGACGAATGTTTGATGGGGCTCTTAGATGGCTCTATATTTCATCTGATTTATATAATATGAATTTACGACAGTCCTAGGCATTACTAGAAGAATAATAGAAGGATGAAGGAAGGAAGGAAGGAAGAATAGAAGGAAAATCATAGAAATTTTTATTCCACTTCTTTTTTAAATTTTTTTTTATCTACTTGTTACGACGCAAACAGTCGGAAGTCATTCCAGTAGACGACAGTCGTTGGTCAACGACAAGAAGATGAAAAGGGACGACATGCGTCGTTGTCTAATATTTCGGAATATTTCTTAGAGGCCTTTTCTTAGCGAATACTAACAAGCGAATTCAAATAATAAAAGTGTTAATATTTAATTTATTGTACATCGAATTCGACCCACGGCTATGCGTTTGCTCCCAAATAATTAGTTACCTTGTAATTATCATAATAATACTAGTCTGTGATAGTTTGTATAACTTGCCTAATCTAATCTAATATAAGAAATCTAATCTAAATCTAATATAAGAAATTATTAGTAAATGCACAAAATTTAAATCTTTTATTTCCTTGCTTCATATAAGAAGTTGTAAGAAGGCTACTTAAAATCGGTGTATACTTAAAAAAATCTTTAACCAAGCACATGTGTTGAATTATAATTTTAAGGAAGAATACTGCTATTTCTAGGTTTTCATGAGTATTCACCGATTTTAAGTCGCATTTTTGCAGCTCGTCATTACCTTTTATAGAATTAGACGCCCTAAATAATTAATTAAAATTTCTAAAATTGCACACGTTACCGCAACAAAATAGTCCATTTCAGTGTTCCCAGAATATGTAAAAACACATCAACCCAGTCAAAACATACAACACAATGGCGGGCAATTTGAACTGACTGCAGAAATATATAACGCGTTGCGAAATCAGGATCAATAAATTGAATCAAACTTTCCAACGATCATAACTTTTCCTAATGCTAATGTGGAACACCACTATAAATCGTCAAATATAAACACCGAAAACATATATAAATAAGTATTTATATGCAATTCGCAAAGTAGGTAACAATTTTTTTAAATATAAGTAAATGAAAAATAAACTGTATTTTTTAAAAGTAAAATTTTAGCAGTCAGGGTTTCTTCTTTTTAGTCGTATACTTACTATATAGGGACGCCATGGTAGTTATAACAAACGAGAATCATCTGTGAAATTAAAATTAATTGTTTTAATAGATTTCTTTCAATTTTGCCAAAGTTCGAACGGATGAAATGTCCTTAGTGCCTTAGCATGTCATTCCATACTCTTTGAATTTTATTAGTTTAGTTTCAAAATAACGTAAGTTTATTTTAATAATTTGGGTGGACTAAAAACTTTGTGGAATTAATGAGAATTTTTTTATGGTCAAAAATGAATTTATTGTGTCTCAAAATATTATCCGGCTTTTTCATACGAATAAACCTATTTGAACACATTTTTGCGACTCCTCCCTGATGACCTCGGAAACTTGTTTTTCATACTCTTCGACAGCTTTTCTGGTGATAAAAAACTGTGACCGCGTAATTGGTTTTTATGAAAAAAAGTCACAAAATGTCAGGTCGGGACTGCACGCAGGATCGCTCATAAGTTCTACGTTTTTCTTTAAAAAAAAATGTTTTTTTGGCCGTGTGAGAACTGGCATTGTCGTTGTGTACAACGTTTACGATTATTTTTACGGAGTTTGTCAATAACTTTCACCATACGCTCAATTGCTGCTTTGTTTTGGGGTCGTAGCAATAAATCCATGTTTTGTTACCTGTTATTTTGTCCCACATAAAATTTAACGTACTTTCCTTGAATCTGGTAAGTATAGCGTTGCACCAAGTGACGCCTTCCATTTTTTAAGCCTTAGTCAAATTGTGTAAGCTCCACCGCCTACACAGCCAAATGTGTGCGTAGGATTGATTGTATTTGACATAGGCTTAAAGATGTCCGAATCTCATGGTAGGTCACTTAAGGTCACATGCCTGTCTGTTTCGATCATATAGTGCACAGCATCAATGTTTTTGTTGTTCACAGCGATAGCTCGTCAGTGAGATTGAGGCGACCGCCCTTGAATTCAGCAAACCAGTTATAAATAGTCGACTTGCATGGTGCTTCAACGGAAAAAACAGTTCAAAGCCGAGCGATACTCTGCTGAACTGTCACTTAAACACACTTAAAATCGTAGAAAATAATATTACGAAAACTTTTACGTCTTAAATCCATAGTGATGACAATGCGCAACTTTTAAAGCGACGCCACAATGTAAAAACAAATGATAGTAAGATGAAACAAACATTATTCTACAGCCAAAGAGTTTCATTTTCAAACGTAGCAAATAATTTTTAAATATTGATTATGTAAGTCGCCAGTTCCAGAAATTTATAGTGAAAACTGCTTGCTCGCGAATTATTGCTGATACAATTAATTCAGGCATTAGGCATCGAATCACAGTTGTTCGACCGATTAACCAAGTGGTTAGAGACCCTAACTGCGGAGCCAAAGGTCGCGGGTTCGATTCGATTCCCGCCCGGGACGAATATTTGTGTGCATTACATGTCTATTTGTTCCGTTTTAGAGTGTAAAATATGTATATAATACAAAGAATATTTAAATATGTATATCAGTTGCCAAGTAACCCATAACACAAACAAAATACTTGCTAACTTTAGGGCTAGATGGCGCTAGATGGAAACCAAATGAAATACCAAAGTCTAGAAAAACATAACATCATCACGGATTTATTTAACTCTCAACGGTAAAATAATTACGCCTAATATGTATTATCCAGCACTAAACAATTAATATACAAAAAGCGCTGTAGAGAGGATGTAGAGATCCAATAGAGTTGTAAATATTTCATTATTTTAAATTCAAGCCCTTATTTGGTGTATTACCCATCTATATTATGATTTACCAATTGTTTGTTTATCTTGTTGTACTCTAAACGTATTCTATGTGGGATGTTATTACTGTTAAAATTTAATACTTAATACATGGGACTTCCCACACAGCGTCATCTAGTCCCAAAGTTAGCAAGTATTATGCTTGTGTTATGGGTTACTAGACAACTGGTATACATACTTAAATATTCATTATAATATATACATACACAAATATTTTTGCGAAGACGCCACACACATATAACAACCAAGACCCGGCACCAGTATCAATATTCATCATATTAATACTGACCCGACCTGGAATTCGAACCCGGGACCTCCAGCTTCGTAGGCAGGGTCGCTACTCACTAGGCTAAGCGGTCGTCGTTGCGTCTAAGCTGTATTGAAGTTGCATGAGTATCGTGTATGATCTTTTAATTTATATTCAATGTAGAAAAAATAACTCTAGCTGTACTGCGCATCTCTTCACGCTGAAATTTTTTTTTTCATATTTCTACATGGATGTCTGTTCATGCCAAAAATATGTATATTAGGCGTGCATGTCATTTCCTAATACAACCTTGTTAGATATACATATTTTTGCCACCCCATTCATGACGCACAAGAGTAAAGTACATGAAATACTATAATAATGTAAGCAAAATAAACTCCCCGTGGACATAATTCCTTAATTCGTTGTTTTTATTATTTTATAGAATATTGTTATTAAGTATCAAATATTAATTACATATATGTTGTATAAAATCACCGGTGGCAACCGTTTTTTATGAAAATCATGAATTTTCGTCCACTACCTAACTTTTTTCTAAAAGCAAAATAGGTAACACCAAATAGGTACTTTGTTAGTATAATTTTATGGTGTATTCAAATGCTTATCACGTAATAGCAAAATGAAACTGAAAATAAATTCACATGTATGTTTTTTTTCATAAAATGTATTTGATCTCAATATCTAAGTAAGCGAAAATAGTAAACTATGATGGTTGTATCTAGTTATTTTATATTGCATCTTATTAGACATTTAAGACAAAAATTAAACATTAGCTTTTTACGTTTTAATAATAATGGATTTTCTTAAAAGTTAAAAATAGTAACTGTGATTTTTTTGGTTAATAATACATTTTTGTACACTGCAATCACGTTTTCATCAAAACTATACATGTTAATATCACGCCTATGAAATCGAAACATTAATTAAAAATACGCGCGTTATAGTAGTGAAATACGATGTATACGGCGGAGGGAAAGCGAACTGCTCGGCGACTATGGATGTATACACGTCTGGATTGATGATTATGAAAAACGCCAACATTTATCATCTTCAGCATGTCATCGAAGAATAACTTGGCACCGACTTCGTAAACTATATGCCGCCCATTAATGGCTTTTTCTCTAAAGTATAAATATTATTTTTAACGTTTTAGTTTAAGTTTTTCAAGTCGGTGTTTTGCATTTTTTATAATTTGTATTTTTGTAAATTGTAAATTGCAAAATATTTATAATTTTTTGTATATTTATATTATTGTTGTAAATATTTCTTTATTCATTACAATGTGATGAATAGTTAATATGTTTTAATTGAATCATATATGTATTTATACATATGAACGAATGAATGACGTGACGTCAGTTATTTTACTGCATAGATATAGTTATACTGTATTTCTTACCATCTTGACCTGTTTTTTTTTTCAATTTCATTCCAGGCTGCCACCTTTTTACAGTACACGGCCGTAAGTTATGCACACGAGTTCTAAAAAGCGGCTAAGTAAAGACAAGTTTAAAAATAAAATATAAGTAATCTTGTAATTTTTTATTTAATTATAATAACGTCAAACAATGTAGTTTTGCAATTAAATAAAAAAAAACGATAAGAATGCCTATAGTTTTATTTTTAAACTACTTTTTACTTAGCCGCTTTCTAAAACTCATGGCCATAACTTACGGCTGGGTACTATATATGTGTTGTTGAAATCGGGTGTGTCATATAAAATGTAATTCGGGATAACACCGAATCAAATACATGACTTTTTACAGTTTTAAGGACAGGAGTGTCAAGAGTGACTCAAAAATAAAAACTACTTCAGGCATGGCGAGACGAAAATGGGTAGTACGTTTTTTAAATCAGCAAATTTTGTTCAGTCGCTTACTGGCGTTAACGACTTACACACTACTAACTATAGACATTGATAAACTTTCAAAAACGGCAATACAAAAGTTCAAAATTATAAAGTAAAGACCAAAAAGCTTTCCACTGTCTATGCGCCTGTATATTTGTTTGTAACACAGCTACGGCCAAACGAGGTGTCCAACTTTCCTGAAATTTGGCATGAATATTCTTTAAAACCTATGTGGTGATAATCTAGTGGTACGTCAGCTCCATTTCGAATGCGAGAAATCGTTTGTTCTTGTTATTATTTTTATTTATTATTTTATATTTAGTTATTATCTTCTTGTTTAAAACCTCTTGCTACAAGTCTGGCTTTATAAATTTCAGTTTCTTCACCTTTCTTTATTTTAAAAACCCACTTACTGTCAATAGTTTTCTTTCCTTAAGGTAAATCCATTTTTTCCATGTGTTGTTTCCCTTGAGTATCTCTAACTCGTGATTTATCGCCTCCGTCCACTTCTTTCCATTTTCTCCATCAACTACGTTTTCATAACTCAATTGTTCTTCTGCTTGTACTACTAAATCCACCTCATAATCCTTCATCCATATAGGTTTCTTCTTCCTCTTTTGTTTTTCCCTTCCTCCAACTGATTTTATTCTTAACTGAACCAATCTTCTTCAAGATATTCTGTCTTCATTTCAAGATTGTCTTCAAGGCTCCTTTTTAATTCATTTTCCTTATCTATTTCATCTTTTTCTTGTTCTTTCACTCTTCTCTGTGTCGTGATCTCCCCTGTATTTTCAAACCAAACCCTATAACCTTTTGCATTTGTTCCATAGCCAACAAACAGTTCCAATTTCCTTTTTGGATTCCACTTACCTCCTTTCCCTTTTTGAAATATGACTATATACTTCAATTCCAAATGCTCTCAGAATATTTATATCAAAACTCTTCTTATAGATCAATTCATATGGCATCTTGCCCTTTTTACTACTGGAACCGGTCCTATTTATTGTGTAAACAGCGTTATGCACTGCTTCCACCCATAACTCCTGGCCTACATTTGCATTAATTATCATTGTTCTTGCAGCTTCCACAATTGTACGCCTTTCGCTTTATATCCTCTCATTTTGCTCTGGTGTATAAGCAATAGTTGTTTCATGCACAATCCCTTTCCTTTTAAACATTCTTTTAACATCTCTAGTCATAAATTCTCCACCACCATCTGAACTGAACCTTTTAACCTTGTATTGAAACTCATTCTCAAACTGTTCTATGAATTCTGCAATTTTCTCCTTCGCCTCATACTTATTTTTAAGAAAATATATAAATCTATAGTTGCTGTAATCATCCTTCATCAATAAAAATAATATGACCCACCTAGAGAACGTATTTTCATCAGATCGCACAAGTCTGCATGCACCAGCTCTCCTGGACGGGTAGCACGACTGTCACTGCTAAAGAAATGTATTATATGCTGCTTCCCTTGTATACAAGCTGTACATTGATCAATCTGTCCTTCATATTTCATCACATTACGACCGCTTAGCCTAGTGGGTAGCGACCCTGCCTACGAAGCTGGGGTCCTGGGTTCGAATCCCAGGTCGGGTCAGTATTTATATGGTGAATATTGATACTGGTACCGGGTTTTCGTTGTTATATGTATGTGGTGTCTTCGCAAAAATATTTATATATGTATATATTATAAATAATATTTAAATATGTATATCAGTTATATAGTAACTTATAACACAAGCATAATACTTGCTTACTTTGGAACTAGACGGCGCTGTGTGGAAAGTCCCATGTATTATTATTATTACTTTTACTTTAAAATTCTTTAACATGTTTAAAATTTTGATGAGCCAGTCAGTCTTTCGTGGCATGTGCTCAAACTTAATAATAAAAACTGTCACTGTTATTTGTATTAAATTCTAATTTAAAATCCATCAAATATAAAGTTCCTACAGACAAGAAGTAGCTTATGTCACCCCCGATAATGCCCTCAGCACATCTGCAAAGTTTCTTTGAAATCGGTTCAGCCGTTTCGGAGATTAGCTGGAACAGACAGACAGATACTACAATTTCATTAATATAGAAAAAGAACACAGTGCAGTTTCACGCGAACGCAAGCACTTGAAGCTTTATGATATTATCCAAGTAAAGCATTTTAAGAGTGTTTTATTGCTCTGGTAGTAACAAATTAATCACTTTTATAGCTGCCGGCAAGTTAGTGACAATACTAACAACTTTTAACCGATTCCGAGTGGCGAAAAGCTATTTAAATGTAACTTTCAGTGCTTTTTATGATAATTGTATGAAGCTAAATATTCGTGAATATTAACAGTGTTATATGAACATAAAGCACTATAAAAGTAAATTACTCTACGTTAATACAGTAAATAACAATTTACCTACGGCCTGCGTAAGAAGCTCTTTTACCAATTGCTTTTTAACATTGACATAGGAACGTTTACGTGGCTTATTTCAAACTGTGTTAACTGACAGATATTAAAAAAACGCTGTTTAAACGTTTACACAGCTATTTTATTAAGCTTATGATGAAAAAAAGATAATGAGTCATATATTGTGCCTCAATCCGACTGCTTATTGTATAAATTGCGGCTACACAAACTTCTAATGATTCTATGTATATAAGACAAATCTTACACAGCGTTTGTGCTACCTGGGTGGGTTCGAATTCCAGGTCAGGTCAGTATTTATATAATGAATATTGATTAATTAATTCTAAAATATTATTATTTGCAAATGAAAATATTTAAAACAAATCGTTTTCAATCTAATATATTATTTGGATGTTAATCTCCCGAACAAAAATAAATAAATAAATTAAAATCATGAAGCATCAAAATCACAAATTGGTCGGAAACACATACAAATTTTGGTAATTTATATTTCCGATATCGCTATTTCCTAAACGTTTAAGTTGTGTAGTTAATAATCAGTTTCACGTTTGAAGTAACAACATAATTCTGTTGATTACCAAACAAGACTAAATTAAACAAAAAAGTAATTGAACGATTCATTTATTTACTATAAAAATAATAAATCTTAAGTCAACAAATTGCGTTAATTGTTTATTTCAATACTTCGTCGACTTGATTTCTAATTTGATGTACATAGAGTCAATGCGATATGTGATTTCATAACTGATCTTTAATTATTTTTTTTTTTAATTTTATTCTGTGTCGGGAATAAATTAGTACTGACTCTTAAGGGTAAACGATACCACTAATTTCCATACAAAATTTATTTGACCAGAACCGAAAAACTATACTTTATAATATTTACTTCAACTTCTTAATAAGTAGAGAGTGTCTTGTAGATTGTAGAATTATCGTTAAATGTATAAAATTATGCTCTTTCAGACACGAAACAGTTTCAATTTTGGCTTTCAAAAAAACTCGCACACACATAGACAATTAAATTGAAAATTGTGAATTTTGTGTAATTCACAATTTTAATATGAACTTGAAAATTTAGTTTAATTTAACTTGAAAATTTTAACCGTTTTGTGTTAGAAAGAACATACGTTTATAAATTAAACGACAATTTCATGATCTTCTTCACTTCTTAAGAGGGTGAAATAAATATTACAAAGTGTAGTTTTTCACTTCTGGTCAAATAAATTTTATATGGAAATCAGAGATATCCTATAAACCTCACGGCTACGCCCGTGAGCGCCCAAACAAACGCTCTTAAACGATACGCATTTTAATTGTGGTTTGTTTTGAACTATAGTCTCATTCGAGTTAGAACTAGGTTTGTATACAGCCAAAACTTCGAATTTTCTGAAATACTACTATAACCATGTAGTACGATATTTCTATAACTAGCATATTTATTATAGCAATTATAGCATAATAGCATAGCAAATTTCGAAATTTTGGCTCTATAGAAACTTAGTTCTAACTAAAATGAGAGTATAAGCGTTTGTATGGGCGTTCACGCGCGCAGCCCCTTCTTAAGAAGAGGATGGACGCGTAAACGCTCATATAAAGGATTTTAAATGTTTACTACCGTAATACGCATTTTAATCATGGATTGTTTTTAATTATATTCCCATTTGAGTTAGGATAGAAGTTAGGTTTGTATAAGCGTTTGTATGGGCGTTTACTCGTCCAGCCCCTTCTTAGGGTGGACATAGCCTATGTCATTCCATATCCCAATTATTTAGGTAATGAAAGCTTGAAATGAAAAATGAATTACCCTTAACATTAAAACTCAAACATAAGAAAATAGTAAAGACAAATTACAAATCATGGTAAAATCTCAGGTAAAATACAATATTATTTCTAAACTTTTATCGTAACATATATCTATGGATTCTCTCATTTGACTAGCCTTAACTGAGAATTAACTAAGAATTATTTGTACAACGTTACTTCACGTGTATCCCAGAAAATACTTCGTTCAGTGTAGTTAACAGAAGCGATCGCCCTAGTTTATAATATTTTATCATAGTTATGTACTAGTTTTGTTTAGAATAATATAAGACAAGTCTTGGATAGCATAATATTTAGCATGTTAATGTCAAATTACGCAAAATGTCACTCGATGATTAAGACAGACCATAAGTACATCATTATCATATTTTTATTGTCTCAACGCGGTATCTCTATGTATGTCCATGAAATAGGTATAGAATATACAAATATGAAATAATAGTAATCATAGAACGTACAATCGCTTCTCGTACACAATGATAAAAAGTCGGCGTGGGTAGAAGTCGGGTTCTTACGGCTAGTTTTTTTTTTTCGTGGATTAGTGGATTTTGTGCTGAACGAATAAAAAAACTATCCTAAGCATTAATAATCTGAAGCGATGCGGCTGATGTAGGCACCGAAGCTGAAAATGTCGATTTTCGTGGCCGGCATTCGCCATTTTGGTCAATCTGATTCGAGCTGGTCTAATTTCTTCAAGCTTCTTTATTTCTTAAGCGGTGGAGACCATTGACTTGTGGAGGCATACCTTCTCCGCTCTCGAAAGTGGTTTTGTTTTATCACAAACGGATTTCCCTTTTTAATTTTCTTTGTTTTCATTTTTGGCATTTTGATTTGCATACTTATTGTTTCCGTTTACCTATACTGCAAATTGATTTTATATTACGACAAACCATAATAAACTCTATTCTCTAAAATCTAGTTATAGAATTTCGTAGTTGGTGCTGAGCTGCTTGGTCAACCTTACGTTGTTTTGGTTTTCTTGGGCTGTTTATTTTTTTGAACAGTTACCAGAGAAGGTTTGGTCAGTCCCGAATGGAATTGCGAGTTTTTATGATGAGAATTTATTTTTTTGATATCCAAATATCTGTTCATTTCTTTACTGTGAAGAAACACCACCGAAATAGGTACAGTAGTGTTTCAAAAAAACCAAACAAATAAACACACACAACCTCTTACCCCAAACACATATACTATCTCCGTTTCGTCGTGGGTAATTAAATTTAATAATCCGAATAATAATTGTTAGTAACGTTGGAATATAACGCCTGCGAGACTCGTCTCCCGAGATCTGGGTGAATCACCGTAAATAGTTTGAAAGCTCTTTCTTGTAGAAACTGCGTGGCGGGGTTCAGGCTGGCCACAATATTTTCAACCAACCTTCCCCTTTCGTCCTCTGTCAATTCGTTCACATACAACTCCGAAGCCTGTTCGAAATTATCAGAATCATCCTGTATTATCTGCAGGATAACAGATCTCTTCTCATCCAAGTAAGGAACGGGTCCGTGGAAGGAATTAGGGAAATAATTCGGTCCGTCCTTTCCGTTGTCCTTAACTGGTGGTCTGCCGTCGCGGTTGTACGTGAAGGCTTGGTTCTGTAGCGGACAATTAACTGGAATCCTGTTGAAATTAACGCCTAATCTATAATTTTGAGCATCTCTGTATGTAAAACGCCGAGCCTCGAATACTTTGTCTGGTCCTCCAAGAATACCGGGCACTAAATTCGCGGGACTAAATGCCAATTGTTCGATTTCGGCAAAATAATTAATGGGATTCTTATTCAAAACAAACCTTCCCAACGGTCTCAGAGGGTATTCGTCTAAAGGTAATACTTTGGTCACATCGAAGGGATCAAATCTAGAATTCTTGACGTCCTCTACCGTCATGACTTGAATGCTGACGGTCCATGATGGAAACCTACCGGTGCCGATGGCATTATATAGGTCTCTGGTAGCGTAATCAGGGTCTTGGCCGGCGATCCTACGAGCTTCTTCGGAACGCAAGTTCTTGATGCCCTGGTCTGGTATGAAATGGAATCTGATGAAATGATGTTCTCCGTGTTCGTTGACGACTTCATAGCTGTGTATGCCAAATCCAGGCATGTGGCGGTATCCATCGGGGATGCCTCGGTCGGCAAAAACTAGGATGAACATGTGCAAACCCTCCGGTCTCAGTGTTAGAAAGTCCCAGAACATGTTTGGATCGTTGATGTTGGTCGCAGGGTTCCGTTTCTGCGTGTGGACGAACGTGGGGAACAGAAGTGGATCCTTGTAAACGTACATAGGCGTGTTAAAACCAACGATATCGAAGTTGCCATCTTCCGTGTAGAACTTGATAGCGAAGCCTCGGGCATCTCGCGATGTATCGATTCCTCCGCGTTCGACTACAACTGGAGAGAACCTAGCGGCTACTGGGGTTTTCTTGCCGATAGCACTGAACAGCTTGGCTTTACACAGATGTGTTACGTCGTGCGTCACTTCGAAATACCCAAAAGCGCCACCAGCTTTCGCGTGAACCAATCTCTCAGGGATTCGCTCTCGCATTAAATGGGTCAAAGAGTCCATGAAGTATTCATTTCTAATAAGATTGGAGTTTATAGACGAAGTTGCTTCTTTGTATTCGATCGGTGCGCCAGCACTAGTCGTCAGGATAGCGACTGGTCCCTGAAAATAGTAAAAATTACTTTACTGATTTTTATAAATTACTACAATCATGTAAGCAGGTGTTTATTTACTGCAATTTTATTCAGCCAATTCAAAGAAATTCTATATTCTTTGAATTGGCTGAATAAAATTTAATAAAATAAAATTTATGAAACAAAAAAATCGCCGTACAGGAATAACCGTAGAGTTATCCCTAAACTACAATATTACTTCAAAATAAAAACTGAGAAAAAATGGGCTAAGTAAAAATTAAATGGGTGAGACAGACTCGCACACGAAGAGTTCCGTAATACCCTATGCAATATAAAAAAAACACGTTTCTTAATCTCACAATTACCAATCACCTAAAACGTCGACAAAAGAAAACACGTTGTTTGTATGTTCTTGTATGGGGACCTTTAATTTTTAACTTTATTTTATTTTTATTATTTGTTGTTATAGCGGCCATAGTACCTACTCACTCTGTGAAAATTACAAGTGTCTACCTATTATGGTGCAGATGATACAGTCCTTGACAGATGGACGGACGGATGGACGGACAGCGGAGCCTTAGTAATAGAGTTCCTGTTGTTACCCTTTGGGTACGAAACCCTAAAAATATAGATTTTGGAAAATGCTAGTTTCCATTGTGTGACCTTAGGAAAACATGTAATCAGAAAAGTATGTAAAATGCTTCATCTCCTGCTCGTAAAGAATGAGATTATTTTCCTATTCTACTAAGTTCTCATTTAAGATATCTTTTATTATCTATTTACATATCAGTATTGTATAAATTTTAGTTCCAATTTTAATTATCATTTTAAATAATGTATTATTTGCTTTACCTTGTTCTAGTTTAGAGTGATTGCCACTGAACATGAAATAATGTTCCTCTACTATTATCATAGTGGTTCAAAAAAATCGACCTATTGCTCAAAATTAAACAAAACCTGAAGTTTTATTGAATCTTTATAGTTTTTAATTTTTTCTCTAACTTATAACCATAATAGAACATATAAACCCTTCAAAATATGTAGAAGGGTCATGGATGTAGCACTTCTCTAGTTCCTAGACGATTGTTATGTACCTACCTATAATATTTAAGATTCACCTGTGTTTTCTCCTTGAACGTCACAATCTGTTCTGACACTGGATTTCTTCGATATTCTGCAGCTGTCATCACGAAATACAACAATATTAGCCACATTTTTTGCACAGTAGGTACTTCAAAATTTATTAAGTTCAACTAATTGTTATGTTAGTACAATTGTCAAAAGTTTTTAAAATTTAAAGCTATTTCTCGCATACGAAATTATAACTTTCATTGTACTCGCCAAAAGCACTTGTTACTTATGATACATTTTTAACTAAACGTCGGTCGACGTGGTTCGATTCGTTTATATCCCATCGAGGCTAACCTTGTGAAATAGCGACCCAGACATGACTTCTGGACCGTGTAATACAGCATCGAGAAATCTATCTATAAAAACAACTTAAAGATCTTGGCCCTACTTAGAATGCTGACGACGACATTTAAATGTTACTCAACGCCCTTACACAAATCTCATAAAAACGTGATCTAATTATCTACGTATTCAAAGTAAATATGTACCTAATTTAAATAGATTTCAGTAAATAAATAGAAACACTTAGGATATTTAATATTAAAAAAATTGTGAACTTTGGTATAAACCATTCAATAGTTAGTAAAAGTAATTTTATTTGTATATTTCTTAACACAATAATTGCATTAATTTGTAGAGCGAAGGATTTATTTTTATTATTTAATTCCTTCCGAGTGAACGTTCTCCGCTCACAATCACCTGACGCTAAATCTATTTTGAACGATGAAACAGTTGAATTTTACAGCGATCGTCACACTCCATTGATGCTTAGATAATAACATTAAAAAATTACTATAAAAAAGTTTTTAGAAGAATCAAACAAATAGCTAAAACCAATGTTGTACTGACTTTTATAGATACGTTAAGAATTTTTTTTAATAATTCTTGCTTTCTCGCAAATCAGTTGACAAAGAATTACTTGAAACATACGCCCAATTTTTCATCATACCTTTTTCGTCATATGAATATGTGAATGGAACTACTATAAAAAATTGCAACATTGCGCTAATCACACAAATTGTTAACGACGTTCTTTTTAATGAACAGATAATCCCGAACAGTCCCAAATACTTAGAATATTGAGCTAAGAAAAAAACGGGTGCGCTTATCAGTATGTACACGCGGAAGCAGTGAAACTTCTGTGGGTTATACCTAAATATTTTTTGCGTATTTTGTTCACACTCAAACATGCATTTCATGCATGCATGCATATCGCCTGATGCGCTTAATGGACTAAGTTGAACCTACGTAAGTGGACCGAGTTAAACTGGACCGAGTTGTACCGAATTGGATTGATTTGGACCCAGATGTCAGGATAGCCCGAGCACAGTGAATCGGTTTCAAATTTAAAAGGCCGCGTGGCCGTGGTTCGAACCCGAGCATGTACCAATGTGTTTTTCTGACTTAAGTACATAACTATCACTGACTCCGTACCTCGGAGATCACGACAAGCAGTCGGTCCCGGTTGAGGTCAATAGAGGGCAGTCGTTACAATCCGCCAACCCGTATTGGAGTAGCGTGGTGGATTTAAACTCCAAGCCCTCTCAGCCGGAGGGGAGGTTTAAAACCCTTCCAGTGGGGTAAAATGGGCTGACGGAATGGACCCAGCTGGGTCGAGCTGTATCGAGCTAGACCGAGTTAAACCTAGTTGGACATGAGTTGGACCGAGTTGGACCGCCTTGGACCCAGTTGGACCGAAAAAATAAGAAAACTTTCCTACAACCAATTTTTTTGTGAATGTTTATATTTGTATCTGATGATAGTACACCGGTCCTAAACTTAGTACAATTAGCAATATAGACGCAGACCGTTCTTAAAACAGTACACATTGTTGTAAAAATAGTTGATTTTTAGTACAATTTAATAAATGGTAAGTACTTGTACTTTCGTTTACAACTTTACTTTTTGTTTTACCAAACGTAATAATTAATGTTGCTTGATAAACAAATTAAAATGAGAGTGCACCATTTTTATCAATTTATTCGAGTACACTGAAGCCTTGAAAGAACATTAGTCAGCGATTGAAATGTATATATAACGTCAGATACGATCTGATATTTGAATGACGCCAGATTGGCAACAATTGTTTTCCTACACTACTAAAAAAAGTTCCATTTTAAAATAAAACTAATAGAATTAACTTAAGTAATAATGTAAGAAACTTTTGTAGTCATATAACATATTATAGAAAAATGCTTCCGGATCATGGTAATCAATGTCTTTAATTATGCATAATAGGTTAACATTTTGTGAATAAAAATAGAAGATTGTTGCACCGAGCAAAAAGTAATTTATTACTGCCTTAAAAGTAATTTATTTATTATTAGGTCAAGGACCAGGGCCGCATTCGAAACAATTAATTTATTATAAAATTAAATTAAATGAGGATATGAAATATTGTTTTGAATTACATAATTACATATCTTCTTTAAAAGTAGGTTGAGGGTGAAATTTTCTCGCTATTATTATTTTAATAATATAATAATAATAATAACGTTTATTTAGCAAAAGATATTATATACATTATTGAAGTCATAGATATAAAGATTGAAGTACAATAACTCCACCACAACTTACGAACTAAGTTCCTATATTTCATCCAAACCTATGATATCTTATGTTTTTGATGTAATAGGTAGTTAAGTTTTATTTGATTGCAATGGAACAAGTTTTTGTAAAAGGACAAAGTAATAATTAGCCTAAAATTGATATTTTCACTGTGATGGACTTTTTTCTTCAAATCCGTCTTATGTTAGTGGTGAAATAAAGGTTTTAAACTTTTCAAGAAAGTATCTACCTGCGTAATTATCTAAAGTCAGGTTTATAGGGTTCCGTATCTCAATAGAAAAAAACGGGACCCTTATGAGATATCAGTCCCTGTCCGTCCGTCCCTCCGTCCGTCTGTCCGTCAAAACCCTTTATCACGAGAACGCGTGGAGTTGAAATTAAAAGTATATACTCAGATCTACAACAGTCTCTACAGCTACAGGGTATGTGGGAGTTGCACCCACTAAACAACCGCCTGAAGCAGAATAAGGACGCGTGTCGTTAACCCGAAAGCTCCAACGACTTCATCGAAGTGGCCAGGAGGCACACTAAGGTGTCACCGGCGCGAAGATGTCGAGAAACCCCTAAGAGTTACTCGATGCGAAATAATTCCGTTTGCGCTGGCCTCCGGTTAAGATTTATGTTATTAATATAAAGTGAAAAGTGTTTTATTGTTCACTCATTTGAGATGAGGTCAGTAGGGGTTGCGCGGGAGCGCCCCCGCTTCGGATTCAACTTGAGAATCGCCCGAGAAAGACTCATTAGTTTGAATCAGCCATTCGACTTCGAGAGTGAGGTCGTCGGGCTGATCTGTCAGTGCCTTCTGTGGTCTTCTTGGGAAGTGATTAGGAGGAGGTGCCTCGTAAGTGACAGCTGAAACTATCAATAATAATACATGGGACTTCCCACATCAATGGATTGCTATGATTAGTAGCTCTAGTGAAAAACCGCTCTGATGCGTCTTTCATGTATTTTGAGATTGTGGGGAGCGCTAAGTCTCAATGTAGAACTGAGTTTCTGACGTACCAAGGTGCGCCAGTCGCTCTTCTACTGAATTTATTTTGGACAATTTGGAGTCTGTTTAGCAGATTTGGTGCCGCATGGGCGAAAACGGGAGACGCGTAAGTCATCACCGGCCTGATGCATACGGTGTAAAGAGTACGCTTATTGCGTAGAGACATTTTACTTTTAGGGCCTAACATGCCGCTAAGGAGGGAATTATAAAATTTTGCTAAGTTGCAAACACGGTTGATGTGATCCTTGAAATGGAGATGTTTATCAGTGTGATGCCTAGACGTTTGTAATTGTGTTGCCACGGAATGGGCACATTATCCATTTGAACATGGGAATGCTGGTACGGAGCAATACTAGTTATTCTAGTTTTGCTGTACCTGAAATGCATTGCTGCTGATTTTTCTGGATTTATCGCGATTCTCCAGAGGTGAAACCATCGTGTCAGCTCATCAATGGCACTCTGGAAACGAGGAATTGTATAAATTGAGCTATGAGTACGTAAATAGAGTGCAGTATCATCCGCGAATAGGGAGAGTTGAACGCCGTTTGTGGATTGCGGTATGTCATTAGTATATGCCGCGTATAATAAGGGTGATAATGTCGAGCATTGTGGAACTCCGGCTCTAATTAATCTTTTGGATGAAAGGGAGTGTTCGTATTTGAACATGAAATTTCTATTACTGAGGTAGCTATGAATAATTAGAATTAGTCTGTCGGGACCATCTAACGTGTATAACTTAAAGATGAGGCCAGCGTGCCAAATTTTATCAAAAGCTTTGGCGACGTCGAAAAATACCGCGGTCGCTTTATGCTTTCTTTTGAAGTCTTCGGAAAAATATTCTAGAAGTTGGAGGGCTTGCTGAGGGCAAGAACGGTGTGGGCGAAAGCCGAATTGTTCATTGATTATAAGGTCTTTGCCTAAAAGGTAACGCGGTAAGGTAACAGTGCGTAAGCGCGAGTATATGATTTTTTCATAGAGCTTACCAAGTCTTTTGCGGAGGCTTATGGGGCGGTAGCTCGAAGGGAGATCAATGGGTTTGCTTGGTTTGCGGATGCCGAAGACTAAGGCTTCCTTCCAGGCCTTATTACTGATACCATCTAGGCCCGGCGCCTTTTTGGTTTTCAGTTTTCGAATATGACCGCCTAACTCGTCTATGGAGACAAGTGGGAGGTCGGTAGTATTAGGGAGGGAGGTGCGTTGACGTACCTCCTCCTCGACACGTGAAACGTGTTCAAAGTTAAAAGGAGCAGAACTAGGAGTTACTTGCATCCATTTTTGAGCCTCTTTTATACACCTTGATTTACTACCAATTTAACCATACCATATTTAAACTTCCTATTTAACGTTGCCAGAGTATTCCACGTCATGTCTGATTGTGTCTGATTGATATCCCGTAGGTACACTTCACGACTGCTCGTCGCGACATGAGTTTCAGAATTCTCTTTGAATTTTTTTCAGTAATTTTGACAATTTTATGTACTTACTCCCCACCGTCACTCCATTTTACGTTCCCCCCACCCCGCGCCCCCATACCCCACGATAAAAAGAAAAAAAATGTCCTAATACAAAAACCAATATTTGTCCAATAATTTAAGTCCTTGCGCGGGAGGCCATACAACGTGCTACACTTCTCGCTCAGTGCCGGCCACACATGGGCCACACAATGTCCTATAGAAGTTCAAGAGCGTGACCCATAGATACGCCGAGCTGGCGTCCTGCGCGCCACCCACATCCCGCACGTTAGCAGCAAAGTTATTAAAGTACGAATTCTAAAGGAAGTCACACAAAATTAAACTTCACAACGTATATTTCAAAACATCAACTGATATTTGTTTGGTATACGTGATATTTTTAAGCTATTGCATAGCTTCTATCGCGGGCCTTTGAGCGCGGGGAGCGAATCGAGAAATTCCGTAACGAAAAAAACCTCACGCTCATAATCAGTGCAAGAAAATAGGAGTGCATAAATCGTTAAGAGTGATTACGTCACTTCGTGCTCGGTGCGTGTGCATACGCCTATCGCCGCCTCGTCGTCGTGTGCGTCTCCTACTTCCGTGAGTGTGCTTCGACCGAACTACCTCTAATTTATGCGATCCTGGTACTGCGTTTATAATACTACTACGCACGGAATCGCGCCATTGTCGCGCTGGACCACAGACAAAATTGTCTGTGACTGGGACCCACATTATTTATTAATATAATCTCCACGTGCTTGTTGTTCTCCTAGTACAAGGTGGCAATATGAATAAGTCTTTGTCCGAATCAAATTTGAACGACTCGATTATGCTTGAACCAACTGTTACCCCACCAAACTCTGTCTTCGTTCGTGCGAAAAAGAGAAAAGAACACGACAGTCCCTCTGATTTATCGCAGCCTAGCACTAGTACTGGTAACAATGAGTTGTCCGCATTTAAGGAAGAAATGCGTGGGATATTTGCATCGTTACTTGCTGCCCAACGACAAGAATTTAATAAAAAAAGACGTGTGGCACTCGAGGACTGCCGCGGTAAAGCTAAGCATAGCAATTTTTTTTCATTTTGAAGTACAGAATCGTTTTTATTTAGAAAACCCTATTTTCAGTTTTTAGTTAGTTAGTTACGCTTTTTTTAAAAAAATGTTTTTATTACATTGAGCTAGTTTGAACTGGTATTAAATGACCAGGAGCACAGACACTTAGTGTTTTGATTAATTAGAACTTTATGCCTCAAGCCATTCCTGAGTTCCTGGAAATTCCGTAACGAAAAAAACCTCACGCTCATAATCAGTGCAAGAAAATAGGAGGGCATAAATCGTTAAGAGTGATTACTGATCACTGCACGTCGACCGAACTACCTCTAATTTATGCGATCCTGGTACTGCGCTTATAATACCACTACGCACGGAATCGCGCCATTGTAGCGCTGGACCGCAGACAAAATGGTCTGTGACTGGGACCCACATAATTTATTAACGTAAAAATAATATACTTCCATTGTGACCTACTTGACTATAATCTCCACGTGCTTGTTGTTCTCCTAGTACAAGGTGGCAATATGAATAGTCTTTGTCCGAATCAAACTTGAACGACTCGATTATGCTTGTTGAACCAACTATAACCCTAGTTTGAATTGGTATTAAATGACCAGGAGGACAGTTTCTGGTTTTTGATGCACAGATAGTTCGACAACGAAATCAACCTTTTAGGGCTTTGTTTTTATTTATTTTATTTAATCTTTTTCATTTTGAAGTACAGAATCATAACAAAATAAGTTTAGAAAAAGACTAGTTAAGTTTTTAGTTAGACTTTTTTTGAAAGCCTTGTTTTTTATTACATTGAGCTAGTTTGAACTGGTATTAAATGACCAGGAGCACAGACACTTAGTGTTTTGATTAATTAGAACCTAATGCCTCAAGCCATTCCTGAGGTCCTGGTTTTGATTCACAGATAGTCTGACAACGAAATCAACCTTTTAGGGCTTCGTTTTTTTTTTCATTTTGAAGTACTAATAGTTATTTAGAAAAGCCTAGTTAAGTTTTTATAAGCTTAGCCATTTTTTATGCTAGTTTGAATTGGTATTAAATGACCAGGAGGACAGACATGTAAATGTCTGTTGAGGTTAATTAGAACTTTATACTTCAAGCCTTTCCTGAGTTCCTGGTTTTTGTTGTACAGATAGTTAGACAACGAAAATCTTTTAGGGTTCCGTTTTTTTTAATTTGAATGAAAGTACGAATCGTAATAAAAAAAAATAAGTAAGTTTAGAAAAAGCATAGCCTGTTTTAATACTGAGCTAGTTTGAATTGGCATTAAATGACCAGGAGGACAGACATATAAATGTCTGTTGAAGTTAATTAGAACTTTATACTTCAAGCCATTCCTGAGTTCCTGGTTTTTGTTGTACAGATAGTTAGACAATGAAAATCTTTTAGGGTTCCGTTTTTTTTTAAATCGTAATAAAAAAAAATAAGTAAGTTTAGAAAAAGCATAGCCTGTTTTAATACTGAGCTAGTTTGAATTGGCATTAATGACCAGGAGGACAGACATTTAGTGTTTTGATTAATTACAACTTTATACCTCAAGCCATTCCTGAGTTCCTGGTTTTTGATGTACAGATAGTTAGACAACGAAAATCTAGGTTCCGTTTTTTTAAATATTTTGAATGAATCGTAGATAAAGTAAATTAAGAAAAAAATTTAATGCCTTTTTTCGAAATGGTTTTAATAGTAGAGCTAGTTTGAATTGGCATTAATTAACCAGGAGGACAGACATTTAGTGTTTTGATTTATTAGAACTTTATATCTCAAGCCATTCCTGAGTTCCTGGTTTTTTATTTAGTCGGAGAACGAAAATTGTTCGGACAACGAAATGTCTTTGGTTCTGTTTTTTTTTTTAATTTAAAGTCGTAAAAAAATAAGTAATTGTAAGTATTTTATTTTTTAAGTACTTTTGAAATAGTTTGAATTGGTATTAAATGACCAGGAGGACAGACATATAAATGTCTGTTGAAGTTAATTAGAACTTTATACTTTAAGCCATTCCTGAGTTCCTGGTTCTTGATGTACAGATAGTTAGACAACGAAAATCTTTTTGGGCGTTTTTTTTAAATTGAATGAATATGATAAAATCGTAATAAAAAAATAAGTAAATTTAGTATTTTTTTAGTTAATTTAATTTTTTTTTTTAAATGGTTTTTATACTAGCTAGTTTGAATTGGCATTAAATGACCAGGATGACAGACATTTAGTGTTTTGATTAATTACAACTTTATACCTCAAGCCATTCCTAAGTTCCTGGAAATTCCGTAACGTAAAAAACCTCACGCTCATAATCAGTGCAAGAAAATAGGAGGACATAAATCGTTAAGAGTGATTGCTGATCACTGCACGTCGACCAAACTACCTCTAATTTATGCGATCCTGGTACTGCGCTTATTATTGTAGCGCTGGACCACAGACAAAATGGTCTGTGACTGGGACCCACATAATTTATTAACGTAAAAATAATATACTTCCATTGTGCCCTACTTGACTATAATCTCCACGTGCTTGTTGTTCTCCTAGTACAAGGTGGCAATATGAATAAGTCTTTGTCCGAATCGAACTTGAAAGACTCGATTATGCTTGAACCAACTATTACCCCACCAAACTCTGTCTTCGTTCGTGCGAAAAAGAGAAAAGAACACGACAGTCCCTCTGATTTATCGCAGCCTAGCACTAGTACTGGTAACAATGAGTTTTTCTTTTAATTTGAAGTCTTAACAAAATAAGTAATTTTTAGTAAGCCTATTTAGTAAGTACTTTTGAAATAGTTTGATTTAGTATTAAATGACCAGGAGGACAGACAAATAGTGTTTTGATTAATTACAACTTTATACCTCAAGCTATTCCTGATTTTCTGGTTTTTGATGCACAGATAGTTCGACAACGAAATCAACCTTTTAGGGCTTTGTTTTTATTTATTTTTTAAGCTATGCATAGCTTCTATCACGGGCCTTGAGCGCGTGGACCGAATCGAGAAATTCCGTAACGAAAAAAACCTCACGCTCATAATCAGTGCAAGAAAATAGGAGTGCATAAATCGTTAAGAGTGATCAGTAATCACTCTTAACGATTTATGCACTCCTATTTTCTTGCAAGTTCGGTCGACGTGCAGTGATCAGTCACTGCACGTCGACCGAACTTCCTCTAATTTATGCGATCCTGGTACTGCGCTTATAATACCACTACGCGCGGAATCGCGCCATTGTCGCGCTGGACCACAGACAAAATTGTCTGTGACTGGGACCCACATAATTTATTAACGTCAAATAATATACTTCCATTGTGACCTACTTGACTATAATCTCCACGTGCTTGTTGTTCTCCTAGTACAAGGTGGCAATATGAATAAGTCTTTGTCCGAATCAAACTTGAACGACTCGATATGCTTGAACCAACTAACTGTTACCCCACCGAACTCTGTCTTCGTTCGTGCGAAAAAGAGAAAAGAACACGACAGTTCCTCTGATTTATCGCAGCCTAGCACTAGTACTGGTAAGAATGAGTTGTCCGCATTTAAGGAAGAAATGCGTGGGATGTTTGCATCGTTACTTGCTGCCCAACGACAAGAATTTAAAAAAAAAAGACGTGTGGCACTCGAGGACGGCCGCGGTATTGCATAACATTTTGTATCAACTTATGCAATTATAATTATTTATTTATTTTATTTATGCAGTATTAAATCTGAGTTACTCCTAGTCGTGCCTAAAGAAGTTTTACTTCAAAAACAAAGAAAAAGAAATACTGCATAAGTAAAATAAATAAATAATTATAATTGCATAAGTTGATACAAAATGGCAATAGCTTTACCGCGGCAGTCCTCGAGTGCCACACGTCTTTTTTTTTTCATTTTGAAGTACAGAATCGTAATAAAATAGGTTATTTAGAAAGTTAAGTTTTTATAAGCTTTTTTTATGCTAGTTTGAATTGGTATTAAATGACCAGGAGGACAGACATATAAATGTCTGTTGAGGTTAATTAGAACTTTATACTTCAAGCCATTCCTGAGTTCCTGGTTCTTGATGTACAGATAGTTAGACAACGAAAATCTTTTAGGCCGTTTTTTTTAATATTTTTTGAATGAAGATCGTAAATAAAAATATAATTTAGTATTTTTTTAGTTAATAGTTCCTTTTTTTAATACTAGCTAGTTTAAATCGGCATTAAATGACCAGGAGGACAGACATTTAGTGTTTTGATTTATTAGAACTTTATACCTCAAGCCATTCCTGAGTTCCTGGTTTTTTATTTAGTCGGACAACGAAAATTGGTCGGACAACGAAAATTAGTCGGACAACGAAATGTTTTTTAGGGTTCCGTTTTTTTTTTAATTTGAAGTTTTAACAAAATAAGTAATTTTTAGCAAGCCTTTAGTATTAAATGACCAGGAGGACAGACACTTAGTGTTTTGATTAATAACAATCTTTATACTTCAAGCTATTCCTGAGTTTCTGGTTTTTGATGCACAGATAATTCGACAACGAAATCAACCTTTTAGGGCTTTGTTTTTATTTTTTTTTCATTTTGAAGTACAGAATCATAACAAACAAAATAAGTTATTTAGAAAAAGACTAGTTAAGTTTTTAGTTAGACTTTTTTTGAAAACCTTGTTTTTATTACATTGAGCTAGTTTGAACTGGTATTAAATGACCAGGAGCACAGACACTTAGTGTTTTGATTAATTAGAACTTTATGCCTCAAGCCATTCCTGATGTCCTGGTTTTGATTCACAGATAGTCTGACAACGAAATCAACCTTTTAGGGCTTCGTTTTTATTTATTTTATTTTTTTTTTCATTTTGAAGTACAACAAAATAACTTTATTAGAAAAAGCCTAGTTTTAGTTAGACTTTTTTTGAAAGCCTTGTTTTTTATTATTGAGCTAGTTTAAATTGGTATTACATGACCAGGGGGATAGACATTTATTGTTTAGATTAATTAGAACTTTATACTTTAAGCCATTCCTGAGTTCCTGGTTTTTGATGTACAGATAGACAACGAAAATCTTTTAAGGGTTCCAGTTTTTTTTTAAGCTATTGCATAGCTTCTATCGCGGGCCTTTGAGCGCGGGGAGCGAATCGAGAAATTCCGTTACGAAAAAAACCTCACGCTCATAATCAGTGCAAGAAAATAGGAGTGCATAAATCGTTAAGAGTGATCACGTCACTTCGTGCTCGGTGCGTGTGCATACGCCTATCGCCGCCTCGTCGTCGTGTGCGTATCCTACTTCCGTGAGTGTGCTTCGACCGAACTACCTCTAATTTATGCGATCCTGGTACTGCATTTATAATACCACTACGCACGGAATCGCGCCATTGTCGCGCTGGACCACAGACAAAATTGTCTGTGACTGGGACCCACATTATTTATTAATATAATCTCCACGTGCTTGTTGTTCTCCTAGTACAAGGTGGCAATATGAATAAGTCTTTGTCCGAATCAAATTTGAACGACTCGATTATGCTTGAACCAACTGTTACCCCACCAAACTCTGTCTTCGTTCGTGCGAAAAAGAGAAAAGAACACGACATTCCCTCTGATTTATCGCAGCCTAGCACTAAGTACTGGCAACAATGAGTTGTCCGCATTTAAGGAAGAAATGCGTGATGTTTGCATCGTTACTTGCTGCCCAACGACAAGAATTTAATAAAAAAAGACGTGTGGCACTCAAGGACTGCCGCGGTAAAGCTAAGCATAGCAATTTTTTTTTCATTTTGAAGTACAGAATCGTTTTTATTTAGAAAACCCTATTTTCAGTTTTTAGTTAGTTAGTTACGCTTTTTTTGAAAAAATGTTTTTATTACATTGAGCTAGTTTGAACTGGTATTAAATGACCAGGAGCACAGACACTTAGTGTTTTGATTAATTAGAACTTTATGCCTCAAGCCATTCCTGATGTCCTGGTTTTGATACACAGATAGTATGACAACGAAATCAACCTTTTAAGGCTTCGTTTTTGTTTTTTATTTTTTTTTTCATTTTGAAGTACAACAGAATAACTTTATTAGAAAAAGCCTAGTTTTAGTTAGACTTTTTTTGAAAGCCTTGTTTTTTATTATTGAGCTAGTTTGAATTGGTATTACATGACCAGGGGGACAGACATTTATTGTTTAGATTAATTAGAACTTTATACTTTAAGCCATTCCTGAGTTCCTGGTTTTTGATGTACAGATAGACAATGAAAATCTTTTAGGGTTCCAGTTTTTTTTTTAAGAGCATAGCTTCTATCGCGGGCCTTTGAGCGCGGGGAGCGAATCGAGAAATTCCGTAACGAAAAAAACCTCACGCTCATAATCAGTGCAAGAAAATAGGAGTGCATAAATCGTTAAGAGTGATTACGTCACTTCGTGCTCGGTGCGTGTGCATACGCCTATCGCCGCCTCGTCGTCGTGTGCGTATCCTACTTCCGTGAGTGTGCTTCGACCGAACTACCTCTAATTTATGCGATCCTGGTACTGCATTTATAATACCACTACGCACGGAATCGCGCCATTGTCGCGCTGGACCACAGACAAAATTGTCTGTGACTGGGACCCACATTATTTATTAATATAATCTCCACGTGCTTGTTGTTCTCCTAGTACAAGGTGGCAATATGAATAAGTCTTTGTCCGAATCAAACTTGAACGACTCGATATGCTTGAACCAACTAACTGTTACCCCACCAAACTCTGACTTCGTTCGTGCGAAAAAGAGAAAAGAACACGACAGTTCCTCTGATTTATCGCAGCCTAGCACTAGTACTGGTAACAATGAGTTGTCCGCATTTAAGGAAGAAATGCGTGGGATGTTTGCATCGTTACTTGCTGCCCAACGACAAGAATTTAAAAAAAAAAAGACGTGTGGCACTCGAGGACTGCCGCGGTAAAGCTATTGCATACATTTTGTATCAATTTATGCAATTATAATTATTTATTTATTTTATTTATGCAGTATTAAATCTGAGTTACTCCTAGTCGTGCCTAAAGAAGTTTTACTTCAAAAACAAAGAAAAAGAAATACTGCATTAATAAAATAAATAAATAATTATAATTGCATAAGTTGATTCAAAATGTATGCAATAGCTTTACCGCGGCAGTCCTCGAGTGCCACACGTCTTTTTTTTACATTTTTGTTGTCACAATGCGGTGTCTCTATGAACATCTATGTTTTCAGTCTAAGTTATCTCTAAAATGTAGGTAGGTACAGTCGGCTCTATTCTGAACGCTACACTTTAGACTTTGACCTACGTGAAAATCTCAATAGAAAGAGATAACTAGCTTTGAAACGGTTCGGTCTTTTTACCGATCGCAAGAGGCGGGCATCTAAGGTCGTCCAGGGCGAGGGACGAAGTGGGAAGAGGGCAAATAGCGAGTATTGCAATTTATATTTTGTTTGTCGTATTTATGAGCCCACTATAATAGTATAGAATATTTTGACGAGAAGCGCTTGTATTGGAACGAACGAAGTTTCTTATCGCGCATTTGGCGGATGGGAGCTACACATACACATGCAAGTGTCCGACCGCCAGCAAAGTGACGTCATCTGGGCAGATGTTTATTTTCTATTATTTTCAAATAATGAAGTCCTGAAATTTTGATAGATTTATAAATGTTTTTTTTTTATAACTTCATAATCAAAAACTAAAAAAAAAATTATTATTAAATACAATTTTATCACTATTCCTTTTTTGATGGTGGGACTCTCGGATAGAATCCGTCTGCAACTTATGCATCTTGATATATTTTTGGGATTTTCTGGTGTCAATGGATAGAAGAGAGAACGAACTACTCCACCAAACATATATTTTTGTTACCAGGTCCCGGATTTGCGGTCAAGTGTGAAATACTTTGACCCTAAAAATACTGCTTCGGAACTTTGATAGTGAGAGTCCCGGAAGAAATCCTTTTGTATCTTGTCCATCTTGCTTAATTTTTGGTATTTTCTGATGCCAATTTATGAAGGAGAGACCGAACCACCCCACTGAACTCATATTTTTGGTCACTGGATGCAGACTGGCGGTCAAGTGCGAGTTATTTTGAACCTAAAAATACCTATTCGGAATGTGTGGTCTTATGTGCGTCTTTGAAAACGAACTAACTTCGTTCCAACCGGGTGTCCCAGGACACCTCTCGGGTTTTTTAAATTTCAATATTTTTATAGGTATTTGTGTTTGTAAATTATTATTACATTGTAATATAATAATATATGTGATAAAAATATAATTAATCGAATTGTACTCAATGATCTTCTAATGCAGTTTCCTATAATTTTATTTTAAAAATATCGCGTCTCTTGAAATGTAGGTATTTAACACATACCTAGAGGTCTCTACAACACTAAATAGACCTTAAAAACCCAAGGCGCAGCTGTAAAACCACTTTTATTTTAATTTTTTTCCACATTTTCAATACCGATGCGACACGCGTGACGTAAAATTAGGCCGAAATTATTAATGTTGTATACAAAGAAATATTTTAGTTTGTTTTTATGTATATAGTTTTTACTTTTTCAAACATTTGCAGAATTAGAAATAAAATACATTAAAAATACTCCAAGTAGGTTGAACTGATGTTCCATTTAAATTTAATTAAATCTAAGCCACATACATGTTCGATGCAACATGCTGATAAACTGATACGATACTACGACAGAAAAAACCCAGCATATAATAATATGCTGTGCTATGCGAAGTCGGGGCGGGTCACTAGCAGGCCCAGGCAACTTGTTCGCCGCGGTCATGGACATACCTACGGGGGCCAGGAGTAGTGATACCAGTTACTGTGTGCCAACTTTTCTTTTTTATTGTAGCAACATTATTTGCCAATGATACCAGAAACACAATTATCCTATGTTTTCAAGATTTTTCCCCAAGATAATCGCAGCAGAATGTATGAATGACTGTAAGAAAAGTGTTTTATTCCACTATGAACGATGTATATGGAACAATTCATAAACTATGCGCGTGCAGTGAGCAAATTAAATAAGAATTTAACAAAATCATTGTGTGAAATATTTGTACGAACTCTTTAATTAAACTGTTGATTATGGTCCCATTAATCAAATAAATTACCTATTTTGTAATTAAAATCGCATATTCTTTAAAAAAAATGTATTAGAATTTATTTAAAAAATTTGGGAATGGTTAATTCGATAGGATCACTTTTTATAGTATAGGTACCTTTTTTGTATTATATCCAAAATATGGTTAAAAATTAAAAAAAAAACCAAATTAGTTCTATTGATTTTTTAAAAAGGTGATTGACTGAACGAAACCTGACGACCAAATGACGACATATTAACAAATCCATAAAGAGTATAGAGTTGAAATGGATTTCCAGTCACTGATTTACGATTGCTTGATTAAGATTTTTTTCGAAATGGCGCATGTGAAGTTTAGGTCATTTTGATAAAAAGTTTGTATTAACTGTAAAGGGTTGCTTTCTTTTAATAAACCATTCGAAGCATAATGTGCAGAAACATTAACATATTATACCAATATGTTTCCAATTGATCATAAAAACTGTACGTTAGAAAATATGGTCTTACCCTTACCCAGTCACTTTTATGAAACATTAATTAAAAAATTATAAGTGTATTATAACGAAATTGAATTATACAAGTAATAAACCATTCGAAGCATAATGTGCAGAAACATTAACATATTATACCAATATGTTTCCAATTGATCATAAAAACTGTACGTTAGAAAATATGGTCTTACCCTTACCCAGTCACTTTTATGAAACATTAATTAAAAAATTATTATTAAGTGTATTATAACGAAATTGAATTATACAAGTAATAAGACAGTTTCCATAATACTTTGCTCTATCTAACGAACTCAAGTTGAATGGAAATTAATCTTAATAGCGCCATCTAGTTCCAAAGTAAGCAAGTTTTTGCTTGTATTATGGGCACTAGACAACTGATATACACTCTTAATATTCTTTGCAGTATATACATACATAGATATTTTGCACTCAGACACCAAACAGAAAGACATGTTGATGCACACAAATATTAGGCTCGGCCGGGAGTTGAATCTGTGACCTTTGGTTCTGCGATTAAGGTCTCTAACCACTCGGCCAATAAGTCAGTCAATGTTTTTTATCGTCTAACAAAATGACTTAATTTTTTTCGGATGCTTATGGTGTAATCCACATTTCCTACCTCCAGAAATGAAAAACTCTCAACAGCGAATGTTATTTCGATTTGTGAACCGTTTTCATAAAATATATATGGAAACACTACGGCATTTCACGAAGAAACAAATTATCTTCTAAGTTCCACCAGGACAATGCACAAGTACAACATTTTTCGAGATTACCTACTAAGTTAAACATAAATTCACGCAAGAACGGTGCGACTGCGAGTTACAGTGACGGGTATTCTACAAATGGCCGCTGACCGCTACAATGTTATTGTTAGTCGCTGGTGCGTCGCCACAGCTCTGTATTTCAATATTTTAGTCATAATATTAAAGTTTTACAGGTGATGAATAAATCTAGTGTAAATATTTTACTCACAACTACAAAACATGTAGAGAACTACACAAACAAATTTTTGTAAATAATAATTACCTACCTATATATATATATTTATTTGATTTTACATCACTGATGTTTGATTTCTGTATCCTTATCATCAAATTGTATATTATATTAGACCTTTGATTACAACTGCTAAATCACAAAAATATTTACCGAAATAGGTTCAGTAGTTTTTGTGTTTATTATCGTGTTTATACAAATAGATAAAAATTCCAAAAACGATTGTTTTAAGTATCGTAATAATAATAACGTCTACATCACAACAACGTCTTGGCCCCAAACTAAGTAATCTAAGCATTAGTTTGTGTTTTAGGTACCAAACGAAGGCAACACATACATATAACAACCAAGACCAGTATTACCGGTACCAGTATCAATATTCATCATATAAATACTGACCCGACCTGGGACCTCCAGCTTCGTAGGCAGGGTCGCTACCCACTAGGATAAGCAGTCGTCATAACCCACAACAATTATTGTTTTGGAAAAATATCTTATGTACAGGGTTGACCATACGAATATGTTACAATTTTATTTATAAATTTTTCATTACATAACTATATAGTAAGATAATAATGATTTTTTATTAGTAAAATTATAACAAAATATTTTATTCGGTGTATTACATAACTAAAAATTCTTATAGTTATTCAGTACTGATATTATTATTCGTAATCATATAATCCATCTAAATAACATATAATATCAATTTGCGATCTGTATCTCTTAAACTAGGTAAGAATTGTAACTATAGGAATTCTACCTCAAATACATGAAAATATTATTGCACATTACTACATGGTAACACTGCAAGTTTAGCTGCTATTCAGTTATGTATGGGGGCCAGTGGGGGCTAATAATTTTACATGAAACATAGATGAGTGTGTCTGTGTGCGTGTGTGTGTTTAGATGTAGGAGTGTAAGAGGCATGAGGTTTGTGATTGCTGACAATTAAATGGTTCTAGAGGCAACCAGTAGTTGGCGCTATTCTTGTCGTTTTTTCCCCCCATAGAGTTACATTTCTTCTTCCCGTAGGGAAGTATATATTGTTCTGTGGTCACTAGTTAAAAATAAAATTTTGAGGCCTACTGAAATATTAAATTGAAAGAGTGCAAATTATGTTGTTTAAATTAGATTAATTAATTAAAATCGGACAAAAGGCAGGGTTTTTGTAATTAGATAAATCAAAACAAATCACTGACAGAAATTGTGTCGAGATCAAAGTGACGATCTGTGACTGTGCGAGAATTTCGGCATCTTAGGCCGTGTTTTTAATACGGTATTCACACGTCATCACACATGGCCGGCTGGCGATTGCTGGCGATCGACTGTCTGAACTGAACTGACTGCTTTGGTCGTACGTAAAGTCGTAAACCACGCCTTGACTATGTTATCGTTCCTTTCCTTGTCGCCAGCTAACTACCTAAAATGATTGTAGCGTTCTGTATAGAGCCGACTGTACACTATCTATTCGTTATCTAGTTCGAACTGTTCGAACTATTTTTTTCAATGACCTTTTATTTTAAATATTTTTTAATGTATTAGTTATTTTATGGTTATTTCATGGTTATTTCGTATGATAAGTACAATTAAATTCTCTTTTGTAGGTACCTATTATTGTTTTGTTTTTTTACTTTATAACAAATTTGGTATCCAGGTAACTTAAAAAGTTGGTCAACCTCTGTCAGTGAAACAAAACCAAAAACCACAGAACAATCAGGTCAAATTTTATTGTTCGTCGCTAAAACCACAAAATACATAGGCTAAAACTACTCAACTCAATTCAAATAGAATTAGTTAATAAATGTGGCCAAGTGCCATACGATTTTTATCTTTAATGTTCATTTTCTAATAAAATATGTATGATTAGAACTTGAGAATACAAAAAATATTAATGTAGTGACAACACTTTGCTATAATACAAGACGATTGTGTGACAAATCAAGATAACCAACAAAATGGCAAGGTCGCAAAAAGATGATCCGCTATTTAATAATATGCAAAATCACTGGAGTTTTCGCCCTGACGAAGGAGAAAATTGTTCTACGGGAAATATCAACGAAAGGAACTCGCAGTCTGTGTCACCAGTCGTCAACGACAACATGTTTGTGAACCAAAAACCTTACAACGCCAATGAAGTTTACATGAAGAAGCACCCCTTTAACATGAACGTTCACAATGATGAAACTGCTACCGACAATGATGAAAGTATGGCATACAATAACTTACCTAATGTGAATCGCCCTAATAACTTTCAGAGTTATGGAGTGCTCAATTTTGGGAATGGTCAAACAGTCAGGGTGTTTTATGATGGCAACAACCGCCAACTCATGATACCTGTGACTAGCCAATACGAGCTCTTCAGTAATCAGGGCTATCGTGAAATTCCTATTCAGCCTAATCAATCTCCGCATCTTTTTAACTCTAACCAGGAGCCACCAATGAACAACAACAATATTCATATTGCACAGACTGCTTTACCTACGCAGAACGTAAGTTACAGGAATGACAATACAAACAATTCACCAAATGTGCCCACACTAAGTTTTCTGAACGAAGTCCTTGGAAACTGGGAACCCAATTCTACTGGGACTTATTCACCGTTTGGTCAAAATTACCCACTTAATCATCCTGACGTACCAGTCCACACTGTCCATCCAAATAACATTCATATTGAAAACAATGTGGTTCCAGGCATCAAAAAACAAGAAACACCTTCTCCCAAAAGGACTGAAAATAGTCCTTTAGCTGATAATAATACTAAAAAACGTATAGTAGCTGAAGTTAAACCGATGCGTCCAACATATTCAGATGTGTTAGCGAAAAACACTAAAAACACTGTTCCAAATGACAGTTCTCGGAAAACAAAAACTGCAACAAATATAGAAACAAAATCAATTAATAAGACAAATGGAGCAAAATTAGATAAATCGATTACACCAAGTCCAAAAGCAAACAATGATGATGGTAAACCCAAACTTGAAAAGAAGAGTACAAATATAATGTCTTCTGGTAGCGAAAGTGGCGATATCAATAGTTATGACACTGACAAACCTCAGAAAATCAATAAAAAAAATAAAGCTAAACGTGGGAGCATGTCGCGGAAATGGTCATCGCTTGATGACATAACAAATGAAGAAGATTCCAATTTCACTTGTGAAGAAGATGAAAACTCCCAATTTATATTCATTGAAAATCGTTCAGAAAAAAATTTGAAAAAAGATAAAAAGGCAAATGAACATAAAATTAAGACTAATGATAAAATTTCTACTGAAGATGAAGAGAATTATGACAATGATGATAAAACTGAGTCAATTTCCCAAGAAAATCAAAGCGATAGTGTTAAAGCTAAGAAGAAGAAAGAGAATCGTAATTATGGACACAAAGCAACAAAACTCAGTCAGGACAAAAGGAAAGTTACTCAATCTAAATGGCGACGCAATAAACCTGGATATCTTGGTTTAGTACAGAGTTATTTGGAACATTGGGGTGGAGCGTCATGGAAAGCGTTGGTCTGGCTAATCTATCTTCTCTCTGATGTATGCAGAATGAGCGCACACTTATCATTTGACTTGTACGTATGACTCCAGTATGATAAAATTCATTAGTTTAATTATCAATGCTGTGCATATGTGGTTTCAATGAAGTATTAACATGATCCACGGGTAAAGATGTCAATTTTAACTTGTGTAGGCTTTTTAATGACTACTTACACATGTATTATGTGTAGTTTGGTATTGATTTGCAAGTTTTTGATGCTATATAATGATACATGAGCAATCAATTGAGTCACTTAACAGAAGAGCCACCTTAGTTTACTCAATATAATATGAGGATAATGAGCGATATCAGTGATTAAGATTTTTGTTTCATGTGACATTTGTCCCCTAAAAAATACACACATATTACTTTAGACAAACCATCTATATATAATTAGTATGATTAAAAATGCTCCTTGAGCTTCAACGAGTCAGATGATTATTACGTTAACTATTTATATGAAAAAACAGTGTTTCCTTGTTATTTGGCTTTTTGTTTTTTATTGCCTTTCTATATGTTTACTATGGACAAATAAACCTCTCTTGTACCAATTCCCTCTGCTCTTATTGCTACAACTTTGACTTGAATATTACTAGAAATGCTTAATTGTACTTGATATTGGTTTTTATGTATCTGAAAAAAAAAATTTGCACATGGAACAATAATGTATTCAAGTAATTTTTTTTTTTTTTAATTATATTGTAACAGTTGTATTCATCAAATTAAATTGTAACTGCTCACTAGCCATAATTAATTGCACTGTTCGTCTCCATGCTCACAAGTTGGGCTTATATTAATAAGTCTTGAGGGCCAATATATCAGTTCTCACTTAAACGTTAAGTGAAGCTTAATTTTCAAAATCCACTACAATTAAGCTTCATTTAACATTATTTCTAGGATAAGTGAGAACTGAAATACCGGCCCTTAGTCTGGATTCTTTAAGTATAATAATCTGAAGAACCATTTCTAAATTTTTAATGTGTTAAGATAATTTATTGTCAGTTCTAAATCTAAAACATTAAAATAACCACACATTACAGATGCACATCGGTGTTCACACAGTCATACATAAGTTCCCAAGCTGTTTGGCGCAGTACCAAGGAGTGGTTGTACAAACAAAAGGATAACAAGTATTTATTGTATATCGATAGAAAATTTGGGCACACTAGGTTTGCTTTTTGGCGCAGATTGAAATGGTTCAATAAAGGTGAGCATCATAACATGCATGTATCCTTATTCTTTATTAGAATTTAGAAATGTTCTTAGTGTTGTATGGTGGTCACTCAATCACGTTTTAGACAAGCAATGGATTCAGTTGAAATGACAATGTCTGTTGCGCCATATGCAATTGACCCAAGTTATTATTAGATAGATTATAAAAGTATGAATCGACTAGAAGTCCTCTTCTGCGTGTTAGTCCGAGTTTCAGTACGCAAGGTCCCCGTGCGGCAGCCTTCACCCCCACGAAATCCATGCGTGCCGGTCTTCATCCCCACAAAATTGCGTAATTTTCTATCGCAAGCTAAACTTCTCCATCCCTTTGGTAAATCATCTTTAGAGCGATCCACATAATTTACTGTATTGATCTCACGGCTGTTTGTATTTTATGTATAGTAATAAGAATAAATAAATAAATTGTCCCATCTCTTTATTTGATGTCCTCTTTGTATTTAACCGTTTCTGGGATACCCTTCCATGATGTGTTTTTTTTATTTCTTTTTCATGTGGTTCGTTATATTTATGTTTATGGTACGGTGGTATGGTTAAACCAACAAAAACTATTAACCATTTTTGACTACTTGATATCCTAATTCTACAGCGATGTGTTTACATATATTCATGGGACGGTGAGTGACCGGTTGGCCCAGTGGTTAGAGATCCTAACTGCGGAGCCGAGGATCGCGGGTTCGATTCCCGCCCGGGATAAATATTTGTGTGCATGAAAATGTCTATTTGTTCCATGTCTAGGTGTAAAAGTATCTATATATATATTTAAAAAAAAGAATATTTAAGTATGTATATTAGTTGTCTAGTACCCCATAATACAAGCAAAATACTGGCTTACTTTGGGATTGGATGGCGCTGTGTTGAATGACCCGAATATTATATGTACATAATATTATGTGCATCATGGAGACAATAATTGAAGAGCACCAATCTAAAATAGTTTCACGAAAGACAATTGTTTTAATTCTTTGCATAAAATTAGCTTTCATTGTTGTTACATTGTACAAACGTTTATCCATGATGACCTCTGTGCATTTAGATATACGTATAAATTATCTGTACTCATATTGTTAATGCGAAAGTAATTTTGTTTGTTTCTCCCTTTTTATATGATGTTTCAAAAGGAAGTAATTTTTCGTATAGAATAGTAGAAGTAACAGAAAGTAACAAAGTTTATTTTGGCCAAAGATTACCACAGTATACAAAGTTTGTATATTGTTGACATCAGAACGTAGCGACAAAATGATCTAATTTTATTTTTTCCCACGGCGATAGTGATAGTTAAAGGGTTGGGTGTAGTATAGACTACTGTTTATTCTATGAGATACAGTTCCCATGAAATCATAGACGACAAGCGAATTTGAACTTTATTGACAGTTGTGAATTTATGAGATTCTGATTCTATGTCGATTACATATTTGGAACACAGAAAAAGTCAAGATATTGCAATATGTTCTTAAGGTTGAAAGTCGTATGACAGTGGTAAATTGATTAAAAATGTTTAATACTTCATTTCCAACTTGATAAACTTTGATCCTTATTGTCAATTGTGAATTTTTGATGAACTCCAATGCTGTGTCGATCTGCAGAAATGGGAAAACTTAGTTGTTTGGATGTATTGTATGGCAAGCAGTGGCGCCACCGGCTAAAGCTGTTTGTCATAATATCAGCAACACATACAATATGTAAATTTGAGCATCAAATACCCTGCAAAGTGTTTCTTAAATAACATGCTATGAGTATTATTTTTAGAATCACGATTTGTGACTCACGCTTAATCATATAGCTCTTGAACTATTCAATCTTAACCTATGAAGTTGCCGTTCTTCAGTACTGGCCATTTCAAATAATAAAAATTTTGATTTTCTGTGAATTCTAAATTCTAGTTAGCCTTTTGTTTATTGATTAGCGTTGTGTTTTCATTACATTTGAAAATTTTCCGTCATAATGGACACTTTAAAAATTCGTGTAATTATGGAATATGAGTTCCGTCGTGGCACTAATGCGGCACAAACGGCACGCAACATCAACAACGTTTACGGAAAGAACTTAACAAACGAACGCATAACCCGTTATTGGTTTTCCCGCATCCGTTCTGGAAATTATGACTTGAATAATGAACCTTGTGGTCGTCTGGACACTTTGGTCAACAATGATGAATTGAAGGCGATTGTGGAAGCTGATTATACTCAAACGACAGTTGAACTAGCAGCAGCTTTTGATGTTAGCGTCAAAAAAATATTAAACCATTTGCGACAAATTGGCAAAGTAAAAAAAGCTTGATAGATGGGTACCCCACGAACCTGACGATCGCCACCGCAACGTACGCGTTGCGACCTGCTTCGCGTTGCTCAAGAGGCACAGAAATAAAGGAATTTTGAACTGGATTGTTTACCTGTGATGAACAATGGATTTTGTTTGACAATCGAAAGCGCTTAGCAAATTGGTTAGATCCTGGTTCAGCACCAAAGCAATGTGTTAAACGGAAAATAACCCCTAAAAAGTGATAGTCACTGTTTGGTGGTCTAGTACCGGTGTGATTCATCACAGCTTTTTACACAATAGCATAAATATTACTGCAGATGTGTACTGTGAAGAACTGAAGACAGTGATGGAGAAGCTCGCACATCTGTGAACAACTTTGGTCAATCGGTCGTCCCCGCTGCTCCTTCACGGCAACGCGCGACCCCATACTGAAGAAGAAACAGTCTCCAAGCTGAAGTTGCTAGAGCCAGAGTTGGAGTTGGAAGTTCTCCCTCATCTGTCATACTCACCAGACCTTGCACCTACCGACTACTATTTTTTTCAAAATTTGGACAAATTTTTAACGGGAAAAAAATTCAATTCCCGAGAGACAGTACAAAATCCCTTTGAAGAGTTTGTTGCCGCCGTTCCGTCCAGTTGATTTTTACAAGAATGGCATCAATAAACTGCCACTGCGTTGGCAGATGGATCTATTGCATGGATGATTACTTTTAATAACAGAAATAAAGATGTTTAAAAAAAAATACTTTAACTTATTTCAGACAAAATGGCAACTTCATAGGTTAAGACCTTTGAAAATAAAAAATGTTATTTTAAAGTTTAGAAAGCTTGAAATTATTTTAAAAAAAACTCTAAAAACAATACCTAGAAATTATAATTATTATTATACCGAGACATACCACACAATGTCATCTAGTCCCAAACTAAGCAAAGCTTGTATTATGGGTACCAGTCAACTGATATACATACTGAAATATTCTTTATAATATATACAGATATAGATATTTTACGCCCAGACACATGTTCATGCACACAAATATTTGTCCCAGGCGGGAATCGAACCCACGACCCGAATTAGAATGAAATAATACAGTGCTTATCATAAAACCTGAAAAAATCCTCATTGTTGTAGTTCTTTAAGGCAGTACATTTATACCGAATGATACAACGCAATATGCACTATGCGTGTAGATAGTTTAAAATAATTACCAAAATGGTTTTATTACATAAAAATATTTACTCTTTTAGGGTTTGCGGAATTGAAATTACAATAGTTGAATGTGTCATATTGACCCTACCTACCTTTATGGGACGGACCTTTCACATCAAGGATATTATGGCATTAATTTCTATCACAAAAGCCATCAATTAATTTTAATTTTATATTTTTTTCTTATATAGAAACTGAACAAGAAGCTGGCTATGATTCTAAACTGAATGCAAATATACAATTACCGGCCACTGGTGAAGAAGCCATGAAAAGACTTTTAGCTTGCAAAGGAAAAGACCCATACAGGTAAGAGAGGTTTAGTGATTTATTTAGTTAACATTTATTTCAACTTACCTATTTAAAAAAACATTATACATCTTAAAAAATGTAGTATTGTTGCCTTCTTAATTATTGATGGTAAAAATTGTATAACTTTAATTTTAACTCTTTCTGTACCAGTGGCAAGGGTGAAATATTAAAAAGGGAAGCTGATCACAAAATGACTACCAATAATTGTATTAATAATAATAATAAAATAAATATTACATAGGTAGCATATGAAGCACTTATTTTTTTCTTGTATATATTATTTTTTCTATATAATATAATTTGTTTTCCTTTTTTTGGTTAATAATTTTATTCTTCTTTGTTTTAATAATTTTGCATTATGGTTTTTTTTTTATTTAAATAATAATAATACCTCAGACATCCCACACAGCGCCATCTAGTTCCAAACTAAGCAAAGTTTGTACTATGGATACCAGACACCTGATATAAATACTTAAATAATCTTTATAACATTTACATATATGGATAATTTTTTTTCTACACCCAGATACTGAACAAATAGACATGTTCATGTACACAAATATTTGTCCCGAGCGGGAATCGAACCCTTGGCTCTGCAGTTAGGGTCTCTAATCAATCGGCCAACCGGTCATGGGATAATTTCAATATTTATCAATGCTAGTTGTAGCTACAGCTTTATGTCACAGTCCTGCTACCATGAGTTTTTTAATAATATAATAAAAATATTTTCTATTCACGAATATTTTTCGTTTCCTCTGCGAATTTAAAGACTTAGGATTTTCATTTGGGCTTTCCTATAAACCATGCTCTCAAAACCTGAGGCGGATCATCTGCAAAGCATTATCCAATAGATAATTTGATTTTAACAAAAACCTATTCATATATGTGTTACATACCAACTGTACTTAATTAACGACTTAAATTATTGAACAGTATACTAGGCGTAAGCGAATCTTGTACTGACGAGGAAATCAAGAGGTATTACAGAAGACAAGCATTCTTAGTTCATCCTGATAAAAACCAACAGCCAGGTGCCGAAGAAGCATTTAAAATACTCCAGCATGCCTTCGACTTGATTGGGGAACCGGTGAGACTAATGCATATGTTTTTCCCTGACAGTCGCGTAGCTCTTTTTTATAAGTAATAAAGTAAATATTAAATATATATATATATATAATATGTAAATAACAGAAAATTCAAATCTTCTAGCCATTCTAAGTTATGAAAAAAAATGATTTTTATGTGGCCTCTATGCAATTAATACAGAACAATAGAATATTTGTTTTAAATGAACTATGTTGGTCAGGGATGTTATAAATAACAATGTATATCAATAATGGTGACATTGTTGTGCGCAGGAGCGGCGCGAAGCTTACGACAGGAGGGCCATAGAGTCTCGACACGTAGAAGCGGCATGGGGCGAGCTCAGTCAACTATTAGCTCAACTACATGACAAAATGGAGTTTGCAGCTAACACCATCAGGTAATCATTTACATGCGTCCACGCTTAGTTTTTCCCCAGAGGTGTAGACAGAGATTAGATCTATTCTTGGGATAGTTCTTCGATATCTCTTTCGTTCTATGCAGCATAAGTTTGTTTAGCAGAGGACTGTCAAATCTACATGTTACAACTTATTGATTAAAACCACTGGAATTCACACAGCAATAGGACCAAGATGCTGCCTTCAAGATGGCAACATGTTATCAATCAAAACAGTACATAAGTATTATACAATACTAATAATATAATATAAAACTTTAAAATTTTTGGCATTTAATTTGTACAGAGAATGCAAAGAAACCCCCCAAACTAATATATCTGTTAAGTGTTTTTTTACACATGAATTTTCCTTTTTACCTTCGCTTTTAAAAAATATTTTCAATACATTTGCTATTAATATGGTCTTTATGACATTGAAACTTGTACCGTAATGTTGTATTTTACAGTACTAGGCTTTTTTACTTTACACCAATCTCAAACGAGCATTCTGTTTGTGACGCATGCGTTAGCCGCGAAAAGCATCCCGCTCGCGCCCCTAGTTCCCGCCATTATCACATTTGAAATATTATTTTTATAGTATTTTATAGTAGTAGTACAATATTGAAAAATGTCGTATAATGCTTGTTCTCAGTAAGCTGGCTATTGTAGTAATCGGTTTATTATAAGCAGGCGAAATACAAGCATCAAACTCAGAGTGATTGTAACGTAAATTCAACAGAAAGTAAAACAACATAAAAATCCGATCAACGTGAGTGGGACTCGTGCTTCGCTCCTTACCGAATGAAAGAAAACACATTTTTTTAAATTCTGTACCACTACCCAAATACATGGTGTGATGGTGTAGAATTTTCGGTGCGTTAGTCCGAATCGCACTTGACTGATTTTTATGTAAGATGTCATTATGCAGGTGCACGAATTGCGGTCGCCGGCACAAGCGCGTGCTGACGGAGCGGCCGTGCTACGCGGCCCGCTATTGTTCACAGTGCAAGATCCGACACTCTGCTAAAGAGGTACTAAATTGTAACATAGGAAATGTTTATGAATGTTTTACTAATGAAAACGTCACGTATATTGTCATGAGACTCCCTCTCAAAATAAAGGTGGACCGTTAAAAGAGATAAGTGAGTTAGTAAATTATTTATTGTCAACATATAGATTACAAGATCAGACTTAAACTTAAAACTTTAATATACTATACACAGAGACAGAGAATATTATCACACCCTAAAAAAATAAATCCACAATTACATAGATCACCAGATACTTATCAGTATAGTCAATAGCTATTGAGGCAGCGATGGACGAGCACAAATAATGGTGGGGATCAGCGATCACGAAATACAGTGACACATGGATAGCTCAGCAAAAACAGAACTGTTCAGCACTTACAGAAATCAGCGCTGAGTCAGAATACGGCTCAGGATCTTAGTAAAACTGTAGCCGGACGGTTGGGCGGAAAGAGGGACCGATAGAGATGACCAAGCAGTATAGCGGACAGATCAGCAGTCCAGCAGATCCAACAGCAATGCCAGCAGCCCAGAGAGACAGCAGGGCAGTCAGTATGACAACAGGATGGCACAGCAGAACAGTTCAGCACTCCAGGATACCCAACAGCTAGGTCAGCATGAAACAGCATGCAAAAAATAAACATTTGAAAAGCGAAAAAAGACAGAGGCATTTCTCGAATATTTTCTCAAAGAAAGTAAGAAGGAGAAAGACATTTCCAGACTTTTCAAAAAACAGGATAGCAAGTCATGAGATGTCATATAAAAGAAATATTTGAGTAACGAAAAAGAACAGAGAGTCACATCTCGAATGTTTTCTCAAGGAAAATATTCATGGTTGGAAAAAGAAACACTAGTCTAGAAGCTTCGAAGAAAAAGAAAAATAATATGGCAAGTGTCAATTTGTAATTTCATGGAAAAATATTAATATTTCAGTTAATTATTTAAAAAATTAAGAATTGTGAATAACATAGTGCTAGAAATATTCTACTTACCATAACATCCAAGAAAAGATGGTAAAAACACATACAGATACAGACAGGAACCTAACTAGTTGCCTAAGAACCTAAATTACATTAGGAATTCATCATATACTACTTTTAAGAGTAATCCAGACTCAGGTAGACTATAAAGTGAAAATATGGCACTCTAATGTGACAATATGACGTCATGCAAATGGCATCGGACGTGAACCGTGCGAAAAATGACGGGTGAAATTAAGATTGTGCTTACATTTACAAAAAGAATTTCAATAGAGTAGTTTTCCAACATTTCCCGACTATGCGTTGTATGTATAAATAAATTTTTATTTTTTGTTTATATTGATCCAGATTAATATTATTAATGAGTAAGTATATTTGTCTGTTTATCATTAATCACCTCGTAACAGAGCAACGAAACGACAAGATTTTTTGCATAGAAATGGTGAAGGGAAGGAGAGCAACATAGGCTATGGTTTTATTCTTTGCAAATGTTCCCAAGGGATACAAAATATTACGAGCCTATTACTGAGTTATAAAATGAAACAGTAACGATAGTAACAATAAAGAAGTTAAACAGAAGAAATAGTAAGGCTGTGTTAACGAAAACGGGAAGATCTTTATCTATGTACACACGGATGATGCTGCGAGCAAAAGCTTGTATGGCATATAGTATAGTGCAAAGTTTGGAACATGAAATTTTCGAATAACCCAAACTAAGACATTGCTTTGTATGTCACTGTGGCATGCAAATATATTTATTCTTTTTCTACACTTGTCCTTTGTTGTTATCACTCGATTATCACTTAAAATCTCTCTGATGTCTTACAGGGATCTGACACGTCAAATGCGTCGCTTTTGTCTTCGAAGGTTCAGACATTCGGGCACTGTCCAGAAAACTCCCATCACGTTAAATTGTTCGTCGCTTTTTTTAACTGAACTTACTGGGACATAATGATGGGGTTTAGAAATATATTTAGAGGCTATACATACGCATCACAATATTATTATGGATTACAGTGTACAATAGTAGATTTTATTTAACATATTTTAATTTTGTTTTAATATCTACAGGGTGATATATGGGCAGAGTCAGGTTTCCTAGGCATGCTGGTTATGTACTACGCGTGTATGGATGGAGCCGTCTACCAAATTACGCAATGGGCTAGCTGTCAGGTGACTTTTTTTTTGTTTCACCAAACCGAAAAGCGCATTCAACGGATTTTTAAAATTTTGATTTGACAAATTTGTATGTCAAACAAAAAATACTATATTATACTAGTATCATATTTGAGGTGTCTTCTGTGGTTTGAAATTGAAACACCTTCTCATGAGATTTGATCAATAACAAACTGATACTACTGCCGTATTTTTATTTGAATAACAGGGAGATGTTCTACAGAGACATTTGCTCGGTGGTTCAGAGTCTTTATATTGAGTTTTCCCTACTTGTCCGAGCATTTATATGTCGATTGTTAAGGCATGTAAGGAATGTTTTATGGTTATGTCCCGCCGCTGGCAGCTGATATAGCTTTGGATGCGTGGTAATAGCTCGCGGCGGTAGGTGAGATGTCGCCATGCATGTTCGACGCATTCCTGTATGCGGCGGCCGGGCTGCGATCCAGGGATGCGTCTAACTGAGCAGAGATAGTGTTGGATCCACCGTACCACCACAGCACCGCAGTAGAATATCTTTCTTTTATTATTATTATTTGTCCACTATCTTTTATTATATTATATGTTTTATTACATTTTTTTTATCTAATATCTACATTCTAATTTAAATTTTTGGTAGGTAAACTAAAAAAATATTTGAATTTCTATTTGACATAGTCATTGCGAATTCGTGTTATACGGTAAATTAAGGTTGAAGTAGTATTACATATTTCTCGTTAAAGTATAGTTATTACGCTAATGTGTCCGATGCGCTGTGCAATCGCTGCATTATTTCACGCTGATATGTCGAAAAGTGTTATGTAATACTGCCACACTTTTTTTTAAATCAACCTAGCCTAGAAACATTAGAAATGAATTTAACTAGTGTTGTAGTGTTGTAGTGTAGTGTTGTAGTTGGACATTGTATGTTTGAATGTGATATATGTAAGAAAGCTGCTATAAACGGCGCCATGTGTGGAATTGGGTATAAATATCGCTGACGCTGCGCAACTTTGATAATGGCAGCAATAGTGGTGTACTAATCGCCAATAGCTTGCAGTAACCCTTTGAGCTGACATCATCAGTTTGTAAAAAAAAATCGTTTCCATGGACAAAATTGGTTCTTTAGTTTAGAACATTATATAGGTATGCATAGAACGAAATTCCCGAGGAAACAACTAGTTTTTTAATGATTAAATTTAATACAGTTCAATTATACAAACAGTTCATTTATACAAATTATAAAAAAACAATCTTGATATAGTTATATTGTGAAGCCATATAATTGTAACGACAAATGGCTTGTTCGTATAATTAACATTTTTTTTTATTACTCTGCATATATCTGGCTAATGTCATCGTTGTATGTTTTTATACAGAAAAAGAACTTAAAGCAGTTAAGAGCCGACTGCCACGTGGTACAATACCGCATAGTGCTGGGAAGCCGCGCAGCCGCCGCTGCGCACGATATTGGACAGCGTTCGTCGCAGAGGTAACAAACATAGTCACATCATCTATAGATATGATTGCTAGCTATACGAGGTGAAATTTTAACAACCATCCAAATTTAGTTACAAAACCGATGGCCGTCTTGTTTCCTTTTAGTATCTTTCAATAGAAAAATATTGAGATATGATTACACAAACTTCATACACGGCCGCCGCACCTCCGCCCCGGCGCGCCACGTCATTTCGGTCTCAAGGTCGCGGGCGCGTCGTCACAAAGAAGGCAACCCAACGTTATTCATTGCCCAATGTTAGGCAAGTTGATGTCAATTTGAGACTTGGTGGGGATTCATTGAGTTTAGTTAATGAAACTGTGTTCTTGGGCATTACTATCAATGCAAATTTACAATGTGGTCCTCATGTTATGAGAGTGGCTGGTAAACTGAGCTCTGCTGTTTTTGCAATCAGGCAAATAAGAAGACTAACCAATGTGCCTACAGTGAGGCTGGTTTATTTTAGCTACTTTCGTAGCATAATGTCATATGGCATTCTGCTATGGGGAAAGGCCGCTGACATTCAAACAATATTTGTTCTGCAGAAAAGGGCTATTCGAGCTTTATATAAATTAAAATAAAGAGATAGTGTGAAGGCTCACTTTAGAAAAAGCTACATTTTGACAGTCCCTTGTCAGTACATTTATGAAAATATAATTTATGTACATAAAAACTTAAATGCTTTCTCTAGGGTGGGTGATAGCCACAACTTAAATACAAAACATAAGCATATGTTATTGATTCCCAGGTTCAGACTCTCAAAGGTTAATAATTCATGGGAAATTGTATTCGTTTTTATAATAAGAATCCTAAAGCAATGTTGAACTTAAATTCAAATCAATTTACAAAGCAAGTTAAAGTCCAACTCGTTAAAAAAGCTTACTATTGTATTAGCGAGTATTTAAATGATAAGTACGCATGGACATCATGGTAATAGTTGTAAGCATATAAAAAAAAAACAACTAAGAAAAACATATATTTAAATAAAATAAACAGGGAGGAGTTTCTTGCCGGTTCTTCTCCTTCTAGTTTTGGAACCGGTACCTAATCACCTAATCAATTCATTTTGACTTTCAATAAGTGTGTGTAAACATTTTATATTGAATAAAAACTTTTTGATTTTGATTTCATAAAATAACACTGTAGACAAAATATTTTTTTTAATGAAAACGTAACCTATATTACATTTGTTATGTTATTTACGTAATGAGGTCTATTGGTGATATCTAACATCTAGGAAATTTCTGGATGGTTGTTAAAATTTTATTCTGTATATGCATAAATCGCGAATGTTATCGGAGAACGCATGCGCCTTATAACAGGTATTAAAAATTTATTGCCGTGAATTCGACCTTAACCTCACCACAGGGTGAAAGAGGGTCGATAAATTCTGCAGTTTATAGTGCCACCGTTATGGCTTATTAACTATAGATGATGTTTCATACTTAACGTTTTCAAAAATGGATCCGCCATCACAACATAAAAAATTTAACAGACAAACGAAAATACTTTTGTTTAAAGTGAATCGATACCACTGATTTCTATACAAAATTTATTTGACCAGAAGTAATAAATTCAATATTAATATGAAAATCATAATTTTCGATTTGGTTGCGTTCCAAAAAACAGAATTAAATAAAAAATATATGACGTGCTCGGATGAAACTTTTTTAATGGTCCTTATGATTCTTGAAATAACATAGGCTCTGTTTTACGGTCGTAGGCCACCGGGAGGCGATGCAGTAGATGTAATTCTCTTAAACGGCTGAGATGATTTTGATACGGTTTTCCGCATCACATAGGAAACACCTCAGAGCATATTCTAGGTTCTTGGACAAGTTTTACGATTATGGGCTACCAGGGGGCGCTGCAGTAGTTGCGTTACTTTAAACAAGAACAAAACAGTAGAACGATTTTGTTGTAATTTTTATGCACCAGATACATCATCTCAGAGTAGGTTCTTGGATTCATTTGCAGTCATAAGCCGCCAGAAAGGACCGCAGTGGATGTTTTTCTAGAACTGTTTTTTGGCATCATCAGCATATATTAAGACCTACTGATAAAAGTAGTAAATAAAAAAGGAAAAATTAAAATCTAAAAAAACACTATGACGATGGAAAAATGTTAAATAAAAAACATTTAAAAAAGTGATAGATCGAGATTACAGTTGTTAATCTATAATGCGCTTTTTTAATATGAACTTCAGTAACAAGGTTGTGTGATTGTTAAATCTACTTATTGGCGTGTAGCCATATCTGGGGAGAAGTTGATAAACATGGAAATACAATTATTTTAACAGCTCTGAATGCGCCAATCCACTCTCAATGTAGTTCTTAGAAAAGTTAATTTTTCACTGGCCTCCCTGCGCCGACGCATACAACCAATCTACAGGTTCCTGACACCCACGACCATCACACTCCTAAATATAACCGAGTTAAGATTATTACTGTAAACTTATCATTTTAGATTGCAAAAGGCAATGGCGAAATAATGTACTGAAGCCGCTTATTTAAAAATATGAATTACCTTTGATGCTTTGACAAATGAATTACTTAACATGAAAAGTAATTCCATCGGACGCCTTTGTAACGTAGAATTGTTTTTACATCATATGACGACACGCCGGCCGTCTCGCAGGCACTAAACGCGGGCGATAAGGGATTGGTGTATAGGTATATGCGGACGTCTATTTACAAGGGAATCTGCAAGGTTTTGGTGCCTTCCTTATTGTGTTTCTAGCGAGCTGTCTTTCCCCTTTTTTTGACTGAGACTGTACATAATAATGAATTCACCGTACCATAACATCAGCCCATTAATGCCCCACTGCAGGGGCTTAGGCCTCCCCTCGGGATGAGGGTGCTTGGAGCTTAATTCACCACGCTGCTCCAGTACGGGTTGGTGGATTTTAACGATTGACGTACATTGATGGCAACCGGGACCGACGGCTTAACGTATTCTCCGAGGCACAAATATGTACATAAGTTAGAAAAACTCATTGGTTCGCGCCCTGGGATTCGAAACACGGCCTTCTAATTAAATTCGCAAATGTTTTAAAATTATTAGCATAATATATGAAATTTAAAAAAATGCATTTATTAATGAAAAATTAAATTTCCTTAATTTTAAATAAAATAAAACAATAACATTACAGTGGTCACGACCCGAACTTGGAGGAGTTCCTCAACAACCTATACAAATCCAACACGGGCAACAGTGGCGCCACGAAACAGCCTCCGAGCGACGGTGGCGATGCGAAACCTAAACGGCGCAATAAAAAACCTAAGGTCTAGATAAAGAATATGTTTACTTAATTTTTGCTTTTTTAATTCATAAAAGTGCTGGCACGAGATGCTGCAATTTTTTTTTGTTTTTATAAGTCAGAATAATTTGTCTATGAGTATCAAAGGCGTTAATATTATTCACTTTTTTATGCGAAATTGCAAAAACAGTGAGAAAATATATTCTTTATTAAACCCAGCACATTTATCAAATACTCTGTCTCACGTAGAATTAACTGATCTATAATTTATTATAGAAAAGAGAATATGTTATATATAATTATTGTAACCACAATTAAGCCTTATGTAACATATAAGCAATATTTATCATGTCATATTTTATGTATGTTTTAAAATTTTCGGATTATGCATGTATATTTCTAATAAACGCCTTAATTATTTTTGCTAGCAATATCATGTATATAAATATGTCTAAAAATGCCTTCTTAAATTTATTTGTATGGGATGAAAAATTAAAACTATTTTGCAAGCATTTATTATTTTAAATGGCACTTGAAAGGTAATCGAAAATTTGACACCAGTAGAATCTGAATACATTGTATTGAAATTGTTATTCTATTATCTACAGTTCAGTTCGAGACAAAAAACGTGTCAATGTTATCTGCACAGTTATCTATTTTTAAGACTTTGACAGTATGAAATTTCCGTGTTCGATTGGCTATTAGACACGCTCGCATTCGTCTATTGGCCAGTTTAAATAAAGCAAAAAAAAAATTTGCCGGTCCTGCTCATACTTCAAGTTCCGTGTCTCGAACTGTATCAGTCAATTACCGATATTACTAATGGGGTGTATCATTGCCTTTTTCTCTCGCCAGGTGGCACATGAGCGACGGTACTCTATCGACTGCCAGTTTCATACAAAAGTTGAAAATTTTATAAAGATATACTTACATACATATAAACATATGTATGTCTATGTTTGTAAAAATTTCAACTTTACGGTACGGTACTATTCCAACATATAAATATATGTATGTCACGATATGTAAAAAGGTACCTTCGCCGAGAGCGCCATCTACAAAAGTTTTGCATGACACCCCATCATTAAGTTTTTAATGATCAATAAGTATTGCATAGTTAAAACATTGCATATGATTAATTTTGTGATTATAACGAGACTGCACACAGTCGATAATTTTTTTATGATGTACAAATGTTGCTTTTCGAATTCAAACCTTATTATTGTTCAACACAGTTGAAAGTCGGGAGTATGATTTTTTATACTTATTTGAAAATAGAAATAAAACGAAAATACGATGATTGCCAACATTATAGTATTTAAATTCACCAAAGAGAAAAGCGTTCAACCATTGTGTTAATAATTTGGACTCTTACGTTAAGATTGGTTTTTAAATTAAAAGTCACTGGCAACCTACAGACTGCTACCGTTATAAAGGTATAAGATAACTCAAGTTATCTATTATTTGTATTAAGCGTATCCCGAAATCGGAGGAACTTCCCTACATTTTTCGCCGCGGCCATAGCAAGATGTCAGTAAAACATGATTAATGCCACCAGACGGCGCCACATGCACAATGTCAGATGTCGAAAGTTATTGTTCATTGTTACAGATCGTACCAAACATATTGTTCCCTCTGAACTTGACGCGTATGCGATTTTGTGCAGGTGCACGGCCTGTTTTTATCACTCACTGCGCTTCGACTTCAAAGCAACCAAGAAGTTTGGCGCGGAGTGCACTGTCTTGTTATTTTTGTTAAGCGCGAAACAAGTTTTATACCTTTAAATTTCGCAATCAAGCATATAAATGTTCAAGTGGTTATTTGATTGTCGTATTTGAGATTTCCTAACCACACTTCTCATTAGCGCCGCCTAGTGGTGAACGCGTGTGTGCATGAGCACTGCCGCATTAGCACCCTTTGAGTCGATGCTAAGAACGCTTCTAAATTAAATGGCCAAGTGAATGGTGGTGTTTGGTTTTATTGATAAGTATTTTGGTTACAAATACGTCTATTTAATTTAAAAAAAAAATTACCTACGCGTATTTTTATTTGATCTGTTAAACTTGCTTAGTCTAATCTCTATATCTGTGGAGCCTGCTAATCCTGCTATGTTCGGAATCTATCTGATGGACCGAATAAAAAAAGAAGAACGTCGGAAAACGATGTAATTTTCTGCCTCAAGTTAGCAAGCTGAAATGGCAGTAAGCCGGCCACATCTGTAGAAGAATTGTCTACGGATAGAATAGACAAGTTTTTGAACGGAAACGAACCGCTCTGAAAATGGAACGTAGAACACCCCACAGTCAGATATACAGACCACCTGAAGGATCTGGCTGGAAGTGACTGTTGTAGACGGAGGAAATCGTGTTGTGGAAAGTTTTGAGAGGTCTTTGTCCATTGGCCAGTTATACTATTTGAATGGTAAAACTGAAGACGTGGCGGTCATAAGGAAGGGATTTGGTGAATGATTTGTGTAGAGTCGAACTATTTGGCGCATTAGACATGTTCGTATTTCTTTGCTGCAAGATATCATGTTAAATATCGATAACAACGGTATCACCACAGAACAACATGTTTATTTAGAAAAATAGCTTTGAAAAGTATCAGGACCGATTGTCGTCTTACGCACGCACAACTATGTATATTAAAAGAACGCACACAAATCAAGACCATACTAGTGGGTATTCAGGTTAAACGAAAATTCTGACATTGAAACAACAAATAGGTACAAGTCGTGCCAAACATTTTGATCGCTTCTGAAGCTGGTGCACGTGAGGATTGCGCCGTTGCGGGACCCGCGCTCGAGCCGCTATTGGCTGATACACATTATAGATTCATAGTCCCAAATGACATCTCGTGTATAGCAATCCGCTTTTTTTGTTCCCTTGCGCCTCGTCCCGCGTTACTGGTACTTCAGGCGGGATCTAGTTTGCCCGAACAAAATAACCTTATACTATATGCTTACTCTCTTAAGACAGTATTTCTTTACTATAGTCAATATCAATAAAAACATTTAGTTCATAACCACCAAACATTTGAACAATATTATTATCGATTGTGTGAGTCAGTCTATTGATTATTAATTGTCAACAAATAATTCTATTAAGTAGCAAGTTAGTATATGTATAGTATAGCCTGTAAAGTAACTATATTGTAAAAACTCTTCAAGAAAACAAGATTATATATTTTTTCTTAAAAAAGAATTATAATGAAATAAAATTTTTGTGTATACTTTATCTGCATAGAAGTTAATTGCAGAAATCACAAAATCAAGCAAATATTAAGATCGGGGAGAATGTTTCTTAGTTGTAACTCATTGACGTATGTAACATCATGATTCTATTTCTATAAGAAGTTTGGGATTTTTGGGTAAAAAACTGCGACGAGTTGTTTTGACAGTATTTTTTGTGTCAATTTACGCAACTCTAACAATTCTCAAGTTACCGAGCAGGTGGAAATCTTAGGGACAATATCAAGGCTATATGGTGGATGCATCAACACTTCCCATTCATACTGTCTCAATTTTGCCTGAGTAACTAAAAATGTCTGGTATGGCGTTATCGTGATGAAAGATGTTTATCGCCTCAATTCAGTCATAATAAAACATACTTTATTAGTTCACCATACACACAACATCACATTCTTTCGTAGCCTGATTGGCCACTGTTTGTGGAGTTTCGACCACTATCTCTTTCACGCATTCTTTTCGTAAGTGAGCTACTCCTCGTCACCCATGATCGATCGATCCTTTCTAAAATTTGATTTCGACACTTTTTAGTATGCCATCACAAATATGAAAACGGTACATAAGGTTTTTTTAAAATTATGTGGCACACAAATATCGAGCTTTGTCGTGTATCCAGGCCTTTTGCACATAGTAACACACTAATTTGAAACTAAACCCTGTTCCTCAATCGTGTCGTGATTACTCGTATGTACATATTGGTCCAGTTTAAGATGACATCGATTTTATCAGTAACAGAACGCTCAGAGCGAATTGTATTTTGCACATCTATTATTTCCAGACTTAAATTGCTATAACTTTGTACTAAGGTATAAATTTACTGCACTAGATCCTAAATAGCACATAATTCATTTGTGGGTTGTGTCTGGGATGGGACATCGCACATAGCGCTATCTAGTCCCAAAGTAAGAATCAAACACGTAACTCTTGGCTCCGTAGTTAGTCTCTAACTACTCAGCCAATCGGTCAGTCGATTATAATTATGTTAGATTCGAGTCGATTATAATAATGTCTTCATTACTTTCACTATTTGAAAAACAATGTAAAAATTACAGATATTTTTTTTTTATATCAGGTTTCAATAATATTAAAACCAACAACTACAAAAAGTTATAACATGGAAGAAACTTTCACCCAGACCTTATGTTACTTAATTAAATCCAATCATATTCTTTCTAAAGTCAAAGATATAAAGTATGTATAGAAAAAGAGATGAATATTTTTATTTTGATGAAATATTATTAACATATTCAAACCATAAAATATATAATGGAAATAATAGTACAAGAATTTGCATTCTAGTGTATTGGTAGTCAAAGATTGTTATGAACACACTGCCTTCTTACCTGAGATTATAAAAATCATATGAGAAGATTATTGTCAATCACTTTAAATGAATAATATGTTGCTGTTTTAATTTTGGTTAAAGGGGGGTCTCCCACCGAGTTTTTGATAGCTGATAGCAAGACAAAACGTACCGAGAAACCATTAGGTACCATGTGCTTAGATTATAATATCCGTCAAACATCTAACTCGGCTAATAGTAACTTGCAAATGACCTCCCGAATAAGTTATTAGGCGATATGTGCTCGATGTGTCAATAAATGATTTTAAAATGTGATAATTTGTTTTTATTTTCCTTTCATTTCATATATCTGCATTAAAGCAATTTCGCCCGTGTCGAGTTTAGTTATTAATTAATGTCGGTTCAAGTGACTGTGAATCTAAATAAGTTATTTCAGTTTTGACGCTTAAAACTATTTTTATTCGAAAATAATAAAGGCAATGTTGTACGGTTATCATGAATTCCGTCAGGAACTACGACGCTCCACATATGCAATCTGAAAAGAATCATTCATAGCAGCAACTCGTTCGTAAAGATCATCTAAGTTTGTCAGAAGTTTTCTTTTGTAATTTATTGCTAAACAACACTTAATATTAATAACATTTTATATCACTTCTCTTGCACCGGCGTTTCCTCCTGCTCCCATTACGCTCTCCCACTGGTAGGAGCACCGGGACGTATTCCTCGTGCTCCCACTGGGTGCTCACACTCTAAAATTTATTACAAACCCTGAAGTCCTTTTGACTTTCACTTCTTATCAGTACATTCAAAAGAACTCTTTTTGATAGTGACCTATATGGCACTATATGACCTATTAAAAACTAGCTAGGTATATATATTGACGACTGCTTAGCCTAGTGGGCAGCGACCCTGCCTGCGAAGCTGGAGGTCCCGGGTTCGAATCCCAGGTCGGGTCAGTATTTATATGATGAATATTAATACTGGCACCGGGTCTTGGTTGTTATATGTACGTGGTGTCTTCGCTTGGTACCCAAAAAACAAGCTGATGCTTAGTTTGGGACCTAGACGTTGTTGTGATTGTGTATGTTATTATTATTATTATATATAGTAAGTTCAGAAAAGAAATAATGTTAAAAACAAATGCATTTGTTATCAATGTTATTTAGAGAATTTTCCTTGTATTATTAAGAGTTGGAGATAAGATAATTTATTTGCCACATTATTTAGCCTATTACAAATATATTATACACTTTTTTTTACTTATAAAATTAAAAAAAATAGACTGAAGGTGCATGGGTCGCCTTAACTACCGCACAAGGCGAGCGCGTGTCGCGACAATTAGTGGATTTGCGATCTTACGGTTAGTAACCTTGCTATAAACTTTAACGAAATTCTTATACCCTATGAACTACCCCATTAACCTACCTACTGTAAATTTTTTTAATATTTTTCATAATTTTTTTTTAGTCTGTTGTAGTTAGAAGCCTTACGCAACTACCCAAATTTTAAATAACTTAGCCAACCGGCTATAAACCACTAAATCACCGTTGATTTTTTAGCTATTTTTAACTATTTGGCTATTTCGGCATATAGTGGACACGATAACCAAATCTCAGTACCTACCTATATGTGAGTTCAAATCCGATTTGTGATTTTGACTAATATAAATAATTTTCTTTCCACATACTTTTCATAGTAGCTAAGTAATTAAAAATAAGATTATATTAAAAAAAATATATATTTAAAGATTATAAAAATAATTAATATTTAGTAAAACTAAAAGATAACCGTAAATATTCAGTGTCGCCCTCTATAAGAATGCACACGTAGCGACTTGTGTAAATGTTTTTTTTTGTTTTACCCTTGCGATGGGAAGGCGGATTAAGGGGGCGCATTGACAAGAATACCTACTCATAAGCCACGGCCCATTTCGATTTCGGGGGTGCTCCCCCCTCTGCGCAAAAAGTACCATCTAGCGTGACGTTTATGAGCTATCATGACCAAACAATTTGGCGCCATCTATTAAAATTATTGTGAACTCGGTCTAGACTGGAATCACTGGATCTTTTGAAGAGAAAAGAGAAGAAGAAGCGACAGCTCGAGTAACAACAGGACACACGTCCACGTAGCACTGCGCCTCAGCGATCACTGTCTGATTTCGCGGGAGCGATAGAGAAGAAGCGAGCCGACGCTGCTTTGATTACGACGTAATATGGGAGAAAACACAAAATAAATTATTTAAATTAAAATAATCGCTTTATTGAAAATCGAAATCGGGCAAAATCTTTAGTAACTTTTGACGAATACTTTATTCCTAACAGTCTTTAACGTTATATAACGCACTACTGAGAAAAATACAGATTTACGATTTTTTTGAGGCTACTTTGCAATTATTTTCTATCGAGCGAAGTTGTCGTAATCGTGTTTTGGAATTGGGCATTAGCCCACAAATACGTTCTATTCTATCATATATTTTTTTGAGAATAATCAAAGCTATATGTTTTGGAAAAAATGAGCTCAAAATCATCAATGCGTCACCTTAAACTCTACAGCTTTCACGCGCCCGAGTGCGCGGGGTATGTGGAAGTTGCACCTACTAAACAACCGCCTGAAGCAGAATAAGGACGCGTGTCGTTGCCCGAAAGCTCTAAAGACTTCACCGGAGCGGCCAGGCGGCACACTAGGGTGTTGCCGGTGCGAAGTTGTTGAGAAACCCCTAAGAGTTATTCGAGGCGAAATAATTCCGTCGGCGCGGGCCTCCGTTTAAGATTTACGTTATTAATATAACGTGAAAATTGTTTTACTGTTCACTCATTTGAGATGAGTTCAGTAGGGGGTGAAAAATATGTATTATTTCTGGTGAAAACGTTATCTAGTTGCTATTGTGATTGGTTATGGCTTCTTCGCTAACTGCTCGATTGGTTAGTTCTCATTCACTGTCGGCGACTCAAAATATGGCGAATGCAGCGATGTAGGCGATCCGTGAATTCAACGATTTGGTAAATTTCGTTACTTGGTGATTTAGTTAGTTGTCATTCACTGTCGGCCGTCGGCGGCGTTATTTGCCGCGATTATTCGGTTGATAGCCGTGATTTAGTTGGCTAAGTTAGATAGCTGCCAAGACTACTACATATACAATAGTGCGTCAGTGTAAGGTATAGTTCGCCTCAAACTATATGCTATATGCGTGCTTGCGCAGGTAGTCATATACCTCTCGCTCCACTGCGTCCTGCTACATCTATAAGTTGTTACTGCGACGCGACTTGTGCTTATTTTCACATCCGCCATAAAGTATGGTCGGAATTGTAGTTATTTTTTTTTTGTATTGTGTAAGCTTAGTTGTGTGATTGTTTAATATAATGTCTATATAGTGTACCGTGTTTAGTGTAGGGGAAGGGAGGGTAAGATGACTATTCGATAATGTTTCCATATATCGTGGACAGATAGAGCTACTTTACTCATTAGTTGACGCAACGGTAATTCCCCCACAGACTGAAACATTAAACAATGCTTGCAGCCATTGTTATTCTTGCCACACGTGTTTTAAGTTCAAACGCGAGTTCGTTATAAAATTTGGATTTCACAAAATAACATCTTTATCATAATTGGTAAGTCTTTAAAAGTTTCCTACGATGTTTTGTTAATCTGTGTGTTATTTTATTCATATAATGAATTAACTAAATGCTGATTTAAATTTTTTGGAATATTTTTTTTCGAATTTAGCTTGTCAATGGCGATGTCGGATAAGTTGACGAATTCATGCGACTGGTAAGATAACGAATTCGTCATCTTACACGCACTGTTTAGAAACCATTCTAATTAAATTCTTAATTAATTTTCCAGTAACTGACATGTATAAAATATATATAAAAAGACAAGCAGACAGAAATGGTCTCGTCAATCTATGATTAAAACCATGAAGTGAAACTAGGAGCAAGTGTGAATTCGACTGCGAAAAAATATAATTTACCTGAAGGTACTTTACCAAGTACCTATGTGCTGGCCAATTAATAGATCGCTGTAATTAAAAAAAATATTTTGAATGTACTGGTATGAAGTGATTAAAGTCAAAAGGATTTCAGGGTTTGTAATGAGTCATTTGCGAGTGGCACCACCCAGGGGGAGCACAAGGAATAATAAATCTTCGTGCTCCCACCAGTGGGAGAGCGAAGTGGGAGCAGGAGGAAACGCCGTCTTGCACCACTTTAATTAGGTTTGTTCGTTTCCGATCAGTCTATGCGATTTAACTATACAGTTATGAAAAAATAATCCAACAATACTTTAATGCTCCAGACAAACGATTTCACAATTTGACATCACATTGACCTTGATTGCTGTTCCTTTCTTTTCCATTTCTTTTTTAATTACTCTCTTTGTTTAATTTTTACTTTTTGTAGTCTGGATATGTATAGATATTTTTACACCCAGACACAGAACAAATAGCATGTCTATTCTCATGCAAACAAACATTTACTCCCTGGTGGGGAGTAAAACCGCGAACTTTCCTATAGTCGGCGTTCCCGACCTCTGGACCAATTTATTTTACAAATTGCAAAACCCTACCATGACTTGCCCATGGTCCAACCAGCGTTGTCCAACCGGTTGGTCCATGGGGGATTTTTTTGCCTGTGGACCAACTGGTTGTACAACGAAAGATAAATCATGATTTTTTACTTGCCCGTGGTACTATCAAGCAATAAGTCTTGAATTTAGTTGAAAGTGGCCGCGGGACATACTGTAAATGTTGTTTAATGTTATGATGAAGAATCTATCCCGCGGCCAAACGATCACTTTCATGTTACAACTTTCAAGTGAATCGAAGACTTATTGTTCAGTTAGTACCACAGGCAAGTAAAAAATTATGATTTATCTTTCGTTGTACAACCAGTCGGTCCACGGGCAAAAAAAAATCCCCCGTGGACCAACCGGTTGGACGACGCTGGTCGGACCACGGGCAAGTCATGAACCCTACTGCTCCAAGGTTATTGCAAGTGGTACATACACTTCACTTTTAATATTGTTAGTGCTGAACTATTACATTCCGAAAATACTGAACTAAAGTGCGGTATGCCACGTAAATAGAGTACATTTCCAATGTTTCTCGAGTATGGATGAATGTTGAAATCGTGTTAATTTCTTAATCAAAGTTTATAATCAACACAAAAGAATATACAAGAAATATTTTTGGACATGCTATTTGATAAATGGAATTAAAACAAAATATAATATATAATTAGTTTATTATCTGTACAGAACTATTCTACCATATTTTCTTCTTTCTTCCAATCGGATGTGGTGACAATACAATCTTCATACGTCCATTTTGGGTACTTTCTTTTATAAAGGTTCAATAGTACAGTATCTTGAGATTTGAGTTGACCATCGAAAACACATTTCATATGGCCGTGTGTACCTGTCAATACATATTTAAAATCAGTATTATAATAAAAATATCTGACATATGAAGTAACTTAATTTATAATATAGCAAATATACTATTACTTATTTTAAATGTGATGGAAGGGTCGGTAAGGGGCACCTTAGAAAACGACATATGATCAAATCGACGAAATCATAATAGACGAATTTTAAATATCCGCAATCGACAAGTCTGCAAAGGCTGATTATTTTGATTATATAAATGTTTCTTTTCTTAGTTATTTCTAATTGCATTTTTTTCCATATCAAACAACAATTTTATACTTCGACGGTCAACCCTTAACATAAAACTATAAAGGTTCGTATTCGGGCTATTAACTGTTGAGGAGTTCCTTCATGAGGAGACGGTCCTGGCTGCGGCATCTGAACAAGTCTATCAAATAAATGCATTGTCATTAAAATTAAAGAAATATGCAAAATTTTAACTCCTTAGGCCAAGAGGAAAATGGCTGTAAATTAGTTTGCAAGATTTGAATTGGAATGACATATATACAGCTAAACGTTGCAAGTTGAATAAAGGATAATAAACATTTTCCTTTACGAGCATGAAGAAATTTCAGTGGGCCTTAAGGTGCTTTGTAATAAAATTCTTGATTGACTTGATTAACTGTCTGGAATGCGGTATGCAATTAATGCCCCATTTGAAGTTTTTTGGATTTGGTGATGTCCTTCAAGGCTTATTCAATGTATACTTTATGAAGTCACTGACCTTTTTATTATTATTATTACTTCTTAATATACGAACTTGGATAAACAACCTTAAACAATTATGTGAGAGTTGTAGCAAAGTAACTCTAACAGTATGATATTAGCTGCGAGTGTAAACTTGTACCACTAGTGAATGCAGTAAGTCATCGCCGTGTTTTTGCCACTGACGTTTATTGTGACTAATATCACACTGGCAAAGTTAGTTTGCTACGACTGTATTTTATAAGTACCGATCGCCCGCGTGGCCTACATGTTTGTATCAATCAAACTCAATCACTTCTTAACAGGGTAAGAGGGAAATCCATTTCCTTTCGTCCTTTTTTATTTTTTTATTGCTTTTTTCTCCATTTTTTACTTGTCATTTCAAAACTGAAGTGAGAATCCCGTGGTAATAAGCTCATATTAAAGAAATTCCTTTATTTTGCAATCATAGATAAAGACATCTCTTTTATTAAAGTCTAAAATTTATATGAAGATAGTATAAAAGTCCTCTAGATTTATTTCCATAGAGTAATCTATGTTACTTTAGACAGTTGCCAATAAAAATCCCAACAAAATAGGTTCAACTGTTTCAGAGATTAGCCCGAACAACAGAATAGCGTATGCTTATTGTAAAGGTCCATTCTAATTATTAGTGATTTTTTTTTTAAATGAGATGAGTAGTTTCGTAAATTATCTCCTAAATTCAAGCGCAACGAACCTGTCTCAAATTTATAAGGCTCCATAGGGCCATGGTTCGAATCCGGGCGTGTACCAATGAGTTTTTCTGACTTAAGTACACATTATCACTGACACCGTGCTTCGGAGGGCACGTTAAGCAGTCGGTCCCGGACGCTGTCAATAGATGGCGGTCGTAACAGTTCCCAACCCGCAGTGGAGCAGCGTGGTGGACTTAAGCTCCAAGCCCCCCTCCTCACCCTGGGGGAGGCTTAAGCCCCTGCAGTGGGGTAAGAGTGGGCTGATGATGATGATGATCCAAACTTTACCTCTTTATTATATTAGCGTAGATCTAAACTGTAGGTTCAAATATTTGCCAAACGATTCATTATCAATTTTTTTTTTATATAATTTAATCAAAAGCCGATTACCTAGAGGCTCTTTTATGTGTCCCGTGCGACCATACTTTGTCCTCAACTTGCATGGTTTGAAATACTGTACGTCCTCACGGTTGAAAAACATGAAACGTATCACGGCCGACTTCTTGTGCACCTGAAAAATATTTTATGTGCGTTTTAAATTTTATTATAACTTACAAGTTTAGATAATAGCCAAGCTGTCTCTTCCAAACCGAATTTGAACCTTCAAAATATTATATATATTTTTTTTTTCAAATTTTATTTTACTAATTACATAAAAGTATTGTTCTAAACAGTAAACATTGAAGTGCTAGTTAGTAAGAGGTTATCTCACACACGACCATCTAGCCTCAAACTAGGCAAAGCTTATATGGGTAATAGAGAACTGATAAACACACTCAGATATTTTTTTATTAATTAGTATACAGGCTGAGATTTTAGTTACTAGCCAAAATTTTTCTAGATGTTAGGTGTCACCAATAGACCTCATTACGTAAATAAAAATATAGGTCAAATATTCATAATCAATAATTACATCCTAAATATTTTTTAACGAAATTTGGCTACCTTCTACTTACAAACGAAAGAGCGGGGCATGGAGCATGTGGTCGGGGCGCGTGCACGTGCACTGGCGCCCTCGTGAACGGTGACTAGTAATATTGGTAGTTTTAGGAAAGGTTTACATAGTCTTAACTGAATATTTTCCTATTGAACGATACTAAAAAGGAACAAGACGGCCAACGGATTTTTATCAAAGGTCATTATATTAAAATTTGGCTGGTCATTAAAACCTCACCCTGTATACATAAATATTTTATACCCAAACACGAAGCAAATAGACATGTTCGTGCACACAAATATCTGTCCTGGGCGGGAATCGAACCCGCGTTGTTTGGTTCTGCAGTTAAGGGCTCTTAACCACTCGACCAATCAGTCAGTCAAAATTCTCTATTTTATATATTTATCTATTTTATATCTTTAAAACTACTGGCATTATGACTGTACCTAGTCAGTACATCTACGAAAATATTGTTTACATTCACAAAAATAAAGAAAATTTTGGAAAAAACAGTGACATTCATTGTCATAATACAAGAAGCAAAAACAAGTTATCCATCCCCAAGTTCCGGCTAAGTAAAACGAGTAAATCTTTTGTGGGGCTCTGTTTAAGGTTTTACAACAAGTTGCCTGAAAGCATTATTGGTCTTTCAGGCAAAAAATTTAAAAATACTGTCAGAAAGGCTTTGAGTGATCGGGCTTACTACAGAATTAATGATTATTTAAATGATGACATAATGTGGGAAAATTGTATATAGGCAGACGTTGTCTAATGTTATTATGTACGTATTAATATTATTTTAATTGACATACAATGTGTATTATTGTTATAATTTATTGCTGTTTCTTTATCATATATTATTTTGCCGTATATTACTGTTGTAATTATGGTGTCATGTTGTGTTTTAGTTTTGCAAACTATATCCAAAATGTAATTATGTTGGTGGTAATTTTTTCTTGTTTTTGTATTAAGTTGATAACGTTTTTCAAGAGACTCATGTAAGGTCCTACGAAAAAAAAAAAAATTTATTTGATTTGATTTGATTTGATATTATTTCTTAAATAGATAAAAAGGTATAAATTATTTTAATTAAATCAGTTTAAATTAAAACATTCAAGGTAATCTAGAATGTTGTATTTAAAAGAGATTTTCAAAGAAAATATTGGGATAGACTAATTAGACATCCCTGAACCCACAAATGATCGCGCCCACTACTAGACATGCCTTATTCGAACAACAAGGGTGTCCCTGTATTCATACATCCTAGCGTACAGTTAAGACGCAGACAACTGGTTGAGCTATTTGTAATAAATATTTAAAAAAAAACCCATACAACTTATAGACGCAAAAAAAATTCTAATGATTAATGCTATTTTAAAAAATCTGGCCACTTTCAAAACGAGTTTTACCAAAATTATTTCGACAAAGAAAAAAAAACAAAGTCACCCTTAAATATACTTTGATAAATATATCTTTGTAAAATGTTATAGTATCTTGTTGAAAATAAGATTTATATATTGTACATTTTTAGGAACTGATTGATACTTCACTGATTGATATTTTTGATTAAATATTTGTTTCTTTTTCACTTGTATGCTTATGGACAGTGGTCAAAGAGGTGTGCTGCTAGTGAATTGCTCAAGGACGTCTGCTATTTACAGTGTCTTAACACACCATCTCATATACCCGCGACACGAACACAACCACTAAGCAATCAGTATATTCAGTGACTTGTCACTGTAAACAATTCTGACCCTCTTCATTACTCAAATAGTGGCGAGAGCGACTGTACGCTTTTGTTTATCTGTGTCTAAACCCGAAAATAACAAATTTTTTTTGTGTTTGTAAGTCCATTTAACCCAAGAACCACTGAACCGATTTGATAAAACTATTGATATTTAAATATTTAGGTTACATTATTCCATACATTTTACTTGACACTCGCAACCTCAGATTCATTGGTATTGGTCAGGCTGTCTTCTGACATAGGCGTCCTTTAGACTACGCTAATGGTCTCTATCTTGGGCCATCTAGCGCCAATTTTTTTGAAAAATCGTCTTCCCATCTTTTAATTTGTCTGCCTCTACGTCTCTTTCCGTTTCGAGGCTACCCATTCACTGATGCCTTTAGTCCATTTATGTATTGTTGAACGCATCATGTGTCCTGTCCATCTCCATTTTAAGCATTTTATTTTGTAGCTTACATCTTCTAGTTTTGTTACTTGCCTAAATTTTGTTATTCTACATTTGTCCTTCAGTTTCAGGTTTAGCATACTTCTTTCCATGCTATGTTGGCATACCTTTAGTTTATTGCAGATGTTCCTGGAGAGATTCCATGTTTGACAACCATATGTCATTACCGGTAAGATGCATGAGTTGAATATTTTCCTCTTCATGTAGTCAAGTGTCACTTCAAGTGTCAAGTAAAATGTAATGTAATTTATGTTAAGTAAACTGTTACACATATTAAGACATAGATGTAGGAAATTTACGGTCAGTGAATAGAGGCTATTTTAATTTTTTTTTATTTATCTTTATTCTATACATATTTAGATATAGTCTACATAAATAACAAAAGTACAATTTGATATTTCTCAATAACAAAACATAAACGCCATCTCTTGCAAAACAAAAGTACTAAAAGTTTAACAAAGATATTGTCAGACATTTCTTACACATTAGATAGGTTGCTATGAAAATCTTGCAGAAGCAAGTTGTTGTTAATGTCGAAAGCTATACACACCTTGTAAGGATGTCCAGAAAGCACAATTCTTTTGATGATCAGCCTGTCGGGGTTACACGAAAGCAGAACTCCAGATGCAACCAATTGTAATTTAGAATTTTTCTTCTCCTGTAAGTTTAAAATTTTATTAATAATTTTTTTTTTTTTGTGCAACAGAAAATAAAAAGTTGAATACAATAGCGACAAACTATTGCTGTAATATTAGACAATAATTTTCTCAACTTTAGCCCTCCGTCCCTTTTTACATTTTGTTTCAATCGGAATAGCGCTGCCTCTTATGGTGGCTGAACATATTTTAGCCAATCCCTCACAATCCTTACAAATATAAAATGAGCCGTAAGTCTAATAAAATCTGACGTCATTATACTCTATTTGGTAATATGCCTACATTTTATGGCAATCATTGTGGTTTGTTCAGATAGAACTGCCCGTAAATTTGCTCGTTAAGTTTTTGGTGGTCATTTACGAAAGGTCTGCCGATACAAATTAAAGTACAGACATCACTAAAACAACTACTTAGAACAATCACAATTTCAGGCTTTCGTTGTTTATTTAATGTTTAATTTTTTTTTTTGAGATTACTATTATTTTTTGGTAGTAGAGTATTGGTTCTCAGTGTTTATTTTAGTGGTTATTATATTATTAGCGATTTTATACTTAAATCCCTGTTATTAAACGAAAATATAAACTACCTTAAAACAGAGTACCGCAGAGGGACTGAATTGTATCGGAGCGTAGAAGGAAGCAACACACACTGACGCGGGCTGGAAATATCTTTCATACTGGAAAATAAGAAAATTAATTTACTGTACCTATTAACAGATATTTAATGTTCACCTATTATAATACTATATTTATAAATATAATGAAAATTAATAATATATTAATTCAACATATTTTATTCAGCAATAAAGGCTATCATCTATCTATCTATCTATTATAATACACACATTAATACAAAACGAATAAGTCATTCTATGAAATGCATATAAGCAACGTCAACGCACGCACATTAATTGTTAGGCAATCAATTACAATTGTCACTTTGACAGAGATAGCAAAAGAGAATGAAATATAAATATAAGAGTTAACAATAGCCAGAAACACAATCGTGTCGTGTCGTGATAGCCCAAAGCGCAACGAACCTGTCTCAAATTTATAAGGCCCCATAGGGCCATGGTTCGAATCCGGGCGTGTACCAATGAGTTTTTCTGATTTAAGTACACAACTATCACTGACTCCGTGCTTCGGAGGGCACGTTAAGCAGTTGGTCCCAGACGCTGTCAATAGATGGCGGTCGTTACAGTCCCCAACCTGCAGTGGAGCAGCGTGGTGGATTTCAGCTCCAAGCCCCCCTCCTCACCCTGGGGGAGGCCTAAGCCCCTGCAGTGGGGTAAAAATGGGCTAATGAAGTGAAGTGAAGAAACACAATAATAATTCTACCTCACTTTCTGTATTATAAATTAGTCTAAGATTTTAGTAACTAAAATATTCCAACTGCTGAAGAGAACCAATCATCCATTGGCCAATATAATTATTGGCCGATCAGAAAAACCATTTGAAGCTTGTATTACAATGCAGCCAAAAAAGGCATTGTGAAATTAAATAAACTTATGGAAAAATATGTATCATAGCATAATGTGCAGTTGTCGAAATATTTTTTACTGACCTTATGTTTACTCCCATTTGTATGTTGGCTGAATATTGGATTCACAATGAACCTCCTGTACCCCACTTGGAATATCAATCGCTCTTTACTCTTGATAGGTTCGTCGCTAGCACCCGTTCTCTTTAACACCACATTCATGACCGACATTTTGTGTTCATGGGGCAAAAGACCGAACACGGCTAAAGGCGTGTTCATTCCAACACCAGTTTGAAAAGCTTTCCATAAATCTTGACGTACGTCTTTCACGTGGATGGTTATGTAGAAGCCATACTGGAAAAAAAGTTTTATTGGTACAAACCGTCATAATCGACATTGAGGAACAGCCTGAATGTGCGTTTATAATATACGAATCCTTATTATAATTCGCCGTTCTACACGCGCTAACCGTGGATGAAAAACCGGATTATAAGTTTGTCTATGTCTGTCTATTTATAGGTATGTGGCATTGTAGCTCCCAAACGGTTGAACCGATTTTAAACCCATTCGCAAAAGCTCTGTCGCAACTTCCGTCCTCGTCTGGCACCTTGTTCTTAAGTCGTGTGAGGGCCTTACTAATCATGTATAGACTGGCATCCGAGATATCGTTCATTTGGTGTCGAGTCAGCTTGGCTCTGGGATCTATAGCTGTACTAATAATGGTTCGTCATGTATAAACGTCGGTAGAAAATCTCTCGCCAAAGTATTTCGCCCATGCTTCGGCAATTTATACCCCAAAAAACTAGTCTTTGAATGGTTAAACAGAATGGCTGAAATGACCTCTGTCAAACTCTATGGACTTGTATGTCTGTAACATAACTAAATATTGATGTCTATTGTCTTTAGACAACACTCTTATACGATAGCTTTGTTAATATCTTTTTATTATTTACAGTCACATGTACTATTTTCGACTATGAATTCCCCATCACTTTTTTATTCCGGAAGGTTTGGTGATAAACAATGGAATATAAATCTTATGGAACCTTACTAAAACACTAGAACAACCAAACCGATGAAAATTGACAAATGGAGGGTAATATGAGATGTCGGATAATATAACAATTTTATTGGTAGTCACAGTGATAGCAAAAGTCAAGTATTAATAAAGAGAAAGAATAAGTTGCGTAACATTATGAAGATTAGGTATAATTACCATATTGATCAAGCTCTCTTCATTTTCTTTAAAAACCCTACGACGTGTGCGTTCATAATTTTGAAACTGGAATATCCTGGCATAATCTGCTGGTAGATTCTCCTTGGGGTCCCATGATGATGTCCTGGAAACATGACCCTAATATTGTTATGCCAACTTTTTTACACCCATTTCGTTTACTCCCGAATAAGCAAAAGACAAAAAGGAAAACATTTGTAAATTATTCATATTAAAAATTATAAATAACAGAATTAGGTGAATTCTGCTTCAATAAAAAAAAAACCTGGCAAATGCGTGTAGATCTATGCTGAAGGATGGAACTCTAGATTTAATGATGATTGCAGAATACGCAGGAAAGTTAATATAGAACTTGTTAAAATAAGTCCTAGAAATACTCCATAATGATGCTTATGATGGTCAGACGGAACTCAAAAAATTAAAGAATAGTAAAAAGTTTATCCTCAAGCTATTTCAAGCTTTAACAATAACGTCCTTTTACCTGAAACAACACTGATCTTTTCTTTTTAAATTTTGAATATAGAAAATTATAAGCTACGTCATAGTAGAGGTCGGTCGACGAACGTAAAACTTAAGTGTAAAACAAAGGAATGGAAAATAGGAACACAGTAGAAGTAGTGCGACAAGCTGTTTCGGCGTCCCATTGCAGGGGCTAGGCTTCCCCTTGGAATAAGAATGCTTGGAGCTTAATTCACATCTCTACTCCAGTGCAGGTTGGTGGATTTTATCGACTGCTATCTGGTGATGGCAACCGAGACCGACGGCTTAACGTGCTCTCCGAGGCACGAAGTCATACATTACATTAATGTTCATACCTAAATGACTCCAATCCTCTGTATCGTACGAATCTATCCCGGGCGGGTACATCCTGAGGAGTGTCGACCTCATCAGGAAACTGTTGATCTTCTCGTGCCGCTTTTAATTTCTTCAACATTTCATGTTCCTCAAACGCATCGATCGTCTGATCATATTTTTCGTCTGTTGGTCCCACTTCTGATTCCGATCCGGCGACTGATTCAAAATCATTATTGTCCTGTTCATTCTCCTCATCTGACTTTTCTTCTTCGCATGACATGAAATCTTCATCATCTTCGTTCTAGAAGAAAAGGTAGAGTAAAACATGGTTCTTCAGTGTGATTAAACTTAAAAATTTATGCTAAATTAAATAGTTAAACTTATCTAGAGCATTAGGTTATTGCCTAGCATAATTGCGTTGTCTAGTCTAGGGCACATATTATGAGGAATTAACTAAAGGTTTAGATCTAAATTATCCTTGGATAAAGTGGTCAATATATTATTAGATATTACATAGTTATATTTACAATTAACTATCTATACTCTGTCTAATGGCATCATACGTGCCATATCAAATGCTCCGTGGATTTTCAGAAATGAAGAGATATAATGATTAGTGTGCCAACAATCAGCACTGTGATGGAGATGCAGAGGAAAATATGCAGAATGCCTCGCTATCTATCCCAACCCTTTAGTGGCAAAGCTCTTAAAGCTTTCCCTTGCAAAGACATGGGATAAGGTGGGATTTTTTTGGAAATTGCAATTGAGGCACTGGCCTTTTCGCCTTCATCACAGTTGCTCACAATCAGTTTAGTCTCGTGACTGATTGCCGATATCAACGAAAATTAAAAAATATTGGGGAAGATGTACAGATATCAACATTTTATAGTCCATAAAAATTTTAATAATTTAAAAATACCTTTCACATTTTTAGGGTTAGTGATTCCTTGGAAAATAATATCTAGAGGTGGGATTGTCAATAATGAAACATACTCTTTAACATCGTTAAAAAACAATACCTCACTGTCACTAGCCTCATCTTCTTCAGCATCTGATTCAACTATCCATGCAGCCTGATACTCTGACCAACCTTTGGGCACTTTCTTTATCTTTTTCTTTTTGTTCTGAAAAATAAGTTCAATTATCATACAGTGCTAGAGGCATGTCATGCCAAAAAATAATTAATAAAAGTACCAAAATGTGATGTTATATGCAAATGAGGGTACGCTAGAATATGCTAGCTTTAGAATTATGTTTATCTGTAATCTATTGATGGATTACAAAAATGTTTTCAGTTTTATATGTTTCGGTATATGATTCAAAGCTAATAATAAAAGCTAAAAGCAACAATACATACAAATCATGTGGATTAGATCAATTGCTTACAATAGTAATAAGAAACAAAATGAGTTATAAGCACAGTGCCTAAAATTTAAGATGCCACTGCAGCTTATTGCCTAACCCACAAAGCCTAAACATTTTAATTGCCTATATGTTATTTTGTTTATAGATCAAAATGCCTAAAAACAGCAATAAGTCTCTCCAATCCTTAATATGCCAATTTATTTGTAAACTTGTTGTAACTTGATTATACTATAAATCAAGATCAACGAACACATTCATATACATTAAAAAAATACATATAAATTATAATTAAATAACACTTGAAAAAGAAAAAGCAACGCTTACAATTATCGTAAAGAATCCACTTTTCATTGCATGACACAATTCGGTCAAATTCGTTTTTATTATATGATAGTTTTTGTCTCAAAAAAATTTCACTCTAAAATCTGACACCATGCATGTTTCATTTTAATTCAAAATTACTAGTAGGTTAAAACAGCAATTTCATTTTTAAACCTCTATTATTTAAAGATATCAAATTGATAGTTGTCATGCAGCTAACATTATACTCACCATACATTTTAGGTAATCTGCATCTTAGGCACTTAGTATTTATAGTCACGATACAATGTAGGCAATATGCGTCTTGGTCAATTGACGTGTTAGGTATTACTGCAGCAGTGACATCTTACTATTCTGGCACTGTGGTTATAACTCAACAAAATCACTTACTGTAATTTTTTTAAATAACGAAGTTCACGATGAGAGCGTTGTTATTTTCTAAAAACATATTGAAATAAAATGTTGTACAAGAACTTACTTCTTCATTAGCCAATTCAATATCATCTTCAGTCGGCCAAGTTTGCTCGCCATCCATCGGATCAGGTACATTCTCTGCAGCTAAACTCTCTTGTTTACTGGGATCTGCTACTTGTAATACAGATATTTTGGTAACTTCAGATTCCATGGAATTCTCTTTTGTGGTGCCTCTGAAAACATTGCTTTTATATATCACAATGTCAAGATCTGAATCCATTTATAAAAATTAAATATAGATTGTAAAATTTTTGTTAATAGTATTAATTCATATTTGTTTCATTTTTGTGTGCTCTTATACAAACTGTGTAAGCTTTGTAACATACATACTTGTTAATATTCAGAGGGTGTGGATCATCATGGGCATCAATTTGTTTCATTTGAAAATCTCCAAGGCCGCTAATGTGAATCAAGCCATTGACATGTAAAGGCATACCTCTAAGGAAACCACTAATTTTTAATGTGCCATTTTCTCCTTCTGAATCAGCAATGTATTCTATAGCTTCAGACAACATATATGGCCTTTTTTCTCTGTGATGCAATACATTTCTTTTCTGATTCCCTATTCGTCTTAACAAATTAAGGCCATCTGAGCTTTTATCTAACTGCATAACTTTCTCTTCTGGTAACCATTTTGATATTAATTTCTGTACATTTTGCTTTTCAATGGTACGTTTCTTTGGATGTACACCCTCTATGTCCATAGTTACAACGATTGGTGTTGGGATACCTTGAGCCATAGACAATGCCAAGACTTTTTCCCCCCATTCATCAATTGGTTCATCTAAAGCTGAACTAACATAGACAACTGTGTCTGCTACTTTAAGGGTATCCAAAAGACCTAGCTCATCATCCACTTTAGGACAAACAAATGAAAATCTTTGCTTGAAATTTGGTAATCTACAAAAAAAAAAACATGTAAGTGGATTAATTTTTGCTGTTTCTAGAATTATTTAAGTATTACTATAAATTAAATGGTAGTGCTTTCCAATGATGCCTATTGAAAAGCTGCAAAACATTTAATCAGGCTTATAGGGGAGAAACCTCATGCAGTAAATATTTATTAACCCCTTACCGCATGAATTATTAAAGAGATGGAATAAAATTTATTTTTTTGCTAAATAGTGTTTAAATACGCTTACATAATGAGATCTAATTGAAATAAAAAATCTTGAACTTATATGTTAGAAGTTATTATATGACACCATATATGGCTTCATATGCACTCTAGTCATCTAATATGAATCCATATATGGCTTCTTGTGTGTTTATAAATATATTTTATAAATATGAATTATGTTTCGTGAAACTCCTTAAAAAAATATGTTTGTGGTTATACCATAAATAAATATTATATTTTTCCCATTCAATGAAAAAACCGAAATATTGGCATATCTGTCTGGTATTTTTCTTCCTAATGGGAAAATAACTGATATGAACTGAACTAAACCTCTTGCACGTTATCACTTCATAAACCTGAGATTGTCTTACATGTTTCGACCAGTATATCATCGCAGCCGGTAATTTGACAAGACGTGAAGATCACGGTGCCAATAAACTTTTTTATTTCTTCTTATGTCGTCCCTGATAGTTTGTTTATATTATCTTGAATAGACTTTAGGTTAGATTGCTCAGTAGTAAATAATCCAATCTAAGTCCATGATTTCAGTGCTGAATAAAAAATGAAAGACCTCTGCCGGTGTGTTTAGTTGTTTTATTATCTCCGGCAATTCTGAATTGGCTTTGAATTCAAAGTAAGTTTTGTTATGAGCTGGCCATTTCATCTTTTTCCAAATAACCTAGTTCTTTTTAGCCTTTTCCCCTTTAGCTTTAGACGCAGATATGGTCTGTAAGTTTATCAATGGCATATCATTGCGAGAGAAATCCTTTTCGATGCATCAATAAGAATATGTCATTTTGGAGGTTGGCGAATGTGGTAAGTTCATCATGATCACTGTTAGAAGAAAAATATTCTCACCACTCAAGCTGCTATCATCAGAAATAATATTAACATGCTTGGAGGTTCCCTAGAAGCGTGAAGGATTTATTTCTTGAATTGGAAAAATAATTCTGAATGCATACGAAGCCACATATTACAGCAATATTTTTTACTGTAACGCATACAAAGCCAAATATGGCACATTAGAAAATACGAAAAAAGCTAGACATAGAAACAAACACTATTTTTATATTTTAGAAGGTATAAAGGATAAAGTTGTATTTTGTAAATATATTTTACTTACTGTTTTGTATTTTATTTTGTATTTCAAAAATGGCGCTTTCTTCTCTGACGACAGACGATCACACGCTTTGTGATCAACCACAAATATGGTGAACAGATGTTATTTGCCATAGATAAATTATTTGCATTTCATTTTACCATAAAATGCTTCTTCTAATTTAAGGTTTTTTAAAACATTGGGTTTTTCATTGACCTAGGAAAAAATCATAAACTTTTGTATTCATATATGGCTTGGTATGCGGTAAGGGGTTAAGTAAATGCGAAAAAAAATATAAGGCTTCTTGGTGACTCGTCGCTTCGCTTCAATCCTCGCATTATCGTGAACAAACCCTAATCTAACCTATTTTTTTTAAATGATGGACCATCGACCTATCTTAGCCAGATTTCAAACTGATCATTGTTATGAACATAAGTTTCATCAGGCAGCATTGGAAAGCCCAATTACATAAAGATGAAAATATTTACGCTATATGAATGATTCCATTTTGTGATAGGGTGGTGATTGCCCCCTCAGAACAGGTTTTCAATATAGTTATAGCTGACTGCACATCAAGTTGCGAATTAAGAGGCACGACGCACACAAGAAACGGTGGGTTCCTAGTTCCACCTAATGCGCGTTTTTTCGCCAAAACTTCTTCACGTTTGTTTCTCCTAATTTGCAATGATTGATGACGGCGTTCTTCCTTTTTCAGTGCACGGCGATTGCGACGAGTAAACTCCTTTATGTTTACTTTTCCTGTAACAAGAAAGCATGTAATAATAGTAATCGCATTCAGAAAATTGGCTAACTATATTAATTTGTTGGCTTTGTTGCTAACCTTTAACAGCAGCAGAGATACCGCGCTTAGATCTATGTCTAGATTTATGAGCCTTGTTGCTTTGTTTCAAATTGCCTGATCTATGTGCTTGTTGCATTGTAACGGTATTATTTAACTAGAACTGTTAGATATAAACATTGACGAAATAATCAAAAAGACCGCACAATAAGAATATAACCTCAAAATCCACAAATCACTACTTGTCACTATTTTGTGAATTTTTGTGACAGCAAATCAAAATCCACTCAAAATCCATCAATCACATATAACCACATAGAACACACCACAAAGTACTTAGACCACAGACGTAATAAAAACTCCAGACCTTGTGCTCTAGATTTATAGACCAAAGAAAATTATATTCAGAACTACAAAAAACATTTTCACGCAAAAAATTACAGTAGGTAGTTAATGTAGTGTAACGACCACGTGTAGTAATAGCGATATTACCTACCCCAATTTTTTAATGTTTGTAAGCATTTTATTGATTTTAGTTGATAATTTATTTCGAAATATCACTTGCAATAAAGTCTTAGCAAAATCGACATTCATTGAGATTTTCAATAATTTACAATGAAGAAAGTGTTGATTTCTCTTAAAATTTAAAAACTTTTCTACAATTTCTGAGTTGGGTGTTTTCTACATAAGTTATTTTCTATTACGTATACATATAGCTGGCCTCACTCAAAACACACCTACGTAAACTTTCTACGGAACCTTTTTGGCACGATCTGTAAAGTATACTATTTTCATACCATTTCAGTTTGTTTATGCCCAAAAAGCTTAATTTTCATAATTTTTTTAATGATTTGCTGTATTTTTTTAAACACGACGCTTTGACAAACGCATGACGAAAGTCACAAAGTACCTAAATCATTTTTTACTCATTTAAAATTTTTCCTTTGCCTAATAATATAAATTGGCAACTCAGCGCACGCCAACATCACAGGTCACGTGACATGACGTTGTGGACGTGTCATTTGTGAACTGCTCGCTGGAAGCTTTGCGCACCATCACTTTTAAAAACTACTCTCCGAGTACAACCAATAAATTCAATTTGAATGATTTCTATAGTGTTAACTAGATAAACTTATAGTTAGGATAGTAAATTATCCGTTATCAAAATGGGGAGTAAGTACCTTACATATTTTTAGCGATATTTGTGTATTTTGGCTGTTCAACCTATCGACATTCAGAAATATCTACAAGAACACTATCAAAAGTTACCTACTTGTGTTAAAATTGGATATAAACTGTTCCTTTCTTAATGTTACAGTCAAATTCCTTGAAGTTATAAAACCATTCTGCAGTATTTTGCCAGAAATAGCGAAACCCGAGAGGAAGGTATGTATGTCTATTTTATTAATTCTTATAGTTTTTTAAACATTTTATTATCATATTTGCTTAATAAGGTAAAGAGGTTTTAAATTGATCAAAATTGACTACTCAGTCATTCATCTTTCAAGTGAAAGTAAAATCATAACCTCATTTGATTTTTACAATTTATTATTTTCTTTTTCAGATTCAGTTCAGAGAAAAAGTATTATGGACTGCAATCACTTTGTTCATATTCTTGGTATGCTGTCAGGTAAGATGTGATTTTGAGTGATATGTTGCTTATATTCTTAACGCGTTGACTGCCATGGCAATTTTTAGAAATCTGGACTAAATTGACAATTTGATTTAATCACATTATATTATTTAAAACTAAAATTAAATTTTCTGTTCATGCAAGTCAGTGTTGATTTTTTGTTTTTTTCCCAGAAGCCATCTATTGATATTAGCTCTGATGTTTTCCAAGTTTAATTGTTGCCGCACAAAAATGGCAAGTAAACTAGGACAAGATAACTCGTAGTTGGTGTTCTAGAAAAGAACGCAATCTACGAGTTATCTCGTAGTTGGCAGTCAACATGTAAATTCATATCTCTAAACATCCACTCCTGGAAAAAGGCACCTCCCCTTAACATCCTTACCATATTGTCTTGGCTCAGCCATAACCATTGGTAGCCCACCCCATTTACCTATCCACACATTGGGGCCATCCAATACTAGGACTCTTATTTTACCAACTCTAAAAGAAATTAGCCTATTTTATAAAGATACATTTAAAGATATGCATGTGCCTTCAATCAAAATGAGTAAATTAATTTAGTCTGACTGGTTCTTGATCCGGCATTATTATTAAAATTATATATGCGAATTGTCGTCATGACATTTGATAGCCCATCAAATAGGTATAAACTAATGTTATAATTTTTTCACATTACAGGATTTCCATATTTACTTCATTGATATCCTGGTTAAATTCATGAATATTTATTGAAATTAATATTTGTAGACTCAACTATGCAAATGAATAAATTCATATTAGACAGTTTGTGTTATATTACATAATTTTGAAGATTCTTAATATACCTACATCCTTTAAGTCAAACTTATAAAAAAAGAGTTAATATAACAATTAATATCCTTACCTTTGGCACGCACAAATTTGATAATTTTATGTGAATTTTCATTGAGAGTTATCTCAGTATTACCATCATAGGCCTTATATCAGGCACCACATGTCCTTTCTGTAACAAACAGTACATTGGTGCTAAAAGCTAACGTGCTGATTAAAGCTATTATATATTATATTAACTAAATAACATAGGCCCAAAATAGTTCCTAATTTCAATTCTATAATAATAACAAACAAATCTGAAAACTGAGTTAATAGATTTGTTTGTTCAGATCAGGCAATATGACTAATCTAGAATTTGAATCTAGAAGCAGGGTCACTACCCACTAGGGCAAGTAATTCTCAATCTATGAAATATTGCAACAATTAATAATATTAACATCAAAAATCACCCAACAGATAATGATTCTGATAAATACCTATGTATATGTAAAAGCTCACACCTGTTTCTCTTATGGAGTAGACACCAAGGCCCTACTTGGTACCAAAGTATACATAGTACCTGGACAACTGGACTGTTTTCATCGTGATCAATCATGAATAGTGAGTTAATGGATATTTTTGAATAATGAATGTATTAATTTTCAGATCCCCCTATTTGGCATAATGTCATCAGACAGTGCGGATCCATTTTACTGGATCCGTGTAATCTTGGCTTCGAATAGAGGGACCCTCATGGAACTTGGCATCTCACCGATCGTCACATCTGGTCTCATAATGCAATTATTAGCAGGAGCCAAAATAATTGAAGTTGGGGATACACCAAAAGACAGAGCTCTTTTTAATGGTGCCCAAAAATGTAAGTAATTTTGAGTGTAAAATAACATGAAAGTCAAAAAAAATCTATGGTAGTTTAAGAATGTTCCAACATACATATAGAATGAAAGTTGTCATATAACACTACTGGTCATCATCATCTTCCTACCCGATTCCCATTTATTAAATATGCTATATTAATATCGTTCGGGTTGGCATGATATGTAGGTACTTCTTCCTTTGTGTCATGTCAACTTCCTTTCCTATTTGTCATCTTTTACTTCTTCTTCACTTCACTTCATCAGCCCATTTTTACCCGACTGCAGGGACTTAGGCCTCCCCCAGGGTGAAGGAGGCTTGGAGCTTAAATCCACCATGCTGCTCCATTGTGGGTTGGAGATTATAACAACCGCCATCTATTGACAGCGCCCGGGACGGACTGCTTAACATGCTCTCCGAGGCACGGAGTCACTGTTAGTTATGTTCTTAAGTCAGAAAAAGTGATTGGTATGCGCCCGGATTTGAACCATGGCCCTATGGCCTTATAAATTTGAAACAGGTTCGTTACGCTTTGGGCTATCATGACTGCATTGTTAAATCCATATCATCTTTCACACAAACCATAAATTTTTATACACCACTGCACTGCTGTCATATGGAAAAAGAGCACAACTGATATTGTTGACAAAATTTAGTTAAATAATATTCAGAACTAAAAGGAAAAAGGGCTTTCTTACATACAAATACAAAATTAAATGTTGTCTTAAATAGATGGAAGAACATATTTTCTAATCTCCTTGGTTCAATAACAAAAGAGTTTAGAAAAAGACCATATTTAATTTTCTTGCACAAAGACGATATTGTGTTAAGTGATTTTTATTTCCATGCAAGCTGTGTGTGGATCGCGTTGCGTGGCTTGCCATGGAGGAGGCCTATGTTCAGCAGTGGACAGTTAAAGGCTGAAATGATGATAGCTGTATGCTATATTAGGCTCAAATACTATCAGCACAAGTTATTGACTTCACAAAATCAAATCAAAATATTACAATGACCACCATATATTTCTTTTTTGGTCTTATATGCTCTAGATACATTAAAACCAATAAAATCTCAGTGTGCAAGAAGGTAGATTCCAACCTAGTCAACCTTTTTTTTTTTTTTCAATAAAAATGAGACCATAAAGTTAGCTGTGTATGAAGTCTATTAACTTTTTTTATTTTTAATCCGTTGAATCCTTAACGATGAGTGTATTTTATAAAACAAGATAGCTTCTAAGGCACAAGTCATTTGTAATTTTTGAGTACTAAATTTTTTTGTATTTTGAATCCAGTATTCGGCATGGTGATAACGGTCGGTCAAGCAATCGTGTATGTGATGACTGGAATGTACGGAGAGCCCAGCGAAATCGGTGCTGGAGTTTGTTTACTGATCATTATCCAGCTGTTCGTTGCTGGTTTGATAGTCTTACTGCTTGATGAGCTGCTACAGAAAGGTGAGAAAATTAAAGTATAAATTTTTTGTATACTTTGTATGTTTGAAGTAACCTGATCAGAAGGATCAAAACTGTACTATTCGTTCCTGGAAAACGATTTTCCCTGCTGTCAAAAATTTTCAAATTATCAACAATTTTGTAACATAACTTTATTGATACATATAATTTACTTTAAACTAAACCATTATTTAATTGATGTGGATTTGGGCTAAATATTTACCATCATTGATGATAAAAAGGACTGGCTAGTAGAATGCCATAGAAAAGAAACATAAAAAGGCAAATTATGTATGGATAACAGATATTTGTATAAAATAAGTTCTTCAGATTCAGATATGGATTTAACATATTTTTATTTACATTCCTCATATTGAAAATGAAAAGCAATGTCTACTTGGGTTGAAAGACCTATCTAGGCACTCAAACTATTGGCTGCCCTCACTACACTCGTGCCTAAATAGGTCCCTTTCATCCCTTGTTAACTACTATTCAACATAGAACTTTATGCCATTTTAAGTGTTACCTACCTGTGAATATGAAAATATGGCATTGAGGACATACTTAAAATCTAAATCCAATTGCTATTATAAAAACTTAATTAATTCACATGTTACAATTGTTTTCTTATTTTTTTTTTATAGGTTATGGCTTGGGTTCTGGTATATCTCTATTCATAGCCACCAACATCTGTGAAACAATTGTATGGAAAGCATTCTCCCCGGCTACTGTTAATACTGGTATGTTATGCCATTGCTTTATGTATCTAATTTAATCAATAAAATTAGTCTAAGAACAATTTTGCCTGATGATAGATTGTGTTATAAATATAACATTAGGAAATTAATTTAGAAAGCGACAATTTAATTGCAAACTTGAAGTCAATATAAGCTCCAGATAACATATTTAGGTATAGCTAAATATTAATTTTATAGCGTATGTAACATGTTGCTTAGCATTTTAATTAGTTAACTCCAAGATATAATTTTAAAAAGTCTTTACAGGGTGTGTAATTACATTAAAATAATGAATGCAGGTCAAATGCTCCGATTAGAAATTTAAAATAGTAAATTAAGAAGAGTTACATAATATTCACAATAAAAAAATCCAAACACAATTTAATTATTTTGATTTCTTCATGGTTTGAGCAACTTTATAATATTAAATTTTTATTGGGAACATCCGATATACACAGTAAAGTTCACAAAATAATTCAAGGTATTCCTGATACATCAGTGAAAATAGTTAACGAATAAAGCAATAAATTGGAAGCTAAAAATCTAACTTTCTATAACCATTGTATTGGTAATAATCTAAAGAGAACATACAATTAAATGAGATTTTTTTCATATCTCTTACAGCAGTTAAGAGTTTTTGTGGTAAATTATAGTTATTTCTTCTTTTTCTTCTTCTTTTAACTGCACTTATAAAGTTTACTTTGATGTACACCAGTTAAGATACTGATGACATCCTGATTGGAATGTATTATTATTATATTATAATATTTTTTTTTATATAGGACGTGGTACAGAATTCGAAGGTGCAGTGATAGCCCTGTTCCATTTGTTGGCGACGAGACCTGACAAAGTTCGCGCGCTCCGTGAAGCCTTCTATCGCCAGAATTTGCCCAATTTGATGAACCTGCTCGCTACAGTGCTCGTGTTTGCTATAGTTATATACTTCCAAGTGAGTATTATCAACGTCAGAAGAAAATGGTCTGATATGTTTGAAAACGACAATACGCACGCAACTAAAGGGTCCAGCGTGACATAAAGGGTATACTGCCCAGCGTGACGATGTGTGATCCTCTGCGGGTTGGGTTTCGAAACAAACGTAACATCACGTAGCAAAACTACGAAATATGAAAATTATTTAATTTTCAGTTAAGTAAAATATTATGAAGTAATAAGAGGATTCGGAAAAGCCTAATTTTAGAATAACATCTTTTATTGATGAGCACTGAGTTACCTTGCTTGTTGGATGGTTCTAGAACAGAATGGTTGATCCCAAGATGGAGAAATGATTTTAAAATCACCAAGAAGTGCCTTTGTGGTGACGTTTTTCCACGAAGTAATAAAATCACTATTGTGACGTATTTCAAGATTACGTTGCATAAATATGAAATAAAGATTATTCGAATATTGACAATTTCGCGAGTGTAGGCTATAACACAATACCTTTAAGCTCGCATTGAAGCTGCACACTTAAATGTGTAAGAGATCTTGTATCCTTTGATAAATGTCGAATGGTTTTTACGCTATTTCAGGACACGAAATGGATTTTTAAACTTTTTTTACGCCAGCGGTCATGCAGATTGAACGGTGCCGGCAAAATTAGTACACGAGGCAGTGTTTTGGGTATTAACTAGGTTTTTGATTTGCCAGCTCTTAAAGAAAAAGTAAAGGATGGTGATTGGCACATTCAAATTAGCAAATACATTGTGGTTTCGTTGCCAAAGAGTTCGACTGTCTGCAATTTAAAATGTGATATCACAAATATGTATATTTCAATAATGATAAGAGATATATTTGACTACAAATTATGTTAGATAAAAATTTAGGGTAAAATTGAAAAGACTCAGTCTTTAAAAAAAAATTATGAATTAAAATTATAGCAATAGCAATTATAGACATAATAATTTCTGATAGTCATTGTAACAGAACTTGTACATTTTGAGTACAGTTGCAATATGCACCACCACCGCTGTCTCAGACGCTCGCCTCCGCTCGGGAGTGTGTACAGCCGGCGGCCTTAAACATTGGTGGTGCATATTGTACTACTTAATACTAACAATTTTAATTCAAGGAAAAAAAAATTGTGAATGTTTTCTGATAGTACATTAATTCTTGAGATACATTATGATGAAAACATCATAAATACGGATAAATGAAATGAACTTTATAAACCTTTAAATAATGCAAAAAATAATATGGCATACGTCAAAACAGATTTATTTTGTGATGCACTCAAAATCATATGAAGTCTCAAAACCAAAGTTAACGAAAATAGCCATAACATCCGAGTCTACAAAATGTATTAGCATAATAGTAATAACATGAGTAATTTTAATTTTTTAACAGGGTTTCCGTGTGGACTTGCCGATAAAGTCTGCGCGTTACCGCGGCCAATACTCTTCATACCCAATCAAGTTGTTCTACACTTCGAACATACCTATTATACTTCAGTCAGCATTGGTCTCCAATTTATATGTCATATCTCAGGTATGTTAATTTTTTTTTTTTTTTAAGTACTGCTGCAACAATACTGGTAATCGTAAACCGCAAGTTATCGTAATATTTGACGATGTGTATCGTAAAAAATATTACAAAGTACTCATAGTGAGATGTGGAAGCATTTTCCTAAAGCCCAAATACACTAAATAAAGCACTGAACTAACTAGTAAAACTGACGGCGCGAACAAAATTGTACGCGCGGCATTATCACCTTCATTCTACCACATTGATTTTTGTACCAAGTATAATACATTGTATTATAAATGTCTCATACATGTTATGCTTGGTTCGTTTCTAGTAGAATACACAGAATTGCAAGTATTATACAAGTCTTTAGTAGGTATTATACGTGTCGTGACATTACTTGTACTTAAAACAAGTATGGCGGCAACTGTAGAAAATAATGTAGGTACAAAAATTAGTTTTGGTTGATGCCATTATCTTTTTTCACCGCGGTTGATTGATTTTTACTTGTTTTTAACACCCACGACGACATTTTCGAATTGTTGTTTAATCACGTTTTTGGCACGCGGTCGTGATGAGCGTAGGCGAGTGACTGAATGAGTTGTTGCCGGTCAGCAACAACGCTTCGCGTAAAGATTTAGTTGGCGGTGTCGTTTCTATACGCTAGTAATATTAGTTCAATGAAATAAATCAGTTTCAGTGCTACAAACTACTTACTCAATTAAATAAAAGTTATAAATTATTGTTTTTTTTTTTTTTTAAGAAATAAAGCTACAATACAAGTACATAAGGGCCAGTATTATTTTCACATTGTGTATGGTCATACTTTTCAGCCTTAAAAAAAAATTTTAAAATTGATAATTTTTAACAAATATTTTTTGAATTAGAATGGAAAAATTAGTTGACCATATACCTGGTGTTCGGCTGAATGTGGTTCAACTTTAAACATGTTTTTTTGAAATGTTTTATTTAGTTCGGTAAGCTCTATATACTATATACAAGTTTGGACTATATGCAGCCGAACTGGTATAACTTACATATTCAAGTATATTTCTTGTGTATGCAAAATAGACCAATTTGATAGCTTCTAAGTTTGGAAGAAGTTTAGAGGTACAAATCTAAGGTACTCCTAGATGTCACGCCCAAAGAAATTCCTCTTAAAAAGCCTTTGATAATTTACTTCCTACACAGATGTTAGCAGTGAAATTCAGCGGCAACTTCTTGGTTAACCTACTGGGAGTTTGGGCCGACGTCGGCGGAGGTGGTCCGGCCCGCGCCTACCCGGTTGGCGGGTTATGTTACTACTTCAGTCCACCCGAGTCCTTGTCACATATAGCACAAGATCCGCTACATGCTGTTCTCTATATCCTATTCATGTTGGGATCGTGCGCTTTCTTCTCGAAAACGTGGATCGACGTTTCTGGATCATCTGCTAAGGATGTTAGTATACTTTTTTTAAATTAAGAATATGGTAAAATAGCATAACGGAAAAGTGACTTCATCACACTGTTTATACCCATTTGATAGGAAACGCGTCCTGTAATTATTTTTATAATTCTCAAAAAAAGTTGATTTGTAGAATTGAGGCATAGATTCAAACATGAGTTGAATAATCTACACATTATAGGTAATCAGTAGAATGAAAAAGTCGTGTCTTCTTAACATGAATAAAGTACAAGTTCATTATAGTACTTAGGTAAGTAATATAATGATGTAATATAATTCATATAGCTGTTTATAGTAAAAGCCAAATGACCAGGCACAAAAGTACAGTTCTTACATCATAACTCTGGCTCTGTAGTCAATGCGTATGCCGATTACGCAGGTCCACCATACTTGCCGCTTCTATGAAATTATGTTACTGCCACGTTTTTGTGACTAACTTCAGAGCCGTACAGTTATAATGCACGAATCGTAGTTTAGTGACGCCTTAACTATGACATGACGTCCGACAGAAAATAACGAACTATTAATACGGCAGAATGTTACGCTTTCGTATCGCTTAATTTAGGGCAGCGAACCTTTTACTATGATATTCGAAGTGTTTTATTTTTTTTGTTCTCAAACAATATTATTACTATTAGAAGAGTGAAATGCATAACCGAGTTCGGATGGAGTCAATGAACTTTTGTGGCTTATTATTTGGCTGTTATAGTTCGCCTCAAACTTTATGGCTGATCGGAATACAACGATATATGCTTGATTGCGCAGGTATAGTCTTGTATCCCTCCACTGCGTCCCGCTACACCTAAAACTTCTTACTACGACGCGACTTGTGCCTATGTTCGGATCCGCCATAAAGTTTGATTGGAACTGTACTATATGGTATTGTATTATGAATATTAATTGTATATAGTTGTAGCAATGATACCAAATGCATTGCAATATCTTTTGGGTGTGATATAAATGTCCAACCATTTTTTCCATTTGTACAGTGATTACCACTACTTGATAAAATATGCGATACTGTATTTAACTTATATAAAATAAACTTACTATATTTATCAAGAAAATATAAAAATCAACTATATACGATAACAAAATTTATAAACAAAATTATGTTTAATTGAAGATTATTTTCAGAAGAATATGGCTAATTATAAGCTATTAATTTTTTTCTTTTTCATGCAAAACTAAATTTAACATTATTCTAAATTGTCTAACGTCACACATAGGTATAGTTCGCCTCAAACTTTATGGCGGATCCGAACATAGGCACAAGTCGCGTCGCAGTAACCAGTTTTAGGTGTAGCGGTACGCAGTGGAGCGAGGAGCATATGACTGAACCTGCGCAAGCACGCATAAAGCGTTGTATTCCGATCCGCCGTAAAGTTTGATTGAAACTATACGTCGCGCCGTGCGGTATGCCCTCTCTGTCTATAAACAGTCATAACTTTGTTAATAATGATTTTTTTTTTAATTCTTTCGCTGTTACTTTACACGTTATTATGATATATTTAAAAAAAAACTCTCATACAGAATAATTTTAAAAAAAATTGTCAACTAGCCTATTCTCTTGTTTTGTCAATTGTCTCTAGAATCATTGAATTTATGCTTGTGGAAGTATTAAAAAATCTATGTTTCTCGATGATAGGTTGCCAAGCAGCTGAAGGAGCAACAGATGGTGATGCGTGGTCATCGTGACAACTCGATGATACACGAATTGAACCGATACATTCCTACGGCGGCGGCGTTCGGCGGTCTTTGTATCGGAGCCCTATCAGTTCTAGCTGACTTCCTTGGAGCTATAGGCTCAGGAACTGGAATATTATTAGCTGTCACCATAATATATCAATATTTCGAAATATTTGTCAAAGAACAAGCTGAAATGGGCGGCATGAGCACGTTACTGTTTTAAGTTCGGTTTTTTTTTTTGTTGTCGAGTACGTTCTCGTGGAACGTTCAATGCTGGACGAAGGAATTTTAGTGAAACCTATTTAATTTTTGTATAACTTTTTGTAACAAAGACAAGTAACAAGATGAAATAATGAAGTTAGTAAAAATTAAAGACTTTTTTATAATCAAATGTTATTCTTATTTGAATCGTGATTTTCGTTCAAATAAATAAATGGGGATATTGTTACTTAGGAATTTGAAGTTGATTTCGTCATATATATACATCAGAGGCATAGAAAACTAAAAAATTACGTTCCAGATACAAAGTTATCTTTACCTTTAATCAATAAGCATAAAATATATACTTAATGCCTATAGATTAAAGGTACATAAAGCCTTGTTTGTAGATGCAGTTATGTAAATTTTTATTACATAGAAATAAAGTGTGTTGCAGAATTAGCTTTTATTGTGGTACAGTTTTAGCCTTTTATAATAGTTACATAGAAATGATGGCCTATTCCAGGTCTACCGGTGTCCATATACCAAAATACAGTTTATTCAATTTTAATTAGATAATGATTTCCGATGGCAATCATAGCAAAGACATAGATTTTGGGTACAGTTACAGAACGAACAATATTATTATGTATTAAAGATTAATAAAAGTTTAAACTTTTGTACAAGTGCAAGAACCAGTATGGCATATTATGTCAAGACAGATTAATCTGTCTGCACTAGAGGCACAGACAAGTCAACCCTTAGACCACGCTTTAACAGGGAGTAGCATTCGCCAAGGCTATGTAGTGACACTACATAACTACATCACTAGTGAGCCGTCAGTTGGAAGCACGTCGGAAGCCATTAAATTGTCAATTTTGAACGAGCCAATGAAAACTAGCCGACCTCTCCCCGCAACCCACTTTTTGGCGATTTCGTTTTCGTATTGACGTTTATTAAAGCGTGGTCTAAAGGTTAACTTGTCTGTGACTAGAGGTCACGTACGGGACTAACACTGGATTTGATCTGTGAGTAGGTCGTTATCTTTTTTATTATAGCACTTCTATTATCCACAATTTTCGCAGTGAATTTTCTCACAAGTTTAAAATTTGTGACATGATGGTTATGTTATACCTCCAATTTGTAGATATTCAAATATTAGCACAATAGCTTCGTTTATTCAATTCGACGAAAATTTAGTCTTCCTTATGCAAACAAAATTGGTACTGTATTAATAATCTATACTGTATTTATATATCATTTGATTTATATCACTGTGTATTATTTACATGAATTTGTAAAATTGAACGTTCCCTCAGCAGTAGACATTGATGTGTGATGTCACTCGTGTGGGTTATGTGCTATTTATATGAGATGAAGTTTATAATAAAATAATTTACAAGGAAGTACATTTTGTTGTTTTTGTCCAAACGATGCACCCCTATGCTTGTGTTCGATACCGTAGTATCGCTATGAATTTTGACAAATAAATTGTATGTATATGAAGATATTTTACTTACAGTCGTAGGTAAATAACAATATTTTATGATTACAGAATTTAGCACTACTAAGGTTCGAGTCTGTTTTCAAACACTTGACTTTATCTTCACTATTTGCATAGTAATCGGTATTGCCATTAATAAATAAAAATTTAATCTTTAATTAACTGTAGCGATGGTAACACAAAATTTTGCTAAACTCTTCTGTAATTAAATAAATTTAAAAAAAAATGTTAATAAGTGATAATTATATGCTCAGTGGTGCTAAATGCTGGATGTGTATAACTTGTTAAAAGTCAATATTTCAACTTTCAGATTATCTTGCAAAAGTTAATTTTAAGTTGAATTGGAATAAAGTTAAGTTTTATGTTCATAGTGTATTTTTACAACACAACTTACTTTTATTTTTCAATAAACATAAAAAAATGAGGAACGATCGTTTTTATCTTTATAACCTTTTCACATTTTTCATAGCCTTGTCTCTACTCATTGAGCATTTATTCGAGGTAGTAATACAGTGAAATTAAAAATAATGATAAAAATTCCATATTTTATAGATATTATTCGAATTTTTCCTTTTGGAAATTCACCAATGTTCATAATTTAATTTATAGTAATATTATAAAGAGAAAAGATTTAATTTTTGTTTGTTACGGGTAGACTCAAAAAGTACTTAACTGATTTTAAAAAATCTTTCATTTATACAAAACTACTACATTATTAGTAAGTAACATGAGATATATTTTAATTTCAAACTGGCTTTCCGCCCACAGCTTCGATTGCTTCTTAGTTTCATTTCAGTAATTCTCATTCCGTAAACTAGTTTACTATATTTTGCAATAAAATGCATTGAACTGTATTTTTTTGTTACTATTGTGCTAAAATTACACGAAGTTTAAAAAAAAAAAACTTAAGCCATAAGATCAGGAAGGAAGACGGGCGTATGACCCCCGCAAGCCATTTTAATAACGTATACATCACAACAACGATTAGGCCCCGAACCAAGCGAAGACACCACATAATATAATGTAACCAAGACCCAGTACCAATATCAATACTCATCATATAAATACTGACCAGACCTGGGATTCAAACCCGGGACCTCCAGCTTCGTAGTTAGGGTCGCTACCCACTAGGCTAAGCGGTCGTCAAACGCGAGCCATTGCCTAGACGATCTTCGCCCGCCGCGTCTTTGTGTACCTAATACCCGTCACAACTAGTTACATAGTATAGAATGACAGATACCCACACAATCGTCCACTTATTCACGTACAATGGTCCACATTAAGGACTAAGTGCGGAAACCACACCCAGTAGATAGATACCCATAAAATTTTTCGAAAGTAAATAAAGTTAACAAAGTCTGCTTTGAATGAAAGCTTTTCTTACCCATGAACCAGCCCTAATAAACAAGCGTTAAAAAAAACGCATCAAAATAGATTCATCTGTTTGTGAGCTAGGTACAGACAGACAAAGCATTTAGCACTTTCTAGTCTGCTACGTTCAAAGTTCGGTTGTGTACTCTTAATCACACGAGTCTCGAGCATATATTACTTTCTGGAATATGAGATTGAGCATTTATTGACTGAGCGATTGGTCTAATGGTTAGGGACTATAGACTCAAAGGTCACAGGTTCGATCCCAGTCCGGGACAAATAATTTTGTGCATGAACTATTCTACATACATGTCTATTTGTTTCGTGCTAGGTTGTAAAACTTATATGTATTATTTAAGTGTGTATATCAGTTGTCTAGTATCCAGGCCTGGCGAGAGCCAGGTCGGGCCCCGGGTGTAAAACATTGCGGGGCCCACTTCACCTTACTTTGAAAAAAAAAATCAATTCACCGGGCCCCCATTTCTTAGTCCGGGCCCTGTTGGGACTACTACCCTTACACCTCAGCTATCGCCGGCCCTGCTAGTACCTATAGTATCTACAAACTGTGCTTAATTTGGGAGTAGTTAGTAGTTTGTTTAGATGTCCCATATATTATTATCCTGTATAATTAAAATGTTTTAAACATTTGAAGCCGATAATAAAACACAATTTTAAATAAATTAAGACTGATTCGTATGGCAAGTTTATTTTATTCATCCTTTACCTACACATGCAAATACGAGGACAAACTATTTTACAATTTGGAAACCATTATAAAATAATTAATTACATGTAAAAGTATTTGCTGGAACTTTGTTACAATAAGCATAAAAAAATAAAAGTTCATAACTTTGGTGGATTGTGTTCACCGGTGGCTTTAAAATTTGTATAATCACATTGGCACTAGGTATCCAAAACTATTTTAGTTTCTTTAGTATTGTCCCGAGAATACAGGATGTAATAGCAATTCGGGCGTTTATTCGAAATTGTAATGCAGGGAAACAAAGTATACTGACGAAAAATATTAAGTTGCTGAATTTTCGACATATAACTTTTTCCTCATTATAAAATTGACCGATGTGGCTGGAGCTTTTTTTTTTAATAAAACAAACGCAGATATGTATTAACTTTTAGTTTCGCTAATGTGATCTAGTATTCTGTTTTATTGATAAAGTTCATTGAACTATTATTAATTTATTCTTAGTTATTAAACTGTGCTCAAGTTAAAATTATGTTATTAGCAAAAATAAAATAATTCATTTTATACTGGTATAACCTTTATTAGATATATCTTTGAACACCCGTTCACTGTTACACCTATATACGGAATTTGGTGACTATAAATATGTAATGTTGGGGCACGACAGTTGTGCCTGTGAAGAAAAATAGACACATGTGGAAAGTACAGGTCAGCCTGTTTCTTTAGTAATATGCTCAGAATGAGTAATATGAAAGACGTAATATGTCTTTACTTCGACGCCCCTCGCATATGCACCCCCCATCTCCACTTAAACTAAAACATTTTATTTTCAAAACTGCTAATTTATACGTTTCAGTTTCAGAATATTATTACCTACTGGCTGCTGGTTCAAGGAAATTAACAAAAATATATTTTGCAATAAAATAAAATTCCATCATTAACAATTGCACACAAAATTACTACACAATATGGCACAACATAGAAACGAACAAACATCTATAGGCACTTTATTTTCAATATTGGAATACAAGTATTAAAAATAAAAAAAAAAAAACACCTCAAACTAAATAATACTGAATTTATAATTTCGTCGGTTTTTGTGTCTAGGTCCACTATTTTATTACATAACATGCAAATATTGATCCATGGAAGTTGAAAGTAAACATTTCGCCTATTATGACAAGAAATATAAAGCTGTTATGCATTAAAACATTTTTGTGTTTATAATTCTAATAATTTTCTACTGCTTTCATATATATTTATCTAACCGTTTAGCTTTGAGTATTTTATGTCTAGATATAGCCACGCGATACAACGACGACAAAAGTAATGACTCAGCGTTTACATAGTTGTATGTCTATAATATTATACGCTTCTGATACGTCGTAAGTATTAATCGTCGCTGTGTATTATAACCGAACGGTTAGGTGATATTTTAATGAATCTCTAGACATATTTATAATCAAATCCGTTAAATAACAACTGTGAATTTTAATTAAGCACCTAAAATTTTTTTTTATTTATCTGGGATTTCGATGATCACATATCCTAGTACAGATTTGATTTTTACCTTCCATGGTGTCAAATATTTGTCACTACAATTGCAAAAAATTCATACATCCTGATGTGATCTAAACATACAATTATTATTAAAAAAATTTACGCGCCAATACCTAAAATTTTTGGCCTAGTGTACGTGGGCATCGATTGATAGTATTTTATAGACAAATGTTAATTTAGCCCTGACATATGGCAGATAAGAATACACGATATTATATTACCGTAATATAGAAATATACTCATGAAATATTGTATTCACATGAAACAAACATGCGTTTGAGGCAATAAAGAAAATAAATGGATTATACAAATTAAATGCATTAAAAAACTTACTTTAGCTATTTTTACCAATTCTATAACAGGTAACTTTTAAGAAGCCTTATTGCTATAATATACAAAGCTCTCTATCAATAACATATGATTGTAATTTTAAATTTCAATTATTGCATAAGCATTTTGTACATATTGTGGTGTTCTAGATGCTATATCCCAAAATAAAGCAGTCGACGTCACTCGTTTCGTATATTAGTTTTAGCTAATCAACGGATACGAATCGAAAATGCGACCCATCACTGAGCTATTTGCAATTTTTTTTTTCATTTTATACCAGAGTATTACGCACGGATCTTTGCCGTTGTGAAGTTCTTTTCGGAAAGCGTCGCAGTAACATAAAATAGGAGCGCGGAGAAAATGAGGCAGAGGTCATATAGGTCGCGATACTCACTCGCACGCGCGGCGTCCGCCTCTATCACCCCTCACTGCCCACGCGGCTGTACCTGCGCATCGAATCGTTCGCAGGCAACTCAGAACGACAAAGATCCGTGCGTAATATATATAATAAATTCTTACTATGTACATTTGCGAAGCTATAGCGTGAAAATCGAAATAAATAAAAGAAAATAAGAAATAAAAACACTTTATTATAGAACCACAGACAGCAAGAGAAACAAAAATACAACGTAAATATAACAGTTATCCAAAAAAAATATCAAGTGTAAACATTCAATTTTGATTAAACTAATAATTTCAATTGATTTTAAATGTACATACTAAAAAAATTAACACTAAAGAAATAAGAAACCAATAATATACATATATATAGAATTTCTTTAAAAAATTTACTTAAAACATAACAACAAAAGTCGCACGGATCAGGCAGAGTATATTAGTTACGTGTAACTTTTCAATTTTGCAATACCTTACAATATATTCCTGTACAAATAAACACAATTATTCACTGAGAGACAAATATGCTGCCATACTGTTTCTGTGTCGTGCTACAGCACGACACAGAAAGTGACGCGAAAAATGACACGAGCGCGAAAGGCTTGCAACCTTGAAACTCGAAATAAAAATCAGGTAGAGCTAGTATCGCGTTCGACGTCGATGAACGCATAAATATTTTACTGATACATGGCATGTCTTTTAAGTTCTGTCGTTTAAATATTTCCCGCCAAATTTGAATTTAGAATTCTTCAATGTTCAAATTTATTTGAATTTAGAATATCAAAACAATTGAAATAATTAGGATTGATGCAACTATCTAGTCACAGCATTGTACTGAATCTGTCAGGTCGCGTACGAAAATGAATCTCTCGAAGGAAAACGTTCGTGCTATAATTTTTTACAAGTATCGGAGAGGACTAACTTGGCTTTAGTGTTTCGAGGAGTTGAGATCTGTGTTCAGTGATGAAGCCCCATGTCTGCGAACTGTCGAACGCTGGTATCTTAGAATTTCCGCGTGGAAATACTACTTTTAGGGACAAATCTCGTGAAGGACGTCCAAAATCCGTCGTTACTGAAGAAAACATCGTTGCTGTTTGACAACTGATACTCGAAGATCGCCATGTGACATATCGGGAGATAGAGGCGTTATTAGGCATCTTAGGGACAACCATTCCTAAGATCTTGCATGAGGAGCTTGGTGTGAGAAAGCTAGTTTACCGATGGATCCCGCATTTGCTTTCCGATGATCATAAAACAGCCCGCGTCAGATGGTGTAAGAAAACTCTTCAAAGGTTCCAGCGAGGAGAGTCAAATCACGTTTACGACATTATCAGTGGTGACGAATCTTGGATTTAGCTTGCGACCCTGATTCCAAACAGCAATCTACAACCTGGGTCTTCCAAGATGAATCAAAGCCGACTAAAGTTGTTAGCTCTCGAAGCACATCGAAGAAGATGGTGGCTACGTTCGTAGCGAAAACCGGTCATGTTGCAACGATTGCGCTTGAAAATCGTAAAACGGTTAATGCAGAGTGGTATACCACTGTTTGTTTACCACAACTCATCGCCGAAGTTCGGAAATCTAACTCAAAGCGACGCATCATCCTACACCATGACAACGCAAGCTCACATACCGCTGGTAAAACAATTGATTATTTGAAGTAGGAAATCGTACACATTCTTGACCATCCGCCATACAGTCCTGACCTAAGCCCTAACGATTTCTTTACTTTTCCTAAAATTAAGAAAACTCTTCGTGGGCAAAGATTCCAGTCTGGTGAAGAAGCAGTCGACGCTTTCAAGTCGGCTATTTTGAACACACCCACTTTGGAGTGGAATAAGTGTTTTAATAACTGGTTCGAGCGAATGAAAAAATGTATTTAACTTAGAAGTGAATACTTTGAAAAACAATAAATAATATTGTAAGGTTCTCGTTGTGTTTTTTTCTTCAAACGACAAAACTTAAATAGCAGCCCTCGTAATTATGAAAAAGTAGCATTGGAGTCGCGTTTTTTCAATAGTCACTTTATTAAACAGAGCTGATCTTGGAAATTAATTTCAGAAACAGTTTTCAATTTAATGGTACCACATCTATAGATCATCTCTAAACGAATGAACAACATTCTGTGTCATTTGGAATGTTTGCCCCACAGTGAATACACAGCTAAAGGCCATGTACAGCCGATGAGACGCGACTGTGATGAAAACAAACTGTTGGAGATTTTAACAAATCGCGCGGTCAAACAACGCTCTTACGGCGAGGCCACACGTAGCTCATAGTCAGCGGCATACAATCAGCCAGCGTCACGCACATAATATACTTTTAAACTTCAAATAACATTAAGCAGACACTCGGTTATTACAGTTACAATCAAACTTTATGGTGAATCCGAAAGTAGGCACAAATCGCGTCGCAATAACCAACTTTAGGTGTAGCGGGACGCAGTGGAGCGAGGGGTGTATGACTGGCTGCACAAGCCCGCTTATAGCGTTGTATTCAGTTTTATTAAAGTTTGACGCGATCTGTACGCGGCTTACGGTACACTTGGCAGGTACTAAGTCCGAGAGCGTCACGCGCGCTACAAAATTGTTAGCAAAGCTTTGTAAATTGCTACCACTGAAAATGGAACCATATTTATCCACCGCCCTCGGTAATCAGTATCGATCTACCTTAACAAAAGCGACGACCTGTAGCTAGTTTTTTACGGCATTCACTCGCATACAATGAGCTGGTGATTGTTATCGGTGCGTTAGTGCATATTTTAACGTACACGTTATGACTCAAAACGATCCAAATTAAAATAAGCAGCTGACACTGAGCTAGGTGGTGCAGCCATATTTTTTGACGTTTTCGTTTCAAATTGTGCACACGGCCCAACGTCGCCTGAATGTCCTATTGGATATTGCTAATTTATTATTAATTTCAAAACTAGCATTTATTTTAGTGCATATATTTTTAAACTAACCTATATGTGACAATCATGTTTTATACCCAGAGGCACCTAATGTGATCTTTAAACGATAGAAAAGTATTTTTCGTCTGGCCATCAGGTAGGTGTATATACGATCCGAACCTCTTGTACCATAAATAGAAAAATAATAATAAAATCATTTCAATTGGGATAACAATCACAAAAAAATATCTGAGGTAGACTTGGTTGCAGTAACATAGCAATATTGCTAGTTTTGTGAAATCTGTAAAAAGCATTTTATATAAAAAAATCATAACTTTTTGTTTTGAAATCCATTATGCTTCTGAGTCATAAAAATGTCTAAAAATGTTATACACACAAATTTTAGTAGAATTTGCTACTTTTACCAACAACAAGTCAATTATGGAACAACAGGTTTGGACGATATTAAAGCCGACATTTTGTTCAGCACTTGAGTGTTTGTTAAGCAACACCCTCAATTTCCTCTTGTATAGACGTGGATTGGTCGGGAGGAGTCAAGGTTTTTGGAGGTGAGCCGGTGTACGGCATCGCTTTGAGCTTGCGAGCTTCACGTCTCTCTTTCTTCTGCTGCATCACCAAACGGAGCTGTTCTAATTTACCTTTAGTCTTTGAATTGTCTGATTCGAGGGTTTTGGCACTGTTGCAATTTTTGCATATCTGGTCTGATTTTTCTTTGCAGGTCACACAGTCTGGAGATAGACGGGTGTTACAGAGGCAAAGATCCTTGTTTATGCAGACGCAATCTGGTTTCGGAGTGGATGTCGATGGATGGCCATCGCATTGTCCGTAAGAGCAGGTTTTCTTGCTGCAGTTAGTGCATTTATTGGCGTCGGTGGACGATGTCGTTATGCAAGTGTGTCTTGGTTCGCTCTAAAAAATAAAAAGCATTTTTGAAATACATTATCTTTAACAGTACTAATACATCATTTTACTGAGTACTGAAAATAATATATATTAATTCTGAGTTACATTTGATTGAAATTTTGATTTTCTTTTCTTATATATAACTATATATATAAATGGATTTTTGCATATATAAAATCGCTAAATTCCAATACCTTTGACTGATCATCATAATAGGTGGTAAGTATATTTATTTTTTAAGTAGGTTTTTATGCAATCCCTTTTGTTGTAAGTCGCATGGCGCTGCGGTAAATCAACTACTATACTGTTCAACCGATCGTCGTGAAAACTGGTATGAATAGAAAAGGAAAATGTTTTCACGCTATCACTTTATTATTATTTGTCAACAGATGACGTCGCAGCATTTCATCTTCTATACCGTTCAACTGACCACCATGGAAATTGGTATATGCCGGGTTCTGCTATTGCGATATATACAGACGTATAGTCCGTGGATGGTCACTGATTTCTTACATAAATTGATTAAATGATACGATTATGTAAGATAAGAACTGTACCATTGAGCGATTCCCCAATAGAGCGGTAATATGGGTCATCCAACTCCGAAATGGACCAGTGATTTGTCCCCAATAAATGTTTTGATACTTATACAGGGTGAGGTGTTAATGACCAGCCAAATTTTAATATAATGATCTTTGGTAGAAAACCGATAGCCGTCTTGTTTTCTTTTAGTACCGTTTTATAGAAAAATATTGTGATATGACTACACAAACCTTTCCCGAAAAAACCAATAACTCTAATCACCATTCATGCCCGCCGCCCCATTCCGTTTCAAGGCCTCGGGCGCGTACGTTTACTATAGCGTTAAGAAAGCAACCAAACGTTATAAAATAACACTAGATAAAAGCAATTTATTACAAAAATGTAACCCATATTTTTTATTTACGCAATAAGGTCTATTGGTGATATATAACATCTAGAAAAATTTTGGCTGGTTACTGTCATAAAATCTCACCTTGTATTACATACTAGCGGTCGCCTATGGCTTCATTCGCGTGTACTATGCGTTTTTTTTTTAATTTCGGTTTTAACACAATTTACTAGTGTATATTCAGCTATCTATCTGCTAAATTTCTTCAAGATTGTTCTAGCGATTTGACCATGAAAAGACAACAAATATACAACACATTTCTATGGAAAAACGTAACTTATGTCCGTCATGAAGGTGCAAGCCATCTTTCTGCCAAATTTTATCAAGATCCTCTCAGCGGTTTAGTGGTGAAATGAAAACAAACATACAGACACATTTCCACAGTAAAAAATAGCTTATGGCCTTCATTGGGGGGTTTAAGCTATCTCCCTGCCTTACCTCATGATTGGTCCAGCACATTAACCATGTAAAGGTAATAAACAGTATAATACAATGCCACCTATAGGATCCTAACATAGCTATGAACCAACTGTTTTTCCACACAACAAATACATTGTGGGATCTATGACTTTAACCAATCAAGTCATTCAGAAGTTACATGATCACTAACAGACATACTAGTTATATGTAAAGACTAGGGACCCTCCCCGGTTTCCCACAGGTAGCAGAACAAGTTTGCCTACATTTTTTTTCTGTCGTAGTGTCGTATCAGCCTTCTTGCGTCGAGGTTATAGATCAGATTTAATTCGATTTAAACGTAACATATGTTTATTGGAAAATATTTGAAAAAGTAAAAAATATATACATAAAAACAAACTAAAACATTTCTTTTTATACAACATTGATAACTTTCCGACTTTCCTTTAGAGCTATATAAGAGAAATATTTCCTACATACAATGGTTTCTTATATCTCAAAGAGATTAGGCAGCGTTTTTGATGAAAGTTCCCAGTAGGCTTGGTGTTTGCGATATCTTCAACAATTATCCATTTTTCAAACAATTTACACAAAACATTGATGAATTATACACATCTTTCTCTTGAATCATCACATCCATTGGCGACAACCGTATTAAAATTCGCTCGGTAGTTTTTTAGTATATCATGTTCAGACAGACAGACGCGCCGGGGAATTTCCTTTTAAAATATGTAGTGATACTACAATTGCACAACTCTAGTGTAGGGTTTTACCTCAAGTCGGCCAAACCAAGCGCTACGATTGCGTCACAGTGATGTGATGGAATTGTCGTTGAACAAAATATAAGAAGTTTCTTCTCTATTGGTTATGTATTCAATAAATGTAAAAATAAATGATCTGAGGTTTAGAAGGCTGGGCGGCCGTGGTTCGAATCCGGGCGTGTACCAATAAGTTTTTATGACTTAAGTACATAACTATCATCGACTCCGTGCCTCGGAGAGCACGTTAAGCCGACGATCCCGGGTGCCATCAACAGATGTCAGGCGTTAAAATCCACCAACCCGCACTGGAGCAGCGTAGTGGATTAAGCTCCAAGTCCCCTCACCCTGGGGGAGGTCTAAGCCCCTTCAGTGGGGAATAATGGGCTGGTGAAATGGAAAAAAAATGATCTAGTCTTCGCCTGCTCTTCCAGGAAAAAGGCGCACAATAAATAAAGAAAATTGGCGTTCACACGCGAGGAGGAACTATTTCGATCAAGATCAAGACCTCACTTTTCACTACCTAAAACCCGCTTTTTTATGTCACATTAGTTTGGTTTTATCTCTACTAAGAACACTAAACAAATACTAAAGAACAGTAAGTAAACTCTCACATTGTATGACACATGAGTATTTTTACCACAGAAACTACCACAATCTTTTTACTCATGCAATTCAACAACCTGCAACATATTGAGTGAATTTTTCCATTCATTCAGCCCTTTTTATACCCCACTGCGGGGGCTTAGGCCTCCAATCAAGATAAGGGGGCTTGGAGCTTAAATCGACCACGCTGCTCCAATGCGGGTTGGCAGATTGTAACGACCGCCATCTATTGACAGCAACCGGGACCAACTGCTTAACATGCTCTCCGAGGCACAGAGTCATTGATAGTTAATGTACTTAAGTTAGAAAAAACTCGTTGGTACAGACTCAGATTCCACAAGACCTTATAGATTTGAAACAGGTTTGCTGCGTTCGAGCTATCACGACCCCATTATATTATACACATTTGACACCGTTGTGTGGTGTCATTGTGTGAATAGATAAAATTAAAAAGGTAAAAATGTAAATATACATACTTGTGACAATGCGATGGGTGGATGTGCACACAACAGGTCATTCAGGATGTGGATTATGGTTGATATATCCCTCTTGGGTCTCCCAAACCTGGAATTTATGTAAATGTTGTATAAAATAACAAAAAACAAAAATCCATCACATGTGAAATGTATGCCTTAAAATTTTGTAAGCATACCCATTTCTTGAATAATAATTGTCAGTTATTGGTCAAAATTGTATAAAATATATCATGTTTTTTGTTAAAATATAAAGAAAAGAAATAAATAAAAAGCTTAACTCATATACATAACTCTTACAAAATGTCAAATATTTTTGTGTTTTATGAATAAAAATTATTATGTACTTATTGTCTCTAGCCTAAACAATAATACCATAATAATCAATGTTTCCTGTAATATTTACAAAAAAATATCAGACATATAAGTTTAATTTTGTTTTCATGAATTCAAATACAATGATAAAAAATTAATTTTATATGTAGGTATACTAGCGACCCGCCTTGGCTTCGCACGGGTAGCAGAGCATATATGTGCCACAGTGTTTTTTTTTCTGTCATAATGGTGTCATATTTACTTGTTGCATCGAACATGAGAATTCGATTTAAATGAAACTTAAGTTCATCCTACTTGGAGTATTTCGTATGTATTTTATTTCCAATTCTGTAAATATTTGAAAAAGTAAAGAATATATACACAAAACCAAACTAAAATATTTCTTTCTATACAACATTGATAACTTTAGCCTAACTTTACGTATCGCGTGTCGCGTCAGTATGGGGGCGCACGGCCGCTTGTCGCGCGATAGTTTTTATTTTGCGATAATTCCTAACATATTAATTTAAATAGTATGGCGTAAAGGGCAATCATAATGTGTATGAAATAGTGAAGGTAAATAACATATTTAATTTGATAAGGATTAATTTCGTTTCCATATAAATTGCTTTCCAATTCCCACATCATATAACATCATTTTTTTAACATAAAATAGTTATAGTAAGCTATCCATAAAAGACAGACATATGTCATCGCTGACTTTTCTTTAGTCCTATGAAAGAGGAACAGTCCCTCCATACATTATTTTGTTATATCTCAAAGGCATTAGGCAGCGTTTTTGATGAAAACTCCCAGTCAGCATTATTTTTTCCCAAGTCTTCAACAACAATCGTTATATTTCAAACAACTTGCACAAAACATTAATGAATTATACACATAAATCTTCCTCTTGAATCATTCCGTTCATTGGTATCTTTACTTTTTATTACATATTTTTATTACACTTTTTATTGTTAGGACTTTACATATTATAAAATAAAGTCGCTGGCCGCGTCTGTCTGTCTGAACACGATAAACTCAAAAACTACCAATCGGATTGGCATATGGTTGGCACCAATGGACGGAGTGATTCAAGAGGAAGATTTATGTAAAAGAAGATACATATAAAGCAAGAAGAACAGTTCAATGTGGAATCTTGGTTGTTACATCTAACCACTTATACACTAGTTTTTTTGGTGTATATGTCATCAGGACTTGAACAAAACAACTGACGACTCTACAGTTGTACGTGGTCCACTAATTTTACGCCACATTCATATAATAAATAATACCTATATCAATGTTACCAGTGTTCTCTTTGAACAGATGGTAAAAAATGATAGATAGTTTTAGACGAGGCCTTGAAAAAAAAAATATCACAAGAAGCTCAAGAAGAACTTTAATAGGATTTACAATTGGAAAGTTTTAATACCATCAGGTTCCCTGATCTTGTGAAAATCAGTTCAATGTGAATAAACCATTTGTATTAGGTAGATGCTTTGTAATGGGTGGAGTTATAGATTAGTAGTTTTTAAAATCAGAACTGAGCGAAATCACAAGAATTATAATTAGAATAAGAACATGATCTGATCAGATTGGGGCAGACTGGCCAATTGGTTGAGTGGTAAGGGAACCCTACTGCAAAAACCAAAGGTAGTGGGTTGAATCCCTATCAAGGACAAACATTTGGTGCATGAAGATGGCTGTTTTTTTCATGTCTGGATGTAAAATATCTATTAATTATGTATGTTCTATAAAATATTTAAGTATATCAGTTGTCTGGTTCAGCTATTTAGTATGACACTAGATAGCAGTGTGTGAGAAGTCCCAGATATTATTACAACTAGTGTCAAACTTCCAGATCGCTATGAAGTCGAAGTGAGTAGCACCTTGTTGGAAAAATGGGTATCTGCAGGGCGAGAGCACATTCCGCACCTCCGACAACTTCAGAGGGAACAAGATGTTCAGCATAATCCATATTATCGTCCGGAATGGTAATCGAAACACAAATACAATCAGACAGGACCTAGAGCGAGACTAAGGAATAACATAAAAACAAAAAAACCTTCTTTGCTTTCTATAAATGAATACAACCTGAGTCACAGACATCTGTTAGTCTATGAAAGTAAGTTAATGATTAAAAAAGTGAAAACATATTGGTGATGTACTTTTCACACACATACAGTTTTCATCTTATGCTCAATTTAAAAAAAAAATTGTGTTAAAAAAAAAAATTTGCATTTTTGTTATTTATGCATGCATATGCACAGTCTTATATTTACAACAAGCAATGTTTCAGGTTTTTTGATGAAATAGGTCATAAACTTGTTTATCTTATTATTCTTATTTGTTTATTGATATTGAATTGGAAAAACTATCATCTCAAACACCAAATAAACAATGCAACATGAACACCAACTTATTAGGTTCAGATAACACTGATTTATCTTACATTTTTGCTTGAATATGGAACACAAAAAAATTCAAAATCAAACAATGAATAACAACAAACCTGTCTTGAAGAGCTGGATTGAGAGTTCCCGAGAATGTACCAGAATAGATCCCTTTGCCGTGATGCTTCATAGATTCAATCACTGCACCAGGACCAATCTTTGAACGCACCTTCTCTTCCGTACTCTTGAAATCTATTTTGTTGGTCAACACTTCCTTAGATAACTTTTTGAGAGTTTGAGTCAAATTCTTCGATGCCTCTATCAATGTTTTGGTGTCTGGTGTGCTTGACTTCAAAATGTCTGCTGATTTTGTGTCACTCTGTTTTGAAGTTGAAGGTTGTGACTCATCTTGACTGGTGCTGGGTTGAAGTATAAGTTTCCTGGGACTAGTCATGAAGGAGTTAGAACGAGATGTTGAAGGTTGTGCATCTTGTCTGTTCTGCATTTTCTTCTTATGTTTATTGACTATTGACTGCATGAATGCCCTCTGTTTACTCTGTCCAACAGGATGTTTGAATTTTGAACTTTTTTGGAGAAGACAATGGAATCGTTTTGTCTTCAATGGTTCAGTTATAGTTTGGAACGAAGGTAAAGCCTTAGAAGCTCCATCTTTCTGTGATCCATGACTGGTTGTGACTAAGTTTGATATCTTTCTGTCCATGAGATCATCTTGTTCTTCAAGTAGACCTTTGTCAACTGCGTTATTAAATAAATTCTCCATTGGGTATTCATCTATAGTGCTTTCTGTTAGAAATGAGTTCAATTCTGTTGTGGTATCACTGTCATCACTGAGAGGACTGTCTGGAGTCAGGATTGATGGTGATGCAGCACGAGATTTGTCAGTAAACAAATTTTTTTCTAAACAAGATGTACTTGGCTCTTCAGTGTCCATTTTATCACTAACATCTGCACTCATATTTGACGCTAGCATATCTATTAAACTAGTGTTCACTGTGTCTGCAAAGGCCGCTTCAGACTTTGCACTTATATGTTTTTTACTATCCGAACTATTCGTATGTAATGGACTAGACACTAGGTTTGAAAGTGATTTGATAGGAGACTGTTCAATGTCTGCCGATGATACTGATAAGTTAGAGAATGTTTCATCTGCATAGTCAATCACATTATTTTTCTCTATGTCAACTTTGCTATTGTCTGTTGCCATTGACCTAAAGAAATCAAATGCATTTTGTAATTTTTCTAAATCTTTCTTTTGAAGAGTCGGAGGATCTTCATTGGTATCTACATTTTTATCTTTATTGTCTTCTATGGGTGTGTTCAATTCCACTGATGTTGTTTTTTCTGGTGATTTTTGAGGGCTAGGATAATCACCATCCTCCTTGCTGGATATACTCGCAAGTGAAGATCTGACACTCTTCGAAGCATTAGCGATCCTTGAGGTACGACCACTAGAAGTTGAAGAGTTCACAGTAGAAAGTTGTAGTTGAATTAACATCATGTGATCCCCCAGTCTCATGGTGAGATTCAAGGGTGATTTTCCACTCAAAAAGTCATTTACTTGCGTGTCATTCAAAGATTCCAACGCCTGCATCACAGAATTCTCAGATCTTTGACTCTGTAAAGAAGTTTTTTTAGTCTTAGTCCATAAATCTCTATCATAAATATATAGCAATACCTAGATTTCATTTTGTGAAGGTAGATAAGCAAAAAAATAGTGAAATCTGAAATATCGAGTTGCGAAATAGTTGGCGTCGCTGTCTCGTGACTTACCAATAGACCCGTCTCGACGCTCGGTAGCAGGATAACCCTCGCTCCATCTAGTAGTCCATTCTCCTCCAGAGTGCCTTCAGTCAGCTGCCTAAAACGCCAAACAGAAATTCAATATATGATCAAAGGACGCGATGCGTCATCGGACCGACGCAACGTTTCCGTGATCTGTTTGACAATAGAACACTCGATCGCACTTCGCACCCTCACCTTTCGCGATGCAATAGACATATCCGATCCTTGGATACTTTTAATTTCTTCGACACTAATTTCTTAAGATGTTCGACGGTCTGCTTCCCATTCAAGCTAACAGAGAAGCTGCCCCCGGTGGTCGTTTGTATGTTCAACGTTATATCTGTCGATGGGGACGAGCCACACCCGTACACTTCTGTACCTGTCGCGCGTTCCATGGCTTCCACATAAAGTACACTAACGATTATCTAATATTCACTGTGTCTATACCGCACTGGTGAACATAAATTGTACAACTGTTTTATTGCTGGCTAGAAATAACACAGTCACACGCTATTCACACGGATCTCCAATTTGATGTGGCCGTCGGTGTGACCAATCACCTTTGCAGGCTATCCCGTTATTTTTTTTTACGACCAGCTGATGATGACGTTTCTTTCTACGAATCCATTTTACCTTAAACATTATAGTTTTGAATTTCTGTTTCAGAAATAAGTAATTAAATATAAAGTATTATATTTATAAGTGAAATACATAAAGCTTTTTGATACTTATTTGAAATATATTATATTAATCAACAATTACTTTTAATAGGAAAATGAAATTTCATTTATATTTCTCTAACACACGTTACGTGTAACGGGTTTTGAATTACGTCACGCAACGCCAACTCCAGCGCGTTCTTTGAAATACTTTGGAGATTTCGGCAACAATAATCTTCAATAATAAAATTGCAGGTCTCACAAAGACTAATCACTAAAGACAAAAAGACAAAAGCACTAATCACAAAGACAAAAGCACTAATCTCGCTATGAAAACACGTCTAATTTCCTCACATTTAATCATTCCTAGACAATTTTTGTAATATAAAAATATAATAAATGAGGCATTTTTAGGTCGATTATACCCCATGATCATTAAGAACCAGTTACAAACTACCAAAGAGAGTGGATTACCTACTTTGCTACTACATAGTCTTCTTATGCAAACAAAATATTACAAAAAAACTTTCTCCTCAACCTAATATAAACCATAGATAAATATAAACCTATGGAAAATTTGCATATAGGTTTAGGGTTCCACGGTAATTATGAAATTATGAACCCTTATAAATTCATGTTAAATTTTCACTGTGGTCATGTAACTTTTTCTTCATTGCAACGAAATATCGCAGGTACGCTTTTGATATTAGGGACCATCCTCATCAATCAATAAAAATTTCTTCAAACAATGTGCAGAGCACCATGTAATTTTTGTTCCATACCTACATAAGTAACATATATACTATTTATCAAATAAATATGATAAGGATGTTATAAGGAATTGTAGACAGGGACAAATCAATAACCAAATTAATAATAGGCACCTATGTTGACTAGCATGGAAGTTGTTGCTATCATTCTTCATAAAAGGAATGTGCAATGCCTTCCAGTGTGTTTAGACACTGTAAATACTGTAGATTCTCTTCTTAGGTACTATGAATGAATATTTCCTCACGTAACTTGTAAGAACACAATTTTTAAAGGCCTTATTAGAGAAGGCGGTCTTTAGTACATATATCCAATTACCGAACTGTAGGTATTATTCATGTATTATTGTAATTTATATTATTATTTGCTCAAGTAGATACTGAACAGAAAAACAATACATGCTGCATTCCACATTGCTCAAACAAAATTCTGTCAATTGTAGAATTCCTTTTAATCTTTTCAGTAATTTTTTATTCAGTTGGATTTTCTACTTTTTGTAAAATACTTACTGTCATTATATACTCTTTTTTTCTATGAAGTTTAGTGTTTTTACTCGACTCAGAACTACAATAACCTGATTCTTCCTATGGAAAATGTTTTAATTCGCTTGGTATTTTTATTTATAACATTGTTTATGGATGAGCCCTTAGCAATAAGTTTGAAATGAAATTACAAAAATATGATCATTATTACATGTATGTACATAGTGTTTGGCTAAATGTAGTCCAAACTTGTAAAGCATGTAGAGCTTACTAAGCTAACACAAACAACAAAACAACACAAACTTTCAAGTGAGCAGATGGCGCAAACTAACGGTTACCCAGAAAACATGTCTAAAATTTCATTTTTTATCATTTATCTCATTTTGTTTAGACCGGTAACCTCTACACACTCTATAAGTTTGGACTACGTTCCGCCGCACACGCCATATATAATATATCGCGAATTTGGTTGAACGTAGTCCAAGCTTATAGAGCGTACCGAATTGAACAAAAAGTTTCAAGTGAGCAGATGGTGCAAACAAGCGGTGACCGAGAAAAACGTCTTTAAAATTATTTTTTTTTAACTTGTTTAATTCGGTAAGCTATACAAGCCCTATAAGTTTAGACTATGTTCAGTCGAACACGCGATATATATCTATCCATACTAATAACTATAAAAGTGTCTATCTGTTGAAATGTCACGGCTGAGCCGCTGAACCGATTTTGATGAACATTTGATATAGAAATAGCTTGAATCGTAGAAAACGGCACAAGAACTTTTTACCACAAAAATGTATCTATATGCTTGTTACCCTTTCACGGCCAAACCGGTGACCCGACCTTGATAAAATATGGTAGGAAAATACCTTCCATCCTACACATTAGCTACTTTCTGCCAAGGAAATGTGTTGGCTTGTTTGTTACTATTCTACAGCGAAACCACAGCTCAAACTGGATATTTGTGTAAGGAATATCTTGAACCTTGAGGGAGGACATTAGACCGCTATTTACTGCGGAAAATGCGTCGCTTTTAATGCTAAACCTAAATATCCCTTTAGCAGTCCCGTACTTCCGGTGTTCAAACGTGAGGTCCACGCGGGTGAAGCTGCGGGCGAAAAGCTATTATAATAACAAATAAGCTTAATGAACTAGGAAAAAAAACATGTTTGCCATAACCACCAATTTATTTCAGCACCAATACGAAACAACAAATATCAAAACATAACAGCTATCACAGTGTAACTTTAATTATACATCGGCCGTCGAGAGTTTGCGTTCCTGACACATGAGATTTATAGCTATAACATAATGTTTGTTGTGAGTTGACATAATATAATTTTTAATTTAATTTTATGTCCGACGGTACAAATCACATCAATCATCCGATGCCTATGATTACGACCTGTCAGGAACGCAAACTCTCGACGGCCGATGTATAGGGGTTTTCATGACAGAAAAAAAAAACAGAACAATTTTTTTCACTAAATTGGTACTTCTGATATTGGCACTTTGTACTCACACCATAAAATACAGCAGTGTGGTAGGTAGAGTCTGGCCAATGAATTGTGACCTTGATTGTGTTTTGTCCCTAAGAGACTCTAATGTGATTTTATAAATATAACAACATTTATATACAATTTCAATATACAAACAAAAATAATGAAGCATTTACTATTTCAAATAGTAAATACTGTGTTGAAGGAATGTTTTTCATGTACACAAGCACTTTGTACTGGACAGTAAAAATGGTATTAGGTATATTGTGATGTTTGTGCGTTCTGGATTTGTATGGGATAGTTCGCGCGTCTCACTTTTGCTTAGGCAAATTGTGTTCATAACAGGCTTTACACTTCGCCTCATTAATCTAAGCCCGTCGCCTTATTAATCTATCATAGTTTGACCGAAATCGTTGTAGGAACGCATCTTGGATAAGCGCGCGGCGAGAAGGGAGGCAGATCCTGAAAGTTGACAACGAACTGCGGCCCTACTCTGACTTTGAAGGCGCCGAATCCGTTCTATTTCAAAAATTCGGTCGCTAGGACTATGGACTAGAGTACGGATTTTTTGAAATGGTGCGTATTGGGCGCTCCTGAGTCAATTTAACAGAGAACCCCCGCTGACAGAGTGGAGTTGCCTCCCTTCCCGCCGTGCACGTACCTAAGGCACGGTACAGCGGATTCGGTGTACAATTGTATCTCATTAACTAGTGTCTTCGGACCAAGGTCGATGAATGAAAAAGTACTATCAGACGTCATTGAACATTATTTCAACCATACCAAGATTCATAGCTTATTGAGTGCCATTTTGATTAAATATCGTTCTTGATATAAAATTATACACTGAACAAACTGTTAACTACCTGTTTATCATATTTCATTATATAAACATAAATTCTAATAGAGAAAACTAAAAATAATTTGTGTACCATTTCCTTGTTTCATAGCAATATAAAAAAGATAAAAATTATTAACCCAAAACCCTTAAAAATTTTCCATCATTTAAAAGGCAATTTTATTACATTTCCTATACACATAATGTCACATAAAATTAAAAATGTACAAGAAATACTGCGAAGAACCCGATCAACAGGTTTCACAAATGTTATCCAATAGCGTAAAAAGCGAGCCATGTATACAAGGTGAAATTTTAATTACCATCTAAATTTTAATAAAATGATCTTTGTTAAAAAACCGATGGCTGTCTTGTTTCCTTTTAGTATCGTTCGATAGAAAAATATTAAGATATGACTGCACAAACCTTTCCCGAAAAAACCAATAACTCTAGTCACCGTTCACGGCCGCTGCACGCTCCGCCCCGTTTCGGTCTGAAAGTCTCGGGCGCGTTGTGAAAATAAGGCAACCAAATGTTATGAAATAACACTGTAGATAAAATAATTTATTATGGAAATGTAATCTATATTTTTACGTAATGAAGTATATTGGTGATACTTGACACCAAGAAAAAAATTTGGACGATTGTTAAAATTTCACCCTGTTTAAAAAAATATGCATAATTATTTTCATGGTTTGGCAATATTATGGTAAATAGCCGGGGGAAAAAAACCATAAACAAATGTCATTTCTGCCTTCCGTATTCGACCCCATCACTTTCTTACCTATAAAATTGTCTTCATACATTGATTCCATAAAGTTTACTTGTATAATTAAATTCTTATAAGCCTAGCCCTACGTATCATTACACTTCACCAGCTCATATAGTCCGCAACAAAAGGTACATATAAGATAGTCCTAACTCAATACATGTGATGTACACGAGTTGAAGGATCTCGCGTCTCGCTTCTAAGATAAGCTAAGAGTATTTTGGTGATTGGTCTACAGCGGCATCATCTATTTCAACGTCCATTTTCAAACTGTGTGAGTAAAGCTATAAGTAATGACGTATTCGGGAATGTCTAGTCGAGTGTCTAGAGCTGGCTTAATAAGTAGACGTTGTAGTTAGTAATTTATCAAAGTACTAATAAATCGATTTACTGAAAATAAAAGTGGTGCCAGTATTGTTCTACATATTAATTGCATGAATTTGCAAAAGGACTATTTTCTGATTATTTTATCATGTAATGGCCTTGGACCACAATTTTAAAGATTACAGAATAACCTCACAAAATGACATATTTTTCTATTTACAAATTTATTTATGAAAGTTCATCTGACACTGATATTGTTAATAAAAAACAAAACTAAAAGTAATTAAAAAATACTAGGGTAAGGTCATGACGTCAAATCAAATAGCAGTCCTCGTGAGTCCATAAAAATATTGTCACTATTTTAGTACAAGATAATGTCAATAGAAAACATCTGTCCAGATGACATAACAGAGATATTTTTTTAATAAATTTTTGGGAATAAATAACCGAAAAAAAGAAGTCGGTTAAATTACAAACTTAATCTTTTATTTTGTTTTAAGATGAAGGTATAGATTGCTCTATATTTTTGAAAAAAATAAAAAAACTATGTGTAAACAATTTTGATCCAAGTCAATGTTTTTATATGTACTGTAGATTAAGTATTATCTTCCTTAGAAATACAGTCTGTACAAATCCGTTAACAATATATATTCCATAATTAAAAGAATATAAAATTTTAGTATCAACATCAAAATACATATACTTATGTAAATACCTATGATAAAAAACATCAAATTTATCAATAAAATGAAATCAAAAATTGTACTTGTTTTGCTAATTTCGGTAACATATCGTAAATGATATCATAGAATAAGGACTCAAACCAGTGTGCAATGATGCACCCAAATTCCTATTATCAAACACACATGGAGCTATGAAAGCGTTTGCGCCACACTAAACGTAACATAAAAAAAATATTTGTATAATTCGATTGCCACTCTCCGTGGGAGTACGCGTTCGGGCGTGACGAAACGACTGTAATGTTATAAAACAAGACATTTGTAACATGTCGTGATTGAGAGTCAAATTTGTCTCTCGCTCGACCATGATGAACTTAATTATTTTATGTTTAAGGGGTAGAACGTGAAAATAACATTGATACCTACATCCATACATACATCATATTATTAGAAACATATATAAAACAATTAGTAAAACTGGAATAAGTATTAAAAATTCATATACTTTAGGTACAATTCTGTCAACTAAATGATTATATTTCTTTTGTGACAAAGCAAAAAATTAAATGTAGTTCTAAAATTATATTATTCAAATTTTTACTGAGCTGCATTTTAAAGTGTTTTTTTAGTAAAATATTTACACTGACAATAACCCAATTGCGAATAAATATTAAAAGATTGCCAGTCAAAATTATAATCTATTCCTAATAATAGTTGGATAAGACTTTATGAAGACACAATTAAAATGATCATGATCCAAATTCTTGGGTCTCGTTATCTATTTCATGGAACAGGTATCCTCCCCTGCCATCCATTTGAAGGTAGTGATCGTGATGTTTCCACAAAGACTTGCGATGCGACACGGTAAACAGAGATATTCCAGTCTGTCAAACAAAAATACAATAAAACATTATATTTACATGTGTATAGTTAAAATTTTGTTATACTTATTGATAATATGGTACACCAGTTGCTTCAATTGTCTGTGTGAATATCCAAAAAAAGTGCATTACGACCGCTTAGCCTAGTGGGTAGCGACTCTGCTTACGAAGCTGGAGGTCCCGGGTTCAAATCCCAGGTCGGGTCAGTATTTATATGATGAATATTGATACTGGTACCGGGTCTTGGTTGTTATATATATGTGGTGTCTTCGCAAAAGTATTTATATATGTATATATTATAAAGAACATTTAAGTATGTACCTATATCAGTTGTTTAGTAACCCATAATACAAGCATAATACTTGCTTACTTTGGGACTAGATGGCGTTGTGTAAGAAATCCCATATATATAATTATTATTATTACAATAAGTGGCAAATAACGTGAATAATACGGTATTAGTAAAACAAATATTTCTAATTGAGATAATATTGAAATATTGCATAGTATACGATGTTATAATTGATAAAGAAATATCTAAAAGTAAGTTAATATCTTATGTTACATGAAAATTTAAGGTACTGCTATTACTTTTCTTACAATATAAGGCGGGTATTTATACCGGCTGGCCGCTATTGACGGCTTACCGAGTAACATTGGAATCCTCGGTAACGTTGGATTCCTCCAGTGTCGTGATAGCCCGAGCGCAGCGAACCTACTTCTGGTTTAGAAGGCTGTGCGAACATGATGCGAATCCGGGTGTGTACCAATGAGTTTTCTCTGACTTAAGTACATAATTATCACTGAAGCAGTGCCTCAAAGAGCACATTAAGCTGGAGGTCTCAGCTGCCATTGGCAGTCGTTAAAAACCACTAGTCTGCACTGAAGCAGTGTGGTGGATTAAAATCCAATCCTCCTCACCCTGGGGGGAGACCTAAGTCCCTGCAGTGGGGCATAATGGGCTGGTGGAAGTGGAAGTAAATGTTTATCTTAGGAATATTTCAGTTCTTTAAACAAAATCTGTTAGTTGTTATAGCAATATATTTTTGACTTATTTTGTAAGATTTTTCTATAGTATACATGTTACAACATTTTCTCAGTTTGAGATATCTTTTACACGGTGGGAAATTGCCAACCCTAATTACAAAGATTTATTTTTATTTTTTTTTGTTTTATTAGTTTTATTTGTACACATTTAACATATACTGAATAATAGTAAACTATGACACTTTGGGTCAATGACACGGCGTTGTTTTTTTAAAGGGTTGTGTCTCCTTAACTAATAGTCCAAACCTAATGATTATTATAATCTAAACAGTCATATATAGTATGTGCCATACATATAAATATAATATGTGCCAGTTATGCAATAGTTTCGTTTGCATCGTTTTTCCAATTTCTACATTTCTGACTGACCAATTGGCCAAGTGGTTAGAGACTCTAACTTCAGAACAAAGGTTGCGGGTTCGATTTCTGCCCGGGACAAATATTTGTGTGCATGAACAAGTCTACTTGCGCTGTGTCTGGGTGTAAAGTATATAATATTATAAAGAATAAATAATTTAAATATGTATATCAGTGGTTTGATACACATAATACAAGCATAATACTTACTTGCTTTGTGACTAGATGGCGCTGTGTGGGATGGCCCAGGTATTATTATTTATACTTTTGCTGCCTTGAATTCGGACAATGCAGTGAAATCATAGATACCACAAAATGCACTCAAATAAACTACATATTCTGTGGCAAAACCCGATCAGTACAGTTCTATCTGTTTTCGAGTAATACATACTAGTGAATAAACACACAACATGGATACAAAATATCAGAACATGTAATGGTACAGTAAAGTTCAGTGAATAGTAGTAGGCTGCGGTTATTCAACCCAACCCAGATTCAGTATTTTAGAAGTGACATAATCTGGACCCTGGTTCTATTTTTGAATATATGTTGCTGCTCCTTCTACCCAGAAACACTATTCTGTGTAGAAGGAGCAGTAAACTATCATATACTTACGTATAAAGTATATAATACGTTATGGAAAGTGAGGTCTGTCCATCTTTGTTTTTGTAAGATAATTAAACATTATTAAACTAATAGGGATCGATTTTCCCTTGCCCTTGGAGAGCCAAGACAGACATTATTTTCTATAACTTATAATCAATGGACAAAGCCGACAAACGACTAGCGAGTGAAACATTACATACATGAAAAATAAAAAATACTCGCGATTGTAGTTGGATGTACTTATACGAGAGCTGCTATCTATGAATTCGGATCTGGCCAATTACAAAAAAACATTTAAAAATAATTACAACATTTAAAAATGGAACTCTTTGGGCGTATACACAGACAAGTCAACCTTATAGACCACGCTTTGACAGGGAGTAGCATTCGTCTAGGCTATGTAGTGACACTACATAACTACGTCTCTTGTGAGCGGTCAGTTGGAAGCACGTCGGAAGCCATTAAATTGTCAATTTTGAACGAGCCAAGGAAAACTAGCCGACCTCTCCCCGCACCCCGCCACTTTTTGGCGATTTCGTTTTCGTACTGACGTTAATTAAAGCGTGGTCTATAGGTTGACTGGTCTGTGGGCGTATAATACAGTTTGTTTCATACAAATGTCAATTGTATTTGTGGCGTCATTTTGAAAATTGGGTATCTTCAGCATCATTGATTTGACTTGTGAACATTTCCGTGCGATGAATTACGATTTTCAACGTAGGCACAAATAGTGCATCGATCGACTGACTTCGACTTTTGATGATGAAGCACCATCAAAAACCAGTACCAGTATCACTGGTTCAATGAGTTTAATTGTGAGCAGTCTATGCTAACGGAAGAATTTAAAGAAGGTCGCCCTAAATCGGTTGTTGACCACAAAATATCGATGCTGTGCGGGTACTACTAATGTAAGATTATCATGTTACATATCACAAGATAGAGGCGTCTCTGGGCATAAGCATAACGAGTATACATAAGATATTACACGAACATGTGGCTGTAAAAAAAAATTATTCGCGTTGAATTTCGCGCTACCTGACAATTAATCAAAAACAGGCTCGTGTCGATTGGAACTTAAATAAGTAAAAAAAAAATACAAAATACCCAAAAGTGGAAATCAGTTGATCGATGCACTTTTTTTTAAGATACCCACATAGAAAATCGTAATAAATTATCACACAAAAATGTTCACGAGTGAAATCCGTAGTGACTAAGACACGCAATTTTCAAAATGACGCCACAATGGAAAAATCGATAGATATATCGAACAAACTGCATTCTACAGCCAGAGTTCTATTTTTAAATGTTGTAATTACTTTTTAATATACTTTTGTAAGTGGCCAGTTTCGGATTCATAAACAGCAGCCCTCGTACTCGCTGATATTTCGCTTGGACTGGGCCATACAGTTAATGATTGACCGAATGGCCGAGTAGTTAGACATCCTAACTACGGAGCCAGGGTCACAAGTTCGATTTCTTATATATCTGGGTGTGAAATATTTACATAACTTACAAAAAATATTTAAGTGTGCATATCAGTTGTCTGGTACTCATAATACAAGCTTTGCTTAGTTCAGGACTAGATGGCGCTGTGTGGGCGTCCTAGGATTATTATTATGAACTAAAAAAAAAACTATAAATATAATGATACTCACTTCTCTACAGTATTGATACATAGAACCTTCGACGTCGACCGATACAGCACTTGTACACTCGTCCAGTATCGCGAACTGAGGCGAGTGGTAGAAAAGACGAGCCATCTGTATAACATATACCAATTATTGTATTTAGTTCACAAGCAATAACCAAATATTCTTTTCGGTATTTTCGATAGGAATATTTGTGTCAGTTGTTAGATACACAGACTAATAAAGGTAACTAGATGACCCGTGTGAAAATCCTACACACGTTAAAGTTTGAATGACCAGCGCCATCTGTTGGTTTCTAAAATCACTTATGTTCCTTTAAAAAATATGTTCCTTATGTTTCTTTGTGGTCCCGTTCCTGTTCATTTTTTTTCATTAGCAGTGAAGGTAATTTTGACAAGGAAAATTCAATTTTTGTTTTTGATGAAGTATTAAGGGAGATACGGTGTATGGACAAAAAAAAACTAATGAGTTTGGGTGGAAAGGAGTGTTAAGATAAACTGGATATTTTCAACACCTGGACACCCGGACTGGCATCAGTCTTGGATCGCTTGCATTCAATATAACATACGGCAATAGATTCTGCATGCAAGTTTCCACATATTGGAATCTCTATTGATGGTTAGATAAGTACCGCTATCCTCTGCTTCTCGCCACCCGACAGCACGTCCATCCAGTCCTCGACCGAGTCGTAGCCACCTTCACGCACGACCAAATACGACAGCTGCACTAACTCTAAGTAACGATCGAGTTGCGAATCGGTACGGTTACGCCGCAACATCTCTTCGCGGGTGTGCGGGTAGATTATCTATAAAAAACAAATTTCTTTTCTTCATACAGCATGTACAAGAGTAAGGTTTTATTACAGGAGACTTACGAATAGTGAGTAAAATATTTTATGTACATTTTTTTCTAGTCTATCTTTTACCCCACAGTGAGAAGATATATAGGTATACAGCTCACGCCAAGCTTCGTGTTCGCTTTGAAGTCGAAGCTAGTAGAGTCGCAATAGGTAAAGGTAGGTAGGCAAAAATAGGTAATAGAGGGTTGAGAGCAGGCCCCGCACCTGCGTATAACACCCATGTCATTTAAGCGAACAAGAACTTAGGCGCGAGCTATGTCATCGGCCAATAGAAAATATTTCTTCTTCTTTTATTATTGGTTACTATCTTGATTTTGATAATTTTGCCAGTGTCTAGTAGTATGGAGGTATTCTATTTGTATTTTTATTATAAAATGACAAGAATAGGCAACGTAGTACGATTAACATGGCACTTTTTCAAAATGCCACCAGAAACTAAGACGCTCCAGGTGCGCCATTTTGAAAACACTTACAGAAAATATTTGTCAAACGAGTGTAGTTTGATGTAGTCACATTCTCTGAAATCTCGATTAAAGATTCTCGTATTTTCTAAATTATTTATACAATATATAGGCTGACTTGAAATATAGTCGATGAGGCCATGTTGCGGTTATGTTTCGAACTGTTATTTTTCATTCTAGTACAGTTACAATCAAACCTTATGACGGATGCGAAAGTAGACACAAGTCGTGTCGCATAAAACAGTTTTAGGTGTAGCAAGACGCAGTGGAGCGAGGGGTATATGACTGTACCTGCGCAAACACGCAAAGCATTGTATTCAGATCCGCCAGAAAGTTTGACGCGTATCTGTAGTAGCTAAATGTCGAACGACGCGAAGGGGTATATTATCTGACCGACAAATAAAGTAATCCTAAATGGTGATCGTTATCGACCTTTCTTTTTCATTATTTATATTTACGTCACGTTTACATCTATTGCGTTGTCAAAACGCCCTGCCAATTTTTTTTTATAATTCCTTTCTTTATTTACGCGGGTAATGACATGATAAATTAATAATGCCTAAAAATACACACCTGATCTCTTAGCGTGCCAAGTGTCATATACGGCCTCTGCGGCACGTAAAACAGTTTTCCTTTAGGCGGTTTAGTGAGCGTGCCACCGAATATCGGCCACAGTTCGCCGAGCATTCTGAACATAGATGACTTGCCGCACCCGTTAGGTCCGCACACCAGGACGTTCATACCGGATCTAAAAAAGTTAGTTGAAAATAGAAATATTTTAAAAATTACGAATGCTATGTACTACATAATAACGTTTCTGATGTAATGAAAAAAATAAAAGTAGGACACTCTGCTGTCACTTTTGCACGTTTGAAGGGTAAGTTTATGTTCGTACGCGACCACTTTAAAAATAACAATGCAAGAAACTTAGAGTGGGCTATTTATTTTTTCGTAACAGCGACGGTGCTACAAATCATTGTATTAAAAATAAATTGATTAGAGCAATTTAATCTCAAGCATTTTTATGATTTATATATTCTTTATACATAAGTACTTTGGGTGTACAATACAACAGCGCGTTCAGGGTGTTGTTTGGGCTACCGCGCTACTGCAGTGCGTCTGCGATGTTTTTAATTAGAAAAAGTTGCGCCTCAATGTGAGACCGGCTGCGCGGGAGCACGGCTAGCATCCAGAGCGTGTTGAGAGACAGGTGGGAATCGCCGATGTCTTGCGTTGAATGAAGCTGCACACTGTTACTGACACTGTGTAGTATCGGTTGGGCCGTATTCCGTACCTGCTCTGATTTTCTAGACATAAGGCTAAAATGTTTATTACTAACAAAAATATAAGGTTTTTTGTGTTACTAACATCTATGGACCTCGTCTGAAATAAAGTTTTATTGTTATTATTATAAGTAATTGTTGTTTTGCATAATCCTTAAATTTATTTATTGACAAGTCTATTACATTGCTTGGATGTTTATTATAAAACCTTTGAATGAATTACCTACTTATTTTATGGAGGCTAGGAGTGTTTATGTTTATTCCTAGTACTAACATTAAGTATATCACTATTCTTTTTGTTGTTTCACAATGCATGTGCACATAGGCTAGGACATTGTACAATACATCAAAAATACACAAACAAAGAAATCAACAAGTTTTACTACGAATGCCAGCAATCTGACGTGTTTTGTAGCTGAACAAAATATATATTGAGTTCAACAATTGCATCATTCGGACATGAAAATAGTGCATAGAGAATGGCAATCAAAACTGTCACATATCCCAACACTGCCTTCTGCTACTGTAGTGACACTCTAAACATATTTTTGTCGAAATAGCGCTGCGTACGTTTTGTGAAAGAAAGAGGTAAGTATATTTCGCGTATTTCATGTGTGAAAGAGCTTAACGGAGGCAGCGCTATCTCGGAAATAAAAATTGTTCTGAGTGGGTCTTCTGTAACTTCTTTGGCAATATTTTTGTGAACACACCTACAATGTATTTCCATTAATATACTGACTATTCATTTTTTATGTTAATTTCTTTGAATTAATCTCTAAGCAAATTTCCAGGGTTTATACAGCATGAATGAGCCCTTTCCTGGAGAGCAAAATTATTATAAAATGATTAATTATCAAGATATTTTCAGTAACATAACTACCTGACTTCAAAAGACAGCTCCTTTATAAGAACATCCCCGTTAGGGGTCACGAGCGGCACTCTGTCGAACTTAATGATCTTGTCTTGATAGATGATTCGTCCGGCTCCAGGAGACAAAATCATTGGCGGTCCTAGTCATAGAAAAGTATTTTTTAGTTTTAAGAAATTTTGTTGACTAGTTTTATATTAGGAATCAAAATCAATTAGAAAAATAATTTTTAAATTTATATTAGGTTACGTGCCGGCATGAATCGTGAGCGATTACAAAAAAAAAAAATTGTAGAGCTAGTTTGGGCATTTAAGCACAAAATTATTACATCAATAGCATTAATCAAAAGCTGTTTAATCTCTTGTCAGCTAGCAGCACGCTACTTGATACTTGAAGACGGGCTCTTTTTCCGCAACTCGACGTCAAAGCGCCTATTTTGCGTAAAGCAGCACGCTATTACAAGGATAAGTAAAAATGAAAACATTATAAAATATAAATTCAACATCTCATATATGAATGAGATAATACTTTTTGTCACCGCACACTATGCTTTGCTTGCTTGCATTATACATTGTATTATACATACTAACCGTCGGCTCCATTGGCCATTTGCAGCTGTGACCCTTCGACCATCGTTCTGGTATATTTCCCGCGATTAATGTCACCGAGTACTTCCCGCAATTGAGTGACTCGTGACGTCAGACCCGCTAGTTTTGTCAGTTCACGTCCCGAGAGCACTATGCGTCCTATCGCTTCCGCCATCTTAACCAGCATACGCCCGTACGTGTAATAGTGCTGTTGAAAATATAAAAAAATTATAAGGTACGAGGCTTGCTATTTATTAAACCGGAATATGGTTTTATTGCTTTTCAAAATATTCGCCATGATGATCGATGTACATTGAAACCCATTTTCATAGCACTTTTTCCATTCTAATTGGGGTATCTCTAAAACGTGCATTTTAAACGTTGACCACGTAATTTATTCTTGACGCTTAGGAAATAAATAGAAATCGTCGAGTGCTAAATCGGGGCTATACGGCGAACGACCCGTCAATTCAGTGTTTTGACTTTCCAAAAACTGAGTTGTTTCAGCCGACGCATTGTTGTGATAAAAAACGATTTTGTATTGTCGGTTGTTCCGATTCTGTAAGACGCGCTCCACTCGGCCAGTTCGTGTAGATTTTGTGTTTATGTGTGTACAGTCTGTGTGTAGTTCTATTCTTGCATAAATATTTTGTCTGTCAGGTCAACTTAAGGCTAGGATATTCAGCCTATTCGCGTTTTCTTTTATAGTTCCAATCAAGCTTTATGGCGGATGTGAACATAGGCACAAGTCGCGTCGCAGTAACCAGTTTTAAGTGTAGCGGGACGCAGTGGAGCGAGGGGTATATGACTGTACCTGCGCAAGAATGCATAAAGCGTTGTATTCCGATCCGCCATTAAGTTTGAGGGGAACTATACCAGGGACCAAATGAGATAAAAGTAAGCGGTATGCTGGATGTCGCTTAAACGCGGCATAGAAAATTCTGCTCAATTGTAAAAATCTTTTGTTAGACATTATCTTTTCAAATAAATGCTTGTTTAGTTTTAAACAAAATTAGTTAAATATCGAATTCCACGTAAACTTCTAAATTTTTTATGATCGAGCAGAGTAAAACGTGTGTAAAAAGGTGTCGTGATAGCCCAAAGCACAATGAACCTGTTTCAATATTATAGGGCCATAGGGCCATGGTTCGAATCCGGGCGTGTACTAATGAATTTTTCTGACTTAAGTACATAACTATCACTGACTCCGTGCCTCGGAAAACACGTTAAGCAGTCGGTCCCAGACGCTGTCAATAGATGGCGGTCGTTACAATCTCCAACCCGCAGTGGAGCAGAGTGGCTCCAAGCGTGGGGGAGGCCTAAGCCCCTGCAGTGGGGTAAAAAATGGGCTGATGAAGTGACGTTAAGAGTAAAACGTATCGCGTTTTGAACCGTTACAATCACTACTTTATGTATATAATTAGCATGTGATAGTTCCTGCTCAAAAATATTGATAATTGATTATTTATAATTGGTTTAAAGATGAGGAAATTTTGGCCTACCTGGTCTAAACCCCTCTCTCCTAAACAAACCCTTTAGAAATAATTACAAACCTTATACCATGTCTTCATAGTTTTCATAGTTAAGAAGTTAAAGATTGATGAGGGAGATGGGAGTTACAGAGGATGACGCACAAGATGGCGTCATAAAGACATAAATGGCGTCCCATATTGGAGAAGCCGACCACGCGTAACGGAAAAAGGCGAGTCCGTAATAAAAAAATGAAAGAAATGAAGAAAGAGAAGTTAATGATTGATAACATATTTATAACTTCGACCTTTAACTATAAAGAATAACATTATGATTGAATAAAATATGTTTCAATTCGTTTCAATACTGTCTGTGCATAGTGTTCCATTATTTCAGTACAGATTTCATTTTTATAAATAACATTATTCACCTTAAACCTATCGTTTTCAGTGCCTGTTGTCAACAAATTGTGGTCCGTGACGAAGAAAGGTCGCGAAACTGCATAGAAGCCAACTGTGATAGCCACATCTGAAAAAACAAAAAAACAAATTGCATACCTCTATAGTTATACAAAACGTTAATTTTAGAGTAGGAAATCTCTTGACCAGATGAAAGGGTACCACTAACTAATAAAAATATTAGAAGCCATCTTCTTTTTTACAATTGAAAAACGAAGATCGAAGAAGCATGCTAAAAATTCATATAAGTAGAACGATAAGAGAAGCGTAATAAGACGTTAACAATAAAGTCGGTTTAATACAGCACCTTCCATAATCTAGAAAAATTACGAAAATTAATATAAGTAGAATGATAAGAGAAGCGTAATAAGACGTTAACAATAAAGTCGGTTTAATACAGCACCTTCCATAATCTAGAAAAATTACGAAAATTAATATAAGTAGAATGATAAAAGAAGCGTAATAAGACGTTAACAATAAAGTCGGTTTAATACAGCACCTTCCATAATCTAGAAAAATTACGAAAATTTACGCTGTTTACGTAATATGCGCCCTTCAAAAGCTTTAAAACAAGTAACATGACAATTTTATCATTTCATTCATAGAGTTAATAAATTTAACAGCAGCATTTGGTTTTAATAGAGTCAGAAATGTCACATCGCAGTATCGAAACTGTCAAACGCAATTTCGTGGGGGTGAAGGCCAGCGGGCGGGGATCACGCGAACTGAAACTCGCCGTCTCGCCAAATGGGTACACCAGCTAGCTAGAGTAGGAGTGGTTAGACGATAAGCGCAGAAGAGGGTTTCTAGTCAATTTGTACTTTTATGATTTCATTTCATTACTATGTTATACCACACATCATTTTCTACCATTTTTGACAGGTTCCCACAAATGCTACCATTTTGCTACATTATTGAAAAATCCATACAATACAAAGACAAAATATTAACCACAAAACACATTTATATAATATGATTAATAAATAAATAAATAAAAAAAATGTTAGTGTACATTTTTTTCAGTGACATTTTGGTTTTATTTTTATTGAGTCTAGCAATTAAAGATGAGTGACACTTTATGCTTTGGCCTACAATTAAGTCCTTCATTTGCTAAGTAATTATCAAAACATATAAAAATAACAAGGAATTTCTTGTACAAGAAATTTTTAAAATAATTTTTATCAAAAATATTACACAATTTCAAAGTAGGAGAAATTATTTAACAATTTTAGTGCTACCTGTGTAAACATTTCCTTCATAAATTTACTAAAATTGTATTTTAATAGACCAATTTTCTTTTTTAAATTCCATTAAAGTACATTAATAAAATATATAAAATTATTAATATACATATTTATTTTGAATGTCAACATACATTTAGCAATGATGTTATCGATGACACCCATGCCGATTCTGAAATTGAGAAAGTTTCTCAAATGTCTCGTCAACTTGTGAAAGCTGGCCAATAGTGTAAGCCGTTCTCTGTGATTACCCTGAAAAAAAAAAAAAAAACAAAATTTAAATAAACATTTTCCATAATTTCGACTGTTTTTCGTTTCTGGAATGTGATGATTTATTCCAAAACGTTCGGCATCATTTGTGCTTGTCCGACCACAGTCGAAATCAGTAAACCATTTATGGATCATTTTAATAGATGACGCAGAGTCCCCAAAGCATTTATCAAACTGATTGAGTTTTCCCACAGACCAGTCAACCTATAGACCACGCTTTAATAAACGTCAGTACGAAAACGAAATCGCCAAAAAGTGGCGGGGTGCGGGGAGAGGTCGGCTAGTTTTCATTGGCTCGTTCAAAATTGACAATTTAATGGCTTCCGATGTGCTTCCAACTGACGGCTCACTAGTGACGTAGTTATGTAGTGTCACTACATAGCCTTGGCGAATGCTACTCCCTGTCAAAGCGTGGTCTATAAGGTTGACTTGTCTGTGAGTTTTTCTAACGGATTTTCTAAGGAAAAAGAATAATGTTTAACTAGCACACGAAATTCTTTATTTTCGGGATTGAAAAAAATGTTGTAATCCTCAAAACTAAATTAACAAATACAATATAATTTACATGAAGGTCTAAGAAAGGTGCAAGAGGAAGAAGATTTTATGCAATCATGGATAGTCTTACCATAAAGAAAAATTATATCAGACTTATCACTCGGCTCTCGTATATAACTGACCTGGTAGAATGCGATTTCTTCTGAATTTGTAATCAGTCTAGAGTTTACATATCTGAACTCTCCCTCCAATTTCTGTTCTTGGACTGTCAGCTTAGCTGTAAGAGAAAGAAGAATTTTTTATAAATTATTAATAATAATAATATTTCATAACAGTAGAAATTCTGATAACAAATAAATAATATAAACTATATCCTTCGCCCGTATGGACTTGCACGTTTGTATAGGCGTTTAAGAACATTGTTACAGATCGCGTGAAACTTTATGGCGGATCTGAATACAACGCTTTATGCGTGCTTGCGCAGGTACACACATATACCCCTCGCTCCACTGCGTCCCGCTACACCTAAAACTGGTTACTGCGACGCGACTTGTGCCTACTTTCGGACCTACCATAAAGTTTGATAGTAACTGTACTAGGAAATTCTGGAAATTTCCAGGTAAAATTGCAATATTCGTATTGAAGATTCCATGACGTCACACATTTTCGCTGTCGACCAGGGATGTCACGGATATGTAATTTTGGATCTGGATAGTAATATTATATTATACCGGTTTCGGATATAGTTACGGATATGAAATTTTTCAGATTATCCGTTAGTTTCGGTTACGGATATAAATAAGACGTTATAGCTAACAACGCAGCAGACGCACGCGGCCAGTGTGTCAACTGTCAGGCAAAAACAAAAACATGTCATAACACGTCTCATCGCCCCTATCCGAAATTATTCGAAACTTTTATATCAGATTCGGTTACGGTTACGGATACATTTTATTTCGGATATCCGATAGTTTTGGTTACGGTTACGAAGCTCCCTAACATCACTACTATCGACTAGCGCCCACGCACAGCCACCACTACAAAACCCCCTCTGAATTGATCTGAGATCTACAACAGCGAGTGGAAGGCAGTGAATGGTTGTGGAGGAAACTGTGAATTTGTAAAAATATGCCTTTATTTCTTACTTTATTTCTATAGCTTTCATGAAAACGATTCAGCGGCCTAGCCTTGACAACGTAACAGACATTAAAAATGTCAATAGAAAAATAATGTGCAAAAACATTTACGGTAATCTAAAGTTTCAAACTAGGGAGTATGTATTGAACATTAGACAACTGATATACATACTTATTTTTTAAATATACTACATATATAGATCTTTCACAACCAACACACAACAAATAAATATAATCATTCACACAAAAACTTGTGCCGGGCGGGAATCGAACCGCAGAACCTTCGGGTCTGCATTCGACGATCTAGACGTACAATTATGTATTATCAATGCGACTAGAACGTAATCATAAACTGCAAAAAAACATACCTGTTGGCTTTCGTAAGTAGGTCAAAAAGACCCCTGAGACTAATAAATAGGCCATCATAATTCCAGGCGTCTGTAAACAAAAAAAAAACATAATATTTAAAAACTTAAAGCAATTGTATAAGCATCATAAAGCACGTTTCTATATAAACATTATAGAAACGGGCCATACCCCTTGACAAAACCTTGATATTCTAACATAATAAACTACAGTCATTTTCAACTACTATTATTTTGAAAATAATAGTACCATAAAGATAATAGAATAGAGCAGGCAAGCCAGACCGAAATGCGGGTCTCAGCAGAAAGAGACAGAAAATAAAAACATCTCGTAGGAGTACCTTGATTTATGCTATGGTACAGTGACTTTCCATCCTTTTTTCTCCTCTGTCTAACTGTTACATACAGGGCTATATGGATTTTGCCTACTCTAGTTACCTCTATTATCTCTATGAATAGTACAGCCGCTACTACTATTGTACCAAGTTATTTCGCTTATATTACAGCCAATGTATTATCGGGTACATTGAAAATGCAACTAGGGATTCTAGCAGCTGGTAAATCATTTTTTGTTCTTCTTCTCATAAATACTCAGTCAGATTTTTTCTACTCAATAAATTTTGAAATACCGATTTCAACAAATCTTAACTATACGATAGCCTTCGTCCATACGCGTCTTTTAACATCAAATGAACAGGCGGTACATTCCGGCACCTAACCAACTTTCGATGATTTCCAACGATCCCCTTATTTTGTGAAATGGGGCCTATAATTTGACGACCGCTTAGCCTAGTGGGTAGCGACCCTGCCTACGAAGCTGGAGGTCCCGGGTTTGAATCCCAGGTCGGGTCAGTATTTATATGATGAATATCGATATTGGTACCGGGTCTTGGTTGTTATATGTATGTGGTGTCTTCGCTTGGTACCTAATACACAAGCTAATGCTTAGTCTGGGGCCTAGACGTTGTTATCATATATACGTTATTATTATTATTAATTCAACGATCGAAAAAGCATTTTCTATGTTAAATAATAATATTCCCAAAAAAAAAGGTACTCACCGATGGTCCCAAATTGACAGTGAGACGGTATAAGTAGATGCTGATATCGAGAAGAGGCTTGCTTATGTTACTATACAAATCCACTATCGTCTCACAGAATTTGTCTATATCGTTTGTCAAAAGTTGGTCAGCGTTCGATATCCGATTGTCCAAATTTGCTATTTGGTAGTACGTGAAACCCCTGAAATAATGTATTACAAAAATATTTACTCACAAATTTATTTCACATTACATGGTCACTATAGTTTTATGTTTACATTCCTTTTTCCATATATTGTTTAGATAGATAGACACATTTCTTCATACTATCCCACCTTTTGAACCTATCTTGGACTTCTACAAATATTTCAAAATTAAAAACTAGTCAAAATTAGTCAAACCGGTCCAGCCGTTCTCGAGTTTTAGTGAGATAAACAAATGTCAATTTATTTGTATGTATATATATACACACAAATAAATTGACATGTTATATATATATATATAGATAGATAGATAGATAAAGAAGTTTTTCTGACTTAAGTACACAATATCACTGACACCGTGCTTCGGAGGGCACGCTAAGCAGTCGGTCCCGGACGCTGTCAATAGATGACGGTCGTTACAGTTCCCAACCTGCAGTGGAGCAGCGTGGTGGACTTAAGCTCCAAGCCCCCCTCCTCGCCCTGGGGGAGGCCTAAGCCTCTGCAGTGGGGTAAAAATGGGCTGATGATGATATTACGTCCTTAGATAGCATAATAATCAGGATGAACAACATGAATAAAAAGTCAGACTCTGTGATTAGACATACCAAACGTCATTCTTGTTTTAAACAAACATTTTTTTTTTGAGTTTTTTCAAGATGGCGCATGTAGAACTTCGTAGTTCCTTGTGGCATTTTGAAAAAAACTCCATATTAACCGTACTACGTCGCCTGTTTTTATTATTACTCAATAAAAATTGTTTAACTCTCATACACTAGACGTTGGCAGAACTAACATATGTTAAAACGCCATTAACCAAAAAAAGAAGAAGAAACATTTTTTTTTAATTACATATGAAATGTAATTTTAGAATCTTTATTTTTTTTTTAAAGTACGAATGTTAAATGTGGATCACACAAAATTCTACTTCACAGAGAATATTTCAAAACATCAACTGGCGTATATTTGTTCCGCAACGTATATTTTTCTGCTCACATTTTTGTGGTCACAACGCGGTATCTCTATGAACACCAATGATTACGACATACAGTGCTTCTATTTTAAATTTTGAACATCAAAGGTAAAATAAATGAAACCTGTTAATTTGAGCTGTGCATCTATCTTTAGTACGAGCATAGAGAAATAAAACGTGTAAATAGTTTCGGAACAATGTTAAAAAGTTTTTCATTAATTGCGTCTCCTAAAAAGATATTGTAAGGAATAAAGTTTTTACCAGACTGCTCCAGAAGTAGAGCAATACTTTTTTGATACTAGGTCTTAATCTATGAAGTAGCCGTTCTTCAGTACTGGCCATTTCAAACAAAAAAATTTTGATTGGCTGTGAATTTTAAATGCAAATTAGTTTTATTTTAAAAAACATGACATTCTTTTTACAAATTCAGTCTTTTGTTTATTGATTAGCGTTGTGTTTTCATTACATTTGAATATTTTTCGTCATAATGGACACTTTAAAAATTCGTGTAGTTAAGAAATATGAGTTTCGTCGTGGCACTAATGCGGCACAAATTGCACGTAACATCAATAACGTTTACGGAGAGAACTTAACAAACGAACGCACGACCCGTTATTGGTTTGCCCGCTTCCGTTCTGGAAATTATGACTTGAATAATGAACTTGGTGGTCGTCCGGACACTTGGGTCAACAATGATGAATTGAAGGCGATTGTGGAAGCTGATGATACTCAAACTACAGCCGAACCAGCAGCAGCTTTTGATGTTAGCATCAAAACAATATTGGACCATTTGCGACAAATTGGTAAAGTAAAAAAGCTTGATAGATGGGTACCCCACGAACTTAACGATCGCCAGCGCAACGTAGGCGTCGAGACCTGCCTCGCGTTGCTCAACAGGCACAGAAATGAAAGAATTTTGAACCGGATTGTTACCTGTGATGAAAAATGGATTCTGTTCGGCAATCGAAAGCGCTCAGCAAATTTAGACCCTGGTTCAGCACCAAAGTAATGTGTTAACGAAAAATAACCCCTAAAAAGTTGATGATCACTGTTTGGTGGTCTAGTGCCGGTGTGATTCATCACAGCTTTTTACAAAATGGCATGAGCATTACTGCAGATGTGTACTGTGAAGAACTGAAAACAATGATGGAGAAGCTCGCACGTCTGCGACCAGCTTTGGTCAATCGGTCGTCCCCGCTGCTCTTTCACGACAACGCGCGACCCCATACCAACAAACAGTCTCCAAGCTGCTAGAGTTGGGGTTGGAAGTTCTCCCTCATCCGTCGTACTCATCAGACCTTGCACCTACCGACTATTACTTTTTTTCGAAATTTGGACAACTTTTTAACGGGAAAAAAATTCAATTTCTGAGAGACAGTCCAAATGCCTTTGAAGAATTTGTTGCCTCCCGTCCAGTCGATTTTTATAAGAAGGGCATCAATAAACTGCCACTGCGTTGGCAAAGATGCATCAATTGCACGGGTGATTACTTTGAATAACAGAAATAAAGATGTTTGAAAAAAAAAATACTTTAACTTATTTCATACAAAACGGCAACTTCATAGGTTAAGACCTAATATGTATATTTCGTTGGCCAGTTCTATAGCCTAATCGGTGTTTTGATTTTAAGATAAGGAGTCGTTAAATAATATTTGAATATAGCGCTTGCGAATCAAAACAGAGAGCGGAAATTTAAAAACAAAATGTTATAAAATTTGTACATCAAATAAAATCTTGTAAATCGTGTTCTTCGGCTACTGTATAACTAATTAAAGGTACACAGTAAGTTTGGTTTTCTTACGGTATCCACTCGGTTCGAGAGGGGTAGTTCCACGCTATCTATTAATCACCTATTGTTTAATGGACCTATAGACAGCGCGAAATCTCTCCTTTCGCAATTCGTATCTACCGCAGGGAGGCCCAATGTCATAGAGTACCGCTCGGTTACGTTCACATAAGTAAATGGTTACGTTGCTATTAAAATAGGACGTTTTGGATCTGAGCGTTAATGACAGAGCTGGTAATGCTGCCTTTGAAGAATTATAAAATTAAAACAACAAAAAAAAAATTGTAATTACAAATTTTTAATTACTATTTTGTGGATGATGACTGTAGAGCAAATAGAGAGTTGTCATTTGTATAATTGCAGAAAAATACGAATACACATTATTGTTAGAAATAAAAAAAAAAGACGAAGATAGAAAAAATGATAAATTATATTAAAAATGATGTTGGGATACATTTTACAAAATTATATAAATTAAAATAGAAAATTACCATTTGATTTTTGAAAACTATTATGCTATCTATAATTTTTATTTGACCCCTTAAAACTACTAAATAGTAAAAATCTACTAAAAATGGTCACACTGCGGCGCACGAAGCAGCTCAACTACCAAATGTCCAATCTTAATAGCAACGTAACCGGATAGTACCTATACATCTAGTCGATTATAATAAACACAGACACTAGTTTATATAATCGCATGAAAGGAAAAAAACGGTAATAAACGTGTAAAGATTTTGTATGCGATCATTAGACTCCATACCGTAAATAAAATGCGTCACACATTCAATAAGCAGAATAAATAAATTGACATTGGAATATTCGATGTGTACCCGCTAAAACGTAAGCAAGGTCGCTGGCGTTCAACCAGTTTTTGATCTAAACTTAGTTTAAACGATTCTTGTTCAACGCTTCAATAAAAACATCGTAAGAAACCATAATAGTGAATAAATGTATACATAAAAAACCGGTCTAGTGCGAGCCGGACTCGCACACGAAGGGTTCCATACCACCGTACAATATAAAAAAACACGTTTATTATTGCATGGGGTGGGGACCACTTTCATTTTTAACTTTATTTTATTTTTATTGTTTGTCGTTATAGCGGCTATAGTGATGCACATTCTGTGAAAGTTTCAAGACAGTGTCTATCTATTACGGTTCAGACGGACGGACGGACGGACAGCGGAGGCTTAGTAATAGGTCCCCTCTAAAAACGCTAAAGAAACTATGCGATTGGAATTTTCAGAAAATGCTCAATTGTCAGCCATGCGAAAGAGGTACGTTTTATGACAGTCATTGTCTCGTTTTGACGTACTCGAACGTATACTTCAGCCCCTCAGAGATAGGTGTGTTTTCATACAATATCTGTTCCATACTACCTCCAGGAGGTGCGGCGCGAAAAGTGCCCATAGCTCAATGACGCTAAGAAAGAAACTATTTTAAAATGGACGCCGCGCCGTTGTATTTGCCTCTCGGTGCAGTCATTAAATACATGTGAATATGACAACGAATTTGCCTCATAAAATGGCGGTCATTTTAAAATAATTTCTTTATACTACACGGAGACTGGCCGACCTAAATCCATTGTCGACTCGTTTTCACGTAATTACAGAACTCCTCTAGGTGTTAGTGTAACCTTCAAACTCTTTTATCGCTCTCGGTAATAAAAGGAGATTGTAATGTAATAAGTTTCCGTGTTTAAACTTAAAAAATTTATTATATTCTTGTACAACTTAATTAAATAAGTAGATAGCATGCGTACATTGAACTTTTTACGGTGCATAGTCGCCCACGTCGTTTCATACTAAAGTTGCTCAAATACAGCTTCATTACACAATTTATTTAGTTCACGATTGTTTTAAAAATTACAGATATCTACAGAGAAAAAAATATTTCCTGAACCAAAAAAATTATTATTTCATATATTATAAACGAAGCGGTTATTTTCTCAAAGTAAGAGAATATTTCTTCAGACCAAGAAACATGCAACAACAATATATTTATTTTGAGAAAATTATCCTCTTCATTATATATGAAATAATTCTAATAATACGAAATATTTTCTTGAATCACTAAATATTTTTTTCTGCGTATTATTTGTGGTTTGAGTAGAAATACGATCTAGCCATTGAACATTTTTAATTATTGTGTGGAATTTTATTGATAACAAGCAAATGTACGACGTACATAGAAGCTACAGCATTTTCTAGAATTGATGTGTAGGTAATCGCTAAACCGCTAAAAGTCGATTTTTATTCATTTAAAGAATTCACTACCCAATAATATTATATGTACTAAAAGAAGTAGATGTGGTACCTACCTACCTACCTATACCTACCTAATGCCTACTAGCGCTCAGAAAGTGAGAACACGAAATTCCTACAATTGATATAATTTGATTTAGTCGTCGGTCTTTGATTGTAATCTATGTTGACAAAACGTATTTTTAAGTATAATTCATAACAGATAACTATCTTTTTCTCTATCTTAAGTATTTCGCACTACGTATACTAATCTATGTATATACTACGCTTACGATGTATGTACCTACGTATGTCATTGGAGTACGATTTTCGAACGCCCCTTACAGTATGAAGGAAGGTGAGTCATATTTACAAAAACATCACTACTACCTAAATAAATTGTGTAATTAAAATGTATTTGTGTATCAAATTTAGAGCGCCCAAACCGCACCTTAATGTTGTATCACTTACCATCCAAATATTAACAAAATGTTCTGTAATATTGTTACCTGGTTTATTATAGGATAAGAAATTATTAACTAATTTTGAATAATTATTTAGCACTATGTGATAACTCTTCGTTTTGTGTAAAATAAAATTAGGAATTAATATAGATCATCAGCAGTTCATGAACGTCAAACAGCTGACCAATAACATCAAAATAGATTCCATGGATGTCGCCTCTTCGAGTTACTAAATCTAATAAAATATATAGAATAATTCAAAACACTTACTTCATATATTGTTCATAAAGATGATGTGTTAAATTTGTTCTAATTCTTAATTTGAACTCGCCTATACTCCACTTCAGGACATTATTAACTACAGATATCTGAAATTAATTAAAATCTAAATTAGTCTACATTATTTATACTCTTGCCGGAGGGCGTCCAACGCTTCGCTTCCCAATACGTGGCCTCCACTCGAGAACCCGTCTACCCCATCGGTTGTCGGTTCTACGGCAAATGTGACCGGCCCATTGCCACTTCAGCTTGCTAATCACTGTGGCTATGTCGACAACTTTAGTGGACTGATGACCTGAAGCACCATACCGGGGGTAATTGGATGCGGAAGGCGGAGGACCGTGTGTGGTGGCGAGCCTTGGGAGAGGCCTATATCCTGCAGTGGAGAGACACGGGCTGATGATAATGATGATTTATACTCTTAAACGAATTTGAACGGCATGGAATGTAACAGTTTGAAACTGTGTTTTTTTAGACTAATTTGACCCTGTTGAGCACGATTTTGCCCGGTGTCAGACTGATTTCGCCCGGTGTCAGACCGATTTCGCCCTCTGCCCCTCTTTTTTTATTGAAAACATTTCCTTCGCCATCGTTTTTTCCGTTTTAAACAAAAACTATAGATCTAGAAGAAAACTGTCAATGACAAAAATTATCTGCATGAAAATCCCTATCACGTGGTACAAATTTTTATTTAATAGGGCTTATAGTTTTGAGTAGTATCTTCCCAAACTTAATTATTTTTTTTTACTTTTGAATATTTTATTTATTTATGCTATATCCATAGGGAATCGGCTGAATGTGGAATAGGGGATATATGATGTATGGAATAATTAATCCTGATATATTTACGTACAAAACAAGACGTTATTGACAGTCGTAAGAAATTAGATTCATTTTTACCGCTTGCAGCGCCGAAGTTGCGAACAGTGAACAACAATCGAACGAATTTAACGCAGATCGCATTAAATTGTCTACAATACGGTAGTACTTTTTTTTCAATACATTTACTATTAATAGGGTCTTTTTGACATCGAAACTTGTACCGTAATGTAGTATTTTACAGTACTAGGCCTTTTTTACTTTACACCAATCACAAACAAGCGTTCTGTTTGTAACGCATGCGTAAACCGCGAAAAGCAACCCGCTCGTGCCATTATTACATTTGATTGATGTACCTAATTTTAATCGCAAATGTATTGAAAACCGTCTTATGACTCGTCGTACTCATACTCAGTAAGCTGGCTATTATAGTCATTGCTTTATTATAAGCACTCGGCTTCGCCTCGTGCCTATAAAAACCTCGACGATAATATGCAGCTTACCGTACTTGCATCGTAATGTAGTATTATAGGTCATATTTATATTTTTTTAGATATTTTCTTTGTTTATGCTATATCTATAGTTTCCTTTCATACATAAACTTTCTTATTACCTGTACCTACCTGTACTGTATGAGAACACAATAAACTTCTTATACTTACCAACTGTAACTTTAGGCGCCCCGTGAGATTTAATGAAAAACCCATTGTATTCAGTGAATGGGTATAAGAATTTCACAAAATAGCAAATAGATCATGTATGTTAGATCTATTTGAAGGATAATGTTTTTCACAATTTTATTATATTTTGTTTTATTTTATTTTTGACATATTTATAAGTATTTCTTTATGGCACTTGTACCAATTTATATAGTTCTTATTTTATGGAATAAATGAATATGAATTATAAAAATAATGATTTAGGGCAGAGGCCTGTGATGGATGGACAGATTGATGCTTGCAAATAAATCATATTAATAAATATTTACTCACCAAAGGCATAGCTGTAAAAAATTTTGTAAGGAGCTTCGTGAATTCTTTCTTGTTCATTGTTATAATTGCCCTGTGAACAGTTTTATTATGTTAATAATTGTTATTAAATTAACATAGCGAATATAGTAAGTGAACTAGCTCTTACAATTAATTCTGATTATACCACTTTTTGATAAACATATGACTCGAGCAAAACTTTATGTCCGATTTTAACATGAGGCGAATGTGAGTTTGCGGCGTTATATAGAAGTAGCACCCCCGCTCACACCCGCCGACATCTAAAACTTGCTACTGCGCCGCTACACGACGCTATGTTCAAATCGGCCATGAAGTTTTGCGCGATCTGAGGCCTTAGATAAAATGGCAAACGCGTTGAAGCGTTTCTATTTAAAAAAAAATTCTATGCTTTACATCATATGACATATCGTTAGCTAAGTTCAATCTCATACATATATAGTCTATTCTGTTCTATTCTACTTATTTTACTAGTGTTAATGATGAAAACTACTAGTCTACAGGCTCTATACTTTGTATGTGAATCATTACAAAGTGTCCAATATATAAACATATTATAGATGTTAATTAATACATTTATATTAATACACTCACATCACACATATAGTACATTAGAAAATACATTGACTGATCGATTAGCCGAGTGGCTAGAGACCCTAACTGCAGATACAAAGGTCACAGGATCGATTCCCGCACGACATTTTGGTTCAAAACTGATATTTCACACTCAATTGTACAATACGTATCTGTCAATTTTGTTACTTTAAGCATGCATGTAAATCTTTCTCGACTTTATGAGATTTTAAACAAACTCCTTTGCTTGCATGAGGTAAATAACCTCAGGGTTCATGTTGTATGTTTATCAGTTTACGAGTAGAGTTTTATTACAAGTGTTTTAGAAGTGCATATATACAGTCAATAACAAGTTGAAGTCAATAACAAAGCAGTTTGTCGGATGAAAAGTTTCAAAACCAAAATTGCATGTAATCCACACATGATGTAGAGAAGTCTAAACTTAAATTTCTTTATTCACAAGTTTGAACTATTAACCTTGAATAGTGGGAATATAAATGAAGGAAAGGCATTCTATTTGCATTTATAAATGCTAAGTACGTAGATTTATTTTTAAAACAATTTAAGATATTAACCATTTTTCCAAAGCAAATTGTTGTAATATTTACAATTTATTAATTTATTAAATTGTAAATATTATTATGAAGTATTATTTTGATTTATATTGAGACTAAATATAGGTTAAACACTATAAAACTGATCTTTCATCTCCACACAGGACGAAGAGAGAGTATTGGGCTACGAATTACACAGTGTGTAACGCATCTTGGCTCATAACGAATAGATGGCAATCGTTTCATAAATAAAACATCGGCTAATACATCGATCGGCCAGTACTATCTCTTCGCCCTGCTTAGAAATAGGCGATTCAGAGTCACAGTGGTCAATAAGCACAAAAATTCACATAAATGTCTTCATTAATACAAAAAAAAAACAGTCAAATGCGTGTTGGACACGCATGACCTAGGGTTCCGTAGCATGTACAATTTTACAATCACAACTCACAAAAAACGCCGAAAAAAAAACACGTTTATCGTATCGGGACCCCTTTTAATTTGTAACTTTATTTTATTTTTATTATTTGTTATTTTAGCGGCCATAGTAAGACACACACTGTGAAAATTTCAAATGTCTACCTGTTGCTGTTCAAAAGATATAGCTCTGTGACAAACAGATTGAAGGACAGCAGAGCCTTAGCAATAGGGTTTTCGTAAGCCCCCCTTGAGTACAGAACCCTAAAAACGACCCTGAACGCTTGGTAAATTTAGACAATATTATAAAAACAATCCAGTCTCAAGACCAGATAGGTAGAATAAATATGATGGGGTTTTTAATAGAGAAATAATGGATCACAATGACCCAGTTATATAATCGATTTTAGGGATTCCAGGGTAACAAAAAGCTTAAATGGAACTCTTATAACTTCATTGTATTAGGGGGTCTGTCTGTCTGTGTCTTGTCTGTCACACCTTCATAGTTTCTGCGTTTACAGACGTAGGTGAATGAAATTCCGTACTGTAAGTATATTAAACAGGCAAAATTTACATTGTATTTGTCAAGTCTTAATATTTTTTAAATGTATTTTTCGCTATCCTATAACAAGGTAGAAATGAAAAAAAAATGACAAGTAATATAATAAGACTTTTAATGTACTTTTGTACCCCCTTCTCTCTTGGAGATACGTGGTGAGGTTCAAGTCCTCTATCCAACATTACATGTTTTTTATTGAACATGTTTTTATTAATATTCTGTAAAATTAAGAATGATTTTAAAACACTGCTAAATGAGTGACTTTAAAGAGCGTACATGCAGGTATACAGGCAAGATTAAGGCTGCCTAACAAAGTGACATATAATTTCACAAAAATCATTGTACTGATTTATAAACATGTGACTTACAATACTCGCTACCCCCTTGTGATAGCTTATGATGATGTTCGAACCCCTTCCCCTATTTGAGCCTCACATGATTAATAGACAACACCGTAGGTACACACAGTTCTAATTGAAGTAATCCCTAAGGTTCAAAATATACGACCCTGGTTCCATCAAAACTAGCATTTTGTACACAACTAAGTACAATTCTAGCAGAAGCCAAGCTGGAGACAAACTATTCATATTAACTTTGGGCTTTGGGATGCTCTTTACAGATTAACAGCTTTATTCATGAATGTTTAATAACAGTGTTTTAACTAAAATATGTTTGTCTTTGTCTCCAATAAGAAATATGGAAGTGGGCAGAAAAAGACAAAATAAATTTTAGTTAAATCACTGTTGATAAACATTTATGAATAAGGCGGATAAAGTATTATATAGTAATACATTATTAACAATTTAATAAACCTATTTTTAAATGTTATATAACATAATGATGTTATATTTCATATAATATTATATAATTATATAATCTTCATTAATTTATTGAAACATCATACTGGATTCTATGCTAAGTAAGCACAAGGTTAAAATCAAACTGATGTTTGTGTCTTTATCAGTGTACAAAGTTCATACAATTCCAAATTTATCTTTAAGACTGATTGACAATTCATTACTGGCGGCTTAAATACTACTTTAGTAGATATGTCATTTACATCTGATATGTTTTTATCTAAAATGAATAAATTTATTCCATCAGATGATAATTTCATGAATGACAGCACAACTAACGTTTTTTTTTTTTTTTTAATTTCTATGTTTCTATATTAGGTATACATTTCATTAATTTATTTGGAAATGTTAATTGTGTTAATAATTAAGAATATTTAAGATGTGATATTTTTATGAAATAGTTTCAAATTGTTTAGAAAAAATGTAATTACTTAGACAATAAGACTCATATTCATTTTGTGTTATTCTCTCTAAAGATACTAATAAAAAATTAATTTCCCTTTCCCAGACTTAAAATATAAACATAATTTCTTGTTAATTTTGAACCTGTAGAGTGACTGTTTTATTGACTCACCCTTCCATCAAAGTGCTGTGTTGTATCAACCACAGATCGCACATGGATCTTGATATCAGAGATAAAGCTATCAATATCAAAAACATTGTCTCCTTCGTCCAAAATCCCGGTACAATGATTTTCCATATTGCTTTGAGTTCAGAAAAGAACTTCGCATCAACTTGTGCTTTTGGACTTTTTTGTTTGTTATGCTCCCTAATCATATATTGTATTTGATCTTCAGGTGATATGCCAGTCGCTTTCTTATGATTAGGGCTAAAATGAGAGAACACAATTTACAACTGTTTAAAAAGAAAGTTTTATAATATAGCAGAATCAAAGTAGCATTTTATTAGTTTCATGATTTTTCATCACTTTTGAATATCCACTCTTGTGATAATAATGTGGTGTTGTAATCAATATGTTTTTATGTTTGGTATATATACAAATCATTGTTTTTTTGTACACAAGATGGTTTAGCGGTTTAGCCGATAACCAAATAAATTCACAGGAGGTAAATAATACATAATTGCATGAAGATAATTATCAGCTGGCAAATTGCAAATGCCACTCTTTTATATATGTTTAATTATCTATTGTTCAGGGTTGGCAATTATGTAAAAAGCCACCCAGAAGGTTTTTGATCCACTTAAAATTTTGTTAAGATGGGTTGATGGTCCACCATATCTAAATGGATAGATTAAATTAGGTTAGGTTTGCTCATATCAGTGCGAGGAGCAAAGCAATGTGGAGCAACGAGCCATCCAGAAGGTGAACATTGCAGAAGTAATTTCTGGTTTGTTCAAAGTGTTTTAATGACAGTAATGGCTTTGTAACATGTAGGTACATATTTATTATTTTTGGTTTTTCTGGTTTCTGCATTTTGAGAAATTCTGTAAGTTGGTTTTGTGCTTTTGCCCCACCCCCACATCCATAACATTTAGAAATCAACAAGCATAAGTTTTCCAATTTGCTTTTTCCTACAAGAATTACAAGATTTAAATCAACTGTTCCTAAACTTCAAGTCATATTTTAATTGAAGGCATTGGAAACCCTATTTGTTGGAATAAGAATTAAATTATTTGTTTCAATTATTATGTATAATAGAACATTTTCTGGTAGTGCTTTCCAATGTTGCCTGCTGAAAAGTCACAAAATATTTAATCTTTTTTTTTGCATTTCCGTAAAAAAAATATTTACTGCGTGAGGTTCCTACACCCCTCCCTTAAAGGCCAAATTAATATTTTTTAACTTTTCGTCGGGTAACATTATAAAGCTCTATCCAATGAAAATCCCTCTAAGGAAGGGTGCCGTTATTATTACGTCAGTATTATTATGAAAAACTAACCTTGATGATTTTAGCGAGTTCTTGATATACCACGCACAAACAGCGGCTGTTGCAGCGGCAAATATCTTAACGTCGGTTCTAGTTGTGATTTTGCTAAAATTCGGAGCCATTGCTTTAGGTTTTTATCTGTACATTGGGCTTGAATTAAAACCTCACTATCACTATGCACTCACAAACAGCGAAATAAACATGGAAATTGAATTAAAAACTAACTATCTATCGCTGTACATTGGTTTAGATTACATCCAACAGTGTCAGGCATTAATATTAAAACATGACATGAATAAAACCAAATAAAAAACTGGATTTTGTTGGAACAGCCACAGATAGAATAGGCACCGCACAAGCGGAACGGACGGAACGGTGCACAGAGTACTTTGTAGCTCACAGAATATTGTAGCTGGTGGAATTGTTAGTGAACTGTCATTTAACACCAGTGCTGCCAGGTTTTGAAATGCAAATATTAACTACATGCATGGGTTGAAAAATACTACCTACAAAGTATTTTTTGTTCAGATTAAACTAATTAATTAATACTACCTTTAACTCTTCAGTTCTCCTTGCAATTAGGAAGTCCTTCTACTTTCGTTACACTTGCAAAACGACCTGCTAGGCTACTCAAATGACCTCAATCACTTTTCGTTAGCAGTTTCGTTTTTTATTAGTACTCATACAAAAATTAAATGATCTTCAAGGCCACAATATTTTACAAAGGATTGAGTTCTCTTGAAAAATGTCATCTAAAAATAAAACCTACTGGTCACGCATAAGATTTACTTTAGCCTGCAAACTAATTACTACTATATTCAGTAGAATTACTGATAAAACACGAATCCAACCGACTACGACTGAAAAGACTGAGCTTACCCTAGCCTCCTGCTTAGCTGAGTTCTTGACATCTAAGCCATATTTCTATTTACATATTTAAAAAATTGTGCCATGAGGACTTCAATCAGGTCCTGGACCTGGCTTTTAAGCATTACAAAAATAAAACTATAGTGTGTGCGTGCCAATGAGTTTTTTTTTTCAGATTTACGTACATTAACTATCACTGACTCCGTGCTTCGTAGAGCACGTTAAGCAGTCGGTTCCGATTGCTGTCAATTCACTTTGAAGCCAAACATTTTCTAAATCAGTTCATGGTCAGGTTTATTATGTAGAGTAGGACCAAGGCTACATAGTGTTATATCGACCAGTAGGTTAAATCGACCATGGGCCCTTTACTGAAAATCTTTACAAATAGAAGGTTGCCTCATTATTTATTCAAAACTTACTAAATCTACCGCGATAAAATTGAAAAATTTATAATTATACTAAAATTACCTAACAAAGTGCAGAAAATCTTAAATCTACCAAAAAAGTAAAAATTTACCGAATGTGGTCATGCTGGTCATTGGGGAAAAAAGCAGAAAAAAGTACACAGTTATAATGACAGTGCCATCTATTATCAAACCATCTAACTATTTATCGTATGCACGCGTGCTCGCAGATGGCGCGGTCCGCGCGGCGAAGACGAACCAGTTCGTAACCAGTGTTGTATTGTTTGTTACTCACACAACAAAATAGCATATTATTATTATACAACTAGCAACCCGCCCGGCTTCGCACGGGTAGCAGAGCATTTAAGCCGTGTTTTTTCTGTCGTGTGTTGCTGTCGTAGTGTCATATCAGATTGTTGCACTGAACATGTTGATTGGATTTAATTACATTTAAATGTACTTAACGTAAGTTCATCCTACTTGGAGTATTTTTAAAGTATTAAAAAAAAAATTTGTAAAAGTAAAGAATAAATACATATAACCTAACCTAACCTAACCACGCGTTTCGCATCGTCCCGTATGGCCGGCCGGCGCGGGGCGCCCGGCTGGTCGCACGTTATTTTTAATTCGCGAATTCGCGATAGCTCCTAAGACATTAATTTAAATCGAATAGTGTATAGTGCAAAGGGTAATTATAATGTGTATGAAATGCTGAAGGTAAATAACGTATTTAATTTGATAAGGATTAATACTGCATCCCTATAAACTGCTTATCAATCACCTCATCATATGATACCATTTTTTTAAACATAATAATAGGTGTAGTAAGCTATCCATAAAAGATAGACGTATGCCATTGCGGACTTTTCTTTAATCCTATAATAGAGACACAATTCCTCTATATATTATTTGGTTATATCTCAAAGGAATTAGGCAGCGTTTTCGATGAAAGCTTCCAGCTGGCTGGATTTTTTTCCGACTTGTTCTACGATAATCGTCATATTTCAACTAACTTCCACAAAAGATTAATAAATTTTACACATAAACCTTCCTCTTGAATCACTTGGTCCATTGGTGTCAATAATATGCCAATTTATTCGGTAGTTTTTGAGTTTATCGCGTTCAGGCAGACAGACGGACAGACGCGGCGGGGGACTTTATTTTATAACTAGCGACCCGCCCCGGCTTCGCACGGGTAGCAGAGCATAATATAAGCCATAGTTTTTTTTCTGTCGTAGTGTCGTCAGCTTGTTGCGTCGAACATGGGGATTGTATTTAATTACATTTAAATGTGACGCAAGTACATCTTACTTGGAGTATTTTTAAGGTATTTTATTTCCAATTCTGTAAATATTTGAAAAAGTTAAAAACATATACCTATATAAAAACAAACTAAAATATTTCTTCACATGCAACTGATAACTTCTTTCTAATGCATCACGTGTGTCGCGTCGGTATAAGCCACCCGGCAACGCGGCACTCGGCTGCTTGTCGCGCGATAGTTTTTATTTCGGAATAGGTATCTTCTAAGATATCAATTTAAGTTGTATGGTGTAAAGGGCAATCATAATGTGCGTGAAATGCTAATAGTAAATAACATATTTCATTTGATAACGATTAATACTGCATCCGTATAAATATCTAGCTTTCCAATTACCTCATCATATGACCCCATTTTTTTAAACATAAAAATAGGTATAGTAAGCTATCCATAAAAGATAGACAAATGCCACTGCGGACTTTGCTTTAGTCCTATGAAAAAAAAAACAATTCCTTCAAACATAATTTTGTTATATTTCAAAGGCATTATTAGGCAGTGTTTTCGATGCAAGGTCCCAGTCGGTTTAACTTTTTTCCGACGACTTCAACAATAATCGTCATATTTCAAGTAATTTGCACAAAACATCAATGAATTATACACATAAACTTTCCTCTTGAATCACTCCGTCCATTGGCGTGAACCATATGCCAATCCGTTTGATAGTTTTAGCGTTTATCGCGATCAGACAGACAGCCGCGGCGGGGAACTTTATTTTATAATAGCGACCGCCTGCAGCTTCGCCTGCGTAGACTACACATTCCTGTTAACGTCATCTATTATTAACATTCGAGTTGGTTTCTGTGTACTGTGTACGTTCATCTTAAAATACACCATGGAATCGTGCAAATTTTCTTTAACGGATTCAACGTATTTTCACAAATATTTTCACACGTAACAGTAATTTTACAATTAAAAATACCAAAATAATGTACATAAGGGGTATTTGTGTTATATAACGTAACTGTTATAATGAATAAAACAACCCGCGTTGTATGATCTAGATACCTTTGCCTATCTATATATTTGAAAAAAGGATGACGAAAAAGAATAAAATAATCTGTGGAATAAAATCAATAACAATCATTAATATTGTATTCAATTGACGACTAGCTCTCGGCCGGTTTTTCGATTATAATTAATTTATTACTTCCCTCAGGTGTAACAGGGAATTTTATGTATATATGTAGTATTTCGGGAGTAGTTAATGTCTCAGTTACTTCCCAAATAATATGAGAAACCGTAGGTTTTGGCTACTGATGTGTGTGTACCTTCACCGACAATCCTCTGGTAGGATCCGCTCGCATAAAATGCTAATGCAATGACCACCTAAATTAACTAAAACATAAGGTGCGTTATACGTTAGGTAGGCTACATTATCTTGTCATACATACCTTTATCTGAGCACTAATTATATCTCTTCTGCGTTACACTTTTAGTAAAGGTTCCAATGAAACGTTCAAATTCGCTTATTAAATCATAATCAGTATGCGGGGGAAAGGGAGGTTTGAAGCACTTGACGGTAGATGTAGGGTGGAATAATGGGAAATAAGAGAACTACTGGAGAAAAGTGGTGAGGGAGGAGCAGTGGAGTGTAATTAAAAAATGTAATTTGAATAAATGGGAATCTATGTCGACATGATATCGACACTTATGCTTTAATATCGACTTGATGTGCAAACATACACAAGATAAGTATATGTATTTCGCGACCAGCTTCCGCATTATTTGTTTGTATTAAGTAATGTGACAACTGTTGGTGTTCCAAATAAATAAATAAATTGACCTTGAGATGTGGGAAAAAATAAACGTGCACATAACTATTATTTAAAACAATATATCTCAAAAACTAATTAAGCTAGAGAAGTGAGATCACCGACCTAAATGTAAATGTACATAGAAGTCGGTGAGTGAGATCGACACGGAAAAAAATATTTCTTGAGGCAAGAAAATATCTTTTAATATTAACGAAAAGGTCATTCTCTCAAAATAAGTAAATGTTTCTTCAGACCAACAAAAAATATCTTGCAACAAATTGTTATATTAATTTTTATAGTCTTATATATCTTATATCTTATCTCGTACCTATATCTTATTTTAAGAGAATATCCTTTTCGTTACATATAAAATCTTTTTTTTTTTGTGAATGTGAGGCTCTAGGATACATTACAGAGTAAGGCATATATATTTTTTTTTAATTTACGGAATATTATTTTAATATAGAAAAATAAATTTTTTTTTTTCGTGTTTACTTAGACTTACAATCACGAAAATAATACGTGTTATATTCATTTATGTGCACTAACACTCATAAAAATTGCGTGACAATGATGTAACACGAAAAAAAATGTGATTGACATTGATGTGACATTATACCTTGTACACCTACTGTTGTACTATTAAGGCCCACATCACATTTTATTTTATTTTTTCGAAGTGTTGCACTAACTTGTTTCAGAACATAGGTGAAAGAATAGAAAAATAATCAGTGTTCAATATTTATTATTATCACCACTTTTATTACTTTTCGTGTTAACTAATCAAAATACAAGAAACAAAAAATATTAATCATCGTCGCTGTTGTAATTAATTACAACTGGAATACTTTGACTCGCAAATAATTTAGTTAGGACCTCAGCAGGGCGAACAATTTTGGACAAATATCATCTATAGGAACGATAACGATAGTTGTTGTATCAGAATAGCATCCCACTGTATGGTTGCCATTGGTTGGGGTAACCACAGCAATAACGGAGAGTACTGTTGTATTCATTACCATCGGAAATATAGTTAATATAAAGACGATAGACTTTGCTATTTATATGTCTTGATTTTATTTCTGCTTTTCTGATATTATTTCGGGCAAGTAAGATAGAGCCTGTGAAAAATGATACGAGTCTGAATAAAATCTTGAGGTGATTTTTAGTTAAATATGAACAATCAAGTAGTTTAGATGCTGTTAAAGGTTTTTTTTTTCTATTCCAACGCTGACTTTGCACTTCTTGACTCAAAATATTTTCCACGTCCATTCTACTTTTCACATCACTACATATTATAAACTAAAGTCCCCCACCGCGTCTGTCTGAACGCAATAAAATAAAAAACTATCGAACAGATTGACAAATGGTTGACACCAATGGACGGAGTGATTCAAGAGGAAGGTTTACGTGTATAATTTATTAATGTTTTGTGCAAATTAGTTGAAATATGACGATTATTGTCGAAGAAGTCGGAAGAAATCAAGCCGGTTGGGAGCTTTCATCGTTAGCGCTGCCTAATCCCTTTGAGATATAACAAAATAACGTAGTATGGAAGAATTGTGTCTTTTTTATAGGACTCAAGAAAAGTCCGCGATGGCATATGTCTATCTTTTATGAATAGAGCTTACTATACCTATTTTCATGTTAAAAAAAATGGTGTCACATGATGAGGTAATTGGAAAGCAATTTATACAAATACAGTATCAATCCTTATCAAATTAAATACGTTATTTGTCTCTAGCATTTCATGCAGATTATGATTGTCCTTTACACCATACAATTTAAATTAATATCTTAGGAATTATCGCAAAATAAAAAGTATGGCGCGATGACGGCCGGAAGCCACGCCGGGGGTCGCGTCATCCCTATACTGATGCGACACTAAAACACTACGGCTTTTGTATGCTCTGCTATCCGTGCGAAGCCAGGGCGGGTTGCTAGTATTGACGACCGCTTAGCCTAGTGGGCAGTGCCCCTGCCTGCGAAGCTGGAGGTCCCGGGTTCGAATCCCAGGTCGGGTCAGTATTTATATGATGAATATTAATACTGGCACCGGGTCTTGGTTGTTATATGGATGTGTTGTCTTCGCTTGGTACCCAAAATACAAGCTAATGCTTAGTTTGGGACCTAGGCGTTGTTGTGATTGTGTGTGTAATTAGTATTAGTATTAATATTGTACTATAATGTCGTTTAATCACCATCCGAACCAAGCAAAAATGTTTTGGGTAATGTTATTGTAGCATACCACTCTGAGTTAACACCTACAATTTTCCTGCATTGACATCGACAAATATCCGCTCTGCGAAATAAAAACCAGCCACTGTTTTTTGCCAACTTTGCACAGTTTTGTCGGTAACTGTCCTTCTGCTGGGTACACTCATACCGATGATTGCCTTTTATTTTCCGAATCATATTGATAGATCCATGTTTCGTCACCAGTATTTTTTTTCCGAAAAATGTCTTTACGTTTCGTTTTCAAAACGAAAGACCCAATTTAACGCATTTCATAGCACCGATCGACATGAACCTGTTTTTTGCTTTCGAAGACATCCTCCAAAAGCTTCCTCCAAAGGTATTGAGGTAGGATGGTATGAAGCTTCTCCGAACTATTGTCTAGGATCTTCTCGAAGTTCGTGTATATAATTCGTGGGTCTTTTCGCACCAACATTTCAGTAGTTACACATTTTCTGCAGTTACTGCTGTTTACGAGATTTCGCTTCTTTAATCGTTTTTAAAAGTTTAACTTTACCGTTCAAAGCGTTGCAGCAAAATAATAACATTTTTTTATTTTTAAATTGGGCAAATGGCTTATTGACTTATATTTTTAAATGGATATGCCTTTTAAAAACTTATAATACAAATGTATTCCATTTTTAAATTTCGTGCATCTCAAAAGCTATTGAGAATAATTCTCTACATTGAGTGACCCACTGTCCACGTAGGTAGATTTATATGCGGCAGAGAACTATTTAGTTTAAACATATAAAAGTGTATACGTAGTTCCTTTAAAGCTCCTTTAATTATTTGTAATTTTTTAGCATTAATTTTAGTTTATTTAGGTATATTTTTGTCTAAACTATTAGGTATAGTAACCTACTGTGTTTAAAAAAGTTAGATAAAATATCTAAAAGAAGGATAGTTTAAGATTTCAAAGTAAAATTGACTTTGTTTAAATTTTTCATCCATTTAAAACATTTTATTTACATACGCTATAGGTACTTATATTATAAACGAACACGATAAAGAAGGAACTGCTTCAAAAACAGTAGGCATATCGAAGCAAATGAAATATTTATTGATTAAAGCTACCTCTATCCGAAAAAATGTTGATAAATTGTAAACCGACACAAAGGAATATGGCAAATTATTATATTTTTTTTTACTGGCGTTCTAAAAGTAAGTGGTTTGATTTGTACCTAACCTCTTATGTGCCTGTTTGATGTGACCTGTCGTAGGTGATATTTTATGTAGTTTTATCCTATTACCATATTTATATCATAAACGCTGATAAAACATAAATATAATTATTTCTGTTTCTAGAACGTTCGTAGCATGTATTGATCGAGGTTACGGAGTATAACTATCCCGTTTTAGTTTATCGCTCCGTCCTTGTTTATATTTAAGTACTTACCGCAGTATTGATAAAGCTAAAGATACATAGAGTTAAAAGCTGATGTGGCACATGTAGTTCATAAATATAGTGGACAGAATGTGCACTTGCCTTGCATGGCCTTTACGAATTTCTTACCTCGATGACATTAGCAGTTCATTCAAGCAAGCATTCGACCATTCGACAGATTACGATTCGCTATGTTCTTTTTTATGAAAGTGACGCGACAATTTTATCACTTATTTTGTTGCACACAATTTGTGTATTGTTATCGTATTGCATATGTAGTATCTTGTCATTTATATCTATCCGTATGCCTTAATTGTTTTTATATTGATAATCTACATAGATTGTATTTTAATAAGTTATCAATGATTTTTCATTGTGATAAAACTGCGTCTTATGTCAATTTAGTTACTATCGATTTTTTTATTGCATAGGTACCTATATACCTACACCGACATACAGCATCTTAGGTACTTAATTTATATATCACAGCAAAAACGCCTTCTATATAATTTTAAGCTAAGGAGGTTCATTTGAAATAAACTCATTTTTATAATTCTAAATCGTAAGGCTTTTCAACTTAAGGACTATTGCCTCAGACTAACAAAATCATTCAAAATAAGAATTCAATAGATAATTGTAAGATTTTCAAATTACTTGATTGAAGTATTTATTTTATTGAAACAAAATAATCATTTGAAAATACTATTGGCAAGAAAATAATGTGTTTCGGTATATATGAAATAATATTTTCTTAATCCAATGAAATTTTTTCGGCTGAAGAAATTTGTTTTTTTTTTCCGTATATTTATGACGGTTATGTCATAAATATGCGGAAAAAACGTTTCTCATTTCAAAGGAGTTTCAAAGATTATCTGCGTGTTATATATAGTTGTTTTTAATTGGATATTTAATAGAAAATTTCATGTTAATTAGGTAATTGTGTTAGGTTAGACTGACGCGAAGTCGAAATCTTTTGAAATAATTTACAAGTATGTAGTGGCAATTTCTACCACCCATTCAAATATATTTACCTAGCAATGATTTACCCATTTTTCATAAACTAGTGATATGTACTTGTATTGAATCGAAACCGAACCAATTGGAATTCATATGTTTTATGTGGCTTTACCTTTATTCTCTCCGTCTTGTTTCATCTTATAACGATGTCTTTATTCCACAGGGTTGTGGATCGTTATCGGATGGAATATTCCAGAGCGGTATGATCCGACCAAATTGGATTTCATATGATGTAACCTACAAGTGCACATAAAGGTCGCACATTCAATTTGATCTAGTTAAATTGCTTCGAGAACATTCAGAACGTGCTGAGGAAACTATATAAGGCCGGTGAAGCAGAGAATGCGTCATTATTAAGGCGTAAGTCGACCTAAAAATATTGAAAATTGAATAGGTTTTATTTAGTATTTCAGTACTGGCAAATAAATAGTAATATATAGGAGTATTTTTCACCTTAAATAAAGTAAATGAAGTCCAAACATCAATGTAATAGAATTTAAGCTGAAATGGAATTGTCCTCGCCCGGTCTAAAAATGGTGTAGCGGCGTATTTATGGACGAACGATGTGCTGAATAATTAATTAAGGTAGGTAACTTTAAAGTTTTCGATTAAATTTTCATATGTAATAAATACTATAGGATAGGTAGTTTTGTGTTAGTATTTTGGTAGGTATTTTGTAAATGTGCTTACCCAAATATAACTTGGTGTTCGTGACAGATGACGTCACCAAAAACAAAATTTCAGAATAGAAAACAGAATAGGAACAGTGAAAATATTTTCTCAATATTATGAAATAATCCAACAAAAAAGAATTTTTAGAGCTCTAAGAATAATGTGTAATCACTGTGTAATAGTACCTACGCAATAATCTAACAAGTATCGAATAGTTCTGTACCTACCTATGTACCTACCTATTGGGTTGTACGTAATAGCACACGTAATAGGCAAAATGTGTTTAGAATGAATTATTCTCAGATTTTATCAAAGAGATTTACTAGTAAATATTAATCAATATGATGAAAATACTATGCAAAAATCCAACAAAGAGCATTAGGAAAATGCAGTTATTAATAAGATATTCAAATATTGTGATAAGTAAGTGAGAAGGCGTTAAGTAGATGAACTACAAATAAATACAATACCATAATAGAAAGGTACCTACTTCGAATAATTTATGAGGTTAATAATGATTCATAAATTAAAGAATAATGTACCTATAAATCGTAATGTAATAGGTACGAGGTGACTTGGTAATACGCAATATTTAACCTAACAAGTACCTACCTAGGTACAAAAATATCTGTGGTTTTGCGAAGTAGCACAGATAATAGTCAAAATATGTTTAGATAAAATTATTTCTCAGATTTTATCAAAGAGATTTTGTGAGATACTAACAAAACAATAGTATAACAAACCAAGATCATTACATATTTACCATTCCAATTACTAATAAAACAATAAAATAAGATTGAAATGGACATGGATTGGTTACGCCGAAATTTTACACAACTGAAGATTATTTGGAAAATTATTTGTTAAAATTTCTTTTCATTTGAACAATTTATCAAGTTTTACCACCTAGTATTCCTCACACAATATCATGCAATATCGAAAAAGTATTAATATAATAGTATTTTAAGTTATAATTTAGTTTAACATGGTTTGCGTAATATTTGAGATGTGTTCTATGAGTTTTCAGGATTTAATTTCGTAAAAAGAAACGTGAAATGGACATGGATTAGGTGCGTCACATGGAGTTTATAGGTATCTATTTAATGTAAAAAAAATTGATAATAAATACTTATGACTATTATTTTATTATTTTATTGAATGTTTTGAACCTACAGTTAAACATAATAAATAACTTTGAAAATTTACACAAAGAAATGCTTCATTTTCTGAATTTTCCTAAATTTAAATGCAAGAAAAAGTTTTCTTAAAGTGCTGAGAGTACAGCTTTATTTATTTTCATAATAGATATCTACAGAGAATTTATGTAAATTAAACACAATTACGGGAAGGCAATAACAATACTATTACGTTTCCAAGACTTTGTGTAATATATCGCAACTTCTACTTATAGGCATAATATCATCAAAAACTAGTACTATTGTGTATGGTTACCTAAGTAGAATTATTGTTACATCCCTTAATTATGTTATATTCTAATTACCAAGGTGGTATATACTAATATTTTTAATAAACAAAACAATTATGAGAATAGATAAATTCCTGTCTATAAAACAAAACATGATGTGCCTTTTAGACTTTTTATTCATAGATACTTAGGGAACATTCGAAATGTACTCCTTAGAAATGTACTTTATATTTTATAGCCCTACACGATTCCTACTTATACTTATTTCTTAATTTCTGTTTTTAAGACTTTAATTTCTGTTTTTAAGAAGTTTAACATTTTCAATGTTAAAATTATTCTTAAGTGTGCTTCCAGCCTGTTTATAATTTATCGTCTGCCAAATTCGATAAAACAATAAAACAATTGATCACACCTGTGATCAACGCAAATCGAGCAAATCTGTATGCACCATAAAGGGGGTTAATATTGAAATCGCTATTAGGTAACATACTTTATGATTTTCTGGTGCATTGTCCGTGTTGACTGAAATTATGCCACAGGCTCAATTTCTGCTGGTACCCTTCATCAGTTTCGTAGGTACCACTTTTTTTTGGCAAATTAAGTAAAGTGTAAAAATAAGTAGGTACATCAAAATTCAACAAAAACTTTCCTTTTTAATACAGAGGTTATGCTAGTTGATTTTATTACATATACATTTTATTATATATTATTAACCTAATTTAATTTGCAAATTAAAAATAAAAGCTTATACCAAATTAAACACTATTCTAATTAAAAACTGAGATAAGCGTTAAGACTCTGTGACGAAAATAGCCAGTGATCAAATTGTTTACTCATGTGTTTTTGACACTACATACATTTATATTTGATTATTATTGATTTTTATTGTTTTTAAGGTTCCGTAGCCAAATGGCAAAAAAGGAACCCTTATAGTTTCGCCATGTCCGTCCGTGTGTCTGTCTGTCTGTCTGTCTGTCTGTCTGTCTGTCTGTCTACCTACCTGCTTGTCTGTCTGGCGTTTTTCTCGGAAACTATTGGCATTAAATAGATGAAATTTGGAAGGTATATGTAATCTATGAACCGCTACACATTGACGTAGTGAAATCAAGAAAAAAAATTTTTTGGGATAGGTCGCCATACTGACTAACTGAACTGAAGTACGAAAAAAATTCATCGTATATTAACGCGAGAGGTACCAAACGATAGGTTCAGTACAAGTCAGTGTAATTTTATAAGTAAAAATTTTTTTTAAATTCTATAGAAAATGACAGCGTTTACCCAATAAGCGAATAGTAGATGCATTTTATCTTTGTGATGTTATTGTAAAAGATTTGAAAAAAGATTTTATGATGAAAACTACATTGTATTACTAGGTACTGTAAATTTACACTTTTCTTTGCATAGCTGATTCTCTTCACAACCGATACCAAAATTCAAAGGTTCACTGTAATAAAATAAATAATAAAAATTGTCCCTAGCTATCAGTGAACTCATGTTACAACTTTTCGGATTAGCCAGAGAGGATTGAGTGCCTTCTAAATAACTAACGAAATAAAAATGAAATATATTTATACTAAGGTATACCCACTGACCCAACTTTTGTATGTAAATGAAAATTTATTTGTTATATTTTTCCCATGTAAACTTTAAACCACTTGTTTGCCTACGTGGGCATTGATTTTTTTTTAAATGGGTACATTAAATTCTTTCAACTTCAACTAATTTTACAGGATTCAACTTAGTTTTTTTATTTATCGTATTTGAGAAAGTTATCCTAACCTGTAAATATATCACAATTTTTGAAGATTCATTACTGTGATATTTGAACCACTTTTTTGATTCAAATTACTATACCGATTCCACATTTATCGTAATTATGTAACCTAGACTAGACATTAACACCTGTTTGGTTATAGATATAGTTAAGAAGATAGTCGGTTACTAATATGGGCAGTGTTATGTGGACGTGGACTCATAACTATCATACCATAATTTTTGAAGGTCATACCTGTAATATTTGAAACACCTTTTGATCACCAACTGCCTGTTTTAAGGACATAGACGCTAATCTATCAAATACTTGTCACATGAGAAAAATTGCAGACCTCTGTTTTAAAAAGGAAAGCTTTGTGGCCTTGGGAAACCTTTACATTCCTATCTATGCTTTCCCAGGACTGGACAGAGTTTCTTTTAAGGATGGTGCGAGATTGAATATTGGGGCACGTTGTGTAAATAAAGATCTTTACGTAAAATACGGCATAGTTTTTCTGATTTGGCACATTATAGAGTTCGCCGTGGTATGACCGGTCCTGTGTTTTTTCTCCCGTTGCTTCATAATGTATAAAGAAGATGGAACGTCGTAGTGCGACAGACAAATTAGCAGTAGGTATTTACAGCGGCGCTTCCTTCGACAGACGCCATTTTCCTCTGCAGTATTGAGTATAATAAATATTAAACAAAAACAGATTTCTCATGAACATATAAATATCGTGAATGCTGTCCTGTAATTTTAATAAGTATACTAAAAAGACTTTTATAAAAACCTCAACTTTACCTACATAAATAATCTTTTATGTTATAGAATAGTACTAGTCCAGAGAAAAGAACATTATGCGTTCCTTATGTTTGTGTCCATCAAGTATCGTAAATGTTTGAACAAAATATTTCAGAATACACAAATGCAATACTTTATGTTTGCGACGCAACCTAGTGAAAACACCAGATTCTTGCGATGGACTTAAACTTCGATAATATCAAATTCGTAATTTGATAGAAAATTAAATTATTGTAGTTTTAGGAGTAAGTTCGAATAGAAGCTTTTATTGTATTTTTCGTTTCGATGTATAGAAAATTAGAAAATAAATAAGTTTAGTTTCAGTATTTATTATTATATATCAATGATTTTCATAAATTATACAAAATAAGATGAAATAGATATATTGCCCTAAACAAATGTCATAATTACATTTGTATGAAAGCATATTTATTGGAAAATACTTAGGTCCACCAATATAATTATTAAAACTTTTTTATATGAAAGCATAATTATTAGAGGATAAATAGAATTCGTTGTCGCCACGGCGACCTTTTTAGAAATAGATACCTACAATTGCCTACACAGAAATTAAATTTGTAACATTCCTAGTACTTACGTAATAAGTGAAAATTAGTTTAAAAAAAATCTAATTTAAAATAAATGACATAGGTACTTGGTAGAAAACGAACAAGAAAAAAAACTGCAGTTCTTATTTAAAGTAAAAAACTATTGTAATATTATTACTTATTCATTGGGGAATAAACATCATTTGTAGTCCCCACGGCCAAAATATATTAAGTATTCAAAATGGTTAATTACACAGAAATAAAATTAGTAGCATAGAAAGAACTGTCGCTGCAAATAAATGACGTACGAAAATAAACAAATACAGAACTATATTAATTATTTCAACCGGATGAAATAATTTCAATATTTATTCAAATATACTTTATTCTGTTTAATTTGTCGTCACCACATCTAAAGGTAATTCTAAAAAAAAATTTTTTCTAAATGTATGACACTGAATTCTAATTGTGTGAGAAAATAATCAGAACCGTATTTAAAGTAGTAAATAATTTTATTATTAACCTATGAACTCATTACCAATAAAATGTCTCTGTCAATCAAATGGCTCGTGACCTTGGATCTAACCCAAATGGGTTAATGTGTAGTGCCTGGTTTAATGTTCCTATACTTAATATGAAAGCATATTTATTGAAGAATAATCAAAATATGAAATACAAAAAAGAAGAATATTTAATCAAATTTAGGAATACAAAAAAAAAATCTTTTGTCCTAAACGAAAGACATATTTACAGTCAATGTGGCTAACTTTGGCCCACTTTTGTTGAATATCGTTAAGGAAAAGAGAGAGTTAAAACTTGTAATAAACGTTGCCTATGTTTTTGGTGGCATCTAAACGCCTAGATTGTATTGCATCATTCGTAAATAGCATCACTCTTATAAAAATTAAAAAAAAAAACGATTAAAACTTGTGGGCCAAAGTTATATGGAGACTTGAGGTATAATTGGCCCACCTTTACCCATGTTCAATTATTACGTATTATTTTCAATTCTGAGCTTCTCATTATAACTTTGGCCTCTTGTTTATACTTATAAACGTACTCAGTGCTCATAGACAACCTTTGACCGTCAAAATATTTTTTTTTGTGGAAATTATATGCAGAATAAAAATGTGGCCATGACACAGGTACTACATTTGTTCTCAATCAAGATTTTTTAAATTACACTTGTAATATTACAATCCTTGACACAAAATACAATTAAAAATGAGTCTTACAAAGTATTATAACATGCAAATTTAATACACTGTTCCAAGATCCAGATCATATGATAGCAATATATAAGCTCTTAAATCGCCCCACTCCATAGACAGAAAGTCGTCTTTTATCAGAGTAGCTTTGGTTTATATTTATAGCGTTCTTTTCACGCACTTTCATGATGTTCTTCTTTGTACATTTCCACACATCAACCTGTTTTGGCCATACCCATGCTTATTCAGCCTTTTGCTTATGTAATATTTCGTAGTTTGGAGCTTGAATACATCTGACTTGCCCAGGAAACAAGCTTCCCTCGCAAGTGCTTTGGTAAGCAACCGGCAATCTTTCCTCTTCTAGTTTGTCTTCAGCAATTGGCAGCAATTCATAAACGATACTGATAATTTTCGCCCGGGCCAATGTTAGCCGTATTTCACCGGCGGCAAAACGGTTTTGAACAAATCATACAATTTCGCTGTAACTTTGTAGATATTTTAAATTATACTTGCATATGTGTCAACACTAATAAACAACAAATACAATTTAAGCGCCATATACCTGTTAAAATTATCCAGACACTGCGTAAAAAATAACTTTGTTGCTTAATCTTTTCGACGACACAATCACGCTGCGGACAAAATAGTCTGTGATTTTAAATCTATTGCCAGTATCAATGTCACTGAGTTATGGATGCGTTAAGGATATACTAAGGTACAAAATAACTTAATAAACATTTTGTTTATTTTTAAATGAATCGTAAAGTAAAATAAAATAATGCAATAGTGAAGAGTGGGTCAATGTTATATTGAAAGCTTAAGTTACCCGCATTGACTTTACCTGTTTGTTATAAAATAAACTAGATAATCGCTATTGTCATTATTTGAAGTAGAAAAGAATCAGAATATTAAATCTGGTTTACTAAATACGAATGTGAAGGTATATAGGAAAGTAATCAAACTTAACAACTAAAAAAAAAAACTTTAACTCTAAAAGAATCACATCATCATCAGCCCATTTTTACCCCACTGCAGGGGCTTAGGCCTCCCCCAGGGTGAGGAGGGGGCTTGGAGCTTAAATCCACCACGCTGCTCCACTGCGGGTTGGGAACTGTAATGACCGCCATCTATTGACAGCGTCCGGGACCGACTGCTTAACGTGCCCTCCGAAGCACGGTGTCAGTGATATTGTGTACTTAAGTCAGAAAAATACATTGGTACTCGCCCGGATTTGAACCATGGCCCTATGGGGCCTTATAAATTTGAGACAGGTTCGTTGCGCTCTGGGCCATCACGACACTAAAGAATCACATATTTGTTAAAAATAAACTTGTAATGAGCTATCTTCGTAATTTATAAAATAAACAAGATAGTCTCTATCGTCATTATTCAAAGTAGAAAATAATTAGAATATTAAAACTGGTTTACTTAGTACGAGTATGAAAACATATTTATTGGAAAATAATCGAACTTAACAATACAAAAAAAAAATACTTCTGCTCTAAAAGAATCACATATTTATTATAAAATACACTGGATATAAGCTGTCTTCATTATTAGTAAAATAAACTAGATAGTCTGTTTCGTCATTATTCAAAGTAGAAAATAATTAGAATATTAAAACTGGTTTACTTAATACGAGTATGAAAACATATTTATTGGAAAATAATCAAACTTAACAATACAAAAAATGACTTCTGCTCCAATCACATATTTATTATATATATTATTATATTTATTAAAACAAACTGGATGTACGCTGTTTTCATTATTAGTAAAATAAACTAGATAGTCTGTATCGTCATTATTCAAAGTAGAAAATTAAACAGAACATTAAAACTGGTTTACTTAGTACGAGTATGAAAGCATATTTATTGAAAAATTATCAAATTTATTATACAACTAGCTTTCCGCCCGCGGGCTTCGCTCGCGTTGACCACAGTTGTACTGGGACAGTTAAAGGAACGCGACGCTCCAGAACATTGTAACACTTTCTAGAACATTCTGAAAGTTAACTGCCTAAGAAATCTCTATACCTGATTTGTCTATACCTAATGTCTGCACTGCATAGTTTCATTAAAATCTTCAAAAGTTTAGCTTGAACTATATAGACAGACAGATAGATAGACAAACAAACAAACAAACAAACAAACAAAAAAGTAGTGTATGTCACTCCTCACACCCGTCTTTTCACGTCTGCGAAGTTTCATTAAAATTGGTTTAAATGTTTTAGAGTTTAGCTCAAACAGACAGAGAGACAGCCTTATAGACAAACAAAAAGTATTGAATGTCACTCCTGACAATCTTCTAATCACATCTTTGAAAGTTTCATTGAAATAAGTTCAGCCCTTTCGGAGATCAGTTCGAACAAACAGACAGACATACAGACAGACAGACAGACAGACAGATAAACAAAAAGTGTTGTATGTCATTTCTGATAATCTTCTTATCATATCTGCGAAGTTTCATTGAAATCGGTTCAGCCGTTTCAGAGATTAGCTCGAATAGACGTACAGACAGACAGATAAAAGAATTTAGTCATGTGGTCACATAGATCTCGTCAAAACATAAAGTTTGAGTACCAACACGATAGGTCTATGATTGATGGTTTCGAAAATATAAGCTTTTAAGAATTTGGTCACGTGGTCACATAGATCTCGTCAAAACATTAAGTTTGACTACCAACACGATAGGTCTGTGATTGATGGCTTCGAAAATATAAGCTTTTAAGAATTTGGTCACATGGTCACATAGATGTCGTCAAAACATCAAGCTTGAGTACCAACACGATAGGTCTGCGATTGATGGTTTCGAAAATATAAGCATGGTCACATAGATTTCGTCAAAACATCAAGTTTGAGTACCAACACGATAGGTCTGCATTTGATGGTTTCGCAAATATAAGCATTTAAAAATGTGGTCACGTGTTCACATATATCTCGGTAAAATATCAAGTTTGAGTACCAACACGATAGGTCTGCGATTGATGGTTTTGAAAATATAAGCATTTTAAAATGTGGTCACGTGGGCACATAGGTCTCGTCAAAACATCAAGTTTGAGTACCAACACGATAGGTCTGCGATTGATGGTTTCGAAAATATAAGGTTTTAAAATTTGGTCACATGGTCACGTAGACCTTGTCGAAACATCAAGTTTGAGTGCCAACACGATAGGTCTGTGATTGATGGTTTTGAAAATATAAGCATTTAAAAATGTGATCACGTGGTCACATAGATCTCGTCAAAACATCAAGTTTGAGTACCAACACGATAGGTCTGCAATTGATCGTTTCGAAAATATAAGCATTTAAAAATGTGGTCACGTGTTCGCATAGATCTCGCCAAAACATCAAGTTTGAGTACCAACACGATAGGTCCGCGATTAATGGTTTTGAAAATATAAGGTTTTAAAAATTTGATTACGTGGTCACATAGATCTCGTCAAAACATCAAGTTTGAGTACCAACACCATAGGTCTGCAATTGATAGTTTCGTAAATATAAGGTTTTAAAAATTTGGTCACGTGGTCTCATAGGTCTCATCAAAACATCAAGTTTGAGTACTAACACGATACGTCTGCGATTGATGTTTTCGAAAATATAAGATTTTAAAAATTTGGTCACATTGTTGCATAGATCTCGCCAAAACATCAAGTTTGAGTACTAACACGATAGGCCTATGAGTGATGGTTTCGAAAATATATGCATTTGAAAATTTGGTCACGTGGTCACATAGATACATGTGCAAAGTTTTATTAAAATCGGTTTAGTCGTATCGGAGATTAGCCGCAACAGACAGTCAGACGAACAGACAGACGGACAGACAAACAAAAAGCAGCCTATGCCACTCCTGATAATACCCTCTGCACGTCTGCCAAGTTTCATTGAAATCGGTTAAGCCGTTTCTGAGATCAGCTCAAACAGACAGACAGATGAACAGACAGACAGACAAAAAGCAACTTATGTCACTCCCAACAATACCTTCCGCACGTCTGCCAAGTTTCATTGAAATCGGTTGGGCCGTTTTGGAGATCAACTCAAACAGACAGACAGACGGACAAACAGACAGACAAAAAGTAGCCTATGTCACCCACGGTAATGCCCTCTACACGTCTGCCAAGTTTCATTGAAAACGGTTTAGCCGTTTCGGAGATTAGCCGGAACAGACAGACAGACAGACAGACAGACAGACACTTCAATTTTATTAATATAGATACAAATACTCTTGCCCTAAAAGAATCACATATTTGTTATAAAATAAAATTGATACGAGCTATCTTCGTTATTTATAAAATAAACTAGATAGTCTCTATCGTCATTATTCAAAGTAGAAAATAATTAGAATATTAAAACTGGTTTACTTAGTACGAGTATGAAAGCATATTTATTGAAAAATTATCAAACTTAACAATACAAAACAAATACTTTTGCTCTAAAACAATCACATATTTGTTATTAAATAAACTTGATATGAGCTATCTTCGTTATTTATAAAATAAACTAGATAGTCTCTATCGTCATTATTCAAAGTAGAAAATAATTAGAATATTAAAACTGGTTTACTTAGTACGAGTATGAAAGCATATTTATTGAAAAATTATCAAACTTAACAATACAAAACAAATACTTTTGCCCTAAAAGAATCACATATTTGTTATAAAATAAAATTGATACGAGCTATCTTCGTTATTTATAAAATAAACTAGATAGTCTCTATCGTCATTATTCAAAGTAGAAAATAATTAGAATATTAAAACTGGTTTCCTTAGTACGAGTATGAAAGCATATTTATTGAAAAATTATCAAACTTAACAATACAATACAAATACTTTTGCTCTAAAACAATCACATATTTGTTATAAAATAAACTTGATATGAGCTATCTTCGTTATTTATAAAATAAACTAGATAGTCGCTATCGTCATTATACAAAGTAGAAAATTAAACAGAACATTAAAATTGGTTTACTTAATACGAGTATGAAAACATATTCATTGGAAAATAATCAAACTCAACAATACAAAAAAATACTTTTGCTCTAAAAGAATCACATTTTTATTATAAAATACACTGGATATAAGCTGTCTTCATTATTAGTAAAATAAACTAGATAGTCTGTATCGTCATTATTCAAAGTAGAAAATAATTAGAATATTAAAACTGGTTTACTTAATACGAGTATGAAAGCATATTTATTGAAAAATTATCAAACTTAACAATACAAAACAAATACTTTTGCCCTAAAAGAATCACATATTTGTTATAAAATAAACTTGATATGAGCTATCTTCGTTATTTATAAAATAAACTAGATAGTCGCTATCGTCATTATACAAAGTAGAAAATTAAACAGAATATTGATACTGGTTTACTTCATACGAGTATGAAAACATATTTATTGGAAAATAATCAAACTCAACAATACAAAAAAAAAATACTTCTGCTCTAAAAGAATCACATATTCATTATAAAATACACTGGATATAAGCTGTCTTCATTATTAGTAAAATAAACTAGATAGTCTGTATCGTCATTATTCAAAGTAGAAAATAATTAGAATATTATAACTGGTTTACTCAATACGAGCATGAAAACATATTTATTGGAAAATAATCAAACTCAACAATACAAAAAAAATACTTCTGCTCTAAAAGAATCACATATTTATTATAAAATACACTGGATATAAGCTGTCTTCATTATTAGTAAAATAAACTAGATAGTCTGTTTCGTCATTATTCAAAGTGGAAAATAATTAGAATATTATAACTGGTTTACTTAATACGAGTATGAAAACATATTTATTGGAAAATAATCAAACTCAACAACACAAAAAAAAAAATACTTCTGCTCTAAAAGAATCACATATTTATTATAAAATACACTGGATATAAGCTGTCTTCATTATTAGTAAAATAAACTAGATAGTCTGTTTCGTCATTATTCAAAGTGGAAAATAATTAGAATATTATAACTGGTTTACTTAATACGAGTATGAAAACATATTTATTGGAAAATAATCAAACTTAACAATACAAAAAATGACTTCTGCTCCAATCACATATTTATTATATATATTATTATATTTATTAAAACAAACTGGATGTACGCTGTTTTCATTATTAGTAAAATAAACTAGATAGTCTGTATCGTCATTATTCAAAGTAGAAAATTAAACAGAACATTAAAACTGGTTTACTTAGTACGAGTATGAAAGCATATTTATTGAAAAATTATCAAATTTACTATACAATACAAATACTCTTGCCCTAAAAGAATCACATATTTGTTATAAAATAAAATTGATACGAGCTATCTTCGTTATTTATAAAATAAACTAGATAGTCTCTATCGTCATTATTCAAAGTAGAAAATAATTAGAATATTAAAACTGGTTTACTTAGTACGAGTATGAAAGCATATTTATTGAAAAATTATCAAACTTAACAATACAAAACAAATACTTTTGCTCTAAAACAATCACATATTTGTTATTAAATAAACTTGATATGAGCTATCTTCGTTATTTATAAAATAAACTAGATAGTCTCTATCGTCATTATTCAAAGTAGAAAATAATTAGAATATTAAAACTGGTTTACTTAGTACGAGTATGAAAGCATATTTATTGAAAAATTATCAAACTTAACAATACAAAACAAATACTTTTGCCCTAAAAGAATCACATATTTGTTATAAAATAAAATTGATACGAGCTATCTTCGTTATTTATAAAATAAACTAGATAGTCTCTATCGTCATTATTCAAAGTAGAAAATAATTAGAATATTAAAACTGGTTTCCTTAGTACGAGTATGAAAGCATATTTATTGAAAAATTATCAAACTTAACAATACAATACAAATACTTTTGCTCTAAAACAATCACATATTTGTTATAAAATAAACTTGATATGAGCTATCTTCGTTATTTATAAAATAAACTAGATAGTCGCTATCGTCATTATACAAAGTAGAAAATTAAACAGAACATTAAAATTGGTTTACTTAATACGAGTATGAAAACATATTCATTGGAAAATAATCAAACTCAACAATACAAAAAAATACTTTTGCTCTAAAAGAATCACATTTTTATTATAAAATACACTGGATATAAGCTGTCTTCATTATTAGTAAAATAAACTAGATAGTCTGTATCGTCATTATTCAAAGTAAAAAATAATTAGAATATTAAAACTGGTTTACTTAATACGAGTATGAAAGCATATTTATTGAAAAATTATCAAACTCAACAATACAAAACAAATACTTTTGCCCTAAAAGAATCACATATTTGTTATAAAATAAACTTGATATGAGCTATCTTGGTTATTTATAAAATAAACTAGATAGTCGCTATCGTCATTATACAAAGTAGAAAATTAAACAGAATATTGATACTGGTTTACTTCATACGAGTATGAAAACATATTTATTGGAAAATAATCAAACTCAACAATACAAAAAAAAATACTTCTGCTCTAAAAGAATCACATATTCATTATAAAATACACTGGATATAAGCTGTCTTCATTATTAGTAAAATAAACTAGATAGTCTGTATCGTCATTATTCAAAGTAGAAAATAATTAGAATATTTTAACTGGTTTACTCAATACGAGCATGAAAACATATTTATTGGAAAATAATCAAACTCAACAATACAAAAAAAATACTTCTGCTCTAAAAGAATCACATATTTATTATAAAATACACTGGATATAAGCTGTCTTCATTATTAGTAAAATAAACTAGATAGTCTGTTTCGTCATTATTCAAAGTGGAAAATAATTGGAATATTATAACTGGTTTACTTAATACGAGTATGAAAACATATTTATTGGAAAATAATCAAACTCAACAACACAAAAAAAAAAAAAATACTTCTGCTCTAAAAGAATCACATATTTATTATAAAATACACTGGATATAAGCTGTCTTCATTATTAGTAAAATAAACTAGATAGTCTGTTTCGTCATTATTCAAAGTAGAAAATAATTAGAATATTATAACTGGTTTACTTAATACGAGTATGAAAACATATTTATTGGAAAATAATCAAACTCAACAACACAAAAAAAAAATACTTCTGCTCTAAAAGAATCACATATTTATTATAAAATACACTGGATATAAGCTGTCTTCATTATTAGTAAAATAAACTAGATAGTCTGTTTCGTCATTATTCAAAGTGGAAAATAATTAGAATATTATAACTGGTTTACTTAATACGAGTATGAAAACATATTTATTGGAAAATAATCAAACTTAACAATACAAAAAATGACTTCTGCTCTAAAATAATCACATATTTATTATAAAACAAACTGGGTATACGCTGTTTTCATTATTAGTAAAATAAACTAGATAGTCTGTATCGTCATTATTCAAAGTAGAAAATAATTAGAATATTAAAACTGGTTTACTCAATACGAGAATGAAAGCATATTTATTGGAAAATAATCAAACTTAACAATACAAAAAAATACTTTTGCTTTAAAATAATCACATATTTGTTATGAAAGTAACTGGATATGAACTGTTTTCGTTATTTAAAGTATACATTAATTGGAATATGTATTAAAACTGTCATATTTTATACTAGCTGTCCGCCCGCGGCATCGCCCACGTGAACTATAGTAGTACCGGCACAGCTAAATGGATGCGTCCAGAATATTGTGACACTTTCTACAAAATTCTGCATCTTAACTATATCTAAGAAATCTCTATACCTAATTTCATTAAAATCCATTTAGTCATTTTAGCATGTAGAATAGCTAGGTATCCCACAAGTGGGTCCCAAAATCGGTCAGCCATTCTCAAGATAAACCGGAACAGACAGACAGACGCTACAATTTTATTAATATAGATTAAAAAAAAATTTTCACTCCTAACAACGCCCTCTTTATGTTTGCAAAATTTCAGTAACATTGGATGAGCCGTTTCAGAGATTAGCCTGAACAGACAGACAAACACACAGACAAAAACCAACTTATGTCACTCCTGATAACCTTCTTTTTATTTTGTGAAGATTCATTGAAATGGGTTAGTCGTTTTGGAGATTAGCCAGAACAAAAAGACAGACAGACAACCACACGGATAAAAGTTACCTATATCACGCCTGACAACCCATTTTAAGTTTACTGGATAAGTTTTATTTGTAGGTATTTTTGGTTTTTAATTAATTTTTAATTTGGTATAAGCTTTTATTTTTAATTAGTATTAGCTTTTGTACACTTTCAAGACGAACGAATTGTAATATAACCATTTATGTTTCTTTTTAAGTTTAGCTCGAACATACAGATAGACTTACAGACAGACAAACAAAAAGTAGCGTATGACACTCCTCACACCCTTCTTTTCACATTTGCGAAGTTTCATTAAAATCGGTTTAGCTGTTTTAGAGTTTAGCTCGAACAGACAGAGAGACGGAAAGACAGACAAACAAAAAGTATTGTGTGCCACTCCTGGCAATCTTTTTTATCATTGAAATTAGTTTATCCCTTTGGAGATCAGTTCGAACAAACAGACGGACGGGCAGACAGACCAACAAAAAGCATTGTATGTCACTCCTGACATTTTTTTAATCACATCTGTGAAGTTTTATTGAAATTAGTTCAACCGTTACGGAGATTAGTTCAAACAGACTGACAGACGGATAGACAGACAAAAAGTAGCCTATGTCACCCTGAATAATGTCATCTGTACGTTTGCAAAGTTTCATTGAAATCGGTTCAGCCGTTTCCGAGACTAACCGGAACAGACAGACACTAAAATTTTATGGATATAAAGACGAAAGCATATTTATTGGAGAAAAAACCATTTGTTGTCTACTACAGCAATTCTATTGAAAATAGATAAATACTAAAAGTGAAATTAGTGACAAAAAAGCTATTCTTTTAAATTAATGACATATTTGTAAGAAAATAAACAGGGCGAAAATCATAGTCCTTACTTGAAATAGAAATGAAATGAAATATTAATAATTTTATAACTTAGTACGAAAGCATATTTATGAAAGTAAATGGAAATTGTTGTCACCACGGCAATGTTATTAAAAATAAATTATAAATTATACAAAAATAAAATTATTAATACAAAAAAACTGTTTGAGCCAAATAATATGAATACTTGTACGAAAATAAATAGTAGGTCTATATTATAAGAATTACAACAAGGACGATAGTCCTTGTTTTAATTTTAAATAGGAAATAATTGAAATGATAATAGTATGGTACTTTATATGAAACTATAAAATAAACATTAAATAATTATGAAAAAATAAACATAATTTATTGTCACCTTGCCTATCATATTCAAAACGCATAATTATAGGAAAATAAATTTAATAATACAAAAAGAAATTTTGCTCTAAATGAAAAAAAAATTAATGCAAAGAAACAAGAAAAAACTCTGTACTTATTGATAAAAAATATTGGCATTAATTAATGTAGAAAGTCGTAACTCTAACAGGACGTACCTACCTACAAGATGAGAAATAACAATTGTTTTTCCATTTAAATGGAAAAACAAATGTTTTCATAAAAACACATAAAAGGTAGTATAGTCGTGAACTAGAAACACCCGGACGTGGCATCGTGAACTAAGTATAAACAAGAAAACGCATTCCTTGCTTTCTTGTTTTAAGTTTTATTTGTAACGAATTACTTAGATTGAGAATCAAAACAATCTTGGTTAAAAATCTATGTTCAGTACCAAAGTCTTTTGATTTTAAGGCAAGTAATTATGTTCGTAAATATAAAAACTGAATGCATTCTCAAACTGAACGTGTCGGATTCTCAAAAAAATAAATTTATAAATCAAATACGATAGTTTGAGAATGTCCGATTCTTATACTAATAAATAGGAACGTTTCATATGAAGTAAACTGTTTTCATATAAGATATATATTTCTAGATTTAACAACTTTACCTTTAAAACAAATTGGTTTTTAATTGGATGATAATTTCATTTCTTTCTGTGTACCGATACACCCCTAGTAGGTCAGCATGCCGCTTCAGCTTGAAAACACTCATATCATAGTATGTCTATGTCTACCGACGATCGCCAATATTAAATTAACCAGTCAGTATGCTACGAAGTTCCACTCATGCGGCCACCTTTGCAGTGCTTCATTGGTTGTTCAGTGACGTAGGTCTGGAGTTTTTATGCAGTGTGTATAGTATGTATGCAGTTTCAATCTTTGGGATTATATTAAAAATATAAGACAGAACAAAATAACTTAAATAAATAAGTAAGCAAAACGTAACTTGCAGATTCATAAGAAAAAGGTTAAAAGAATGACTCCATACTTATTTTTGGTACCTATAGGTTCGCAGGAGGAAGAATTCTCATCGATAATCATTATACTTTATGGGTACTAAAATTTAATATTTTAACACCATGTCTGATTACTTTTATCTGCTATGTGAGTGGTTCCTCATTGATTTAGATTGGATTTAAATATAGGCATTCAAGTAATATCTAAAAAACTATTTTAGTATAATTTGTTAGTGGTATCAAACTATTTCACTGACTTACCGATGGTTGAGTGGTTAGAGACCTTAACTGCAGAACCAAAGGTCGCGGGTTCGATTCCCGCCCGGAACAAATATTTGTGTGCATGAACATATCTATTTGTTCCCTGTGTGAGTGTAAAATGTTTATGCATGTATATATTATAAACGATATTTAAGTATGTATATCAGTTGTCTAGTAACTTAGAATACAAGCATTAATACTTGCTTACTTTGGGATTAGATGGCGCTGTGTCGAATGTCTCATGCGTTACTAGTTTTTTTTTAATGCGCTACTGGTTACGATTGATAATATGAAGCATAATTAATTTTCTACATGATAGTGCCTGGAATTCCTTATTATAATTACATCGATGTTAATAGATGCTATCGGTATCTTTTTCTTCCGTTTATTAAATGGCAGCATATCGAGATGCGCTGGACTTATATGGAGGTAACATATTGATAGTGACGTTACAGTAGTGATAAAAAAACTTGTTTTTGGTTTTACAGTAAAATTCCAGCTAGCTAATATAGTATGCAGAACCTTATTAAAGTTTGATTTTATAATTTTAGCTATTGTGAATGATTTGTGCTCCTAACTATCCTAACTAATTTAGCCGAAATTAGTCAAAAGTAATCTAATTGTTGTGATGTATGTATACGATAAACGTCAACGTTACGTTAATTATGAGTTATAACCAACTAACACAAACTAACAGACAATCTGTGTTTTTTTGCTCAAGTACTAGAAAAAAACACGATTGCATTCAGTGTTTCATACATATATTAATAAATGTATATATTGTCTGTAGCTTATCAAAGGTGTGTTAATAAATAATTTATTATATGAAGATAATTAAATTAATTATGCATTGAATGCTAATGAGATCGTCGTGTGTTCATTTAATATTTATACAGCATGTTATATGTATATTTCATGAGGGGAGAGTTGCGTGAACGAAATTTGAAACATCTAACAAAACTGTTTTAGGCAAATAGGTAAGGGAATTATTTTTGATACGTTCAAATGTGAAACCTTAGATAAATAATAATAATGGAGCGTCTCATACTTCAAAACGATCGAAAACGCGAAGAAAATGCTAGACTCAGTGATTAGACAAAGCATAAATTTTAATCGTTTTAAACAAACATTTTGTTAAATACACATTAAATGTATTTTTCTAGTATGAATATGCGATACGACCAGTCTAGTTATTAAAATGATTCTTTTAGAGACAACAGATGATGCATGTGAATTTGTATAATTTTGACCGAGGTAGAAAATATGTATGTAAAATAATAACCGTCTATTTAAAACGTCAATATATTTTTATATATTGACGCAACTAAATATAAGTATCAGTTCAATTCAATCGAAGCATTATTTTAATTTTTTTTTGTGCCTATCCTAAAATGACAGTGCCACTAAAATAGATTTCGCGCTGTAAATAAAGATCTTGCAATTTCAGCTGAAATGATTTATCCTTTTTGCTCCACTCCATAGTATTAACAAATTTTCATAATAGAAAACAATTGAAATAAATGTGTTTGACAAATGGTTTTCAATTTAGTTCATTTTTCATTTGTGACCTCTATAATTTTAAAATACATCGAGGCCCATGTTGATATTTTAATATAGAAATATCGGGCCACAAAATCATGTGCAGAAATATCGATGTTTCATAAATACCGAAAATATATGTTTGACATAAAATCAGCTAAGTATGTTGATAACGCAGTAACTAGATATACCTAGTTAAATGTTTACTAAAATAACGTAAATAGCGTGCCTACGTATATATTTTATATATTTAATAATAAAAACATTTTGGAACGTGTAGTTTTAAAATCCCTAATGGATTTAAATATTATTTAATTATGGGATACGATAACATTTGTAGGGACTTTTATGCGTACAACATTTTCGAATAGATAATATTGGAAATAAAACTTTGTTGATCCTATGTAGGTATTAGGAAATAAACAGTATTTTCATCTATTCAATATTAATTAACAAACAACTAGGTATAGGAAATAATATGACCAAAATATTAAGATTTTTAATTAATGAACTTCAGGATGAACTATCAGAATAAACAATAGATATTATTAAACTAGTATCATGTTATATAGACAACAGCTCTAAACTAAGTAAAATAGTTTACGAAAATATTTTACATAGCTTGCACTTCTTCGAGAACAATAAATTACTGATTTAACCTTTTGACTTGCCATGAATCAATCAATCAATTATCAATCAATTGTCTCTGTTAATTAAATGGCTCGTGACTTTCAATGTGACCAAATATGGTTAATGAGTAGTGAATAGGTCAAATAGTTAAAAATATCTGCTTTTGATTGCACTTTTTCATGGAATAGTTTAAAATTCAAAAGTTCTAAAAAATATTAGGTAATAAATAGGTTTGTAACAGCTTACGTAGATTGTACTTTTTTAAGAGCAACTGCAGATATCAAATGTGGAAACAAAAATTGTGCTAACATATTGATAATTGACAAATTCAAAACTATTTACATACGTGGACTTGTACATTTTTAGAGAATCTGTTACGAACTTCAGGAAATCTTTAAATTTAAATATTTTACTACAATTTACCGATTTGAAATAGAACTAAAATGTTTTTAATGCCGTTCGTTATAACTTTTACTTAAAAATATTTACATTCATACTTTATCATTTAAAGATTGCACATATTTGACAACAACTATACAGATGAAAATTAGTTTCAAATTGGTTATGCTCAAAGACTTAACGCATATTATACCTACCATACATCATTTGAGGACAACTACAGATATGAAATACTTAAAACTGAGACTTAAAACTTCAGAAAATTTTAAAATATTTGTATTAGCAATTTATTAAAAAAAAATCTATAAATTAATAAAGCAGCTATCGGGGGACTTCGAAAATGAATATCAAAAAGGTACAATACGATGCCCGCGAGCGCCTGCATCTTTTGACACTACTGCCTTTTGTCTACCTTTATAACTTTTTGAAATATAGCCGAATCTCACTCTCCTGGGTAACTGATCTGATAATCATTCAATGAAAAAAGCACCTGCTCAGCCTACAGTTTTCGACCGATTCCAAAAAGAAATTCTTTAAACGGTAAATAATCTATTTGCTTCGGGAGTTTTTTTATTATTGTTTCGATATTGGCTTTAAAGTTAAAGCTTATATATACCAAAGTAAAGGTAAATAATTTAAGAACAACTACAGAATATATAATTTTAAAATATTTGTAAGTAATAGTTCAGAAACCAAACAAATTAGGTACGATTAGAGGTACTATGTTAGAGGTACGTTATTTAAAAATAACTGAAAATATGAAATGATTGAGAATTCAGATAATTCTAAAATGGCATAGGTTGCACATTTTTGAGAACGACAGATAATGTTTAACAATTAGTTTGAAATGCAAAGTAGTCGTAAAATATTATCTAAGTCTAAACATAAATAATTAAAGCTAATATATACTATATACTAAAGTAAAGGTACATCACTTAAGGACAAAATATAGAATAGATCATTCTAAAATATTTTTATAAGCAATAGCAAATTAAGTACGTTTGACGTACGATGTTGGAGGTACATCCTTTAGGAACAACTAAAAATATGAAATATTTAAAAATTCATAAGATTCAAATATGTTTGTCGTAGAAGTTTATGCACTACATGTTACATAAAAACCTAAGCACATAAATGGCACATTTTTGAACACAACTATAGATAATTAATCATCATCATCATCATCAGCCCGTGTCTCTCCACTGCAGGATATAGGCCTCTCCCAAGGCTCGCCACCACACACGGTCCTCCGCCTTTCGCATCCAATTACCCCCGGTATGGTGCTTCAGGTCATCAGTCCACCTTGCCGGAGGGCGTCCAACGTTTCGCTTCCCAATATGTGGCTTCCACTCGAGAACCCGTCTACCCCATCGGTTGTCGGTTCTACGGCAAAAGTGACCGGCCCATTGCCATTTCAGCTTGCTAAATCACTTCGGCTATGTCGACAACTTTAGTTCTTCGACGGATTTCAGTATTCCTGATTTTGTCCATCAAGGAAATGCTAGGAAATGCTAGATAATTAATAATAACCTTATAATTCAAAGCAGTCGTAAATTCTGAGTTGAACTTTAAAAAGCATATGTACCACATCTTTTCAGAAAAATTACTGGTATGAATAGTGGAAAATTCAGAAGATTTTACTATATTCGTAATAGAGGTTTACCTACATCGATATCAATAATAACTTAGCATAGAATGCTCATTCCTGAGGACAACTACCTGTAAAATTTAGAATGAAATCCACAATAGTCAAATATTTTTAGTTTAAGTTTAAATATATAACGCTAATATCTACTACAGTGTAATTACAGCATTTAAGAACGACTACAGCTTGAACATAGTTAAAAAATTAAGTATATCTTAAAATATTCGTAATTTAAGTTTATCAACATCATGTTACGTTAATAACTTAGAACAATCCATTGCAATTTTTAAATTAGTTTTTGTTAAAGCTAATTAAGTAAAGGCTTATATCTATCCAGTTAGAGGGAATATTAATTAAGAACAAATAAAAATGTATTTTTAGAACTAATACAAACAAAAATTAGTTTGAAATCTATGATGGTCGTAAAAACTTTTAGTTTAAGCTTGAATAATAAACAATAATTTTTACTATAATAATAATAATAATAATAATAATAATAACGTATACATCACAACAACGTCTAGGCCCCAAACTAAGCATTAGCTTGTGTTTTGGGTACCAAGCGAAGACAACACATACATATAACAACCAAGACCCGTATCAGTATCTACCAGTATCAATATTCATCCTATAAATACTGACCCGACCTGGGATTCGAACCCGGGACCTCCAGCTTCGTAGGCAGGGTCGTTACCCATTAGGCTAAGCGGCCGGCACTATAGTTTAGGTACGTCACGTAATTAGGTGCACATTTTGCAAAATCAAATGCAGATATGCAAATTAGATTGCAATCCACTATAGTTGTAAAATCTACGCATTAGCTTAAATATGTAATACTAATATATCTACTACAATTAAGATACATGATACTTCCTGTTGACGCCTGAATATTTCCTTCCTGCAAATTTCATCCAGCGCACAAATATTGTAGAATATTTTTTCGATATCGCTACAAGACGAGACGTTTGACAGAACGCAAGCAAGGAAGTCGATCGACCGCGCGCGCTCCCAACTCATATCCAGTAAGTGAACCTTTTCAAATTAGTTTATTGTTTATATATTTATTATTTATTAGTTAACTTTTAGTCAAAACTTTTCTAATCTTTTCTTTATTTATTGTATGCACGAAATTAACTCTAGATCGATTCAAACCAGACCCTAGCAGGTCAAGCCACTTACAACAAATAACTTACATGAATATCGAAGCGTAGACCATTTTGAGAACAACTTCAGATAAAAATTAGTTTGACATCCATAAAAATCCCACAATTATTTTAGTACATGCTTAATTGGTTTATAGTCATTTCTACCACAGTTTTAGTAGGTTCATAATTTTAGATTTACTATAGGTATGATACTTGAAAAATTAAAATATAGTATTAGTGGTTTATTTGCATAAAGTAACATTAATATCTTAACATAGTCGGCACATTTTTGAGAACATCTGCAAATAAAATTTAGTTTGAACTCTAAAGCAACGATAAAACCGGAATTGAAGCTCAAATAGCTAACGCAAATATCTACCATAGAAAAAGGACATTAATTAAGAATCAGGTATAAGTTTTTATAAAAATCCGGACATTCTAAAATATTTGTGACAGAATGTTAATAGTTTTGAAAATAACTATAGATGAAAATAAGTTTGAAAAGTTATTGAGAGTTGTTAAGTTTTTTTACATTAAGCTTAAATAGTTAACGATAGTATCCACTCACAGACAAGTCAACCTTTAGACCACGCTTTAACAGGGAGTAGCATTGGCCAAGGCTATGTAGTGACACTACATAACTACTTCACTAGTGAGCCGTCAGGTGGAAGCACGTCGGAAGCCATTATATTGTCAATTTTGAACGAGCCAATGAAAACTAGCCGACCTCTCCCCGCACCCCGCCACTTTTTGGCGATTTTGTTTTCGTACTGACGTTTATTAAAGCGTGGTCTAAAGGTTGACTTGTTTGTGTATCCACTACAGTTAAGGTAGTTTATATGGAAGGTTAGTTTAGAAAGTACAAGTATGAAATAGTTGAAAATTCATTTCTTTCTTTTAGATGTTCATTTATATAAAGTCTCGTTAATATCTTAGCATAGATTGTATATTTTTGAGAACAAAGGTAGATAAAAAATTAATTTGAAACCAAAAGCGGTCGTAACTTCTTTTAAGTTTGCACTTTAATTGTTAGCGTGTCAAGAACATCAGTAAGAAATTTTTGATAATTTTTAAAAATTTAAGAATTTGATTCTTAAAAGAAATTTATACAACACAAATTTTGAAAAAAAAGTCAATTAAAAATGAATTTCATATGAAAAACTGTTCTAAAATCTTTTTAATTTAAGCTTAAATAGTTAACGTTTATATCTACCACAGTAAAAGTAGGTAGGTGCCTTATTTAAAAATAACAGGTACTATGAATTATTTAAAAATTCGAAAATATATGGATCTAAAATATTCATAAAAGAAATTTATAACCAACAAGTAACGTTTAATACTAAAAGCATACTATTGAAAATAAAACAATTAATCACTATTCGTGGTAAAATCTTTTTAGTATAAATTTAAATAAGTTAATATTTGTATCTACCACAGTATAATTATTTTATTTACAAACAACAGGCAAGAATTGTTTAAAGATTCCAGAGATTTTATAATATTTTTATTCGTGTGTAACATTTAGTTACAGATTGCACAAATCTAGATAGCACTTTTAAAAAACAACTACTTATAAAAATTAATTGGAAATCCATATCAGTCTTATTTTTTTTAGTCTAGGCATGAACAGTATGCTTGTATCAACCACAGTAAAGGTATATTTATTTAAGGACAACAGCAGGTTTTAATTAATTGAACATTAAGAACAATTTAAAACATTGGTAATAGAAATTTACTCACAAGTACCTTATGTGAGTATTTAAGTATACATTCATTTTTAAATTTATTTCTCATTTTCAAATTTAAATTTCAAATATAAGCTTAAGTAATAAACTAATAAATATTAGTTTGAAGTCCATCATGGATAAAGTTCTTTTAAGTGTAAGCTTAAATGGTTAACAATAATTTCTACCATAGTTTAGGTACATCTAGAATTACTTACCTACAGAAATCATTTGTTATAAATGCACAACCGTCGTAATCTAGGGTCGTAATTATTTCATTAGTTTAAAAATAAAAGCCAAATGTAAAAAAATAGATAATTTTAAATTATTCTTAATAGAATGTTATTCACAACAAGTAACGCTAATTACTTTGGATTAGAGGGCATATTTGTGAAAATAACTAAAGATATAAATTAATTTCAAATCCACACAACCAGCGCAAAGTTCACCGTAGTACCTACTTGATGCTAGTTTCTAGTACATTAAATGTATATTATTTAAGAACAACAACAGAATGATATGAATTGGTTAAAAATTCAGAATATTTTAAGATATTCGTAATAGAATTGTATTCACAAGTAACTTTAAAATCTATGTATAGGTAATAAATTTTGGAAGTAACTACAGATAAAAATTAGTTTAAAATACATTACAGTCGTTAAAATGTGTACGTATAAAAGTTGAAAATTCAGAAAATTTTAAAAAGTTCGTATTAAATATCCAAGCATTATTTATTTATTGCATATTTTTAAAAACGAGTGCTGATAAAAATTAGTATGAAATTCGAAGAATTTGTGAAATCTGTATCGTTTAAACGTACATGCAGATAAGTATTTAAAACATTCTTATATATTCCTCATATAAATTTACTCAAACAAGTATTTTACGTGGATACTATTAAGCATTAGATTGCAACATTTTGAGAACAATTTTAGGTAAAAGTTAGATTTAAAGTCCATTTTTATTTTATTATTTATTATATATTTATACACTCATTTCTACCAAAGTTTAGGTATATCATTTGAGAACAACTACACATGTGAAATAGTTTAAAATTTAGAATGTTCTAAAATATTCAAATTAAGGGTTTTACATAAGAATATTTGAGAACATCTGCAGATAAAGATTAATTTGAAATATAAAGCGAGCGCAAAATCTGAGTTAAAGCTTAAATAGTAAAAGCTAATACAGTATTGTAGGAAATCGTTCCTATTGGGAGCGTAAAAAATACCACTGAATAACTAAACTTCCTTTTTTATTATTAACGAGTATAAAATTACACTTTATTTACTTATAAAATCACTGATCGCGTAACAATCATTATTGTTCGGCCCCGCAAATTCGACTTTCCTTTATTTCTATTTCTCTATCTAAATCTATTATTTAAATTGATATTCTAGATCTAAAATAACTAGAATTTTTACGTTGTGTGTGGCCAGTTTGATAAGCGGCCAGACACACGCTACAGTATTATCCACCACAGTTTGGGAAGATGCGTAATGTTGAAACAATTACAGATAGAAATAATAAAAAATTCAGGGGATTCTAAAATATTCTTAAAAGAAGTCTATTTACGACGAATTATGTTCATGCCTTATCATAAATTGTGACGTTCTAAAATATTCGTAACAGAATATAATTCATAAATGACATTAACACCAAGCATAGATTGCGATTTCTAAGAATAATAAGTTTCTTTGGAATGAACCGACGTAAAGTTTTTTAGCTTAGGTAAGCTTAAATAGTCGACTTTAATATCTACCACAGTCTAGGTACCTACATTATTTTTGAAAGTACAAGTATGGAATAGTTGAAATATCAAAGCCTTTAAAGTATTTCTATTAGACGTGTATTTACGTTAATACCTTAGCATAAATAAACAACTGCTGTTCAAAAATGTATTAGTTTGAAATCCAAAAAATCTAGGCTAAGCTTAAATAGTTAGCTTAATATGTATTACAGTAAAGTACATTTATTTTAGAACAACAAAAGCTATATAAATTAATTAAATATTTAGAACATCTTAAAATATTCCTAATAGAAATTTACAATAATGATCTAACGCGAATACCGAAGCAGGGATTGCACCATTTTGAAAATAACTTAAAGTAAAAGTTAGTTTGAAGTCCATGCTGATTAAACAAAATTTTTGCACCAAATTGCACATCTTTGAGAACAACTGCAGGTAAAAATCAATTTGAAATCCAAAGCTGTCGTAATTTTTTTTGAGTTGAAGCTTATATAGTAAAAGCTAATTTTTAACACATTTAAAAAATACATCATTTGAAAACAATTAATCAATAGGGATATTAAATTATAGACACAAAAATTCAGAACTTTCTAAAATATTCGTAATTTACAAATAACATTAATACCCAACCATTAATTGCAATTTTTAAGAATTACTGCTGATAAAATAAGTATGAAATTAGCAATCGTATAGTCTATTTATTTTAAGGTTAAATAGTTAACGGTAACATCTACCACAGCTTAGGTAAATTATTTTAGAAAATACAAGTATGAAATGGTAATTCAGAATTTTTTTAAATATGTCTATTTGTGGTGTATTTGCACAAACACTTTAGCTTAGATAGCACATTTTTAAAGACTTTTAATAAAAGATTATAAGTTTGAAATAAAGGAAATGCCTAAAATCTGTTTAGTTTAAACTTAAATAGTGAATGTTATTTTCTACCACAGTAAAAGTAAATTTAAGAACAACAACTGGTACAAATTAGTTAAATATTTAGAACATTCTAAAATATTCTTAATAGAAGTTTACTCATAAGTAAGTACATACCGTGAATACCTAAGCAGAGATTTTTTAGAACAAACTTATGGTAAAAGTTAGTTTGAAGTCCATGCTGATTAAACAATTTTTTTGCACTGGATTGCATATGTTAGAGAACATTTGTAGATAAAAGTTAATTTGAAATCCAAAGCTCCCTTAAAATATTTTGAGTTAAAGCTTAAATAGTAAAACCTAATTTTTATCACAGTCAAAACAAACAATTAATAATTATACACAGAAATAGTTAACGTCCAAAAAAATCCAAAAGTGTTTTTAAGAGGAGTATATTCACAACAAATCATATGTATATGTCATCGACATAGATTAGTATAATAGTTACTAAATCCATAACCGTCGTAAATTCTTTTCAGTTTAAGCTTTAATAGTTAACCCTAATATCTACTACAGTAAAAGTACCTTACGTAAGAACAACACTATGAACAATTTAAAACATTGTAAAATATTCATAATACAAATTTATTACGAAGTAACGTTAATAACTAAGCAAAGACTGCATATTTTTGGAAACAACTACAGGTAAAAATTAGTTTTAAATCAACAATTGTCGTAAAAAGCTTAAATAGTTAATGGTGTTTTCCACCAGAGCAGAGGTTTATTTAAGATAAACAATAGGTATGAACTATTTAATAAATCAAGACATTCTAAAATATTCATAATAGAAATGTATTTATAAGTAACATTATACCTAAGCATGATTGCAATTTTTGAGAATAGCTGCAAAACCAAATAGCTTTAAAATTTAGCAGTCGTAATTTTTTTAGCTTAAGATTTTAGGTACCTAAATCGTTTTAGAAAGTACAAGTAAGAAATAGTTAATTAAGGAATTAAAAAAAAATTGTTATAAAGATACATTTATTTAAGAACAAGAACAGGTTTGAATTAGTTAAATATTTAGAACATATCACAAGTACTGAACATAAATGCATAAGCAGAGATTGCAACATTTTGAGAAGAACTTAAGGTAAAAATCCATATAAAAGTCCACTATGGTTAAATTTTTTTTTTCATAAGCTCAAATAGTTAACATTCATTTCTAATATAGTTTATAGGAAGTTACTTTAATATCTTAGCATAGATTGCACATATTTGAGAACACGTGCACTCGTAAAATTGTTTAAATTGAAGCTTACATAGTAAAAGCTAATTTTTCATACAGTACAAAAAGATACATCATTCACAATCGATACATTTGAAAACGATCACAGATAGAAATAGTTAAAATAAAAGTTAATTTGAAATGCAAAGCTGCCGTAAAATATTTTGAGTTTAAATAATAAAACCTAATTTTTATCACACTTAAAAAAAACTTTTGAAAACAATAAAAATCAAAAAATTCTAAAATATTCCCAAATGAAATATATTCACAACAAATTGTGTTACAAAATGGTATAATAGTTACAAAATCCACAACCGTCGTAAATTATTTTTAGTTGAAGCTTAAATAGGAACGCTAATATCTACCAAAAGTATCTTAGACAAGAACAATAGATATGAATGATTTGAAAATTTAAAACATTGTAAAATATTCGTTATATAAATTCATTATTAAGTAACACAAATAAGCAAAGATTGCAAAGAGGTACGTTTGAAAACAACTACAGATAAAATTTAGATTTAAGTCCACAATTGTTGTGATTAAAAAGCTTAAATAGTTAATGGTGTTATCTACCAGAGTAGAGGTACACTATTTACAAATTTAAGACATTCTATAATATTCGTATTAAAAATTCATTTATAAATAACATTAATATATTGCAATTTTTGAAAATGACTAAATGAAATTAAATTTAAAATTAGTAGTCGTAATTGTTTTTAGTTTAAATTTAAATAGTTAACGGTAATATGTATTACATTCTAGGTAGCTACAGCATTTTAGAAAGTACGAGTCTGAAATAGTTGAAAATTCAGGAAATTCTATAACAAATTGTATTAGACGAAAAATTTATAAGTTTAAAATCCAAAGAATTCGTAAAATCTTTTTAGTTGAAACCTCAACAGTTAATTCTACCACAATAAAGGTACATTTATTTCAGGAAAAAGAACAGGTATGAATTAGTTTACTTACAACTAGTACCTAGCGTGAGTACCTAAGCAGAAGTTACAACATTTTGAAAACAACTTAACCTCAAAGTTAGATTGAAATCCATGATAGTCGTACAATTTTTCATTATAAGCTTAAATAGTTAAACACTCATTTCTAATATTTCTATCACATTTTACATAAAGTTATGTTAATATCTTAACTGTTTTAAGATTGCACATGTTTGAGAACGAATCCCAAGCCGTAGTAAAATTATTTAAGCTGAAACTTAAATAGCAAAAGATAATTTTCCACACAGTTAAAGTACTTACCTCATTTAAAAACGATTCAGTTAGAAATAGTTAAAAATTCAGAAGATTTTATGATATTTATAACTGAAGTATATACACAACAAATTGTTTTGGTACCTTAGGAGCAGATTAGTATAATAATTACTAAATAATAATAAAATTAAAATCTAATTAAAAACTATGGAAGCAATCTACAAATATAAAGTCTATATATACAATGTTAAAAGCTAAAAATAACCAGTCCCTGGCGAACCCGATGCAAAGGTACCCGTAACGCTCGCGGCATTACCGCGCTGGATCGCTATGGCGAGCCTAATTAGATTAATTTAATTAGAAAAAAATAATTAATTAGAAAAAAATAATTAATTAGAAAAAAATAATTAATTAGAAAAAAATAATTAATTAGAAAAAAATAATTAATTAGAAAAAATAATTAATTAGAAAAAAATAATTAATTAAAAAAAAATAATTAATTAGAAAAAATAATTAATTAAAAAAAAATAATTAGAAAAAAATAATTATTTAAAAAAAATTAATTAATTAAATTAAGCGGAAGGAAACAGTTAATGCTAAATTAATTAGAAAAAAAATAATTAATTAGAAAAAAATAATTATTTAGAAAAAATTAATTCATTAAATTAAGCGTAAGGAAACAGCTAATGCTAATATCTACCAGAGTAAACGCACCGAATGTGACAACAGATATGAACTTTTTTAAATTTAGGACCTTCTAAAATATTAGTAATTTATAAGTAGTATTAATTACCTAAGCATAGATTTAAAATTTGAGAATAACTGCAGTTAAAATAACTTTGAAATTAGTAGTCGTATATTTTTTTTAGTTTAATTTTAAATAGTTACCGCTAATATCTACAACAGTTAAGGTAAGTACATTATTTTAGAAAGTACAAGTATGAAATAGTTGAAAATTCAGTAAATTGTAAAATATTTTTGTTTATAATGTAATTACGTTAATATACCTTAGCATAGATTGCACATTTTTAAGAACAACTTCAGATAAAACTTGATTTGAATTCTAAAGCGGTCGTGAAATCTTTAAAGTTGAAACTTAAATAATATAAAAGCTAATGTCTACCACCGCTTAAGTAGATACGTAATTTTAGAATAATTATAGATAGAAATAATAAAAAATTAGAATATTTTAAAGTATTCCTTATAGAAGTATATCACGACAAATTGTGTTGATATCTAAGCTATAGGTTAGTATAATAGTTATTGAATCCACTACCGTCGTAATTTATTTTTAGTATAAATTTTAATATTAGCTTATAATCACTAGCAGGGTAAAGGTATTTTACGTGAGAACGACAGGTATGACCAATTTGAAACACATTGTAAATTATTCGTAATAGAAGTTTATTCATAAGCAGCATTAATAACTAAGCAGAGATTGCACATTTTTGAAAACAATTACAGGTAAAAATTTGTTTTGAATCAACAATTGTCGAAATTAAAATAGCGTTTTTATCTACCAGAGTAGACGTACATTATTTAAAAATAACAAAAGACTTGAATTTAAAAAAAAATCTGAAAGTTCTAAAATATTTACAATATTTTACAAATAAAATTTTATTCACGGTAACGTATGCAGATATAATACATTTTTGGGAGTAGACAATTACAAATCGAAATAAGTTTGAAGCCTATAACAGTCGTTAGAACTTATATTAGCCGAAATTTCAGGACATCCGTAATGGAACTTTATCCACGAGTATCGTTTAATACTTAAGCATAGATTGCACATTTTTTAAAACAAACAAAATTAAAAATTAATTTTAAAGACACAACCGTCGTAAGATCGTTTTAATTTAAGCTTCAGTAGTTTTATTAACGTAGATATCTATCACAGTGAAAGTTATAAGTTATGTGTTATTACTTTTCAAAAACAACAGGTATTGATTAGTTAACAAATACATTTTTTATAATGTTCGTTGTAGTAATTTACTCACAAGTACCTAAAGTTGAAATCTGCTTAGATGTGCTATCTCTGCTTAGAAATAGCATATTTTTAAAACTACTACTGATGAAAATTAGTTTGAAATCTAAAACTATCGTAAAATCATACAGTTAAAACTTGAATGTTTGACAATATCTGTCTTATTTAGGTACATCAGTTACGAATAACTACAGAAATTTAAACAGTAAAATTTAAGACAATTTAAAATATATTAACAGAAATTTATTCATTGCAAATTACGTTAATATTGTTGTGTTGAAGATTTTAAAGAACAACTACATTTAAAAATAAGCTTGATGTCTATAACAGTCCTAAAACTTTTCAATTTAAGCTTTAATAGTTAGTTAACGGTAATAACTACTATAATTTAAGTACATAATATTAAAAACGACATATGAAATAGTTCAAAATTTGAAAAATCATAAAATATCGTATTACGTTTAGTTGAAGTCACGTTAATTAATACCTTAGCATAGATTTGACTTTTTTGAGAACAACTGCAGATAAAAAATTTATTCGAATTCAAATCCGTCGTTAAATCTTTGTACTTGGTGCTTAAGTAGTTAATTAACAATAAAGGTACATAATTTACGAACATTGTAAAGAATTAAATACTATAAAATTAAATTTCTAAAATATATGTAATAGAAGTACATTCCAACAAGTTACATTAATAACTAGGCATAGATTACTCCATTTTGAAGAACAGCTATATAGACAAAAATAGTTTAAATTAAAAACAGTCGTAAAATCTTCGTTTAAACGTAAATAGTTCCCGCCAAATCTATCCAGTTTAGGTACATTATTTTAGATATGAAAAAGTTTAAGGAATATTCTGAAATATTCCTAGTAAGGTTTATTTAAAGCAAGTTACGTTAATAACTTAGCACAGATTGCACTTTTTTGAAAAGAACTACAGATAAAAATAAGTTTAAAACATGTAACGGTGGTAAAAAAAATTGTTCAAGTTTAAGCAGGTATCACTAATAGCTGCTCAGTTTGAGTATGTGTGTTATTTAAAAACAACTACAGTTATATATGCTAAATTTCTTTACAGCAATTTACCTGATGCCTTCGCATAAACAGCAACTTTTCGAAAAGAACTACAGATAAATTAATTCAATATCCACAAGGTATTATTCAGTTTAAATAGTTAAAGTTAATATCTTTAAATATTAAATATATTAAAAATAGAAACAAAAAATTAGGTAATTCTAAAAAAATCACAATAGACGGTTATTTAAAGCCAATTGTTACGCTAATACTTAGCATAGACAGCATAGCTCACATAATTTTGAGAAGAACAACAGATTAAAATTAGTTTCAAGTTCTTAATTGTAATAAAATCTTTTTAGTTGAAACTTAACGGTAATGTCTACCACAATTCAGATAATTCATTTACAAGGAACTATAGTTATGAAGTTATTAAAATTCAAAAGATTCTAAGACAAATGTAACAGAAGTTTATTCACAGCAAGTTACTTAAATATCTGAGCATATATTGCACTTCTTGAGGACATCTCCAGTAAGTTTGAAGTTCATAAACGTCATAAATTTTTTTTAGTCGCTTAATGATAGTGTTTACTATCAAAGCTTTTTTAAATATTCGTAAGAAAAGTTTATTTACAATAAGCTACTTTATTATCTGGGCATAGATTGCATTTTTGAGAATATCAACAGTAAATTTGAGGTTCGTAATTGTAATAAAAAAAATTTAGTTGAAATTTAACCATTGTGTCTACCACAGTTCAGATACTTCATTTAAAAAGAAGGTATGAAATAGTAAAAATCAAAAGTTTCTTAAATATTCGTAATATAAGTTTATTTACAACAAACTACTTAAATATCTGAGCATATATTGCACTTCTTGAGGACATCTTCAGTAAGTTTGAAGTTCATAAACGTCATAAATTTTTTTTAGTCGCTTAATGATAGTGTTTACTATCAAAGCTTTTTTAAATATTCGTAACAAAAGTTTATTTACAATAAGCTACTTTATTATCTGGGCATAGATTGCATTTTTTGAGAATATCAACAGTAAATTTGAGGTTCGTAATTGTAATAAAAAAAATTTAGTTGAAATTTAACCATTGTGTCTACCACAGTTCAGATACTTCATTTAAAAAGAAGGTATGAAATAGTAAAAATCAAAAGTTTCTTAAATATCCGTAATAGAAGTTTATTTACGGCAAGCTACTTAAATATCTGAGTATATATTGCACTCGAGCCCTCTTTGAGAACATCTACAGTTAGTTTGAAGTTCACAATTGTCATGAACTATTTTTAGTTCAAATTTAACTATAAAGTCTACTATTAAGCTCAAATGCTTCTTTTGAAAAGAACTACAGGCATGAAATAGTAAATTTTAAAAGTTTTCTAAAATAGTCGTTATAAAAGTTTATTTACAACAAGCTATTTCAATATCTGAGCATAGATGCACTTTTTGAGGACATCTTACAATTATGAACAACATGCCAATTATGAACTTTCAAAGTAACTGCTTTGAAAGTTCATAATTGTCATGAAATATTTCTAGTTGAAATTTAACGATAATGTCTACCACAGTTTACATACTTGATTTAAAAAAAAGAACTACAGGTATGAAATAGTGAAATTCAAAAGTTTTTAAAATATTTGTTATAGAACTTTATTTACAGCAAGCTACTTAAATATATGAGCATAAATTGCACTCGAGCACTATTTGAGAACATAAATATGTCATAAAAAAAATATTTGTGAATTGTAACTATAGTGTCTACCTCAGTTCAGATAATTTATTTAAAAAGAACTACAAGTATGAAGTAGTTAAAAATTCAAAGGTTTCCAAGAATTTGTAATAGGAGTTAATTTATAGCAAGCTATCTAAACATCTGAGCAAAAATTGCACTTTTTGAGAACATCTGCATCGGATCTGATAAAAATTATTTTGAAATCTTTCGGTTTTAAAATCTTTTAAGTTGAAACTTAAGTAAGTAGTTAGCTTTATATCTTTACTAATTTAAGTACATCATTTTAGAATAATAACATACAGTTAAATATTCAGAAAAGTTTGACATGTTGGCATATTTGTAATAGAGGTTTACTTATGTCACGTGTCGTTAATAACTTGGCATAGATTACTATCCTTACCTTGAAATACTCCATATCCTTATTATTTTGCGTCTGCATTTTTTTTTTCGCATGTGGATATATTGTCTATGAAGTCTATAAAATCAACAAATACAATAGGTACTAAATACAAAATAAAAAATGTTCTAAGTTTTGATAACCACAATTTTATTCAGAGGACAGAGGCGACTTTAAAGCAAGAATAGATTCTCAGTAAAGCTTGCTACCTGGTCCTTTAGTAATAAGACAACATCATGCGTGCTAATAAACGTCTGTTTATATTGAGAAGAAATTTCAACAAATATCAAGCTATTTCAAATCATAAAAATATTAAAATTGATCAGATTATCGTTTTATCAAATAAGCTTTGTGGACAAAATGCGACTAAAAGAAATTCATAAAATTATTAACACCCCTGAGAAGCTAGCATTGCCACCCTGGTGAATTAAATATTTTAATATAAAAAGAAATTGGGATTTTAATTGTACATATTTTTTTATAACAATACGGCGCTCATTTTACTCCAGCGATGGGAAATTCACTCATAAACATTTTGTTACAGCACTAACTTGATTTTGAAACTCAAGATGTTTGTACCGACGAAATAGTTAAGTTCTATCTTTTTATTACAAATGAGTTTCAATCATATCCTGCTGCATAACAAAAAAATAATAAAAGTGAAAAACTCCTGTCTATGAAAAAGTTTTTGAGGCACCTAATGACAAAATACTACATTTAAATGTAAATATATATTTATTCTATCATTTATGAAAGTCGATTTCTTGTCAGATTGAACAGAATTATTTAATTTTTTGTATGAATTTATATTCTTAAATTTTATTAATTTAAATTTTAATGCTAAGGAAAAGGAACTAAATTGCCTAATTTAGTATGGGTTCTTATAAGAGACCGTTGTACGTTAGCGAAAAGCAGACCATTTGGTTTTTTATGCAGAGTTTAGAATTAATTGAATTAATAGAACACTCAAAGTAGCACAGGAATTGTTGACAAACATTTTAATAAATTAATTTTCAAATATGAAGACCGGTCATAAATTATTTAAGGATCTATTAAATTGCACAATGAATAATTGAAATACATCAATGACTATGAAAATACGTAGACTTTTGTAGAATTTAGTGCATTTGCTTTAACATGAAAATTCTTGGTAAGGTTTTAAAAGAGAATTATTTCAATATTTATAGGGAGTTACTTCGTCATTGCATTTATAGTTAATCTCTATACAGATTTTATGAAACCATAATTAGTTACCTAACTAGAATAAATGCTAGGTTACAAGTAAGCTAAAAGTACCAACTTGTCCTATTTAATGTAGTATTTATAATTAATAAGATAACTGACTTCACGTACCCACATGTCCTTTAGTTTCTATATAGAGATTTAAATAAACAAAACATTAACTTCAAAGAGGTAGAAAATTTTTATGTGACCAATATCATTCAGGATAATAAATAAAGGGAAGTTACAATTTTCCAGGACTCGTTAGCGTAAAAGTTCAGGTTTTAAGGTGACAAAGAATTGACTTTATGAATGCAGAAACACTTAAAAGACTTAACATTAGACCTAAGAAATACCAAAAGTATCCAAAAAATTTGGTTTATTTTAATATCAACGATAAATAAAAACATTGGAAATGTCAAATTTTGTAGGACTTGAAAGTACTTTTTTTCTCGATAGATTTTTATCTAATAAATGTTGAAAGTCTAAAGTTAGGTTCATGATAAAGATGCGAACTTATACAATTAAGCGTAATTTTTTAGTAATCTTTAAATTACATCAGAATTCTATTTACATTATTTCCTTATATAGAGGTTTAAATTAACAGAAAATTTACTTTAAGATAACAGAAAACTTTATTGGATATTACTGTTAAATTACCTTTATCGATTAAACATTAAAACCAATCATGAATTTGGTAAAGGACTGAAAATAAATGACAAATGAAAGTACACCTGGAGATGTTCTCACTTTGTAGGGCTTAGTTATGTTTGTTTCATAATAGAGATATTTTTTACGTCATCTACATTTACAAGATATCAAGAGGTGGTAAAAACAAACGCAGATGTATAATTCTAGATTATTTTAATTTAGCAAAGAAGGAATCGGTCACAATCTTTCCTGGTATCATTACTACCTTTGAATCTACTTTGGCTAACCGCATAGCCCGACTACAGTAGGCCGGGGATCCCATTTCATTGAATATTCTATCCATAGGTATCACTATATTCCCTAAAAATTTCAAAGACGCAGCTTTGCTTAACACAAATTGATCTACGTTTATTCTGTAAGTGTTGGTGGATACATATAATTTAGAAAATAAATTAATAACAATTTGTATTGGGAGCTTTTCACAGACCAAATGTTTTATCTTGTACTTATCTGTTTCTCTTGAAGAGCATGAAAAAATCCATTAGTGAACAATGGTGAATTAATTCATTTACATTAAATGCATTAAATATAGGGAAAACTTATAGGACTTAATACATTTTGTTTAATGATAGAGATGATTTAACCATCATCATCATGGTGCAATTAAAATTAAAGATACGTTAAAAGTAAGAAAAGGAACCGTCTTGGTTCAGTAGTGTGTAGTGATTTATACTTTAATTGATATGAGGTACGCAGATAAATAATTAACTAACTAATTATTATAATTTAATTGACATCGACTTTACGTTTCGGTTAGGTCTTTTTAGGTAGACGCTTAGAAAATTTACTCTTAGTTAGTCACACTGTTATTTAAAGTCGACTAAACTTCAAAACTGATCATGAATTTGATTCACAAACATAACATACATTAAAGAATATTTTCATGTCGTAGGATTTAGTTTTATTTGATTTATTTTAAAGAACTTGGTACATTTGCTTCATGATAGAGATGTGTGTATCAAATACCTAATTAAATTATAATTGAAACCCACATGATAAAAACAACAAGAACTTGTCTATTAGGTTTTGCGCAAAGGTTTAGTTGAACACAGTATTCACTGGATGTAGAAAAATTTCACAGACAGATTACAAAATTACATCATGTAAATACCAAAACCGATTATGAATGTAGTAATACGTAACTTGAAATTATTCACAATAAAAATTCTACAGGAGTTCTTATTTGCTAGGTCTTATTAAAAGGTACCTACCTACATTCTTTCATAATAGAGATGTTTAACTATCATTATAATTTTATAAATTTATTACGTTACCTTTTTATGCAAAGGCTTGAATGAACAGAATATTACGTTGGAGGTGCAGAAAAATTGACAGAATATATTATTTGAATATCAAAACCGATCATAAATATATATAGTAATATGTAACTTGAAAACATTTCTTTATCAGGACTAATCAGTAAATACGTAGTTTAATGATAGATATTTTCAGCAATACTGAATGATGAAGTTAGACGTAATGCTAGGTTTATGAAAACGGCAAGAACTTGTTTTTTATATAGTTCTTTTATAATGATTTATTACGATAACTTATATTAGGTCATATGTCCATTACATTTTATGATATTGACGCTAAGCCATTACACTGACTAAAAGCCGGTTGGTGGACTTATTGCGTTTCGGATGACTTTCTGGGCGGACAGTTAAGAACGCGGACAGCCTATCCAGGTATAATTCCTCTTCACTGGTTTTGATTCAAATGAATATTAACTTTACGAATGCAAAAAAAATATCGACAGAAAGACAACTAGATTATATCATTTAAATATCAAATCCGAATACGAATATGAAAATAGGTAACTTAAAATTATTCACCTTAAAATATATGCATCATCGCTATTTGATAGGATATTTTATCCATATTTAGTATTACGAAATATAAGATAATATAAATGTCAGGAACTTATCGAACTTCGTATAGTAGGCATTTTTAAAGTAATCTCTTCATAAGTGTCTATGTCCATTACATTAGTATACAGAGGTTTAATACAGCAGTATATTAACTTCAACAATGCATAAAACTTGAATATAATGATGAGGTGGTTCTCGATTATGTAGGAGCCCTCCAGGATCCATGGTAAACCCTCAGGCAGCAAACAGACAAAACAGACAAATGATTGATCACAATGTTTATATGAGTATCATTATGAAGTTAAAGTTGAGTTCATAGAGAGTTAAAGTTGAGTTAATAGAAAAATCGAAAACTTGTATATTTTCGTATAGCACGAACTTCTAAAATGATCTATTTATAAGTATCCATGTCCATTACGTTCTTTTGCAGAGGTTTATTTCAGCAGCATACAAATTTTACCGATACAGAACACTTTGAATATCCGGTAACAATTTCAAATCATTTAAATACCAAAACTGAACTTGAATATAATATTTGGTAACACAAAAGGTTAAGTAGTTAAGGTTAAGTAAATAGAAATGTTACGAACTTGTCGAATTACGTATACTAGGTATTGTTATAGTGATATATTTATAAGTATTCATGTCCATCACATTTTTATGCAGAAATAAAATTTAGCAGTATATTAATTTTACCGATGCAGAAAACTTTGAGAGTCAGAGTCAAATAGTATGAGCCAGAGTACAAGTTTAAATAATAGAGTATAACTTTAAATCATTTAAATACCAAAACTGAACATGAATATAACATTGTGTAACTTTAAAGTTTAAGTAGTTAAGGTTAAGTAAATGGAAATATCCAATACATTTCTTTTGTACAGAGGTTTAATTCAACATTATATTAACTTTTACGATGCAGAAAATTTCGAGTGATACGATACTAGGCTATATCCTTTAAGTACCAAAATTTTACATTAATGTAATAATAAATAACTAGAAATCATTCATGATAAAAAAGGAGAAGTCTGTATTTGATAGGACTTAAAAGTACATTATTTTCATGAAATGCAGAAAAATTTGAGAGTCAGGCTACTCTAGGCTATATAATTTAAATACTAAAACCCAACATGAATATAAAATTACGTAACATGAATGGTTAAGTAGTTAATTAGTTAAGGTTAAGCAGTTAATTGGTTAAGGTTGAGTAGTTAATTAGTGAAGGATAAGTCAATACAAATGCCACGAACTTGTCGAATTTTGCACAGAAGATATATCAAAGTTATCTATTTATAGGTATCCCATAGTATCTCATAATAGGTATATCCGTTACATTTTTGTACAGAGGTTCAATTAACAGTATATTAACATTAACAATGCAAGAAACTATGATAGTTAATCTACTAGGTAATATAATTTATATGTCAAAACTTTATGTAAAAGTAATAAAGTAAATAAACATAAAAAACTAGAAATCATTCACGATAAAAAATAAAAAGAAGTTTTTATTTGGTAGAACTAATTACAAAGTTAATTATTTTTATGATAGAAATTTTACCCATCAACAACGTAATGAAGTTAGAGTTAAGGCTTTGTTAATAGAAATGTCTAAAACTAGTTGAATTCCGTATAATATATAGGTATTTTTAAAATGACCTATTTATAAGTATCCATGTCCATTACGTTTTTCTGCAGGAATTTATTTCAACAGTACATTAAATCTAACAATGAATATAACTTCAAAAGATAAGCTACTAGGTTATATTATTTAAACACCAAATCATTAAAATTCATAAAAACATTTAAAAAAGGCTTTTCAGGAACGACACTATCAAGATGAAGTTACAGTCAAGATTTAGTTAATAGAAATGTCAAGAATTTGTTGAAGTCCATATATTAATATTTTCAAAGTGATTCATGTATAAGTAACCATGTCCATAACATTTTTATGCAGAGGTTTAATGCAATCGTATATTAATTTTAACAACTCAGAAAACTTAAACAGGCTACTAAATTATATTATTTTAATACTGAAACCAAACATAAATATAATTTACGTTACTTGAAATAATTCTGGTGCAAAATAAAGAGACACCTTTCTTCAATAGGATTTATTAGAAAGTATAGTGATCTATTTATTGGTATCCCTGTCCATTGCATTTTTGTGTAGAGGTTTAATTCAACAGTATATTAAATTAAACAATGCAGAAAACTTTAACAGGCTACTATATTATATTATTTAAATGCTTAAACCAAACATACGTATAATATAACATAAGTTGAAATAATTCAGGTAAAAAATTTAAAGACACATTCATTTAATACGACTCATTACAAAGTACGGTGAATTTATCTATTCATTGGTATCCATGTCCATTGCATTTTTGTGCAGAGGTTTAATTCAACAATATATTAACTTCACCGATGCAGAAAATTTTTGAGAGACAGGCTACTAGGTTAAATCATTTAAATACGAAAACACGATTTGAATCTAATATAACGTTACGTGAAAGGTTAAGTAGTTAATTAGTTAAGGTTAAGCAGTCAATTAGTTAAGGCTAAGTAAATAGAAATGTCACAAACTTGTCGATATTCATGTAATAGATATTTAAAAGTAATATATTTATAGGTATCCATGTCCATTACATTTTTGTACAGAGGTTTAATTCAATAGTATATTATCTTCACCAATGCAGAAAACTTTCAGAGTCAGGCTATTAGGTTAAAACATTTAAATACCAAAACCCAATATGAATATAATGCAACGTAACATGAAGGGTTAAGTAGTTAATTAGCTAAGATTAACTAGTTAATAAGTCCAAGCTAAGTAAATAGAAATGTCCAAACGTGCCGAATTACATACAGTAGCTATTTGAAAGTAATATATTTATGGGTATCCATGTCCATTACATTTTTGTACAGAGGTTTAATTCAACAGTATATTAACTTCACCGATGCAGAAAACTTAGAGAGACAGGCTACCAAGTTAAATCATTTAAATACCAAAACCCAATATGAATATAATACAACGTAACGTGAAGGATTAAGTAGTTAATTAGTTCAGATTAAGTAGTTAATAAGTCAAGGCTACGTAAATAAAAATGTCCAAACTTGCCGAATTTCATACAGTAGACATTTAAAAGTGATATATTTATGGGTATCCATGTCCATTTCATTTTTGTACAGAGGTTTAATTCAACAGTATATTATCTTCACCAATGCAAAAAACTTTCAGAGTCAAGCTATTAGGTTAAATTATTTTTATACCAAAACCCAATATGAATATAATACAACGTAACGTGAAGGGTTAAATAGTTAATTACTTAAAATTAAGTAGTTAATAAGTCCAGGCTAAGTAAATAAAATGTCCAAACTTGCCGAATTTCATAGAGTAGATATTAGAAAGTGATATATTTATGGCTATTAATGTCCATTACATTTTTGTGCAGAGGTTTAATTCAACAGTAGGTACATTAAGTTCACCGATGCAAAAAACTTTAAGAGACAGGCTGCTAGGTTAAATCATTTAAATATCAAAACACAATATGAATACAATATTACGTAACGTGAAAGGTTGAGTAATTAATAAGTTAGGGTTAAGTAATCAATTAGTCAAAGCTAAGTAAATAGAAATGTTCAAACTTTTCGCATTTAATACAGTAGATATTTGAAAGTGAGATATTTATGGGTATCCATGTCCACTACATTTTTGTGCAGAGGTTTAATTCAACAGTATATTAAGTTCTCCGATGCAGAAAACTTTAAGAGACAGGCTATTAGGTTAAATCGTTTAAATACCAAAAGTCAATACGAATATAATACAACGTAACGTGAAAGGTTAAGTAGTTAATTAGTTAAGATTAAGTAGTTAATAAGTCCAGGCTAAGTAAATAAAAATGTCCAAACTTGCCGAATTTCATACAGTAGATATTTGAAAGTAATATATTTATGGGTATCCATGTCCATTTCATTTTTGTACAGAGGTTTAATTCAACAGTATATTATCTTCACCAATGCAGAAAACTTTCAGAGTCAAGCTATTAGGTTAAAACGTTTAAATACCAAAACCCATTATGAATATTATACAACATAACGTGAAATGTTAAATAGTTAATTAGTTAAGGTTAAGTAGTTAATAAGTCCAGGCTAAGTAAATAAAATGTCCAAACTTGCCGAATTTCATAGAGTAGATATTAGAAAGTGATATATTTATGGCTATTAATGTCCATTACATTTTTGTGCAGAGGTTTAATTCAACAGTAGGTATATTAAGTTCACCGATGCAGAAAACTTTAAGAGACAGGCTACTAGGTTAAATCATTTAAATATCAAAACGCAATATGAATACAATATTACGTAACGTGAAAGGTTGAGTAATTAATAAGTTAGGGTTAAGTAATCAATTAGTCAAAGCTAAGTAAATAGAAATATCCAAACTTTTCGCATTTCATACAGTAGATATTTGAAAGTGAAATATTTATGGGTATCCATGTCCACTAAATTTTTGCGCAGAGGTTCAATTCAACAGTATATTAACTTCGCCGATGCAGAAAACTTTGAGAGACATGTTACTAGGTCAAATCTTTTAAATACCAAACCCAATATAAATATAATACAACATAACGTGAAAGGTTAAGTAGTTAATTAGTTAAGGTTAAGTAAGTAATAAATCAAGTAAATAGAACTGTCCAAACTTGCCGTATTTCTTACAGTACATATTTGAAAGTTAATTGAAAGTGAAATATTTGTGGGTATCCATGTCTACTACATTTTGGTGCAGAGGTTTAATTCGACAATATATTAACTTCACCGATGCAGAACACTTTCAGAGTCAGGCTATTAGGTTAAAATATTTAAATACCAAAACCCAACATGAATATAATGCAACGTAACGTGAAGGGTTAAGTAGTTAATTAGTTAAGATTAAGTAGTTAATAAGTCAAGGCTAAGTAAATAGAAATGTCCAAACTTGTCGAATTTCAAACAGTAGATAGTTGAAAGTGAAATATTTATGGGTATCCATGTCCATTTCATTTTGTGCAGAGGTTTAATCCCACAGTACATTAACTTTACCGATACAGAAAACTTTGAGAGACAGGCTACTAGGTTAAATCATTGAAATATCAAAACGCAATATGATTAATAATATTACGTAAAGTGAAAGGTTAAGTAGTTAATTAGTCAATACTAAATTAATAGAAATGTCACGAACTTCTCCAATTTCATACAGTAGATATATGAAAATGATCTTTTTATATGTATCCATGTCAATTATATTTTTGTGCAGAATTTTAATTTTACAGTATATTAACTTCACTGATACTGGAATGGAAACTTAGACAGACAGGCTACGAGGTTAAATAATTTAAATACCAAAATCCAATATTTAATATACTTACGTGACGTAAAAGGTTAAGTAGTTAATTAGTTAAGGTAAAGTAATTCATTCCCTAAGTGTAAGTAAATAGAAATGTCCAAACTTGCCGAATTTCATACAGTAGATATTTGAAAGTGATATATTTATGGGTATCCATGTCTATTACATTTTTGTACAGAGGTACATTCTACAGTATATTAACTTCACCGATGCAGATAACTTTGAGAGTCAGGTTACTAGGTTAAATCATTTAAATACCAAAACCCAATATGAATATAATATAACATAACGTGAAGGGTTAAGTAGTTAATTAGTTAAGATTAAGTAGTTAATAAATCAAGGCCAAGTAAATAGAAATGTCACAAACTTGTCGAATTTCATACAGTAGATATTTGAAAATGATATATATATGGGTATCCATGTCAATTACATTTTTGTGCAGAGGTTCATTCAATAGTATATTAACTTCACCGATGCAAAAAACTTTGAGAGACAGGCTACTAGGCTAAATCGTTTAAATACCAAACCCCAACATTAATATAATATAACGTAACGTGAAGGGTTAAGTAGTTAACTAGTTAAGGTGAAGTAGTCAATTAGTCAATGCTAAGTAATAAGAAATGTGACCAACTTGTCGAATTTCATACAGTAGATATTGGAAAGTGATATATTTATGGGTATCCATGTCCATTACATTTTTGTGCAGAGGTTTGATTCAACAGTATGTTAACTTTACCGATGCAGAGATTTTTGAGAGAAAGGCTACTACGATATATTATTTATGTACCAAAACTAAACATAAATGTAATAATTCGTTATTTGAAAAAAATCACGATAAAAAATATAAAAACGTCTTTTTTTGATAGAACTTATTAGAAAGTAAATTATATTCTAGATAAATATTTTATTCATCATTATCAATGAAGTTAGAGTAAGGCTAAGTTAATAGAAATGTCAAGAAGTCGTTGAATTACGTATAAAGTAGATATCGTTTTTGTGATCTATTTATAGGTATCTATGTAAATTAAGTTTTTTTTGCAGAGGTTTAATGCAATAATATATTACTTTCAACAATGCAGAAAACATGGAGAGATAAACTACTTGTTTAAACCGCCAAAATTATACATAAATATAATAATACGTTACTTAAAATCATTTATAGGTAATTAAAAATAAAAATACGTCATTAATTGATAAGATTTATTAGAAAGTAAATTACTTTCAGGATAAATATTTTATTAATCATTACCATTAGTAAATTAGAGTTAAGACTAAGTAAATAGAAGTACCAAGAACTTGTTCAATTTCGTATAGTAGGTGTTTATAGTGATCTGTTAATAAGTATCCATCTCCATTACATTTTTATGTAGAGGTTTAATTCAACGGTATATTAACTTTACCGATGCAGAAAACTTTGAAAGACAGGCTACTAGGTTAAATCATTCAAATGTCAAAACCCAATATGAATAATTATATTACGTAACGTGAGTGGTTAAGTAGTTAATTAGTTAAAGTTAAGTAGTTAATTAGTCAATGCTAAGCTAATATGAATGTCAGGAACTTGTCGAATTTCATTAAGTACATATTTTTCCATGTCAATTATATTTTTGTGCAGAGTTTTAATTTAATAGTATATTAACTTTAACAATCCAGACAACTTTGAGAAACAGGCTACTATGTTACATCATTTAAATACCAAAACAGAACATAATGTAATAATTATTAATTTGAAATCATTGACGATAAAAAATATAGAAACACCATTATTTGATAGGACTTATTAAAAAGAACATTACATTCTAGATAAATATTTTATTCATCATTATCAATGAAGTTAGAGTTAAAGCTAAGTTAATAGAAATTTCAAGAATTCGTTGAATTATGTATAGTAGATATCGTTTTATTGATCTATTTATAGGTATCTATGTCCATTACATTTTTATGTAAAGGTTTAATTTAACAGGTTTTCAGGATTTAGCAGTCTCTGATCACGGTATCCACCACCAACTGATGCCAAAATGAATGTCAAAAAGATGACCCAACTATTAAAAATGTCTAAGGCATTACATAGTACATAGAATGCTTGCGAATGAGAGAAATTGATTACTAGAACAAATTAAAGTCAAATAATTGTGAAATGTGCTGATTATTTTCATCGATAACTATTTAGAGGTGCGTGAATAAATAGATAATTTTATAGTAAATATAATATCGTGCATACTAACATACCTACGTAGCAAATAAAACCACGTTGCAATTATGATTTTAAGACATTGAACTTATTAGAACGATTTTATTGTCATTAGGTGAAATGGGTACTTTCTAAGGCGAAGAAAATACTCAGAATAAAATTTATGTAGATATTTTTTTTTCGGTTGACGTTCGACGACTTGACGATTAAATTAAAACTTATAAAAAATCTCGTACACTTCAAATACAGATGTTAGTGTTATTTTTTATTTTATTTCATTTGTATGGAAAACCAACAGTACAATTAACTTATTGAAAGACTTAACACCTACGAAAGGCCAATAACAGGTTCTCACTTATAAATATATATGGTTATTTCAAGTTATTGCAATATATAGATGATGGAAATGAATAGTTTATTAAAAAAAAAGCAAATAAATAAATACATCATAAATTTATCCGCAAGTTACGAGTCATGGGACAAGTGTGTTTTTTATTGTAATGAATTTAATTTTCAATTCATCTCCATGCATTATTCCCATTTTTAATAACATGATTTTCTATCAAAATACAATCATAATTTTAACGGGCTTGCACCAAAGTTTTAAAGTGGCGCTAATGGTAATTAAAAGTAAAAGGAATAAGATTCTAAAATAACAATTCAAAATATAAATTTTTTATATTTACGAATTTGTCAGATATTCATGAAAATTCATCTGACGTTGAAATTGTTATCATCTGGGCGGTTAAGCTTAATGCGCTACTTTCCATATTAAAAAATCAAAGCTAAAAGTAAATAAAAAATACTGAGGTAAGCACTGTCACCGTGACAATGGATTACAATTTTATTTATCTAACCAAGATGCTAAAAGCGATGTTCATACAATCCGGCTAAGCCTCTTTTAGCCACTCAATCGAATGCTAGCATTTAATGAACAGCTCAGCTGTCTTCTGTCCAATTAACAGGCTCCTTTAATTGTTTGGCGGCAACATATACACATACCGGACTAATAGAAAAAGCGTAAATATATTTTTCTTTAAGCCTAAGACTTTAAGCCTAAACCTCAGATTGTCACATAACCTTTCATGTAGATTACAAAATTTATTATCTAAGAATGCGACAACAACTTTCAATTTCAGGACACCTACCTAAATACCTACACCTAGGGTAAATACCTATTGTGTGATCAAACGTCTATGTAAACAACGAACTATTTGATAAGATATTGGATAAAAAAAAAGAAGTATATTCTATTGATCTTAGAATATTTCATAAATGATTTGAACCGTTTTATATTCACCAAATTCGAATAAGGAATAGTTTAAATACAAACTGTATCACTTCTGTATTGGTTTAATGCCTATTCTACTAATAGGTTCAGAGCTACTTAGTACGAATAAGAAATATTTTAATTAATAAAAAAAATATAATGATATCTTGCTTTAAGATAAACGTTAATTTTCAGGATTCAGGAAACTGACAGACGGACTTCAATTGTCAGGAAAATATAAGAAAAAAAAAATTATTAGCTTCATGCGGCTATATTAAGGATTCAATGATAAAATCAAATATTTTTGGCCGATACGATGGAGGTTTTCTAGAAGCTTTTATTGCGGGCGTCAACTAAAACTTTAAGAAAAAAGAAAAGGAATCTTTGAGGGATACGTCGATATTTTTAATAAAACATCTTGACACCATGAACGTAGGAATACCCGGACGTAGCGTCGCGAACTAACTGCCGATGCACCCCTAGTAAGTCAGCTGACTATGTAGACACGTGTCAACTTGAACACACTCATACTATGGTAAATTTCTACCGACTGCCACTTCGCTGCGAAGTTTCACTCACACATACTTACGCGGCCGCCATTGCAGTGCTTCATTGACTGTTCAGTGACAGCGAGTCTAGAGCTGCGTTTGTGCTTAATATCAATACTTCACTTAAATGAATAATATTATTTAGTATAACTTACTTGATGTAAAAAAGGCCTTAATTATTAAATCACAGTCATTTTGTAATATATTAAAAATATGACAGGTACACATATTTTAGATTATTTAGGATGACGTTCACTTGTACGACACAGGAATATTTTTTTAGTCAAAAAGATCGGCGTTTTAAAATTATTTATGAGTAAAAAAGCGCGCAATAAGAATGGGTTAAATCCTTTTAGAACTGAGCAACGCGTGACGTAAACGAATGACCATTTTTATAAAAAAAAAAAACAACATAGTTACACTCGGTTATTTAAGGCGATTAAGACAGAAAAAGTTACAAATTTATATATTTCAAAAATATAAAGTATTTATTAATATTTTATATATTTTTTTATTGTAAATGATTTATGTCATTGAAAAACTTTATCACGGATGTGTTTAAATAAAATAACTTATTTTCTGCAAGTTCTCGCACATCATTGCCTCGCCGTCAAAAAGCCCTAAGAGACATCTAGTCATCAGATGTAAGAATTCGTTCGTAAGTCATAATATTTTTTTATTGTTTGGCAAATATTTCAAATATTTAATTGACAATACTGGGGATGTCTCAGTTTTAAAAGGATTTAGCCCATTCATTATTACGCACGCATAATATTTAATGGTAGGACACCAGTTTATGATAATAATTACCTATATTAAAAAGACGCGCTAGCTAGTAGCATATGTTTTTTCAGTCCAACGGTTTAAAATGCTAGACGTATCACGAAAAAAAACAATTTATAGCGGCTATAGGATTGCAAGAATTAAACAGGAGAATGAAAATCTATTTAATTTATTGAAATATTATTACTTAAATCAGGGAACACTTTTATTTCTCTAAAAAACATAAAACTATGAACTGTTAGCTCAATCGGAAGTAAAAGATATTTAAATTTGAAAAGGTACTACATAATATAGTCTGTATAGAGAAATTTATCGTCCGGACTTGCATAGTTAGAGCTTTTATTAAAAAAACATTATTAAAAACATGATGTACGTAATACAATTACTCTATGGTTGAAACATTACAATTCAGAACTATAGAGATAAAATTTAGATGTAAGTTATTGTGTTTAAAATTATTAATATGATCCGGGCGAGGACATAATAAAAATCACGCAGATATTAGAAAATTAGGGAATATTGTAAATTTCTTTGATTAATGAGTCGTAAAAAATGTGTTTATAATACTACGAATTTGAATTGTGAATCCCTTTACATGGAAACATCTATACGATTGAATCCAGCGAATCTAGTAACCGTTTTAAGATAGTGTTATAAGTTTTGAATTAAATTCGTATTACAAAATTAGTTTTTGAAATAAATGAAGATTGATCAACAATAAGTTTCTTTATTTCTTTATTATTTAAAAAAAATTAACCTGTAATCCGTATTATTATAATAATATTCATATAATAAATAACTGCAGTAAATAGAAGTCATTCTAGAAAACAAGTTTTTTAGTTCAATAACATGATCAATAATAGATTTATAAAAATACTGGTTTTTTAAACCTTTTAACGGACCCCAAAGTAAAAAATATATAAAATAAAAATAATTGATGTACAGTTTGATGTCAGTAGGTCGGTTACAATAGTATATTTGAATGGTATAAGTATTGAAGAGTTTATTTAAATTAGGTATTGTGTGTGTAAATTAGTGGTTCATACCAATAGATCTAAGTGGTATGGTATAATTTGTTTAGGGTGTTAAGAAAATAGATTCCAATAGTTCGAAGTGCTAAGTACATTTGGTAATAATATTTTATCGTTGAAGGTAATATAGTAGCTACTACCTATCTACATACATAAAGAATTAGTAAATGGTAAAATTCAAATTTACGTATTAACAGGTTCCTTATCATAGTTTACTGATATAGGTACCTAATTTAGGTAGATTAGACACATAAACATTTGGCAAATGGAATAATTCAAGATTTAATTATTAATACGTTCGATAATAATACTGTAGTTGTTGATGAAGGTAATTTAGGAAAAAAAAATAGGAATTTAGATCGCCATTACAAAAAAGAAGTAAGGAAAACATATATACATAACACTGATGTTTTTGGAAATACGAGTTATATTGAATGTTTTTAAAAGTTTTCAGACTATCCTAAATATGTTAAGAAAATAAATTACAAAGATAAAAGTTTGTTATCAAAACATTGAACGTTACAGTACAAAGCAAAACCAATAGAGATTTTAACAAAAGTAAAAGTCAAGTTTATATTCATAGGTTTAATATAAAACTTTGCAGATGAAGATAATTTCGATTAATTATTTTACTAATTAAATTGCCAGTACTGAAAATAAGTAGGGATAATATATGTTTTACACCTCGTTTCCACCAAGTATAATACACTGTATGATACAGTGATACAGTATGGAATGATACAGTATAATACAGTGTATTATACTTGGTGAAAAAGATATGTAAAATGCATAACACTATATTTCTGTAAATTTACAATTTATTTACTTTAGGAATTATCTGAACATTTTTCTCTGTTTTTTAATATATTAGACAATAAGTAATACTACTAAATATTTACTAAGGTACAACGCGACTAGTCCAATACGCCTATTTAACGATAGATGTCGCCATTATAAAAAAAAATTGCATAGTAGCTCTATCTATCGAATGGATCTATCGTCATAACGTCCTCGAGATAAGGCGACTATGCTCTCATGGAAGCCCGTGAAGTGACCGCGATGAAAAATTATCACGAATTTCTAAAACCTGAATTTTTGAGCAAGTGATAGTATTTATACGTATCACGTACTTGGATAACAATTATATTTTTAGATAAGAATAATAAAATAATTTATGTTTTAGATAAGAATAATAAAATAATTTATGATTTTAGATAAGAATAATAAAATAATTTATGATTTTAGATAATAATAACTGCGTTGCGCTTTAACGCACCCATATCCAGCTGACTCATCACCAAGTACGTAAAAAAGCATTGTAAGTACTACCAACGGCCGAAATTTCTCATTTTAGAAGCTCGTGAAAATTTTTGTTCGCGGGCTCCTCGACTATTAAGTAAACAAAAAAACAATTTTAAATTAAAAAAAAAGACGTTTCTTACTAACTTTATGATTGGTATTAAAATTCCAAGAGTTACACTACAACCAATTAACAAGAGGTAAAACCATCACAATATCGTCTTTTATAACCTCTCTACATATAGCAGAGTATCGAAGTTCTATTGTGGTTCTGCACAGGATAACTATATATCTATGGGTACTGTAAATATTCTAGGATTCAATATTTGAACGAATAAATTGCCAATATGGAAAAATAATACGAACGTTCTACTTAATGAAATGAAAAGGTATTTAAAAAATATTATTTTTATCTAACATGCCATTAATATGCTTACTATTAATTAGGCTTTAGGTTTTAAAAAGATTATAATACATTTTTATATCTATAAATGTCGATACCTACCAACTCATTTAGTAGTTAGCTATGTATGTGTAATTGTTATAAATGCGAATAATTAAGATTGGCTTTTTCAAGACATGCATGCATGTTTCAATATTTCGCTTTTCTGATATATTGTATACATAAAAATCCTTAACCCTGATAAGTTTGAAAGTATATTCTCTAATATTTTTTTAATTTTTTCCTAAAATTATTCTCCTTTTAAAATATTTCATATGTATAGAAAATACATTAACTAAAAATCTCTAAACTTTTATTTGAATGGAATAAATTGAATGTGTTTAATGATAATTGTAAATAATTTACCTTCTAAATGTTATGTTGATCAAATAGGGCAATAATTTATGAATATAAAAAACATATTCCTAACTGCCTGCGGAGATAAGAGTCGCGGGTTCGATTCCCGCCCAGGACAAATATTTGTGTGCATGAATATGTCTATTGTTCCGTGTCTGGGTGTAATATATATTATAAAGTCTAGTACCCATAGTACAAGCATAATAATTGCTTATTTTGGGACTAGAAGATGGCGCTGTGTGGGATGTCCCACGTATTATTATTATATTTCTTCAATATGTTCAATCGTCAAAGACAAATTACAAGAATGTCTACGAAAGTTGACTAAATTTCAAATAAATACATGCGACAAGTAAATAACAAGTTTCTTCAAGTCTTTCAAAATCAAGGAAACTTATTTAATGTAATAGATATTGTATTGATATAGTGAAGTCATTGAGAGAAATTCTCATAAATATTTAGAAAATCAAACTGAACAATTTCAGAGAGGGGAGGAAGTTGAGGGTGGTGATAAGTGAAATAAAGTATAATACACTCTTTCGAGCCAACCACGTCTTAGTATGTTAGAAAGAAAGCTACGAACGTACTAATTTTAAAATTCTAATAATACTGTAGCTTTTATATCCTCTCTGCAGAAAGCAAAAATAGAGGAGTTCTATGCGGCGTACTATACCTATGGGAAATGTAATTAATGCAAAATTCAAGGTTTATTTAATTAAAATTATAAGTAGTTACAAAAATGAAAATGCTCCACTCACTGACATGGAAAAGGTAATTAAGAATTATAATTTTTTAAAACAAAAACAATTCATTTAAATATTAATTATTAATGGTTTTTTTGGTAGATAATGATAAAAATAATCTGTAAAATAATATGATTAAAAGATGTTAATACTTTCTATGAATATAAACACCATCGCAAATTTACTAGTTTGCTATGTTGTAGGTAATTTTCAATAAAGGATTTTCACTACATTAACATGTTCCTAACGTTTCATTCGCTTTTTATTATAATTGTTTTGTTACGCATGAATCAATAAACATTTATGAGAGAAGCTTTTTATTGAAAAGTTTTGGACAGTGGAGCAGATCACCACGAAAGTGGGCCAGGCTAATCATATTTATTTTAATCTGAAAAGTCTTAAATAAGTTTTACTAGTGGAAATCCAAATCAAATTTTACTAATTGCTTTGTCATGATAGTTTATAAAGTAAGATAATTTGACTACGTCCAGTCGAAAAAAATGAATTATTAGAACAATTTTTTTTTTGTTTTTTGCTTATGGTAATAGTGTTTATTTACAGAATGGACCTAATCGCTCTTATTACGTACTCTGATAGCAAGGAAATTACATTCATCGTGTTTTAGATTTCAGAAAAAAAAATTGGTGTATGGAGATCGGTTAGAATAATAATTTGAAAAGAATAATATATTTATTCGACACATACAATCTCGGCATACAAAGGTCAATGGCAAGCCACAAGGATGAATAAAAGTGGTCGAAATGTATCCAATAATGGAATAAGGCGAGACGACAAGTATAGATTTCGTTTTTTATTTATCAAAAAAGGATATCACGGAATCTTATAATTATTACAAGTTACAGTATTCTGAATCGCTCAGTTATCAAATAGGGTACATTTATAAAGAAAATACAAAACTAGACCTTGTACTATGCCAATTTATTAACAAGAAACAAGATATAGGTTTCGTAGTAGTTTAATAATGAAGGAAACTAAATGGGTGATGTAATAGAAATTGTATTGATACGACTAATAGAGATGACGTTGAATGAAATTTATCTGTACAATAATAGAAAATAGAATTGTTTGAAAACAGAGTTCTATAGAGGATTAGAGTTAGATGCAGAACAGCGATTTTCAGTGTTACGAAAAACAGATGGTAAAGCGTTGTTTTTTTAATTGTGGACTTTTTATATGTTCGACGCTGAATTCTACGCGAGGTATTTTAACTCATTAGATTGCCATTATTGAAATCAAAGTAGAAATCTTCTAATCACTAATATGAAAAAGTCGTGAATTTTTTTTTTCTCTAATAAATATAACTCAATAATTTGCTTGTGATTGATTAGATTTTTTCATTACGATATGATGTTACAGTAAAATTATAACTATAATGTTTATTATTATTATAATATTTTTGTTTATAATAACCATGAATTTAAATACCATTACATTTATTGGTTTGCCATGTTGTAGTCATGTTATAAGTGTAATTTTAATGAATTAATAATTTTTATTTTCAGCACTCATTTTATTGCATTTTTAGTAAAAATTTAAATTGAATTATAAGACATGTTTTAATATTGCCTTTTGATAACGAATGAAATATACTTTAAAAAATATTATGCATTTGTAAAAGTCCAATATAGAAACGTCTTATTTCAAGGTTTTTTACAGTGAAACACAGCCACGAATAATTATATCTTAACTAAAAATATTTACTTCATATTCCTTAATTCTTTTAAATTTTTTGTTCAAAATCGAATCTTTCTAGATTATTTGAGGTATGAAACGCATTATACCTATTGATAAAGAAAAAATTGTCTAACCAAGGTTGATTTTCAGAACATCGAATTTCCTATGGTCTCACAACCATATAATAGCGACAAAGAAATTATATGAATAGTATTTCTGAAATAAAAAATAGTTATAGACGTATTTTGATCGATTTAAGTACAAAAAAATATATTTTCCTATGACACATATAACCACATACTAACAGGGAAAAGAAATTTACAAACATATACAAAAGTGGTTCTAAAAACTTAAAGAGATATCTGCGTACGGAAAATAGATATGTGAAAAGTTTCACAATACTAGATGGATCACTCCATGGAACTTAAATTGACTTGAATTAAAAATTGAATTGACGTGAAGAATGACGAGTTCCGTTGAAAGAATTTCACATAAAAATGTTTGAAAATGGAATTGATCAGTTTAAAAAATTATAGAGTAAGATATACGACTGCAGTGTGCTTTCAGTCTTTCGAGCTTACCGTATCTTGTTGTGCTAGAAAGAGACGCACTACGTACAAAATGCAAATTCTAGAAGTTACAACCAATAAGCGATAATGCATATATATATAAATGTAGTATATTAGCCTATCTATGTATAGAAAACGCGCGAGGTTCCTATAACTATGAGTAGTATAAATAAAGCAGAATACAAGATTTAAGTATGCAAAGAAAAGTACAAACCGTCTACTTACTTAATTTAAAGTAATTAATAATTTTTCTTTTCATTTAAAATAAAAAGTAAATAGTATTATCTAATTAGTTTTTTTTTATTATAAGTACTAATCGTGTTGTTTCAGTAAAAGGATAAATTCCAAAGGTTTTGTTTAATATTATTTATAAATTTAAATTCAACAATTTTATTAATTTGCTATGTTGTAGATAAAATTTTTGTAAAGCTGATTATTATATATTTCCTGACACTAATATTTTAATCGCTTTTATTGCAAATGTTATTAAAGCATGTTTTCATTGTAAATTTCTTAACATTTCATTTTGATAATAATGAACCACACTGCATCCTTTAAAAAATGCATTAGATATTTAAAACACATGAAATGAGTTAGATGCAGTTTTAATTTATTTAAGAGTTTTGCTTTGCAACAGATGCCAGGAATGTTGAAACAGTTAATCATATTTATTTCAGTAACAAATAGATTTTATCACAGAAAAATAATATAGAAAAATTATCTACCAATGGGAATAAAAGGTCACAATCTAATTAATAGGTAGATATACTATTTTTATTATTATTGAGCAGCTTTTTATAGCTAGATATATTTGGTAGAGGTATGTAAATATATGCCCTCTGTGCACACGAAATCCTCTTTTTTGCTCTCTCCTTCACATTAGCTTCTTATTCCTTTTTGCTTTCCCACACTTGTTTATCGTCCAAAGCTATCCTACTATTCCTGTCTTCTATTATATTCCATTTTTTAATACATTTGTAGATTTATTTATTTACAGGAAATATGCATATGTATAATAATTGTAAATATTTATGTAAATTGTTTGTTCATTTCACGTTACTGACTTTTATAAATTTATTGTAATTTTTGTCCTACACATTTTTAATATAGTTATACTGTGTGACACTGGCATAAATGTACTAATCTCAGTACGATTGCTATATTTTAGTGTATTTTTTGTTAAATATAGAGACCTAGAAAAGTATCAGAACTATTTAATACAAAGCGATCCGTAGGTAGGTTTACTCAAATAAATTATAAAGTTATTTCGTTTAACGGAATACGTATGATGGGGTCACTTTGTTTTTTATTCCACCTCACTCTTCACAATTCATTTAATTGTTATAATTTAAAATTAAATTACAAAAGAAATTATCTATATCTATGACCTTATTTGCTAAATGCTTTACTAAAATAAGTTTTACTAATAATTTTTTGCCACTCATCTAATACCTCTATACCATCTATATATAACCTTTTTTATTAAAATTGTGTTTTCATATTTTTTTTGTGTCTTACATAATGAGTTTGTCTCTAATTTTAGCTACTTTATTTTTTTATATAAATTAAACAGTTTATAAGATGTCTCAACACGCAAATTTTCTTTATCATTCAAAAGACATGGTAGATTTTTTTTTTAAATTTTAATATTAATTCTATGCTAACTTAATACTTTGTAAATATTAATTTATAGCGATTTTTTAAGTGCCAAATGTGTTATTTTCACATGTATGTATATATATTTAATGAAGCTTGTATAAATTGTTTACATACATACGTACATTTCAATTTATTACAGTTAACTAAATAATGGATAAATACAAAAAATATTGGTTATTTGTATACGTTTTAATATTAGGTACAAACTATAATCAGATATAATTAATTTCAGTCTTGATTAATTACTCTTTTCAAATATTTTAAATTAAAACACCAATCACAATATTTTAGGGATTTATAGAACAGCTAAAATATTAATGTGAAAGAAGTTATAAATTTATTCTTCAGTTTAATTGGAAAGTAAATATATTATTATACGTAGTATCCATCTATTTATTAAGTTTTTCAAGGACACAGCCTGTCTTCTTCAAAGTGAACAATTTTCGTTGCATGAGTTTTGGTGAAAACATAATTTAGAAATTTAAAAAAAATGTTTTGCAGTTTTTCAAGAAAGAGTCGTTTTATCTTGCACTTACCGATTTGAATAAAGCATGAAAAAAAGAAACATTTTACTGACTTACCGATTGGCCGAGTGGTCAAAGACCCTATAACTACAGAACCAAACGTCGCGGGTTCGATTTCTGCCCGAGACAAATATTTGTGTGCATGAACATATGCATATGTTCCATGTCTCAGTGTAATATAAATTATAAAGAGTATCACATTATAAAGATTGTTTATGTATGTATATCAGTTGTCTAGTACCCATAATACAAGTATAATAACAGCTTATTTTGGGACTAGGTGGCGCTGTGTAGAATTTCCAAGGTATTTATTTATTATTTCAATATAAATAAGTACTCTTTGCTAAAACTCACGAAACAAAAGTCAAGGAATATTAGGGATACCACGAATAAGAAATTTTACTAATGAATATTTTCAAAATCGCCTGAAATGAATTCACAAATTCTAAGAATTTTTTTATGAAAATAATGAAACAAGTACCTATTTGAAAACTTAACTTGAAATATAATATAATACAACATACCTTAGCACTTTTTTCGTCGGTTGTTTAATTACACTCCAAAAGATGGGTACTTATACAAAATTATAAGCGAAATAAGGATTTAATTGGGTATATTTATTAAATTTAATGCTAATTAATTTTACTTTTCAAGGCAAACTTTCTTCCATTTTCAGAATCTACATCTAGTTTCTACATTACAATCAAAGATTATTAATAGGTTCATCGACGTAGTAATTAACGTGTTAATCATATTTATTTCATCTTTTTCATTAATCTTTTTCAGACGATTAAAAGGGTCCCTTTTTCATTTGAAGTACGACATTTTAAAAGTAAATGACGTACCTACAAAAAAACTTGAAGTTAGTGCTTAGTAACACAAATATATTTTTTAATATAGACACTCATCAGAGGTATGTAAATATGCAAAAAAAATTGTAGCTTTTAAATAAATATAATAAAATAAATTAGATGAATAGACTTAAAAAGTTAACCATATCACGATCACTAATTAAATTATTAGATATCCCTCCGAGCTTTTTAAACAACTAGCATAGATAATTAAATGGTTCGAATCCAAATTACCAAAATAAAAAAAACATTTCGTCAAAGGTTAATTTTATAAGATTTCTTTGTCTAAGTTGGATTAAAAAACTTAACTATTGCGATACATATTAAAGTATTTTGTTTTGTTGCTAAAAAAAAAATATGAAACATATTTTATTATTATAGCATAAAAAATATGAAACATATTTTTTATGCTATAATAACCATTTAACTTTGACAAAAAAAATCATAGAGTAAAAAATTTAAATACATAATTATCATCATTTTTGTGTAGTGTTTGTGTGACTAAACGTAGAATAGTTAATTATATTTTTTTTCAGTGAAAAACTGTGTCATTTAGGAGATATAACTAAATTTTATTGAAACAGAAATCTGACAGATGTATTTACCTATTAATAAAGTCGTTATCAAAATTTCGCAGACGTATGATGACAGGAAGGTAGAGGTACGTAACTATAAAGCTACATTTATGATGACGGCACGAATAAATAAAATAAACTCACTTTTGATAGAAAAAAATAAGCTAGATCACAAAATTAATATCAATAATGATCTACAATTGATTAATCCAAAATAACGTGCATTTTGCTTCGATTCATCTAATAGCTATCAGAGTCAGGCGACGAGGGGTTTCTTTACCCAAAATTACTAAATCTGTACTGTGGTTATCAAAAAGATAAAATTTCAAAAATGTACAAATAAAAGGTTCTATGGTTCGAATTCAAGCCCTGATGCCCTAATGTTTGCAATTTAATACGAATGATTCCTAAAATGAACTCATAATCAATTGCCTTTAATCTGTCAGCATTCATTTGAAAGTTAATATTTTTGCTAACACCCTGTTCACGTCATTTTGGATGTCATTAAAAAAATGTGTTTATTCTAAGTTATTCGCAATTAAAAATATTAAAATTAATTTTTTATATATAATAAAATTATAATGATAGTATAATTAGACTAAGTTACACATATTTGTAAATGTTATGATTTTAGATGAGCGCGTCAAATTCTAATAGCTTATGGCAGTTATTGAGCGGATTTTGTAATTATATCTACCTATTACTCGTTTTGGTAAGTCGATACATTTCAATAACAGTAGAAAATACTTATAGATTTATTTTACATATTGTGACTTCACGTCATATTACTAAAAAAATATTTTAGATCAGTAATATAGAGCTAGAAAAAAAATACGATGCCAATGACAATGCAATGACTTTTATGTAAAACGTACAAAATAAAGCTTTCAAAAATACTAATCGGTAAACATTTTGTTTTCCAATAAAATAAAATTGTAAAATAAAACAACGAATCTGTACCTAACAAAACTGACTTTTTGTAAAACAAATCGTTTATAAACACCTGTAAATATTATGTAAAAAAAATTACATTGATGAAGAACGAATAATAATGCAAAAAAATATCTCAAGAAAATCATCTGATTAAAAAAATGCGAACAAATAAATGAAGGTTCCGTATTTCTTATAATTTTAATTATCTGTATAATTGAATTATTAAATAAATATTTCATAGAACCTAAAAATTAAAAATAATTATGTTAATTTGTACTACAAAATATATTTTTAGTCATCTTTTGTTATTTTCTAGATTATAAAAAAAATATTCCTGTGATCATGTTTATTACATACCTTAGTACTAACTAGGTACTTAATTTTAATTTCGATATATTATTAATTACTATTATAACTATTACAATTGTTTGTTAATGCATTAAAATACAATAAAATTGTAATTATTTGTATGCATATATTTATGTATATTTTTACATTGTTGCATATTATGTAAAAAAAATGTTTGTGATAAATGCGAAGATACACACTCCTACAAACAATTTAATTTATAAAAATTTGTTGAATAACAGTGTTCACTCCGAAGAATTTTGTAAACTATAAAAAAAATTATAAATTGGTTATTTTACTACAATTAACATTTACTACAAAATTAAGAAGGAAATACATTTAAAAATCATTAAAACTAAAATATATAACACAAAACATATAAAACGCGTAATAATATTTGACAACAAAACATAAAAAATATATTTTCAAATACAAACATCAAAAACTTATTTGGTTGTTTTATTCAATGCCCTTACCACCACTCCTACCACTATCCCTATATATTATCTACGTCTGCGATGGTCTGCGATGGTCTACCATGGTCTACGATGGTCTACGATAATTCTATTGTAATTAAAATATGCTAAAATTAGTTTCGTTTGGTCAATTTCAATAGTGGAGGTAATTAATGACAATAGTGGTGATTTAACTATTAAAAAAAAACTAGTATATTGAATCAAAATATAGCGTAAATGACCATTTATTGAAGGAAGTAGTTATTTACTCAGTAAAAGACCAAAATCGATTTTGGAGCAAGAACTTATTTTTAACTGAGATGATTAAGCAAAGGATTCTTTTAAAGAATCTAAGCGTAGCGAGGGAAGCAACGGTAAATCTTTTTACTCTTGTGTGGAATATACAACTTCTTCCTCTGCAATAGGGCACATGTTCTTCATGAAAGAATAAAATGAAATTAATAGTCTGAAGTTCAATAGTAAGTATTTCTGTACAGTGCCGAAGGGCCCGAATTTCGCTTCCTGGATCAAACAGTTTTTAAGTCAATTCTAGAACTGCCAACACTATTATAGTGGATTTGACCATTTTTGAACGAAAAAATAATTTGCCCAATCTACTAGCAAAGAAAAACATCTTTCTGCCTAAATACAAGGGTCCTAGGTTCGATTCCTGGATCAGATAATTTTTAAGTCAATTCTGAAACTGTTAACACTAATTTGACAATTTTTAAACGAGAAAATAATCCACGCAGTTTAATCAGCATAACCTGTAAATGCACAAAAGAACATCTTTCTGCCTAAATACAAGAGTCCTAGGTGCTGTTCCTGGATTAGATAAATATTAAGTCAATTCTGGAACTATTAACACTATTATAGTAGGTTTGACCATATTTGAATGAGAAAATAACCTACCCAGTTTAATCAGCAAAACCTGTAAATCCACAAACGAACATCTTTCTGCCTAAATACAAGAGTCCCAGGTTCGATTCCTGGATTAGGTGAATAAATGCAAGCCTAAATGCTGCCTAAATGCAAGAGTCCTAGTTCGACTCCTGGATCAAACAATTTTTAGGTCAATTCTGGAACTATTAACAGCATTAAAGTGGGTTTGACCATACTTGAAAGAAAAAATAATTTGCCCAATCTATTAGCAAAGAAAAACATCTTTTCGCCTAAATACAAGGGTCCTGTACAGGTTCGATTCCTGGTTTGGATAATTTTCAAGTTGATTCTGAAACTATTAACACTATTATAGTGGATTTGACCATTTTTAAACGAGAAAATAGTACACCCAGTTTAATCAGCAAAACCTGTAAATGCACAAAAGATCATCTTTCTCCCTAAATACAAGAGTCCTAGGTGCTGTTCCTGGATTAGATAAATGTTAAGTCAATTCTGGAACAATTAACACTATTATAGTGGGTTTGACCATATTTGAATGAAACAAATAATCTACCCAATCTATTAGCAAAAACCTGTAAGTATGTGCACAAAAGAAAATCTTTCTGCGTAAATATAAGTCCTAGGTTCGAATCCTGGATCATCATTATGCTGCATATTTTGACATTTGCAAGTAAATCAAAACCTATAGGGCTTGTCGTTAACCTAGATTCATGTTTTGCAAGAAGGCAGGAAGAGCTTACAGCATTAGTACAGTTCCAATCAACCTTTATGGCGGATGTGAACATGGGCACAAGTCGCGTCGCAGTAACCAGTTTTAGGCGCAGTGGAGCGAAGGGCATATGACTGAACCTGCGCAAGTATGCTTAAAGCGTTGTATTCCGATCCGCCATAAAGTTTGATTGGAACTATACATAAGTAAATCTCAAATTCGTTAATTTGTAGGTACATGATATATAATTTTCTTTTTTATTATTTTTAAATATTCAAATCAATTAAAAACTATGGAAGCAAACTACAAATATGCGTTTACGTGGCATTCTGTGGGAGCGAGTAGCTATGAACCTTATGAGTATATATATATATATATAAACAGTTACATTTACCTGGTTTCTTAATCATGTAAGCGTCGTTGACATTCATAATTTAGTTAGAGAGTCTGCCCAGAGGGGGAAATATAATAGTCACCCTATTCTGTGCAGTTCCAGTTACGGAGAGGCATAAAAGTACGAATCGACTAGAAGCCCTCTTCTGCATCCGTCTAACCACTCATACTATAGCCAGCTGGTGTAAGATGACAAGTTTTAGTGTGAGTTTCAGTGCGCAAGGTTCCCGCGCGCCGCTCTTCACCCTCGAGAAATCCCCTTGCACCGGTTTCAATCCCCCTAAATTACGAAACGTCAGCTCGATACTGTAAACGACATTTATGACTCTATTAAAACCAAACGCTGCTGTCAAATTAACTTACTCTATGCGGAGGACATATTTATATTTTGACATGTACTTACTTTACAGAAGTTTGTGGTTCTGAGGGCAGTATATATCAAATTGAGTCTTGAAATCCAGTTTTCTGGTTTCTATGAACTGTCGTACGTAGTGATAAAAAACCGCCACACTTGACACAAACATATATAAGAATAATGTATCAGTATTAATATTTTCCGTTTGACAATAGATTCATAGGTCTGTAGGATTTTCTTTAGAAAACTTCCCAAAACGTAGTTTAATTTGATAATAGCATCACGTAGAATTTTGTATTGACGGCGTAATTTTGAGAGTTTAACTTTTTGTTATTAAATGATGTTTTCTTAATTGATCTATACCCTACAAAACTACCATGATGCTTGATTGGAGATGCTAAACTATTAAAACACCACCGGGAAATTCGCAATAAAAATTTACAATTTCATAAGACAGGTACACAGTATGAAATTCGATCCAAAGAAAAAAAGTAAAACTAGAAAATATTTCTTCTCTGATATAACCTTGCGCGTGTTTTTTTGTCTAAACCACAATGAGCCATTTATAAATTCAAGAAAATTTAGTTGATTCTCGTAATTTAGCAATTTAGCAACAAAAAACATCAAAACACGTGATATAGGTATTGTTATATATGTGTTATAAGCGTTTTTATAACGCCTGTGAATAATTAATAGCAAATAACATTTGGGGAACTTTAGGATATACCGAAATAATTTATGCTTACCAGTGCTCAATTATGTAATTAATCTGATTACGTAAATACTTTTCTCAGTAATATCTTAATTTATATTTCTCCTATAGTAAACGATTCGTACATACTTCAACCCTTAAGACGATGCCTACAAAACATTATATACAACAACGTCCTTCATAAATGATTAGTGAGTGTGACCCTTAGGATGAATTACATGATACGACAGTGTTCGCCCTAAAAATTCTAATTCAAAACATTTTGTTGATCAACGGTTTTTCTGACTTTAAGTAGCGGTCTTGCAACTGGTCGCATATGTCTTCGTCCTTGATCAGAGAATCGGGAAATTTGGATGAACAATTATCGACTCCATAATCGTCTCTTTGGATCGTCTTTGATTAGTTCGCCAACTACAAAAGCCCTTTTTTACAAAACAAATATATTCTTTCAAGTAGCATTGCCGGCATTACGGTGCCGAAAAATGGATTCATGGACATGGATGGACAACCAATGGGGTAGACGAGTTCTCGAGTGGAGACCACGTATTAGGAAGCGAAGCAGCGTTGGACGCCCCCCGGCCAGGTAGACTGATGACCAAAAGCACCATACCGGGGGTATTTAGATGCGGAAGGCGGAGGACCGTGTGTGATGGCGAGCCTTGGGAGAAGCCTATATCTTCCAGTGGAGAGACACGGGCTGATGATGATGATGATGAAGTAGCATTGTTCAATATTATCTTAGGATTTAAAAAATCCGTAGGTATATCTGCCTGTAACCTATCTGAACAACAAAATTTTTTGTTTATCCGTGGGTATAAAAGCTACTATTTCCTGCAATATTGAGTGCAATATTAATAACCCCTGAAGGGAGCAACTTTTCCTTTAGTTTTTCTAGAAACTGTCAAATACCAAAGGATTTTATGGAACATCTTTTATAGTTCTTAAAATTACTCGTTGTGCAGCTATTGGTTTTAAAAATTTTTGGACCCCACATACTTGCGAAGGTCGATACATAGAAAACTGTAGAAAAAAGAATGGAAAAATTTTAAGTTGAAATTACGTCGAAGTTATGTGGAAGTCATTTTAAGAAAGATTATTATGAAACTGATACACTGCTGTTTTATCATCATCATCATCAGCCCATTTTTACCCCACTGCAGGGGCTTAGGCCTCCCCCAGGGTGAGGAGGGGGGCTTGGAGCTTAAGTCCACCACGCTGCTCCACTGCGGGTTGAGAACTGTAACAACCGCCATCTATTGACAGCGTCCGGGACCGACTGCTTAACGTGCCCTCCGAAGCACGGTGTCAGTGATATTGTGTACTTAAGTCAGAAAAACGTTTTACATAAACTTTAGAAACTTATTAATTTATCAAACACTGACAAGTGACTGACAAACTAAGTCAGACACTTTAGGGTTACTCAACAGTAGCGACATCTGCTTCGAGTTTTTAGTTTGTATAGGATCTGTAAAAATATACTGAAATTAATACAACCAAAAATGTTTTAATTTAATTTATTTTAAAAGGAAATACCACCACTAGTTACTCATTTCATAACGTTCATTCTTTGTCGTCGATCGCTTGTATTATGGGCTACATGCACTTTATATTCTTAATGGTAATGTACTGGCAGTACAGCTTCTGGTGTTGCCAGTGTGAGTGAAGAGTGTGGCCATGTCGCCACAACCTGCTTGCACACGACGAAACTATTTTCAATTGATTTGAAGAACGGTTTGACAGTATTTAACATGCTGGGAAACAAGTCAGTATTTCGATCGTTATTGCTTTTTCCAAGACCAATTACATATATTCGTAGTTTAGTGTACGAGTTGGTTTCTATGTATTCAGTTTTGTAAAATCTAACGTTGACTGAATTCACCATACAATTTCACTTCTTAAATCTAAATACAAAACACTCACTACACTAAGCGGCACGTGTTTGGAGCGCTGGTCTTCGCACGTACGAATAACTCCTCCGTCCGTTACATTTCACTCTCTACTGTAAAAACTTCTACGTGTGTAAACTTCAGCGCTCTTAACACTTGTCGCTTAGTATAATTTTGACTTCATTGAAGTAATGATGTCTATACAAACAGTTAACGTATAATACTTATTCGTTACGTAAACCGACAAGAAACTTTACCAGAGAGTTTTTGAAAAGATTTAAAAATAAGCGCTTCCTCTCAACAACAACCCTTATTGTCTCTGGTACAGTACATTAAGTAAACAGTCAAACTTGTTTGATGAACGATATGACGATGCTTCAAAAACTCAATTTTAAACCAACACTTTCAGTATAGTTGTAAGTTTATTTATGAATTATAATAATATGATTAAATATATTATTTGTGTATTTTATTATACGTGAAAACGGGTATTGGAGCCCGAAATGTGTGAAGTTGTGCTGTCTGCACTTAAAAAGGCGTTAATAAATGGACCCTAAATGAGCAAAATGGCGGCACTTAAAATGCATTTTAATACCATGTATTGACTCACACCTCTCTACTAAATATCTAGAAACGAAATAAATCCCATCCAGTTAAGATACGAAATGTACCGGAGAGAGAGCTCGTTATTCGACTTCGGTCACGTTAGGTTAGTCTTCGGGAATCTTGTTTCAACCGGACACATGGTTCGGGGACAATATACATTAGGATAGCAACTTATCTATCTATGTTCTAGTGAATAATTGATAAATCTGATGTAGTAGCGAGATGCTACAACAGCACATTTCACACTTTTGAGGTAACTACGTCTTAGTATAAGTATTATCCCTTCTACTTCTTTCAGGCAGCTAAAGATCGACAATTTTTTTGCATTGTTTTGGATCGGAATGTGAAATAGCCTGTTCCTTATCCGGGAAAAACGCTCGATTCCTGTCGAACAGATTTAAAAGAAAGTATATTTGTGTAGTTACCTCTTCGCCTCTAGCCTTTCTTTCTTTAGACTGACCGATTGGCCTAGTAATGAGAGTTGTTAACTCCAGAATCACAGGTTCGATTCTCGCCCGAGACAAACATTTGTATGACAAACATGAACATGACTATTATCTTCGTTTCTATGTTTTAACTCTGCTTAATTTGGGACTAGATGCCGCTATGTGGGATGCCCCAGTTTTTATCATTATCTAGTGGTCCCAGCACAATACAGTCGATGATGGCAAAGCTGCGGGCTGAAAACTAGTAAATAAAGAACGTACTAAGTTTTAAATTCGACTTAAAATTTTATAAGTTGCGATATAAAAGCTATTCTGAGTATAAGAACATCACGAACGCTTCCTACTTGTTGTACCCGGTACACGAGAGAGCAGAATATAGTTCAATTCTCAATTTTTTATGCACAATCCGATGTATGTAAAATTTGTAAATTGTGATAAATTTTTATCATTTTTCCTAGAAAATTGCTCATAGTGAATATTTAGGTATTGCACTTTCATTGCGGATTTTCTTTAATCTAGAACCGTCAACCTCGGCAAGCTAAGAATCACTAAAGCACTACGAGTCATTGAAAATCCGCAGGACCTCACTAGTCAAAGTTAAACCGACGGATTGGTCAGTTTCATCTAACGTGTATATAAGCCCTTAATCACGGAATGTAAAAGAGGCAGTCAAAAATTTTCAAATGTATAAAATCTACATTATAGCTAGGATTTGCTGCAGGCCTCACTTATATATAAAACATTTATAAACCAGTCTAAGGGTATGAATTATTATTCCTTTAGAATCATTTATAAATTATACAATTTGCCACTTATCTAGAACACACTTAAGTTAACTTAGCCTAGCCGCCTTAAAATTACATCACATGTAGAACGAGATATCTTAAGCCCGGTGTTCACTTGGTGAACGTTTGTTTCGAGTTACCAATTCGAACACTACTTGTGTGACCCATGCTACATCGACCAGTTAGGTGATTGCAAGTAAAAGTACTATGCCTATCTTTGTATTTAGAAAATGAGTCAATGCCACTTTTTATCCATGACTTGCTCGTGGTACTTATTCCCAGAGTTGTACTACCAATTGGTTCACGGGGGATTTTTTTACCCGTGGTCCTATTATGTGCAACCAGAAATGTTTCACTTGCCCGTGGTTTACCAAACAACATGTTTTGAGTTAGTTAAAAATTGCAACCACCTATATCGTAGATTAAGGGAGGTAATTACGTTCATCATCTATTAAATAAATAGATAAAGTTGGGTATCATCATAATATAAAATTACGTATACAGTATATTTCACTTTTACAATTTTCACCTAACTCAAGGTTTATTGCTTTGTAGTACCACGGGTAAATAAAGAATATCCCGTTGTACAACGCAGTAGGACCACGGGCAAAAAATCCCCCATGAACCAACTGATAGTACATAGTACAACCCTGGTAGTACCACGGGTAAGTTTCGCTTTTATCGCATAGCATCAACATTTCGTATGTTCATTTTATAATTTTTAAAATTTCTCATAGATGGCACTCGGTTCGTAGGTTCCGGAAATCTAGTTTTGCATGGCATACAATATGCACTATGGTAGTAGGTACATACAATCTCATTATCTCAAACAGCTAGCTTGAACCGCTCACCAAGTGAATGCCGGACTTTATAAAAACAATGGGGTCGTCGCAAATCTCTCGTTTATCTTTTATTTTTGTTCTTCATAGTGAACCGCCGCCAGAAGCCGGACTTCTCAGCTTGAGGTTGCTCTTCACGAGCCTCGTCACCCCTCGTTTCACCACGCAGCATGTCCAGGAACGTAGGGTCTGTCTTTCGCGTGTTTTTCTCACCGAACTTCACCGCTTCGGCACTCAATTCGGCCTTAAGTTTCTCTGGGCTCGTATTTTCCACTTTGAACTCATTAGGGTCTTCTACGAAAGCTTGCTGTAAGTCTCGCATGATTTTCTTTCTAATCGTCTTCTTCATGCTGAGATGACGCTCCAGTGTTTTTACGTCGCCATTCGCGTAATTACTGCGATAGTCGTCTTTCTTGGTTTTTTTGCTGCTTTTCTTGGTTTTGGCGTCGTCTGTGTCATCGTATGACTTGGCGTCATATTGCTGGTTGGCGAGGCCGAATATGTCCCGCAGATGAGGAATGGCTCTTTCGGATGTCATGGTGGCGGCGCGCGGTGACCTCGGCTGTTGGCCACCCACTCAAAGCACACGACGCCGCATTCTTTCAACTGAAACCGATAAAAATATAAATTATAATGTTGTCCACTGGATTTCGGATCCTGAATGGAATTCAATGGCGCCTTTACGGCTAAAGCAAGTAAGGCTAAGTCTCATTTAAATCAACTAGTTAGATAATCATTAAATTATTTTTATGGTTTCATTCCTAAAATAAATACAAAAAATATAGAATATGTACCTATCATGTATATTATGTTATTTCTTATTCAAATCGACGAAAAAAAAATTATCGTTCTGCTTAAATTTGATACTTTTTAAAGCCGCCACTGATGGGATTGTTGACTTGTGGTTTTTGAGGTTTATACCTACTGGGCAAACATTTCGTAGGTGGTCGTAACTGACGCATACCTAATGCATATCACTTTAAGGCTACTTAAAATTTAGACATTGAAACATAAAACGAGTCCGCATTATATTAATTTAGTTTAGGTACTTGTACGAACGGAACCAAGGTCGATTGAACCTTATCCTTAAATTGAAAAGAAGTTCAAACAATTTTACCCGATCTTCTTCTACGCATCACGCTCTTGGGTAACTACTAACTTATTTCAGTACCCTTTAGGAAGGAGTTAATTTAGAGAGCAGTTGATGTTGACAGTCTGAAATACATATAATGAATGACAACATTGATGTGTGTATGTACATAAAAACATTAAAACTTTCTCTAAAGTGCACGACGACGGCCAGAATATCGATACTTAAGCGTATGTTTACAATTCCTAGATTCATACTTTCAAAGGCCAACAATTCCTAAATTCAGACTTTCACAAGCAAACAATTCCTAGATTCAGACGTTCAAAAGCAAACAATACCTAGATACAGACTTTCAAAAGCAAACAATTCCTTCATGAGCAACTGTGTTTTATAATAGACCTCCAGTGGAAGTATTACAGCTAAATAACAAACAGTTTAAGAAATTTGTAAAATTTTAGTCTATTATCCTGTCAAGGAATATTTAAATAATAATAACGCATTATCATTATTGTAATAGTCTTAAACGTTCTATACTTTAATAAATAATATAATAAAAATACCGGTGGGAGTTTCTTGCCGGTTCTTCTTCTAGTATTTCTAAATATGCAGTAAATGCATCTTACTTTGAATAAAAAATTTTGAATTTTGATCAAGTAAGAACGAACTGGAAAATATTACAAATACTCTTAAAACACTATAGAAATATGTTGGAGAAAGGTGCATAGTCACAGATTCCGACTGACCGTTCGGCTGCATCGCGACCGTTTAGCGCTGCGCCAGTTCAGAAACCGACAATAGCACAATAGTTCAGCCGTTCATTGTTCTGGTAACTTTCTTTCACTTTCCTCGTTAATCGTATCGGTGTTTTAGATCGTTTTTAACACATTCGTGAATGGACGGGTGACGTGTTGCGAAACGGAACGTACCTAGTTATCTCTAACAGTTTAAATATAGCGCAGCGAATTTTTTACCAATATTTGAGTGTTTTAACTATTTATTGTGTTGATATTTATTCTCAGAAATTGTTTTAAGATTTTAATCTTTAGGATTGTTTGAATAACTTTTTGGGAATGTGTGATTATTAGAAATCAACTATTTTAGAATTGCATGAAATATTTATGGTATTGTGTTAGTAGTGAGAGCTTAATTTACAAGTAATATAAAAATACATTATTGTTTCGTGTTTTGTCCTAAGTACGTTTGGGATTATGGAAATTATTGAACCGTTCCATTTTTTTTTTATTCTACTAAACTAGACATGATACATTATTAGGTATACAAAAGACACCCGCAGAAATCACTCACTATTATTAATTAAAATAACATTGCATAGAAATAAATAAATAAATAATAACGTATACATCACAACAACGTCTAGGCCCCAACCTAAGCATTAGCTTGTGTTTTAGGTACCAAGCGAAGACACCACATACATATAACAACCAAGACCCGGTGCCAGTATCAATATTCATCATATAGACCCGACCTCCCTCCCTCCAGATTCGAACCCGGGACCTCCAGTTTCGTAGTCAGGGTCGCTACCCACTAGGCCGAGCGGTCGTCGATCGCTCGATCGATCGATATCTACATGTTTTTCAGCTTATGAATTCATGATTTTATAAGTGAGTTAGCGTAAGCCAGATCAAATTGAGACAATTAAAATCCACACAGATGAACCCCGACGATGATTATGCATCTCTCTCTACCTATCATCTATACCACGAGACGGATTTTGATATATGGTACGGACAGTGGTCAATCATATCATCATCAAAAAGTCGATTTAGGGCACTTACCTACATGTCTTAAACTGAACCTTAAAAGATACCTAATGGACAAAAAAAATTGAAGTTCTTCAAAAAGCCTTAAAAAAAGTCTGCCATGGTTTATGAATACATATATCTCGTAAGAATAACCCACAGTGATAATTTTTAACTTTTACATAAGAGCGGGGGGGGGGGGGGGAAGTGATAAAAATAAGGAGGGAAGAAAAACGACCTCTCCTTTCTCATATTTAAAAAGTGATTAATTTTAATTTATGACAGAAAAAACTACCTTTGGGTTACAACTATCTATGCGCTAGTAGATTTATGTTGAAGCAAAAATAATATAAATGTGTAGACCATGCTAGTAATTGCTATAAACTGTAGACAGCAAGGTAACAAACTTACGAGCGACATTAACATTGAGCTAAAGCGGGGTCGACACTCTTCTGTCCATGTTCCGCATAAATATTTAACTCGCGTAAATATGATGTAATAAACTATTGCGAACTTAAAACCGGCCACACACAAGTGGCGCTAACGCTAATTTGCGTGTAACTGGCACACACAATTTAAAAAAAAAAAACTTGATAATATTAACACCATTGTGAGCGTAAACCCGTTCCGGGGTTCAGGTATGGTGATAGGTATCTTTGTTAAAATAAGATTTTTTTGAGTTGTTAATGAAAACCAATATAGTATATGTCACCGTAAGATTGTGAAAATCGTTAGTTTATAATCAGTCTAGGGAGATTGTAAACTTCTTACTGACTAATTTTAGGGAAATCATAACAGCTTGCGCCAAACTTCTAGTTCGCTCTGAAGTCGAAGAGTAAAGCGTCGCAGTAGGAAAAATGTCAGAGGGTCGAGAGCTGTGTTGAACGCACACGCGTTAACTTCAAAGCGAACTAGAAAGACATGAACTGCACCAGGCAGGTAGTTTTATAAAATATCTGCTTCTTCTTCTTAATTATGGTGTTTCCAAATATCTATAAGTACTAATATACATTTATCTTTTTGAATCAGCCCCCATCAGTTTTGTTATATCGACTAGATATACCCGTGGTCCCATTTAATTGACTCACACCTCCCTGGCTGACCCATTAACGGATTCACGGGAAATGTTTTTTTGCACGTGGTATCACATACCAAGGGATGGAATAAAAATCATATTTTAAAAATATTAAACAAAATGTTTAAAAAAACATTTGAAAGAATACGATTATTTAGTATATAACCTTTTTCGAATTGAACCTGAAATAACATGAAACCGTGTTCCTATCTAACTAGTGTTATCATAGAGATTATCAGGGGATTTTTTGACGTCATGAAGGATGAAATTTTAAAAAATGATTAAAAATTAACTACTGTTTGGAGAAAAAGAATATTAAAATTAGTTGTTTGAAATTACATAACCAATTGAAAAAAAAACTTATTGTTGATTCTTTCTTTTTATAATAGTTTATGAACGCTAGCTCACGAACTGAATCGAAATTGATACAGTAAGATGAAGCAACCCCACAAAGGTTCATGTTTATTTCTTAGTTTAATGAGAGATATGATTTTTACGTTCACTAGATGGCGCTTCTGTAACGTCAAGTCTGTGAAAAGCGTTAAGTAAAAAACCCTTTTTCGCCTGGAGATCCGGAACCCTTTCCCGTATTATTCCGAAATTGCACATGTTAACGTATACATGTTTAAACGCTTATAATTAATTATTACTAAAAATTGAATAGTTTTGATTTATTAAAAAAGTTTTAGTGATAGCGCCTTCTGTATATAATAAATAATAATCAATTATCAACTCAGTATCGCGCCATCTGTATTGATGTATAACGACTAATTCGATTTCAGATTCATTCGCTAGGTCCTTTGGATGGTTGATTTTTTTTTTTTTTATCTTCTCCATCGCAATATCTTTACTTTTTCTTCGGCGTTCATCAAACCCTATTGAATAGAAAATCACTAAATGGATATTAAAAGTATATTGGCGTGACTTTATTTTTGATGTTGATTTTCTTAAGAGACAGTCCTTTAATTTTTAAACAAACAACTAACACTGTGAGCCAATCTGAGCTTTGTACTTTTTTTATTGAATGAACTGTGTAGCTTTCTTGAAAGGAATCCACTGTAAAAATACATAGGTATTTCAATTTTATACTTGAGGTCTGTGATAAGACTACCACTAATTGGAACTGTGTCAAATTTCAGCTTTCACTTTCAGCCCAGTCTGTAAGACCAAAAAGGCTAAGTAGGACATACAAATTGACACGAGTTGATTTCATAGTTATTATATTTCACAAGTTCTAAAAGGAAGTAATCTTAATTGAGTAGCAAATATATGGATGCAACGTAACAATTGTTGTATTACATAATTATAATGAAATATGAAAAATAACCGAAAACATTAACCAGGTTTTTGAAGTTATATAGTATGAGTTATATAGTGTAGGTAGGTACATAATATATTTTAGAGATGTGTTATTCGATAACCATAATTCACAAAAAAAAAAAAATGTCTAATAAATTTCACATAGGTATGGTGTAGAAGAGACCTAACATTTTTAAACTAGAAAAGTCCATGAAAGACGTTATTTTGCAATACTTAAGGTTAATTGTGTAACATAAACAAATAAATAAGTAGACTAAACTGTTAGTAGTGAATTCAAATTAAAAACAACGTCTCGCCCTGATTGGCGCGCTCTACAGGATGTTGCGTGTATACGGATTCCATGCTCCTTTTATCATTTAGTTCTATAACCGCGGAATATACAGTGTGTTCACTTTAACTGGAATGAATTCAGTATAAAAAAAATTGAAAATAGTTTCAACAAACTTACAAAACCGGTCAATTAGCATTTAATTTTGTACACAATTTAATAACAGTTTTTGAAAATTTTCGTAATGCTGGAGATACTCCTATTTATTTTTCAAATGCAAAAGAATACTTCGCAATCCCTCTTAAAAGCCCTTTCAAAGACGAATTAAGTTCACTTGTCTGAAATTTTTTAAGGGGTATAAGTATAAAAGGCAAAGTAATAATAACTAGTAGATATATATTTGGATTAAGCTCCAAGCACCCTCATCTCGAGGGAAGGCCTAAGCTCCTGCAGTGAAGCATAATGATATGGTATGTTATGTATATGTATGAAAATATTTTTTTTTTAATTGAAAGAGGTTCAATGTATGCCTCGAGGATATCTTGACAACATCCTGGTAGAAGATAAAATTCATCTTTGACATTGCTCAACATTTTTGCTATATTTATATATATATATCATATTTTTAATAAATTATTAAATTCGTCGAAATATCAGGTTTTGTCCAAGAAACTGTATTTTTAGTGTATGCTCATAAAAAGAAATAACGTGGGTATGGGCAGGAGATCTTGGACGCCATTCGATTTGACCTCGCCTTACAATCCATCTATTTGGGAAGGTGGATTGTGGGGATACATAAAAATAAAGTTTATTTGACAAAACCTAATAATATCGACGAACTTAAAAAACGCGTTAGGCGGGAAGTCAGGTATTTAACAGGAGATGCGTTTAGCAATGTGAGAGATGAATTTCATCATCAATTAAGATGTTTTGAACTTCTTTTGAATTAAATATATTTTCTTATCGATACCTACTAGTTACGATTAATTTTACTTCGATTTTTACTCCAGATTTTTCCAAATTTCAGCTAAGAGTGCCTAATTTGTTTTTAAAAGACCTATTAAAAGATGGGTCACAGATTACTCTATAGGGACGACAGACTTCAACATCGCCGTTACGAAATTTTTCAAAAGAAGTTATTAAAGTGGATAGAAAAATAAATGCTAAGTAAAACTACTTTTTTTTAAAGTTATATTTTTATATTTATTTAATTTTACTTCACACTATATAAATGGCAGAAAATACACTGCTCATCGGGAAAAATACGTGAAATATTTTCGGATCTTTTGAAGATCAAATCAAAAAGGCAATTCGTGCACTTAGTTATGTTAGAAAAAGATGTTTCGTGGGTTGTTTAATATAGCCAATTTGCTTGTACATAAATTATAATTTATTACAAAGTTTGCGCAACGTATACGCAAACCGAGTGTAATTATGAATTTTATTAGGGTAAGGATCGGCTAAATCAATTATCTTTGATCTTATAAATACTAATGAAACTCGTATTATACTAGCTCAAGTTCATATATACAGACCAAAAAAATTGGCCACGCAATACGACTCATTTCTTCGGTTAGTGTCGTTAGAATCGGTGATTGAACGAGATGTAGATATATGCTGTTTGTTCCGTGCGATAATAGTATTGATAAAAAATGTCGTTTTATTTTAACTATTGATACATAAAGTATATAAATTTGACAGCCGAGCGTATTCGTACTTTAATGAATTGATACCTCTTTTTTTTACCAACGATGATGGGACGGAGACTTATATGTTTGGGGTAATAAGTTCTGAGTTCGTTTGTGCTGATAACTAAAAACTAAACTTTCTCTATGCAGTACAGGCCACGCACGACGTTTAGATAACATTTTAAGTTTTATTGTTTTATGTCCATTATAGATAAAATATATTAATTATTTACGAACTTGCATTGGAGCAGCGTAGTGAGTAAGCTCAAAGCACCCCCATCCCGAAGGGAGGTAAACTTAAAGATAAACCCGTACAGTAGGGCATAATGGGTTAAAATGGTATAGGTAAAATCCATTTTTTTTTCTATCACTTTTCAATATTTTTTACTTAAAAGGTTTTTCGGGGTTGATTTTTTAATTTTATATTTTATTTTATTATTTATTCTTCTTTTCATAGTGAAGAAGAATAAATAATAAAATAAAATGTAAAATTTGCATTTGCATTTACCTTGCTGTCTACAGTTTATAGCAAATATTTCATTCGTTAGCAACTAACAAACTAGTATATCTATGAGGTTAAAATGAGCACAATGGAGATCGCATTTCATACAGATTTCGATGTTAGTACCTACCTTGTAACACTTCGGAACATGGAGGTTGGATTCGATTTCATAAAGTATAGAAATCTAGTTTTTCATTGTATAGAAAATTATTTCTAGTACACCACCTCATTGACTCTAGTACGAAATCTTTAAACAGTTTAGTTTCCCACGGTGCGGCGCACGCGCAGCTCAGCCGCCTTGTATAATAATGCGTTACTTAACAGCGTTCGCACTGCTCATTCAATTAAACTTTGTTTTGTCACATTGCGTAAACTGTCAAGGTTCACTTGGATAGTGATCGGGCGTCACGTCACGTCATAACCGTGTCCATAGCTTTTACCGTGTGCGACAAAAACGTTTCATATCATTTCTAGGGTTCCGTATATCCTGATAGATTCGTTTTCACCAGTAAGTTGTTATATCTCTATTATTTTTCTGCATAAACAGGGCGCTAATGTCAAAGCCCACTGTACTACACTGAGAAAAATGGGTTTTGTCAGTAATGGCATAATATTAGGCATAATGTAAACAGATCATTATGCGCATTTTCTATATGTGTCCCGAAGAAAGTTAGTCTAAAAATGTTACTTTTCAAATCTGTAATAAATAAATATGGTTATATAATAATAAATAAAATAAATTTCCTGACGAATCATTGGCAACGCCTCCTGGTCCGTTTTTATGAGTAGTACGCTAATATTATCCGTACTTATGAATAAAAACCTATTACATTTTTCTCAGTGTAGTACAAATAAAATCATCTCTCTTTACATTTTAACACCTCTATTTAAACATGTTCCAGAAATTTTAAACGCTTCCCAGATGTTACATGCATGTGGCGGCTAGTGCGTCATATTCGTATTAAATTCCCTCCGCAAAACCATATGCTTGAAAATCCACTGAACTCGTGAATCTCATGTGCTAAAGCAGTTTTGATAAGTAGAAAATACATCGATGGATACATACTAAGCTCACATCTCCTTCCCAGAGAGGCAGCCAGAAACGATGCTGTTGCTGATGATGTACATATCCATTCGGTCAGTTCCTTGTGTACCAACGACTTATATTTTTTTAGAGCGTCTCCCAGTGACTTCGTTTTCATCAAATTTACAGATCCTTTTCATAGAAGAATTGAGACTATATCAACCAAGAGTTTTTTTTTAATGTGATAAATATGAATTTAATAAATATGAAAATTTTACTATAACAAATTATATTTTAGGGTTTATTTAAAAAAAGATAAAGTTCTAGAAAAAACATTAGTATACTCTTATGATTTGAATATGTCCACACTCACTTTTCAATGTAAATGACTACATATACATTGATAATTTAACTTGCCATATCCAATATGCCAGATACAGAGAGACAGATAGACGGTTGGCCGAGTGGTTAGAGACGCTAACTGTACAACCAAAGATCGCGAGTTCGAGTCTCGCCCGGGACGGACAAATATTTGTGTGCATGAACATGTCCATTGTTCCGTGTCTGGGTGTAAAATATCTTAAAATATTTTTTAATAATTACATTAATAATATTTAAGTATATATCAGTCACCGAGTACCCATAATACAAGTTTTACTTAGTTTTGGATTAGATTACGTTGTGTGGAATGTCCCAGATATTATTATTACTATTATACACCATTTGAAAATTCTAACATTACTCGAAAAGTTTGTAAATGTACTTACTTCAATTTTCATGACAATAAATAAAAAAACATACAATAGTAAAATACTACCTACTTACTACCTCATGTAATATTATTTTTTGTTAATTTATGGCAGGAATCGAAATAACATTACTAATAAACATTATTATTAAAAATTATTTCATAATAATAATATTTTATAAGTACACTAGGATATTTTATTGACGTAATTATTCCTTATTTTACATTTAAAACCTCAGAGCTTTATATTTTGCGTGACGTCACTTCCTTTGGCGTTTCGAGCAACATTGCATCTACATAAACACGTCCAATGTTAAAACAAATAACACTACAGTTCCAATCAAACTTTATGGCGGATGTGAACATAAACACAAGTCGCGTCGCAGTAACCAGTTTTAGGTGTAGCGGGACGCAGAGGAGCGAGGGGTATATGACTGTACCTGCGCAAGCACGCTAACAGCGTTGTATTCTGATCCGCCATAAAGTTTGAGGCGAACTATAACAACATTATGAACCACAAAATATACAATTATATCGAAAAATTACAAAACAACGTTACGTATATGACCGTTCTGAATGTAGCCACCGCATTGTATGTTAATTTTTTTCTTTGATAATGGCCGAACTAATTGTCTGTATTGTTTGAGTAGGAAGGTAAATAATTGTGTGTTATCAGAAAACCGGTTTATTCATAATTGATTTATGCGTTTATGGCCTTTTAGGGGCATATTTATGGTTACCTAGTTTATTTATGCAAGTTTTGTAAACAATAATAAAAAAATATGTTAGGCCTTGCGAAAGCCAGTTCTTAATAAATAAATTAATACATTTATTGCTAATAAAAATTGGCAACATAAAAACGATAAATGGAAACAATGTCTATGATGACAGAAAATAATATAGATTCGCTCATTTCATTTGTTTACACAAGGAGTGTCAAATAAGGAGTGTCATAAAGTTCAAAAATTTCATCATTCAAAAGTGAAAGTTACCATAAAGCAATAAGGTTGTTAACACCGACGGCTTTTATGTATTCGAAGGTTTAAACGTTGTGATGCATTCCATAAAACTTCCATCAAATTAATTGTTTCTCACTTGATTGTTATTTAACGATCTGGAACAAAGCTAGTGCTAGAGAAACTTCGATAATCAATATCGTAGTTGTCCACATAACGACATGTATTGACTGGCACAGGAATCGAATTTAATACCTTCAAGATTGCTTGCCCGCTGTGCCACAAAGACCACAATATATAATCCGTAAAATCAAACTCAGCCAGAATGTATTAGGTACCAGTGTGTGTTAGTGTATACTAGCAGTAATATAATCAAATTACATCACGAGAAATCCGCTGTTGATCCTAATTATGAGAAGTAAAAAAAAAAAATGAGAAAAGTCAAATAGGAAGTGCGTCAAATAAGATGACAGTTGCACGAACTCCGAATTTTTATGCGATGGTTGTTTAGATAAAACAGCCGTGGGAAGCCGCGATGTGATACGTATCATTTTATGAGTTCTTCCTTTTATCTAATTTCGGAGGAAAACACAGTATGAACTAAGGACTTTGTATAATAACTAAATTTTAGAATCGAGTATAGACTTCGCGGTCATAGATATATTGTAGATCACTACGTATAGATCGTTTGTCACCATAGACAGGTAGAGGTCTTATTTAGACAAAAATCAAGAAAGGCTATGAACGAGATTAATAGAGCTTAGGGGTTAACTGAGGTTTGGTATTGGGTATTGGATATATGGTATGAACATGTCGATTTTTCGTCTCTAGGAGTAAAATATCTATAAAGTATACACTTCAAAGAATATTTAAGTATGTATATCAGTTGTCTAGTGACCATAATACAAGCATAATACTTGTTTACTTTGGGACTAGATGGCGCTTTATGGTATGTCCCAGGTACTTTATTATTAAAATAAAAGCGAATTGTTAACATGTGAAGAAGTAACGATTTGTTCCATTCGCTCGAGTCGTGTACATTCCGGAACAAGTGCATGTCAGAGGTTACATAGATTTACGTGCGCGACAAAGTTTTACGCGTTTTTTTATTATCAAAACACCGAATTTAATTATATTTTCTGAAGTACTTTTCTAAGAATGTGATACTCTAGGATCAGCTCTAATTGAATATTACGTAAAATTAATTACGTAATAAAATTAAGTGTACATTAATTTTATATTCAGCGACAAGTTTTACGGCCTTAATATGTTTCTCATATAAAATAAATTAAAAAAAAAATAACACGCTAGTATAGTATATTTTAAGATGTATTTACTATGAAATACATAGATATGTTTTAGGAATCGGCATGGGAATCCAATTAATCGATACAGTACCGGCGTTAGGGTAGGGCGCGGTGGCGCGACCGCCCAGGGCGCCGGACATAAAGGAGCACCACATGGGCGGCGCATGTCCTTTACCTATTTTCAAATAAGTTTGAATAGCAGTTAGAGGGCGCCGTAGAATAGGCATGATGACAGTAATTGAAAATCACTTAAATTATATATTTATTTAATGAAATTTGAGTCATGGAATGCGAAACACGCATTTATTTTTCTATTAATAGCGAGATTAATAATTATTTTGATAAAATAAAACTATGAAATACGAAAGTCCGCCATGATATGTTGAACACCAATCAGAGCGAATGACGTCACTTTTGAGTAAACAAGTAAACGAACTCGAACGAACCCTGTGTTTTTTTTCATTTAATATTCAATTTTGTTTATTCCGTCCGTATTATTTAAACCAAACGAAAGTGAAATAACGCGAGTCAACGATCAACAAGGATTTACTAAGGCAAACAGTGATAATTTGCCTAAAATTGATGTGTTAATGCTGGGAGAATTTTTAGCACCAAATAAAGATTTTTGTTCAGCAGAATTTAAAAACGTCAAAACCTTTATGTAGGTACGTTATTATTTAACAAACATACCGAATAATTTAAATTTTAAATAAAATACCTATTAAGACTACAGTAATGGTGCAATATTAAACCTAACCTCGAAAAAGATTGTGTTTAATTTAATTTTAGGCCTCAAAAAAGATATATACTATTCTAGAATCTCCAAAGTAAATGTCTCCAAAGTAATACGTCGAAATGATCTTCACAAAAATAAAGGTGAGTACTAGGCAACATTGCTGTTGGATCTCGCCTTGCCAGTTTAAGCCACTTGTATCATCTCGTATCGTTTTCTTTTGTGGAACGAACAGGAATAACTTATCAGGCGTTTTTATTGATATGTTATCACACTGAGGGACCACACACCACCTGTACACTTTAGAATTCATATTTAATAAACTAAATTATTCAATGAGCGTAAAAGGAACGTCAGTGTTTACAAATACGTTTTGTTTGGTTTTGTTTACTCGAAGTTTACTCAAACGTGACGTCATTAGCGACGCCATGACACTGACAAGCGTTTTGGCGCGAATTTTAAATCTAAAAACTAAAATGTGATTTTTTCCTCCTAAATCTTTATTATAAGTAGAAATATGTTATTCATTGTAAGTAATATACGTTTCCGAACATTTTGGAACAGTTTTTCAAAATCTGTCATCATGCCTATTCTCGCCAGGGCACTGGTAGTGCTAAAACCGGCACTGAATCGATATAATGTCGTCAATATTTATATTGTTGCTGCTAACACTGTTCTCGTTCATTACTTTCGTAAGATTAAGTTGTAGTAATTGATTTTGTATTAAATTTTTTGTTTAATTTTCTTTTTTTCTTTGTTTTTCCGTGTGACTGTAGCGATTATAGATTTTAAATATTTGAAAGCATTTTGTTGGACGTTACAATATTCTCAACTTTATCTTTATTTCCTGTATGTGTAATCCATGTAAACGTCTGTATTTGTTTCCTGAATAAATTTAAAAAAAATTAAAATATCTTATCTAAACTTTGTGTTATAAATAGTTCACATATATAGAATTGCCATCAAGTCTGATGAATTCGCTTAATGAACATATCTCTGCCTATTTGAGAAAATGTTAACTTTATAGCTAAATGGCTGAATTTGAGAAAATAATAATAATAATAATAAAAAATAAAACTAATCCAATAATCCACCCCTCTTCGCCCCCGACGCAAATGTGCCCATGACGCTCATCGCATTGCCGCGCTGGATTGCAATGGCAATTCTTTGCACCAGGAAGGAACCGGAACGGGGGTCGAGTCCCCTTTCTTTTAGACGACGGCCGATGCTCGCGACGAAACGTTTGGCTTCAATCCCCCAACAGCCAGCATCTTCCACCGCAAGAGGGATGAACAAGTATTTACTCTCCAGAGTAGAGTATTTGACTCGTTTTCTGGCGGCTGCAGATTCCGCAGCAGCTCCGGCCGTTCCCACGGTACGACCAAGGTGAGAGGCGGCAAATGTGCTGACACACGTGGCGTCCCAAAGTAGGCACCTACCCTTCTCCCACGGCACCAAAGTTATACCATCGGGTCTTTTGCCATCGGATCGGCTAAGACCAGGAGGCTCCAACACGCACGGAACATTGGCCGAAATTAAAGCCCTGCGGACTATGTCGTTAAGAACGTGGTGTCGCGGTAATCTCCCCGAGCAGCGACGACAACTCAACGCGTGGTGTCCGTTGGCCTCCACCATGGAACCGCAGATGCATAGGTGTCGTTCACAAACATCGCAGCCCAGGCGGAGCCCCACTGCCACACGCTAAGACTCGCCGTCCAGTAGGGTTCCAATGGGCGGGGAGGGAAGAGCGTTGAGCCAGGCCCCGGACTCAGCCCGTGACACCGCTCGCAGCCTCGCTAAGTCCACCCATGCCGCCTGGTCTAAGAGACTGTTAAAAACCCTTTCAGCTCCCGTTTCGTCCCATGCGCGCTGGCTATGTAGAATCGCCGGCAACGGCGCGCCCGGATTGAGAGCCACCCAAGAGGCTAAAGCATCGATTTATTTATTTATTTATAACTTTATAGAAATATACTGTCATAGTAATATTCGCTACTTTGCCAATGAGGCCATCTTGAGCTAATTTTTTTTTAACAAATCCCATGAAATATGACACGGTCGAAGTTCACTTTCATGAAGCTATTCAAAGTTATCAGGATTGATGGTACATTTTTTTTAAACAAAGCTTGCCACCTCTTCCAACCGAATACGATGACAGAGGTCTAAAACTAAATAGCCTATAGTTTATAGTTACGCGATAAGTTTACTCTATTGGCAAATCTCCAATTTGTTATACCAATCCTTAACAATGCCAACGTCGTAATTTATAGAGTATTAGACATTAACGCGACTTTAAGCGTGGCGAAACTTCTAAATGTATAATATAATAACCTATTTTACGACTCGAATCAAACACAATACATTCACAATGACAATGATTTGTGTATTACGTGTAACTTAAAATAGGTATAACGAAAATAAATATTGTATAATAATTAATAAGTGGTAATGATAAGGCCATGTGGCCGTGGCTCGAATCCGGGCGTGTACCAATGAGTTTTTTCTGACAATAAGTACATTATATATCACTGAATCCGTGCCTCGGAGAGCACGTCAAACAGTCGGTTCCGGTTGCTTTCAATAGATGGCGGTCGTTACAATCCGCCAACTCGCATTGGAGCAGCGTGGTGGATTTAAGCTCCAAGCCCCTTCATCTCGAGGTGAGACCTAAGCCCCTGCAGTGGGGTATAAAAAGGGCTAATGGAATGGAACATAATAAGCGCAATGTATTTATTATCTCCCGTACACCATTTTTAAAAGGACGATCTCAGCTTGTACACTCGACTTCAACCTGTTATGTATGTAGGTACCTATATTTATTCCTACATTTATTTCAGTATTGTTTATTCTGTCTACGATTAGCCCCCCTGATGTGACATAACAGTAAACAATAAAAACTATTTATCTTTATTTTATTTCACCGTTTATTTTACACAAAATATAAATATTTAGAAAACATAAAGAAAAAATTTATTCGATAGGGTATTTGACTAATACTAAATATGTTATATTTATTTAAAAAAAAATAGACTTTAAACGATAACAAAATTTATAAACAAAATAATATTCGATTGAAAAATATGGAAATTATAATGTATTAAAGTTTTATCTCTGTCTCTTTTTTGCAAAACAAAATTTAACATTATTTTGAATGGCCTGACGTCAGGCTAGTACACCGTGCGGTATTGTCCTCTCTGTCTAACAGTAAATTTTAAACATTCATAACTTTGTTAATAATATTTTTTTTAAATTATTTCACTATTATGATCTATTTAGAAACCTCTTTCATACAAAACTATATTTAAAAAAAAATAGTCGACTAGCCTATTTGTCTTTAAATTATTCGACAGATGTCAAAAGTTATATGGACCTTTTCGTGGAAAGATGTGAGTGTACTTTTTATTTTGCCTTACTTTCAGTTTAGATCAAATTTCAACATGTGATCTTATTTGCGTGGTTTTAGTCGTATCTTGGTATGTTAATACTACGTTATTTCTAGTTTCACTTCAACGGCTGTTAGGTACACTTGCGATTTTCTCTTGTAAAGACAGTAATTATTGATTCTATGGATAATACATATTTTACAGAAAAACCGTGTTCGAAAGCTTATATGAGTGCAAGAAGCTTGTGGCGTACAAAACCGATAATAACGACAAAAAATCAAAGCCTCCGCTCACACTACACGATAATGGAAGTGAAAATGCTTTATTTCTGCGTTCAGCTCTTAATACTTTCACCTAAGATTTTTTTTTCGTCATCAAGCTTACGGCTGTAAAATACTTGAAGTGCAATCCATTATTTATGGTCAAAATAGTGCAAAAGGGTAAGCAAAATATTAACGTACTCTTTTGACGTACTCTTTTTGAAGGGGAAATGCCTCGTAAATTACAGGTTCAAATCTATAAAAATGATCTCTCAGTCATCTCTGTATGCAAAAAGATTGAAGTTTGTTAGTATTATAAACATATTTAGATATTTTAATTTACGTAATTATTTTCGCGGCAGAAGGGTCGGTAAGGGGAGCTACATAAAAATGTCAAATTGACGATGATGAATCTGAGAAATGTGTAGATGAAACGAAAAAGGTACTCGTACATATAAAGACCGTACAATATAATTCAGAATTACCTATTAATGATTACCGACTGCTATTATTATTACTAATAATATATTAATGCATTATTTAAACCTTTTAGAAATTCGTAAGTTTGAATTCTATGTTTAATTATATTATTGTTTTGCCCGCTTGTTTTAATTGTTTTTTATATTGTTAGGGCATTGCACAGAATGTCCGATCAATCAATCGAGATTTTAGTAACTGGCCAAAATTTTTCTAGATGTTAGGTATCACCAATATAGACCTCATTGCGTAAATAAAAAATATGGGTTACATTTTATAATAAATTATTTTATCTTTAGTGTTATTTTATAACGTTTGGCTGCCTTCTTAACGCTATAGTAAACGTACGCGCCCGAGGCCTTGAAACGGAATGGGGCGGCGGGCATGAACGGTTTTTTTCGGAAAAGGTTTGCGTAGTCATATCTCAATATTTTTCTATAGAACGATACTAAAAAGAAACAAGACGGCTATCGGTTTTCTACCAAAGATCGTTATATTAAAATTTAATTAAAATATTTATTAAAATTTGGCTGGTCATTAAAACCTCAACCTGTATAACAAAACCTTATGTTTTATAACTTAAACCGAAACAATTAAAAATGTTAATAATAACCGATGAAAATAATTATTCCTAGCAGTACATTGACCATTCAATGCGGTTCAACTATTCTCATGATGTGTTGGAAAAATCACATTTTGGATGAAAATCATAATAGCAATTATAAATGAATTAACTATACAATTGAGTAAATCAAATAAATGAATCAAACAATTTGTTACATTTCTTTGCATTTGCTTTGTTCGCATTCATGAGAAATAATTTAAAAAAATCAAATAATACACGCAGCTTTCAATAAGCGGTTACTAACAGAAGCGTGTAACCATTAATGATCAAAAGTGATAATTTTCTAAAAGAGTCACCCATAGTGCTGTATCATTTTAATATTCGTTTCGTTATCGAAAGAGAGATCACTGACACATCGAAATCGAATAGATCGATGCGGAGATCGACTCGATGCGGCAATCACCGAGTCATGTAAAGTATCGGATCATGTAAATCATGTAACCATCGGAAGTGAGAGGTTCTTTAATGCTATAATCGCATTGTTATGACATAGACAAAGTTGCTGCGATAGTCGCTCCGGCTGAATTTCGGAATAAGCGATGGTTTTTTTTATCAGACTGTCCCAGAAAGATGTTTTTCTAGTGTAGGTATATATATGTATGTATTTAGGTATGTGTATCTTTGGAACGTTGGCCTAGACGGCTTAGTGGATTTTATCATGTGAAGTGTTGTAAAATAACCACAATATTTTATTCGTTTATTTGTTTTTTTCCATTTAATATTTTTAAGTCGTTTTAGCGAATTTAAAAGCTGATTATTCTAAAAAGTCGTGACGTTATTTGTATCTATTCATGCACAGTTTTTACATTTGCACTATGCAAGAAAATTATGTGACGTTTTAATAGTCGACATTTGGTTGAAGTTATAAAACTTTAAATAAAATGAATTTAAAGATTAAAGGGGTCCCCATACAAGAAACTTTTTTTAAAATATATTGTACGGTGGTACGGAACCCTTCGTGTGGAAGTGCGACTCGCACTTGACCGGTTTTTAAAATTTCACGATTCCATGTAAACTAAACATTCCTAGAAACAGGCGTACTTTTGGTAACTACCATTGCCAGAAAGGCTGAATTATTCTTATTAACACCTATCATTCTTCATTAACCCATTATGGAGTAGGTACCTATCTAGCTATTTTTTTCCAATCAACTTTTTATATGTACGAAAGATTTTTAAATCTCAAGTATTGTTGTTTACATATAGTTACTGCGCCTGTTAGCTAATATTCTACTAATACTAAAGATAAATCGTTTGACGTTGGCCTTCCGCGCGGAGCATTCGAATACCGCGGGATAAGTAAACCTTAAACGATTTGCCTTTAATTCAGTCTTTCTAGTGATGGTCACCAAAAGTAAGTCTAACTATTCTACTAAAGAACTAACATCCTTTGTGATATGTTTGACGTTTAGTATTCAACTCATGACATCCGACATGTTGTTTAAGGCAAGTTTGTTGATGGATTGTTAATCTCATCTACATAATAATATGGTCACGCGCATAATGAAGTAATTACCCACGTTCTTTTGTTTGCTGAGCTTATAAAAACATTGTCGACTCAGTCTGTCTTAGAGGGGTAGGTAGAAACTAAATATCAATCATTCTATGCAGGCTCGGTTTAAAACATTTAAAATCGGGCCCTCTTTTATAGACCATCGGCCGAAGCCGTTTTTCTGATGTATCGTATCGCAACAATGATATAACTCGGCAGATTTAAAAAGCCATCATAAAACGTGCCCGTCTTGCTGAGTTCGTTTATGATGATGATTTAGAAAATTATGACCATCTCAAAAATTCCGTCTGGAGTAAACAATTGTGGCGTCAGGTTTCCACTTGTGGTTGTCGGTGGCTACTATGAGACCAGTCAACATAATATATACGCAAAGACTGTTTGGAACGAACTGTGGTCAGAACAGATGACATGGAAGTCAAAATTTTAAGAGGAAAATGCTTCGTTTTCGATTTCGAATTTCGATTCGTAGGGAAGGAGTTAAACTGCTGAGAAATAGTCATTTTCAATCAACCCATTTTATACCCCACTGCAAAGGCTTAGGTCTCCCCTCAAGATGAGGGGGCATTAAATCCACCACGCTGTTCCAATGCGGGTTGGTGGATTGTAACGACCGCCATTCATTGACAGCAACCGGGACCGATTACTTAACGTGCTTTCCGAGGCACGGAATCACTGATATATAACGTACTTATAACAGAAAAACTCATTGGTACACGCCTGGATTCGATCCACGGCCCACAGGGCCTTGTAGATTTGAAACAGGTTCGTTGTGTTCGGGTCGGCGTTCGGGCTATCACGACACTGTGTTTAAAATCAGTCGTTTAACAATGTTTAATTTTTTTACTGCCGACAGCAATTTTCCATAAAAATATAATACCTGGGACATCCCACACAGGGCCACCTTGGCCCAAACTCGGCAGAGCCTGTATTATGGGTACGAACATAGACATAAATGGGTACGAAGCACCTGATATTGCATACTTAAATATACTTATAACATACTTTACACTCAGACACGTAACGAATAGAGATGTTCATGCATATAAATATTTGTCCCGGGCGGGAACCGAACTCGCTGCCTTTGGTTCTGCAATTAGAGTTTAACCACTCGGCTTATCAGTCAATCATATAAATATAAGCTATCTTCCTGCCTTCAAAATCGGACTGACAGTTTAGCCGTGCAAAAGTAACAAAACATATAAACATACTTCCGTAGTAAAAATTTCCCCTTGTCAGTTTCACCATAATCTTTCTACTCTACGGAATGTTCGGACGAACGTAGTCCAAACTTAAAAAGCGTGCAGAGCTTACCGAACTAAACAAAAGTTTATAAAAAAAATAAGATAAGTGATAAAAAAAAAACTTTAAACATATTTTTCTCGGTAACCGTTAGTTTGCGTCATTTGGTTAATTGAAACTCTATAACCTTGGACTACGTTAAGCCGAACGCGCCGTATAGTTCTGCCCTTGTATTTTAAATTTTATGCAATGTATTAAAAAATAAGCTCGCGTGGACAATGTACCACTTTAATGTAAGGAAGTGCAGACATACAATTTTAAATATCTGACTACGCCGTCACAAACTGCATAAGTAATTGTATTTATCATTCCCCATAAATACGGGGTAATCATATTCAACGAGCTGTCAGATGTAATAACGATTATGGAGTATATTAACCACAGACCTAGAATTTATATTAACGCGGAACAAAAAACAACGCCCACTACTTTATTGTCAAAATTGGCATGATTTATATGTCACAGGGTCACGGCTATTATGTATAATTGTTTAATTTTATGGTGTTATGTAACACAACATAATTCTTAAAAAAAAAAACGGGCAAAGAGCGAGTAGGGTTCGCGTCCTGAAAGTTCCATAAAGTTATAAACGATAAGGATAAACACGTCGTTTATCCTTACTCGGATATATGCTAAGGATAAGTGTCGTGATAGCCCAAAGCGCAACGAACCTGTCCCAAATTTATAAGGCCATAGGGCCATGGTTCGAATTCGGGCGTGTACCAATGAGTTTTTCTGACTTATGTACATAACTATCTGACTCCGTGCCTCGGAGAGCACGTTAAGCAGTCGGTCCCGGGCGCTGTCAGTAGATAGTGGTCATTACAATCCCCAACCCGCAGTGGAGCAGCGTGGTGGATTTTAGCTCTAAGCCCCCCTCACCCCAGGGGAGGCCTAAGCCCCTGCAGTGGGGTAAAAATGGGCTGATGAAGTGAAGAAGTGAAGGATATATTCTACGCATAGAAATAGCAAAGCTTCGAGACACGAAGCGTTGCATCAGCGGGGGTGTCAGACGCGTTTGCGGGGGGAAGAGTCCACACAAATTCATATTTACACATGAAAAGTTACACCACCAAACGTTGTTTTTTTGTTTTCGAACGTGTTTTTACAATATTTCAATGCATCATTTGGCGTGTTCTACTTGCTAACGGGCATTTACCGACTAACGACCGGTGGTGACATACACCATTTGCGGGGTATATGAACAGTCGCGTCGATAGCGTGTTGTGGTTCTAGTGGGGGGCGGGACGGGCGCGTTTCGCTACTTCTATGATGCTACGGAACCCTAAGTTGGTGTATGTCGAACACAAGCTTAGCCCGGTTTTTTTTAAAGTTAAGTTTTTACTTTGTAGTGTACATATGCCGTTTTTAATATCATGTTATTTTTATAATATTATACTTATATCTTTAATAATGTAAATCGATTAAAACGAACACTCGTATTTCGCTTCACTTCATCAGCCAATTTTTACCCCACTGCAGGGGCTTAGGCCTCCCCTAGGGCGAAGGGGGGCTTGAAGCTTAAATCCACCACGCTGCTCTACTGCGGGTTGGGGATTGTAACGTCCGCCATCTATCGACAGCGCCCGAGACCGACTGCTTAGCTCTCCGAGGCACGGAGTCAGTGATAGTTATTGTACTTAAGTCAGAAATAACTCATTGGTACACGCCCGAATTCGAACCATGGCCCTATGGGCTTATAAATTTGAGACAGGTTCGTCTCGTACTCTCTATTAATAAAATCCGTTTGTGTATGCAATAATTTATGTGCGTGAACATGTCTTTTTGTTCCGTGTCTGGTAGTTAAATATCTAAATCATGTATAGTTTGACCGAAACCGATGTTTCGCGCCTTAGGTATGTGCGCGGCGTGGAGGGAGGAAAATTCGCTCTGTCAATCCGTCGTCAACGCTTAGGAGCTGCCTTCTTTCCTCGCCGCGCACATACCTAAGGCGCGGTACAGCAGCGGTTTCGGTCAAATTATACCTATATTATAAAAAAATGTTTAAGCATTTATATCAGTTGTCTACTACCCATAACACAAACTCTGCTTAATTTGGGACTTGATGGCGCTGCGGACGTCCCAGGTATTATTATTATTATTCAATATAAATAAATTTGATGATAATTTTTTATGTCACTGTTATGTAACACCATTCATACTTAAAATTATTAATGGTCATGACAATGCAAATTAATAACTTTGTGAAGGCGCACGGGCCATGTTTTTTTAAACGTGACTATAGTCCGTCAATTATATTAAAAATAATGTTAAGTCATATTGATTAGGTAACTTATTTTTTATTAACAATATCTTATTATTCATAAAAACCTTGTAAATTAAGTGTAATATTCAATTATTTTTTAGTTAATTTAATATAATCGTCACGTATATATATTACGGACTTTTGTATATTCGACGCACAACAGTAGTTTTTGTATATATATCACGTATTTATTTTTTTCCACAAATTTATTAATATTATATCCCAATTACGTCAACAAGACAGATGTGTACCATTTCCATTATTTCAGACTAAATAATGTTATAATATTTTTATTGATTCATGAAGGTTACAATTTCATTTGACATAGTGACATTACGTCAATATTTTTACGTAGCTTCAGCTTTGGTTTTTTACTGTGGAAAGCAACGCAACAAGCTCAACCACCCAGATGACGTCATAGGGACGATTTCAACGTCAGATAAATTTTCTCAAATATCAGACAAAATCGTGTACAGGAAAAGTTGTTATTTTGTGAGGTTATTCTAGAATCTTATTCTTTTTAATTTTAATGACCATCAGGGCCAACACCAGAACCAACTTTAAAATTTTGGTCCAAGTCCATTAATATATAATATATAATATTTGATTGCGATGTCTCTGTTGGTAATTTTGTAGTTTTGCTGCTGAGTACTTTGTCTATTACTTATAATTGCTTTGATTATTTTTGATTGTTTAGATTAGATAAAAAATCAGTTTCATTAATTAATATACATAAATGATTGTTTTTGTTTTATTTTTTAATTTGTGATGTTTAGTCTTAAATATTTGATGAAGTAAAATTATCATTGTTGTGTACACCTGTAAAGGTTTATAGCCTGGTCTGTTAATGTTGTTGTAATATTTTTTATAGCTATAGTTATGGCTATAGATGGTGTAACTTTAATAAATAAATAAATACACTATACACCAATGAATGGACTAAATGCGTATACGACATTTTGCCATTCGACGGCAGACGACATTTCACTGCACTCGAAAATACCCCATTATAAAGTGTGTGTATTATATAAATCTTGGATGTGAAGTTTGTAGGTACACAAACCAAAAGCTGTTATTAAATTTATAAAAACAAAATTGCTCTTAAAATAATAGGTTCACAACAATAACGAATGAAGTCTAAAAAAATAATGTTTTAATCAAATGAAAAATCAAAGAAAAACTAATGTAATGCACAGTTGGATTAAAAAAGTAGAAGTGGTCAATATTATACTGCGTGTCGGCTTAAAATAGTCCAAAATTATAGACCGCGTAGAGCTTATAGACTGTGTAGAGCTTAACGATTTATACATAAAGATTCAATGAGCAGATGACGCAAAATGATGAAAACATGTTTAAAGTTTCATTTATTTTATCACTTATCTTAATTTTTTTTAAACTTTTTGTTTAATTCGGTAAGCTCTAGGTACATGCTCAATGAGTTCGGACTTACGTTCAACACACCGTATACTGCATAACAATTCTCATATTATAAATTAAGGACGGCCATAATGTCTGGATTTTCATTAAATCATAGTAGTGTTAAGTGTATTCATTTGGAATTTACTAAAACAATCCAAATTATATCTCGTAGGTAACATGACATACGTATGGGACATACCTACGATATATTTATGCCCGTTTAACTTTTTTAAAATACCAATCCAAAAGAAAATTACAGCCATAGATGTTCATCAATTTTTCACGACTAAAACGCGGCGTCTTTGGCCGTATTTTGTAAGGTGAAAGATTATGAATATAATTTCCAAACAGTTGACGACCGCTTAGCCTAGTGGGTAGCGACCCTGCCTACGAAGCTGGAGGTCCCGGGTTCGAATCCCAGGTCGGGTCAGTATTAATATGATGAATATTGATACTGGTACCAGGTCTTGGTTGTTATATGTGTGTGGTGTCTTCGCAATAATATTTATATATGTATATATTATAAAGAATATTTAAGTATGCATATCAGTTGTCTAGTAACCCATAACACAAGCATAATACTTGTTTACTTTGGGACTAGATGACGCTGTGTGGGAAGTCCCATGTACTATGTATGTAGTGGAACTATCTATAATATTATGTATTTTGAGAATAACAAAATAACGTTATCAAATGAAAATAATACTACAATTTATTGATGAAAACGGAAAAAAAATGGTGTTATGGTTTTATTCTCGTGTTTGAAAAGAGTGTTAAAATCCAGAGAAAATCCGAAACTAGAATAATATATCGAAAATCCAACTTGGATATATCAGATATAAAACGTAGCACTAGAGACGACGAAAAGTTATCACTTTGACTGTCTGCTTTTGAGTCTTCTTTTGGGGTCAAACGGTCAACCGAGAGCAGTTTGCATGTAAAATTGACCGTTTATCGTTTCCGTTTCATAAAAGTACGAATTGACTAGCAGCCCTCTTCTGCGTTTACTGTCTAACCACTCATACAATAGCTACCTCGTGTAAGATGGCCAGTTTTAGTCCGAGTTTCAGTGCGCTAAGTCCCCGCGCGCCGCTCTACACCCCCGAGAAATCCCGCCAACACCTTAAAATTTCACAATGTCACTTCGATACTGTGTATTAACATTTATGACTATTAAAACTAAACGCTACTAAAAAATTTATTTTGTAGGCCAATGTGAATCATGTATGTTATAAGCGCTAAAAGCGTGAATCGAACCGAACGAGAATTGAGAATGTTTTAGCTGACGGATTGGCCGAATGGTTAGAGCCACTCACAGCAGAACCAAAGGTCGCGGCTTCGATTCCCGTCCGGGACAAATATTTGTGAGCATGAAGATGACGATTTGTTTCGTGTTTGACTGTAAAATATCTGTATATGTATATATTAAAAGAAATATTTAAATATGGACAATATATCACTTTCCAGTACACAAAATCATGAACCTAGCAGGGGTAGTAGGAACCTAGAAATACTCAGACGTAACACCGCGAAGTTACTACTGCACTCCTAGTAAGTATGATTGATATGTATGCACGTGTCAACTTCAACCACGACCACCAGTATGCGAGCGGCCGCCATTGCAGTGATTCATTGGTAGTTCAGTACCGAGAGTCTAGACTTTTTATTACGTCTATGCCCTCATATAATACAAGTTCTGCTTCGTTTGGAACTAGATGGCGCTGTGTGGGATGTCCCAGGTATTATTTGTTATTATGTGTATGATTATGCAGAATCTATGTAGTAGTTTTATCTTTATTTGGAAAACAAACTAACTGTCGCGTTTCTTAGAACTCTTTTTCAACTAATTATTTTCCGAAAGGTCGCGCGTCGTCGATAGATTTCCTTTAAATCTGAAGAGTTAAAAAATTAATTAATTAATAATAATAATGATAAATTAATTTAAAAAAGAATTAATTTTAATTTTCTATAAAATTATCGTAATGACAGAATTATTGAATTCTGTTACGACATAAGCTTCCTGTATACAACGTGTGGTTTTTTGCTTCTCTTAAATTAATACATTTAATAGTTCAATAGGAAAACACTCGTTTGACGGGATTTCACATTCATGGATGAAAATCCTATTTTCCTGTTCACATGTAACCCCGTCATATCGGCTTGCAATACCTAAAGCTTCACAGAAGGTCCCTGACCGCGAAACGCACTTGGTAACACCATGCACGAATAGCGGTTAAAACGGGTTATACAATGTTTTTTTTTTATTTTTAAGGAAAAAAAAAACATTTTAATTTTATTTGGGCTTCGAAGCTTCGAATCGTCACCCACATGAAACTGGCAATAGGTTTAAAACATACCCGATATACATTTTCTGATCAAAAAATTAATGCTCAAATATAACACAGGTGACGCCACCGCATCTAATCGTGACCGTTCGATAGGAAACCGACACTATTAAGCCATTGCAAAAGGAAGTGAGGGGTCTGTTAAGAGTCAAGGACGTCTACCATATTTAGTTTTAACCGCATCATTATTAGCGCTTTTTTGAGGTGTTAACGAGAAAATAATTGATTCCCAAGTTCATTACTTTGAATTGAACGAAACCTTATTGTTCGTAAATTAATTAAAAGCGTAGACTGAACCGACCCCGGATACACCTTAGATTAATAATTGGTGGCGTATATCGACGCTGTTGCCATAGCCAAATTCTAAGCAGATGGAACACAAAACAGAAAGTTTAGTAGGTAGATCCTATTCAACCTTATCAGAGTGAGAGGATGTTATTCAGATTTTACAATGCGTTTGATGCGTCTACGGGAATCTTGTATCTTTGAATCTTTGAAGTAATCTTTGAATTAGTTTAATAGAGGAGTACTTCTGGTTGTTTAATATAAGAACCAAAGTTTTCACATTTAAGTGGATGGAGACGGGCGGGACGCGCGTATGGCCTTCGTGTATTATCCGTCACAACTAGTTACAAACTATAGAATAAAAGGCTGATATTGACAAAAAAAAATTAAAACAAATATAGTTGACAAAATATGTCGGCGTTGAGTCGTTGCTTTTAGCAAACATTCCCCTTCTAGCTGCTACATTCACAGTTCGGTGATACTATGATAATGTATTTATACGGTAGTAGATAATCTACGAGATACACTAACTTCAGCTTGGAGTGTTAATGACTTTCACTTAATCACATATAATTTTCTGTATAAGCTTGCTCTCCTATTCCCCGAGTGTCCTTTGAAACTGATTTGAAATTTGAGAAACTTGAAAACTTTTGTGCTTAAATTAAACTGACGATCGCTTGGCCTAGGCGACCCTGCCTACAAAGCTGGGGGTCCCGAGTCCGAATCCCAGGTCGGGTCAGTATTTGTATGATGGTACCGGGTCTTGGTTGTTATATGTTTGTGGTGACTTCGCTTGGTTCCCAAAACACAAGCTGATGCTTAGTTTGAGGCCTAGATGTTGTTGTTATACCACGTTATTATTATTATTAATAAATTACATTGGGGTCATTCTAGTATTACGTAAACAAATTTAATGGATTCTTAGGCACCAGGCCTTCATCAAGTCTTAAGAGGTTACGATTAGTAATATGTTAAACTGAATTATATTTATACTAGTCAATAACCATGTTCACGTCAGCAAAAAAGTCCGACATTAAAATTTGGTAAGTATCGCAGATTTCGTCATTATATGACCTTCAAGTCCGAAATACTCCATTTTTTCCAATCAGCACCAAAATGATACTTGCAAAGCTAGAGCACAATGGGAACTTGTGTGCCAAATTTCAAAAAATTCGTCGGTTAATAACAACGTACGCAATTTTTCTATATCCTCTAATCAGCACCAAAATGATACTTGCAAAGCTAGAGCACAATGGGAACTTGTGTGCCAAATTTCAAAAAATTCGTCGGTTAATAACAACGTACGCAATTTTTCTATATCCTCTAATCAGCTCCAAAATGATAACTAATTGCAATATTAGAGGTCAAAGGAATACACCGTGCCGAGTTTAACACTCAAAAAATACACTGGAAATTAAAAGGAAATGTATTGTTCAAAATTTTGCAACATGGTTCAAAAATTTTGTATTTATTGGAATAGATGTCCTTCTTCAAAACAAAAAATATGAAATTTTTGGACACGTAATAACAGACATAGAAAAAGGAAACGTGAAACATTAATGTGACGTGAATACTACATGCAGGAGTCAACAACCATACAAAAAGTGGAATATGTATAACATCGTACCAAAAAAAAAATTAGTAAAATTGTGGTCATCAGCTGTCAATTTTTAACAATCTATTATTCCTTGAGAATCAGTACATATATTTCAATTGTACTTGAGTGTTACACATTGTCTATATTTTCATAAAAAAGTATTCAAATGAAACGTCAAAATTTTAGGTCAATGTCCTATATTCCATTCCTTCCGATTTCACCAATGAGCTCCATAATAGTATTTGTAAAGTTAGAGGTCAAAGGCAACCTCTGAGCCAAATCTGACCCATTTAAAAAAAAATCTTTTGGAAAATAAGGAAATCCTCAATTCCTCTAATTTGCTCCAAAATAATCATCATCAGCCCATTTTACCCCACTGCAGGGGCTTTGGCCTCCCCCAGGGTGAGCTTAAATCCACCACGCTACTCCACTGCGGGTTGGGGATTGTAACGACCGCCATCTATTGACAGCGTCCAGGACCGACTGCTTAACGTGCTCTCCGAGGCACGGAGTCAGTGATAGTTAATGTACTTAAATCAGAAAAACTCATTGGTACACGCCCGGATTCGAACCATGGCCCTATGGCCTTATAAATTTGAGATAGGTTCGTTGCGCTCTGGGCTATCGGTCGGCGAGAACTTTTGTGTCAAGTTTCAAAAAAAGCCGTTGGAAAATAACGAAGTTAGAGCGCGAATGGACTGACGAATAAACTACCATACCTACCAAGATTATAGAGTAAAACGGTACTGAATAAACTGAAGAAGAAATGCCCAACCGTAAAGATGCTTATGTAACATTAGCCTGTGTTTTATGAAAGGAATCTGAAATTTCAGAAATACAATACCATTCTATAAAAAAATATCTAAGTGAAAAAGGCAAAAATACAATATAATATTTGTCAGGGAGACATATTATTTTCATGTTTAAGTTATCTGTTGGTGTCAATAAACTGTATAATGAAATATACACCAAAAGCGGTTCGTTTTTTTGGCAAAAGCCCACACAATTTCCTATTATTTAAATTTGCAAAATGTATTGTGCGTATCAACTCAATCTGGCATTATGTTGGTCAGATATTGATTCTACATCGTATATAACTGTCCAATACTCAAATGTTTATTTAGACCTATCTCGTTTAGTTAAAATATGTTTCCTTTTTTTCTTTCATACTTTAGTGTCACATTGATATCACCACATATTATAAAATAAAGTCCCCCGCCGCCTTCGTCTGTCTGAACGCGATAAACTCAAAAACTACCGAATGTATTGGCATATGGTTGACACCAATGTACTGAGTGACTCAAGAGGAAGGTTTATGTGTATAATTCATTAATGTTTTGTACAAATTAGTTGAAATATGACGATTATTGTTGAAGTCGTCGGAAAAAATGAACTTTCCTGGGAGCTTTTATCGAAAACGCTGCCTAATACCATTGAGATGTAACAAAACAATGTATCGAGGATCGTTCCTTTTTTATAGGACTACAGAAAAGTATTCGATGACATATGTCTATCTTTTATGGATAGCTTACTATACCTATTTTATGTTTATAAAAATGGTGTCATATGATAAGGTGATTGGAAAGCAATATATACGGATACAGTATTAATCCTTATCAAATTAAATACGTTATTTACCTCCAAAATTTCATGCACATTAGACTGCCCTTATTACTATACGAGTTAAATTAATATATTAGGAGTTATCGCGAAATAAAAACTATCACGCGACAAGCGGCCGGGCGGCAAAGCTAATATTAAAGTTAGGTAGAAGTAGTGTGTATTCAATGTTGTATAAAAAGAAATTAGTCTGTTTTTATGTCTATATTTTTTACTTTTTCGAATAAATACAGGATTGAAAATAAAATACATTAACAATACTCTAAACTGATACCACACTACGACAGAAAAAACACTTTGCTACCCATATGAAGCCGGGGCGAGTCGCTAGTTTTAACTAGAGTTGAATAAACATCCGAACTATCAACGTAGGAGTGCGGGGACAGATAAATTGAGTGATATAAATCGATTGTCATCATAGCTAGGTCCAAATTTGGTGTACCTATAATGAAAAACGAAATATCTTTAAAATACCTTTAAAAATACCTTTAAAAACGAAATAGAATTATATAATGATATAGACTTTTTATTTAAGCCAATACTTGTTGAGATATGCTCTCCTGAAGTCCTGAAAGGTGTAAAAGCTTTTAAATTTTCAACTATTAGGTGGAAAATTTAAAAAAAAATCAAGTTAGTCCAATTTAAAAAAAATTTCATCGAAAATTAGTTTGAATAAAATATGTTGAGTTGTTTTTGAAATTGTTTTTAAACTTTTTATTACGATTTTGACCATGAACGTTCATCCCGACTACGAAATCTTTGACTGTTTATGGTCCGATGCGTATTTGGCCGGTTTTTTAAGGTTCCGTACCCAAATGTACCATGGAGAACTCTATCACTAAGACTCCATCCGTCCGCTCGTCCATCTGTCACAGGGTATCGTCTGAACCGTAATAGCTAGCTAGACACTTGAAATTTTTAGTTTATCTTACTATGACCGCCGTAACAAAAAAAATCAACGGATCTCCTGCTTTCGCACGAACTTCTTACGACATTGGAAATGCACCTAACGGAATAAAGTAAACACACATATTTTGTATAATATTTATCGAAATAATTTTTTTTCGCAAAAATATAACACAACTGTATCTGAATAAGCTTAAAACTTCGAAATATAACATTCTGTACGACATTTCAATCGAACAAACCGAATTAATACGAAATGTAACACCGACGCATATCCGACTTCCAACTAAGGGCACCCTTAACCACTACTTCCGGTTGTCCGATTCTAACAATTTTAGTCTCAATTGATCCCCGTCTAATTACCCCGAGCTGTTTTTTTTATTTTTTTCTTATTCGGACCTAGTTCTTGAGATATCGGGCTCCCAAAATGAAAATCGGGGAAAAAATTGCGATTTTATTCGTTTTTTGCCGATATTTTTTTTTTGAACTTTTTTCAAATTATCTTTTGCCATCTTGTAAAGCTTGCCGAGCTGCGCCTTTTGATACCACGTTCATCCCGATATCTCGAAAACTCTTTGTGCAATTAAAAGGGGTCCCAAACAAGAAACCTGTTTTTTCGACGTTTTTTGGTGATGAGTGATAATGAGATGTTTGCTTACACTTGAAATTTTCATGAAGCATATACTACTATGGTTGCTATAACAACAAATTATAAAAATAAAATAAAGTTTGTAATCAAAGGGGGTCCCCATACAAGAAACGTGTTCTTTCATACTACTGTACGGTGGTACGGACCCATCCGTATACGAGTCGGTCCCGCACTTGGATAGTTTTTTCTATCATTAGTCTCGTCAACAGAAAATAATTTATTACGAATGAGCTATAACAAGAACCGTTTTATCTACAAATATTGTCATATATAACATTACAGACGAGTTGTTTTGCTACTTATAGAAACTTGCCCTTTTAGACAGCCATACATATCAACAGCTGGTTTTTATATATCTTATATAATTAAGTATTCTTGAATATATTGACATCCTGGTGTCAGTCAACGAACCGTGAAAGAGAAATCTAGATACGGGTTTATTATCTGTAACCCACGTTTAAACCAAACAATTGAACGTTGACAAAGAACGTTCCAACCCACGCTGTGTGGACAGAAAAATTAATAATAAAATAAGTGTCACATCCAGAGCAGATACGTAAAGAGAGTAACGGAACGTTGTGGGCGATGACAGTTAATCGGTCACACGATCACGAAACTTGATAAATGTTATTATTGGCTTTGACCAACCAACCAGTTGGTTACTGTTCTGTGAACGCTGACTGAGATACTTACCATGCGACGTTTAAGCCAGATTTGCTAAATACTTTTTTAAACTGGTTTGATAATACCGACAATATGATAACATACACACCTAACCGATAACCACTGGGGAAGAAAGGTTCTATCTACAGTGGAGATCGTGAATTGAAAGCCATAGTATGGGACGGTAATTTACTAAGCGGAATGGTGACCTGGTAATGGTGGTGGTGGGCCGCCTTTGATTACGGGTGGCCTAACGTGTGCTGTGGATATTAAGTGAAGGTCTATGTCCAGCAGTGAAAGTTTCGCGGCTGAGAGGACAACGATAAAATCGAAGACATAACAGTGTGTCTTGAAGGGCACATACAAAAAGGAAAGAAAGTATATTTTAAATAACTAAAAAAATAATTTTAAATAACTAAAAAATATTTGATTATAAAAACTTTGTTAAAGATGAGCTTCTAATTTAAATACATGTTCCTATTTTGATGGCAATATCTTTGACCTATTAGGGCTGAGTGCGAGTCGGATGCCCTAAAACATATTTTTTGTTCTTTTATCGATACTTACAGCCAGATAGCACGAGAAAGTATTTGTGAATTTCATTTTGAAAAAAAAAATGTAGTGTGATATAACTAGAAATTTTCGATTTTCGGTTTCTTTTCTTTATTTGTGCTGTGAGATCTTGCTAATTGCCAAATTGAAAGAAAGAAAGAAAATGCTTTATTCAATTCACACAACACACATATACAACAATACCTGTCTATCTACAACATGGATTTAAAAGTAAAGGAGTGTGCGATCGAATATGACACTGCTCAGCATTAGTTGCGACCAAGTTGGACACAACGCTGGTTTCCAGCAGAACCACAAAGGAGGCGTGGACGTGCAGCAACAATGGTAAAACAAATTACTTACTGAATTATGCAAATTAACACAAACAATTAAACGTTCTCAAAGAGGAACAGGAAGTGGCAGTATTAAGTGGTAGTAGTTCAAAATAAGGTAACTGATTTAATAATATACATATGTATCATATGAATTCATATGAATTTGTGCATAGTTGGTACGAATAAGTAATTTAATATAATTTAATATATAATGTGTCGCCGTATTAAGAAAATGAGGTACTCATAGTACTAATTTTTGCTTATGCAATACATACTTTTTTAGATGGAACTTAAAGCAACCCACAGTATTATTTTAGGTCAACGAGAAATAGCCTATATAGGTTTCGATAAGTAAGTTTGCAGAAATCAAAAGATGGGACATAAAAGAGCGTGCCTTTTGATTGCGTTGACTTAGAAGCTCGAATTGTTTGAATTAGTAATTGATATTAATTTCAACTTCATATCTCTATCCGTTCCTGCAGAACAATAAGGTCTTGACAGACGGACAGACGGACGCGCGAGCGGATTGATAACAAAGTAACCCTATTAGGGTTTTGTTCTTTTTCAAGGTACGAAATCCAAAAAGTCATCATACGTAAAATGAGATTAAATAAAAAAAAATCAAACCATAAAAAATCTTAATTAGAAATTAAAATGTTAATCAGATAAAAGAAATTTTTTCTACGCCCAAATAACCCTAGTTTTATATTACTACTAGCGACCGCCCGCAGCTTCGCTTGCGTAGATTACGCATTCCTGTTTTAGGTAGTATTAACATTCGAAATGGTTAATACGTAGGTACTTTTTGCTAAAACTAATATTGGGTACACCCATTCAAACTTTCAATCTTCATTCTCCCCACTCTTTTAAGAAAACCGATACTCCCATACTTTTCACCTCCCATTTCCCACCCTTAAAATGTGGATATCCAAAAACCCCGAAACACGTCATTATTTATTTATGTAAAAATTTTTATGTTTCTAACTTTAAAGAACAAAGACCCTCATACAAAGCCCCTCCATCCCTCCCTCCTTAAATTTGAAATTTCCAAATATTCCTTTCTTAAAAAATTAATACTCACGTTTTAAAATAAACCACTGTTCCCAATTTCGACTTCCTAGACTTAGTAGTTTCGGCTTTATCAACGCTGATAGATCAGTAAGGACAAACGACAGACAGCCACAAAAAGTAACTGATATCACTCTTGACAACCTTCTTTCACGTCTGCAAAGTTTCATTAAAATCTGTTCAGCCGTTTTGGAGATTAGCTCGAATAGATACATAGACGTACAGACAGACAGACGAACAAAAAGTAGCGTATGTAACTTTTGACCACCTCCTTTTCATACCCGTGAAATTTCATTAAAATCGGTTAGGCTGTTTTAGAGATTAGCTCGAATAGACAGATGGACGTACATACAGACATACAAAAAGTAGTGTATATCATTTTTGACCATTTCTTTTCCATATCTGTGAAGTTTCATCAAAATTGGTTTAGCTGTTTTGGAGATTTGCTCGGACAGACAGACAGACAGATAGTATTATTTTATACATATAGCCTATAGCCTTCCTCAATAAATAGACTATCCAACACAAAGAGAATTTTTCAATTCGAACCAGTAGTTACTGAGATTTCCGCGTTCAAACAAACAAACAAACTCTTCAGCTTTATAATATTAGTATAGATTTGGTAATTTATATATATTTATCATCAAACAAAAAAAAATCATATTATATCCCCAACATTTATTTTGCTAACTGTTTATTAAATAGTCCACAATCAATAATTAAATAACTATTTTTATTTTAACTTAATTGCAATAAATCAAAATGACCACCTCTTTATTCCTAACATATAACATTAACGAAATAAATAATCGCATGACATCACAAGTATGTTGTTATTGTATTTTAATCAGCCTTTAGAATAATTTTGCGACCATCTAAATTTTGGCCCTTAAAAATTTTTCGCTCTAAGAGGTAAAGCGAGAGACTTCTTACTATAATCACCGACAAAAAGTGAACACTTTAACGTTGCGGTAACGGGAAAAATTTGAAATAAAAAGTAAATAACTAAAACACAAAAATATTCTAGAAAATAACGAGGACACATCTACAGGAAAACGATTGGCGACAAAAACGAGTAAAGTGCAACCTTCCATCATCATGATGTACTTGAAAATCGATGATACAAGATCTGCTACCCGTGAGCTTAGCAAAGGTTACATCATCCACCATCTTGGATAAAATCAGAGAGGCGCGTCGTGACCAGCCGCCATTGAGAACAAAACAACACGTAACAATGCTGCGGCCAGACGAAACTGACATTTCGTTATTTTTTAACAATCAACTGTCTGTCTAGAGATTTTGCAACACAATGGTGACAATTTATGAGGAAAACGAGTAAAAAATAAAAATTAATATTCGCATTGGTTTTAGCATGGTCCTAGGAATATCCGGACGTAGCATTGCGAACTAAGTAACGATGCACCCCTAGTAAGTCAGCTGGTTATGTACAGTTCCAATCAACCTTTATGGCGAATGTGAACATAGGCACAAGTCGCGTCGCAGTAACCAGTTTTAGGTTTAGCGGGACGCAGTGGAGCGAGGGGCATATGACTGAAACTGCGCAAGCATGCATAAAGCGTTGTATTCCGATCCGCCATAAAGTTTGAATCGAACTATACGCAAGCGTCAACTTGAACACACTCACAACATAGTAAGTCTCGTCACTGCTAACAGTGAATCTAGAGTTTTTATTACGTTTGTGAGTTTTGTACTCAAAAACGTGGAACAAACTTTAAATAATATAAAGGTATTTTTTTTATAAACCAATATTATTTAAGGCATTAATTTTGAATCATATCGATATGAGAATATAATATAGTGTTTTCCCACTATATTATATTCTCATATATAGTGATTTGCCAGCGAACAATCTCGAAAGCACCCGAACAAATTTTATGGCATCAATCTCGCGCAAACCCAAACGAACTGCATTACCGGACACGGAAAAGACATTCCAAGAGAATTCTTGAACGAGATGTCGACTTTATCGCAGCTTGTCTCTATCTGTGTTTACTAACGTTTAAATTATGTATACGTACTAATTGTTTAATATCAGTTTCGATAAATTATTAACTTGTCAATAAATAATCACGCCCTAGATGAATGTCCTTATGACCTATGACTGATATGGGTGGATTTATATTCTGAATAGGTTTAACCAATCCATCAATTTCCTATATACTATATATACGTCACAGGTCGAATTTTTCATTGCTCGGATTTTTTTTAAAATTAAGTATCATTTAACTCCATATCAAGTCAGTGTACATATCTTTGAAAACAAATAAGTAGGTAAAATAGTCACATTAAAATATATTATCCGAAGGAAAGTGAGGTCACCAAATGAAATATAAAATAAAAGTAAATATGAAATATAAAGTTGGGGATTGTAACGACCGCTATCTATTGACAGCGTCCGGGATCGACTGCTTGACGTGCTCTCCGAGGCACGGAGTCAGTGATAGTTATGTACTTAAGTTAGAAAAACTCATTGGTACACGCCCGGATTCGAACCATGGTCCTATGGCCTTATAAATTTGAGAAGGTTCGTTGCGCTTTGGGCTGTCACGACAATATAAATACTACGCATGACAAAAGGGCGACAACGGGTGGAGCGGGGAAGGGTATCCAGCCGGGGGCCGCTGACGGACGCAATCGTCAGTCGTCTGCGCATCGCCACGGTAATTTAGTGTTGAGTGATAGTAATAGCAAAAACGTATATTTCATTCATCAGAGATCATAGTGTTTTATGCATGTATGCTACAATCTAATATGCAAAGGTTGAAGTTGGAATTTGGGGTTTGTTATGAAAGTATTCATTTAATCAAAACGATTCCCCATTTTCTCTACGCATGTTTTCCATCTTCCATCCAATTTACAAAAGAGCGTCCCTGAATTTGTTGCGTATTCTTCTGAGAGAAACCAATACTTTTATGAATGCGCCTTTGTGGGGACGTTTTCCAACAAAGTAATAAATTTACTCTTGTAATGTATTTCAAGATTATGTTACATAACTACGAAATAAAGATCTAATAAAAAGTTCCATCTAATTTCATATTTTCCAAAGTTCTTGACTGTTGAAGTCAGTTGCTATTGATACACCGCCTCTGAGGAATTCGGTTACATTTCGCGCCTTTTTATTTTATTTAGTTCAAAGGACATGTCCAGATTGTATACATTCTTGTAACTATCTAGTAAAAAATAAACAAATAGCCTACAATTAATAAAAGAATAAATAAGAAATTAAGGGGAATAACCAAGGTTATTACATACGTATTAATTTAACTAACAGTCACGCCAATTCAAGTAACTGAAATTCGGCCGAAATCCCGCAGTTTTAACCGAAATTCGGCCGGTTAAAACTTCAGTTAAAGCAGTCGACCTTCTATAACATTGCATATGAAACTAATTGCGTAATCATATAGTGAAGAACCCTTGGATTTTTAGATAAAAATCAAGATGCACTTCGGCCAGTTTTCAGCGTTGCGTATCCAAAAGGCAAAAGGGAGCCCTATTACTGTCACTGCTGTCTGTTCGTCGCATCCGTCCGTTGGCACTTCACGAACCTTTAGGTCGTAAACAGTTAGACTTGAAATTCGGTATTTTGTCTATAATGTTGACGCGAAACCGAATATTGAATTAGAAATAAAATGAAATCATTTTTCAGGAGGGTTTTTAGGGGTGCCTTTCATGTAAAAGGAACGGAACAAATATAATCACCCTCATCGCGAAGGAAGACCCCTGCAGTGGGGCATAATGGGCTGATATGGAACAGGTAGGGAAAAAAAATCTTCCATTTCAATTAATTTTCATTTTAATACATGGGACTTCCCACACAGCGCCATCTAGTCATACTTAAATATTCTTTATAATATAAACGTATATAAAATGAACGGTATCGGAACGAAATAAACATGTTCATGCACACAATTATTTGTCCCGGGCGGGAATCGAACCTTTAACCTTCGGCTCCGCAGTTAGGGTCTCTAACCACTCGACCATTCGGTCAGACAAATACATTTTTTGTGTATATTTTATCTTCAAAAATTACATAAAGTGGCTGTACATTTTTTTGGTTCTATTTAGGCATAGTAAGTAGGTACTTATATGCATTTTTTCTGTAAACACTTGACACAAATATTTTTCCGAAAAAAAAAGTGTGTGGTAGTACAGAACCCTTGGAGTCCGGCCTAAGTCCGATTCGAACTTGGCAAGTTTTTTATAACGGATTTTATAGACATTTTTTATTAATATTATATAAAATTTTCAATAGATTACTACAAGAGCTTATTACCTACGCATTAAAATTACACGAAAGTAATAATTATTATTTACGCTTTATTTAAAAAAAGTTATAATGGTTGTGTCAAATTAGAGGAAATCCGGTAAGGAAAGTGGCAAAGGTCATGCACGATAATGATATCATCATAATGTTTACAGTTAATATTTACCTACAAGCAAAAACTTGTCTGTGGTTTTCTATTCAATCTTATGTTAGTAAATATTAACATTTTTATGTTCCGGCCGAACATGGCGATGGCAACTCGAAAAATTCGAATGCATGTATTTTATTTGGGATTTTTTATTGTAAACCACTATACTAATGTCACCTTTTATGTTGTTATTAATTGAGAGGGATTCATTTTAAAAACTATTTTTATATTCACATACTAAACTAATATCTATGCTAATAAATATATTACTTATACTACTAAATTAATATTTTTTTTGTTTACTACGGATAAACTCAAAAACTGCTAAAAAAATTATATATTTTTACCTATAGAAAGCTACATTATTAGCGAGTAATACGGGTTATATTTTATTTTCAAACTAGCTTTCCGTAACTACTATAATTTTTTGCATAGATATAGTTTATAAGCGGAAGACTGACATACGCTACTTTTTATTCCGGAAAAGTGGGTCCCGGTACAACCGTGTAGTCCCCGGGCCCAAAACTACGTTTGTACGTTCCATTTTTGTTTGCGATGAGTATAGGTCTTGTAGTTATCGATTTCAAATCATAACACATTTTTTTTTGTCTGTATGTCCGTCTGTCTGTGCACATATCACGCCAAAACTACTAGACTAATTTTGATTAAATTTGGTTTGATGATAATTTAGTATCTGTATCAACATATAGAATAATTTTTACTGTAGGGAAGTTTCTCATTACCATGGATAATTAAAAAAACTGTTTCTGTACAGACACTCCATGGGAACATCACGGGCAGTGCTACTCCTAACTATATTATAAATATGAAAGTGTACCTTTGTCCTTTTTAATGACTCTACGAAGCGACAAAACTATATGATTTTTTGCAAGATGTTATTCGAAACCACGCAAAGTAACATAGCCTTTAAAATAGTGACTGAAAGTTTGTATGGGATACGTTAATTAAAAATGGAAATGCATAATGACCCAAGCTTTGAGACGTGGGTTGTTAGACGGAATGACAGTAGAACTAAAATTGAAGCAGTTATTTAGATGAAATGAGGTTTCGAGAAAAACATAATGGTGTTATTAGGCTTTAAGTTGGTATCCGCGAGAACTAAACCGCTGACAAAATCTAGTATAAGAATGATTTGGTGCTACAGAACCTTAACCATAAGATAGTTGACAGTCACATGCTCATTTTTATGGTTCCGTAATGAAATGACAAAAACTGAATCCATATAATTTTGTCTTGTTCGTCTGTCCGTCTCGGTATGTTTCAGGCTCATTTCTCTGCCATCTTTTCATCAATCTTCACTAAATTCCATAGACGTCATATAAATCGCTTTAAATTCTGTAGAGAAATTATGAAAACTAATTAACAAAAAAATAATAATAACCGTGGACTGTATCATGTGAAGTTTTATCAGATAAATATTTGAAAATGCATTGAGGGTTCTTTGGTGATTTTTTTTATTTAGGTATATGTTTCGCAAAATATAGTTCGTAAATTTTACAATAAGTGTCCCCTTTTAACTTTTCAGTCACGAAAATAAAAATTCTGAAAAAATAATCAAGAATCTAACACATAATCAATACTTTCAGTGAAATTGTTCTGAACATGATACGTTAATAAGTTGTTACATAAAATTCATGGCCCAGCAAAAATAGGTCGCGGGCGCCACCTGTTGGCAAACCACAATCGCAAGGCAGAACGCAGAGGCGCACCGAAATGCAGCGACGACGTGGAATGTCGACAGACGGCGTCCTCGCGAACGATGAGCCAGCGACCCGCTCGGCCATAGGGAGAGCTGATTTCTGATCGGAACACTTGGGATCCGACATTCGAGGTAGAAGGTCGATCTTATAAAGCAGTAAAAAAGTAGGCGGAATCAAGATGGCGGGCGATGTAGATGATCGCCCCACGAACATCTCCCACGGGAAGAAAGAAGAGATAGGTTCCCGACACGCTTTACACCGCCAGCGAAGCGGCGGTCGACCTATTCGTAATATAGTACAGTAAATTTAGTATTTCACACCGCGCCCCAAGTACCCGACCATCCTTCGGGATAGACGGGAATATCTCGTTCTCGACGTCGCGGTCGTCTGCTGAAGAGGCTTCCCATTCCTTCGACATTGTATCTTCGGTAATTATTTTATCCAAATACCCACGGCCTGGAAGGAGAGCCGAAAGAAAATCGCCGCCTGAAGACCAAGAGGAGACGGAGCAGCCCAGGAGCGGGACACCACAACCGGCCTGCACCGGAGGGACCCCCAGCCCCCCGCCGCCCCTGCGGCGAGACCGAGCTCGACACTGGACGGCACGAGCGAAACGTACCTCCGACCCTTCACATCGAAACGTAAAAGGCCTGTTCCCATTTTATTTATATGCGCATATAACGTAGATTTTATCTCAAAGTCAAGTAATTGAATTAATGTAAATTTGTATAACTCGAACGCCCGCGCAAACAGACTGACGACGAGACCATCGAAGGCGCGGCGTAGCTTTGTAATTAGATTTATTCCCATATCTGATCTAGATGTAGTAAACGTTCTTTTATTGTATCGTGGTGTTTCATTTGCGACGGCGAGATACCTTCCCGACAGCACGGTCCTTGAACTAAAGGTCCGAGCTCCACTGCTGATACCTATCCGAGCAAACAACGAGGTTAGCATCGCCTCACAACGACTAGAGCTCACATTTTATTGTTACGCTATACTTACATCACTTACGAAGTCAACCTTTTCCCTTTTTAACGTAACGATGTCAACGTGCGAATCTATTATCCCTTTTTAACGTAACAAAGTTTTTTGAGATATACACAATTTTTGGGTAACAACAAAAATATGTGTATTGGTGATTATAAAGTGAAGCTTGTAGCATATGCTCTACGGAATGCTAAATTGATGCGTGTCCAACACGAACTGGGCTGGTTTTTTAGGGTTCCGTAGCCAAATGGCAAAAAAGGAACCCTTGTAGTTTAGCTATGTCCGTCCGTCCGTCCGTCTGTCTCTCTCTGTCTGTCTGTGACGTGAATCTACGAACCGCTACACAGCGACGTATTGAAATTATTAATTTTTTTTTTGGGATAGGTCGCCATACATGTAATAGAAGTACGAAAAAAAAAATCATCGTATATTTACGCTAGAGGTACCAAACGATAGGTCTTCAAAAATGATATAAAGGTTTCAAACAATTTTTTTTTATTTAAGTCAACAGTTTGTGAGATATGCACTCCTAAAATCCAAATTTTTGTTAGAATTATGTGTCCCCCCCCCCCCCCCCCACCAGCTACACCGTTGTTTGTGGATATGTGGAAAAAATTTATGACAGGAGTATATATAACGTAATTAAAAGGAAAACTATCACAGCTAACTAGACTATTATTTAACGAGTAATATATTAACTTATAATATGTACTTTTTAAGTTAAAATTTTGTAAAAATTCCATAGAAAATCACATAGCGTGTTATTTGCATTCCTATGCAGAGCTTATTCTCGCCACAATCGAAAATAAAAGTCAAAGGATCACTGTAATAAAATAAGTAATAAAAATTGTCTCTAGCTATCAGTGCACTCATGTTATTACTTTTCGAATCAGCCAGAGACGATCGAGCGCCTTCTAAATAACTAACGAAATAAAAATTAAATATATTTATACAATAATTCATAATTAACATAATAACAACGATTGATAGTTAAGTTCGATTGACGTCGCGCTCGTTTTTTTATATTGTATCATCATCATCATCATCAGCCCATTTTTACCCCACTGCAGGGGCTTAGGCCTCCCCCAGGGTGAGGAGGGGGGCTTGGAGCTTAAGTCCACCACGCTGCTCCACTGCGGGTTGGGAACTGTAACGACCGCCATCTATTGACAGCGTCCGGGACCGACTGCTTAACGTGCCCTCCGAAGCACGGTGTCAGTGATATTGTGTACTTAAGTCAGAAAAACTCATTGGTACACGCCCAGATTCGAACCATGGCCCTATGGGGCCTTATACATTTGAGACAGGTTCGTTGCGCTCTGGGCTATCACGACACTTGTATTGTATGGTGGCACGGAACCCTTTGTTTGCGAGTCCGATTCGCACTTGGCCGGTTTATATTCTACATGCGTTTGTTATAGGCATATAAGTTATAAAATACATGCGTATTGGCACAAAGGGAAACTAAATCAGAGATTCAACTTTCCACTTATGAAATATGCATATGCCATTAAAGTATTATATTATAATATGCAAAAATTCTCGTAACATGTAGTTTAGATACACATTATACATAATAAATATTATAATAAATATACATAATATACATAATAAATATAATATTCAATGCTATCATTAATATAAATTAAAAAGACGTCCATTTCTAAATACATAGATAGGTAATTATTTATTTCATCAGGGGTAACAGCCCATAGCCCAGGGTAATAGTTGCCCTGCTTCTGGAACCCTTTTCTAGAAGCAACTCGATGCACTATTAAACTTTCTATATCTATTAAAAGTGTATTCGAAGCCTGAAAATTACGTTAGTAGAGATTGCAAGTTACTAGTTTCTAAAAAATATAGTTTAACTCACTGATCATCAATATTCACTTCTAGCAGACCTACAAACTTGGAACTTTTTGCTTGATATGTTTGTAGTCGGGGCTCTATAGTTCCATAGTAAATAATACTATAAAGAGGAAAGATTTGATTTTTTTTTCAATCCGGATAAACTCAAAAACTACTTAACTGATTTAAAAAAAAATCACCTATAGAAAGAAAGGTACATGCATTATTAGCGAATAATATGGGTTATATTTTATTTTCAAACTAGCTTTCCGCCTGCGGCTTCTTTCGCGTGGACTACACGGTTGTACCGGGACCGCTATAATTTTTAGCATATAGTCAGAAAAAGAGGAAAGAAAATTAAGTCGAGTACAGAATGTGTAACTTAGAGAGGAGCTAAGTTACACATTCTGTACCCAACTTAATTTTCTTTATGTTAAACTTGTACTTTTTGACATGGCAATCACACTTCATCACGATAAACTGCGATGGGAAATTAATTTTATTTGTTTTTACTAATTTATTTGCCTTAGGAATTACTTTCGACGCAAAGTTGCAATGGGATCTTCATTTTATTTAGCAAAAAGGCTGTTCTGCAACCTACGCTGTAAAAAGGATTAGCTTTCTTTCAAACATTCAAATCGCAAGATTAGTGTATTTCAACGAGTTCCATAGCTTGATGACTTATGGCATTCTGTTTTAGGGACACGCTGCTAATGTAGGCACAGCCTTCGTGCTGCAAAAGCGACCTGTTCGATCAATCTATAAACTAGGGCCTAAACTATCACTAAGAGACTTGGGCAGAGTTTAAGGAAATTGACATAATGACATTGCCGACTCAATATATATTTGAAAATATAATGAATGTAAAAAAATTATTGCATTGTTTAAAAATAAATAGTGATCGTCATATAATATGATAAAAAAGTAAACTCGCTAACCATGTTAGCCGCCTCAGTAAAATCACGAAATCTTAAAGGGCAATCAATGTATACGCTTTTACAATAAGATCCCGGTTGACATTCAAGATTTACCCTTTAAGAAGTTTAAAATTACAATAAAACGAAAGCTTCATGCGAAAGCTTATTACAAAGTATTGAACTACAAACGCCAGTCAATTCCGTTAGTTATGAATGATGGTTTTATTAAGCAAAATCAAAATATACGGATTTCCGTCAAGCAACCGTCAATTACCGCATTAGACATTAGGTTATCTACCAAAGTCTTGACTGTGGTAAAACCATGGTAAAACCGACAGAAAATTCTAACGTGTAATAGACGCCTGTAAACAGCGTCCGTCAATTTCTTGTATTTTCTTCTGAGAGGAACCAGCACTTTTTTGAATGCGCCTTTTTGGTGACGTTTTCCCACAAACTAATAAATTCATTTTTGTGACGTGTTTCAAGTTTATGTCACATAACTACGAAATAAATATATGTGATTGATTAATCTATCCACAGTTAACGAGTAATCTCACAGTATAGTTATATTTCATGCTCCATGATTACCAAGTTCAAAAATGCATTTTTTCATTAAAAATTAATCGGGCATACAGAATGGGTAACTTATTGACTCTTCCCGGAATTTCAAAATTATTCACTGCAAAAATTTTACTAGACTTGGCTATTTTTTACAAGAAAAATTTTGATACGTTTCAGTTTTACGTTTTTTTCCTCTCGAGGTTGTTAGAAACCCGGTAAGTTTGGTAACTTTTGAAATTTCAAGGAATATATTGGTTAGTATAAGTTGTGACATCGAAATATTAGCTCATCGTATTACAAATATTCTGATATTACAAAGAACTAACTACAAAGAATTGAAGAAACTGAAAAAACTAATATTTTAGACTAGTGAGCATCTGCGACTTCGTTCACTATGGTTTTTGCTAATTTCGAAAGTTAACGCAAAAATCCTAAATGTTTCCGGAATTAAAACAATAAATTGTTTAGCCCTTTCGGAGATTAGCTCGGATAATCTGACAAACAGACAGACAAAAAATAGTCTATGTGACTCTAGATAGCCTTCTTTTCGTGTACATACATACATACTTAGTTTCAGCTGTTTTGGAGATAAGTCCGAACAGAGAGACAGACAAAAAGTAGCCTATGTCACTCTTATCTCCTTTTTATGTCTGCAAATTTTTAATATAATCGGTTTAACCATTTTGGACATTAGCACGAACAGACAGACACTACGATTTTAAATACTTATATAGAAAACAAGTTTCTCCGTTATGCGTGGTCACTAAACTCGAGACTTAATCGTCGTATAACGCTTCGATTTGTGATCATTTTATAACTGTAACATAATTCATTACTATATAAATAACATTTTTTGATTATTTTCTATAGTAGCTAACATCTGTCGTTATGGTATAATAATAGTGTTGTTTTGTAAACCTAACCTTATTATTATGAAAACGTAAATTACGCTATTCAGTGACGTGACTGAACTGTGAGAGTTGTGGCCTAGTGAGTAAGCCACAGAATATATATCTGACTAAGCACTCTGTCTTGATACAAAAGTCGTAGGTTCGATTCGCGCCTTGGGCGTTTTTAATTTTTTCCCATATAATTTCATGTTTATTTTGAGTTTTCAATTTCATTATAAAACGTAAATATTTTAAATTACAATTTATTCAGTTGTAGCGGCACAGCTCATATAGTATATACAGGATGAGGTTTTAATGACCAGCCAAATTTTAATATAGTGATCTTTGGTAAAAAATCGATAGCCATCTTGTTTCCTTTTAGTATCGTTCTATAGAAAAATATTGAGATATGACTACACAAACCTTTCCCGATAAAACCAATTACTCTAGTCACCATTCATGCCCGCCGCCCCATTCCGTTTCAAGGCCTCGGGTGTGTACGTTTACTATAGCGTTAAAAAGGCAACCAAACGTTATAAAATAAAACTGTAGATAAAATAATTTATTATGAAAATGCAACCCATATTTTTTATTTACGCAATGAGGTCTATTGGTGATACCTAAGATCTAGAAAAATTTTGGCCGATTACTAAAATCTCATCCTGTATAAGTAAATGCATATATATATAGCATTTAAATAACGTAACATTATGTAGCCCTAAGTAACATTAGCGTCTGTCGGAACCTATAAAGTAATTCTTTATTTATAGACATCCTGCTTCTAACTTTACGATTATTGTAGGCTGTAGTTAGAAAAATATTTTTTTATATTTTAAAGTTTTATGACGTTCGAGAGAATAGCTATAGATAAAAATTTTACACAATTAAATTAACAAACTTTTATTACAACGTTCTGTATTTCTGCAAAGAATCTGCCGCGTCCTTGAAATGCCGCATATTTCACACGGGTAAGTACGCTATCCCTAAAGATTCTAAGTCTTGGAAAAGACAGCCCGTCCGTACTACCCCGGCCTAACTACACGCTATCTGTGTCAACGATCTATTAAAGCGTTATATATAAAAATAAATAAATAAACTTTTTAACAATGTTTTAAACCGACGAATAAGGAAATTAAAAAATGAAAAATAAAAAATTTCAGTCTTAATAACTATATACCTATGCTTTTAAACAATTTCTGTAAATAAAGCTAAAAAAGTTTTTTAATTTTAGTTTTTTTTTCGTTTATTTGATTCATTATTCACTATCATATCGAGATAAAGGAAAATCGGTGTGAAAATCTTTGTGACTTTTAAAAAATTCAAAAAAGTATAGACAACCCAGCTAGGGTTGTACACCTACAGTGTTTTTTTTTTTTAAGTATTTGAATCAACCATTTGCCGTCTACCATTTTGCCAAAAGTATATTTCGAATGTTTGCTGAGTGTGCGTAGAATGTTTACGTTTACATCTGTATATAAACTCAAACAGCTTCTACGCAAACATCTTGTCGTCACTGTTATTGTGTTTTCATAATTAGAAGCAACAATCCAGTAAATGCATGACATTCCTTCCTATTCATGTTTGAATCAAGTTGACATAGAATTTTGCTTATAATATAAACTCACTATTTATGTTATCTAGTCTTGTTCGTAATTTTATTCAATTGAACATTCCAATTTTTTTTTTAACTTTTAGACAAAAACAACACATCCAACAAGATATCCGCCAACCCGCACTGGAGCAGCGTGGTGAATAAAGCTCTAAGCACCCTCATCCGAAAAAAAGGCTCTGCAGTGGGACTTAATGGGCTGATATGAACACAAAAACAATTATATTATTTTTTTTAATTAATAGGTACTTACATCATAAAAATGGGTATAAGTTCAAAGGGCGGTAATTTATTTTTGCGACACATATACGAAAACAAAACCAAACCTAAATTAAAAGGGAAAGTGCCAGTGCTTTAACAAATATTTTATTGACACAAACGACATCTAGCGTTAGCAAAGTAGGTTAAAGTTATATAAGTAGAACATCTTCGCGACAAATAGACGACACAAGTGGGGAAGGGGTGCGGTGGAGTAGAGGACGCTTCCCGGCGATCAGTGTCGCGAGCGCCGGAAGAGCAGACAATAAAGGTTTAGTTAATTTAAAAAAAAAAGTTATTAAAATATCACAGAAGTTTATGTGTGTCTAATGGATTTAATATATATACGAAGTTACGAACAAAAAAGATATTTGTTCGTAACTACGCTATGTCGGCATCCCTAGATGTGTGTCTCGCGCTAAATATTCGTAAGCCGGCGGTGTTAGTACCAAAGATGTCTTACTTACTCGGGGCCGTGCGCTCCAAGTACTTTGTTTTTAGTTTGACTACTATTACTACAATGCACTTCCAACATTAGTAGACGTATCCTAGTATAGATGATCACTCTGGCAAATTTATATTAAATTGTCCTTAACATGTTAATTAGCTTCAAAACCAAAGACAATTTGATAACTTTTCACTAAAATTTGTACCTAGTAGTTTGATCACGTCGTTTTTTGTAAATGAAAATGAAAACTATTACTGTCAAAATAAATACAGACGATGCTATTTCCTGGTATGGATTACATCATTTCTAGATCGTATAATATGTGAAATTGATATCGTCGGATTGGATACGGTTAAACGCCCTAAAAACGTCTATCGACGTTACACATTTCTATTATATAGCGGCACGTGTATGCAAGTATGTTTTGGAACGGTGACTAGAATATGATTTAAACTTAGATAGCTTATAATATGAAGATGGAGCAACCCATACTTCGAAACGACCGAAAACACAAACAATTGTCAGACTCAGCGATTAGACAAATCACACGTCATTGTTGTTTTAAACAAACACTTTGTTAAATTACACGTGAAATGGAATTTCGGAATCTTTTTCTTTTCTATTACCTAAGAATTTTACATGTGGGTCACACAAAATTCTGCTTTACAGCGAATATTTGAAAACATTAATTGGTGTATTAGTTGGTCTACGGCGTATATTTCTTTGCTCACATTTTTGTTGTCAATACGGTATCTCTATGAACATCAATGGATTGAAATTATACACCACACGACGTATTTGATTTCACTACCATCCCCTACACGTTTTCATATCCGTTCCTACGAGGAATCGACCAATTCAGTAACGTTTATTTACACCTAGTTTTGTAAAACTATGTTTTGTCGTTATCTTTCATTGTGGCACTTAGATGTGAAAGAAAGAGACAAAACATATTTTAACTAAACTTGTTCTAATTAAACTTTTCTGAATTGAACAGTAGGTTCGTGTTGGAACTATGTACGGAAACCAAGCCTGAGCTGAACCAAGGTCATGTAATCATGGCCTTAAATACTAATACAGTTGCTATTATTACGGTCTTTATGGATCGTAATGTTGTATTTTACGGACTAGGTCTTTTTCTTTACATTGCACCAATCACAAACGAGCGTTTTGTTTATAACGCGCGTACCTATAAACCGCGAAAAGCAGTCCGCTCCCGCCATTATTACATTTGAACTGCTGTCAAAATAATTTGTTCTAGCGCATTTGAAGTATCTAATTTTAATCGCAAATGTATTGAAAACCGTCGTATGATGCTCTTACTCAATAAGCTGGCTATTATAGTCATCGGTTATTATAGACTCGGCTTCGTTTCGTGCCTATAAACACCTAGACTATAGTATGCAAGTTTACCGTAGTTGCATCTATCATCTGGTTGAGATGATGAGATCATTATAATAAAAAAAGCATTTATTATTTTTAACAAGTTACCTACCTACATGTACAAATTTCTTGTGCGTCTGTCGAGTGATTACATTGAGAACAAGTGCGAGTTGGACTCACACACTGAGGGTTCCGCACAGTTATAAAACAAAAATATTTTTACATTTCATATAGCAACAAATTAAAGATTATCGTATTATTCCTTTACTTGCGCTGGAAGAAATTGCTTCTAGTCAAGAATGATTCAACGGGAAGTACCTACTGTAAGTAAGTCTGTATGAAACTATATGATATAAAATGATGAGCGCTTGGCCTAGTGAGTAGCGACCTTGCCTACTAAGCTGGGGGTTCGAATCCCAGGTCGGGGCATTATTTATATGATGAATATTGATACTGGTACCGGGTCTTGGTTGTTATGTATGTGGTATACCCAAAACACAAGCTAATGCTCAGGTTGGGGCTAGGCTCATATATATGATAATATAATGTTTTATATAACAGTGTATAACAATAAATGAACGTTATTATTATTATTATTAAATGTTCGTATCTTTTTTACACCTCTAAGAGACCATAGACCGTAATATTTGATATTAATTTCTACTTCATATCTTGTATCATATCATACCGTTCCTTTGAAAAAGATTACAGATGCTTTTTAGTTACCTCTGATTGTTTCAATCACGGAGATTTAAATAAGTTGGAAGTGCCATTTGACGGAATTAGTTAGAAATTAACTAAACATATTGCGCACGTAAAGTGTTTTGGCTCAGATCTGTTTCATTTTAAAAAGTGGGTGACTCATTCATTCCTTATCATAAATTTTTGGTACGATTTGATGTCACATTTTAGAGTTTAAGTTATGAGATCTGTCTTAAGCAATAATAATAATAACGTATACATCACAACAAGTATTAGCTTGTGTTTTGGATACCAAGCGAAGACACCACATACATATAACAACCAAGACCCGGTACCAGTAAAAATATTCATCATATAAATACAAACCCGATCTGGGATTCGAACGCAGGACCTCCAGCGTCATAGACAGAATCGCTACCCACTAGGCCAAGCGGTCGTCGCAAGTATGCGATATACTTGAAGGGGACAGCGTATCTGCCTACATGCAACTCTAACCTACTCTAATGCTCTGTGGGTTCAACCAACAATGAGAAAACTACACGAAATGAAGTCCTTTTATTTGGAATGGATATAAAGCGATATAGATTATACTCTCTCCAACGAAATGGTATCATTAACTCGATTCTTCAAAAGATATCGATGATGCATTTTTAACACTGAGCGATTTAGTTATTTTAAATGGATTTAATAACACTTGACGCTGCAATATAAAAATCAATCAAACAAATTAAACACGAAAACCGGCAAAATATCCATAATTAACCATACGAAAAACGTATATTTGTGTAAGTAATAAATTTTTCTTTCTCGTTTGGCAGGTTGCGGACCGGTTCCAACTAAGGTCATGATCCGAAGACTTGTTCGCAAAAATAGTAACATTACGAAATCAGACGCGGCTGACGGTTTATTGTCAGATTCGATTGTTGATCGATTTCGATACGAAAAGTAATCGATTTATCGAATCATCGATTATGCCGACCGATCTATTTTGATGTTCCCACTTATACCATAACACAAACGGTAGAAAGGAATAAAATTAGAAAACGCTTTCTATAACTACTATTTTATGTACATAATTAATTGGTATAATTTATATGAATTATTTAAAAAGTATTTTATTTACTTTTCTTTTCTTGAATATATTTCTGTAATAATTGGCAAGATTACAAGACGCACGGACAGACAGACATTCACCTTGTGTAAGCACGATTCGTTCGAAGGTTGCTCGGTCGGTAACGGAGCTCGACGAGCCGGTAACTAATAGTTGAGATAATAAACTTGTTTAAAGGACGCGCACACAAAAGTGTAGATACTAAATCAGTTTTTTGCGTTAGGAAACTTGAAGGTGACTGTGATGAAACTAAAAATTAACAAACTTCTATTAAATGAATGTCAATCGAAAATTTACTTATTCATAAACTATGCGATTTGAAGTCCAGGAACAAAACTGTTTTACGTAATAATTTAATATAATATAATTCAAAAGAACTAAGTTAAGTATTGACCCACACTATTGATTATTCGCTTAAAAATAAATAAACTGCCCTTTGAATATCCATATTAAAACTAAAGTTACGTGAAAATACCATTGTTTTCGATTATTTTATTTTTTGAGCCATGAATTTGATAAACTCTGAAAAATGTAGTGCAATTGTGATGGAATACATCAACCATTCAATAAACGCAGGGAAAAAAACCGAAATCGAATTAGTTGCTACATTTTATAACATATAGCGCTATTTAAATAGTTATTATCTTTACCAACAGGTAAGGCTATCACAAATAAACCACAATAATTAAAGTTTTAACATAAAATTATAAGCTTTCAAACACGTAAAATGCATTATTTCCTAAAAAATACGTGTTGCTTGAATTAAGAACATTCAACAGAAACTTTATAACGTATAAAGACGGCGCCGCATGTATAAGATTTAATATATATTTCAAAAAACGCCGCTTTCTTGAAAATATATTCTAGTTACAATTCAAAATATCATTTCAATGACGTGTTTAAATTTAAGGTCACATAATAATAACTTAAGTCAATTGCATATGGCACAATGGGCATTATAATTTTTAATTAAAATAGAATACGAGACCTATATTATTGTGCTTATATTTGCTAGGCCATCATTTAAAGTGCCTAATTTACTGTTTATAATTTGAGATCTAACAATAAAATGAGGATCACGTGTGTTCAGAAGTAAATGAATTATGATTATAATGAATAAATAAGAGATGCTTTTTCAAAGCGCTAAAACGAAAAAAAAAAATATTTCAATTAACTTTATAAATAGCCGCTAATGGTACGTAGATTGTGACCATTTTTTTACTTTAAAAACCTCGAACAAGTTTTTTTTAAGTTTATTTGTTATGTTTGTGTTTCATATACTGTAGTGTGAGAACTTTTGTTTATAAGAATTACTAAAACAAAAAATAGAAATAAAAAATAAAAATAGTTGCACTCAAAGCTTTTTAGTACGTTGCTTTGAGTACAACTTTTTGTTTATTTAAAAAAAAAGATATTAACCATATTTAAGAAGTAAAACCAGTACCACAAAAAAATATCATGCATTTCAGAACCACCGTTCATGGATGACGAGAATTATGAGCTACTAAATATTTCATTACTAGCGACCGCCCGCAGCTTCGCTTGCGTAGACTACACATTCCTGTTTTAGGTAGTATTAACATTCGAAACAGTTTATACGTACTTTTTGCTGAAACTAATATTGGGTACACCCATTCAAACTTTCAATCTTCACTCTCCCCACTCCTTTAAGAAAACCGATACTCCCATACTTTTTACCTCCCGTTTCCCACCCTTAAAATGTGGAAATCCAAAAACCCTGAAACACGTCATTATTTATTTATGTTAAAATTTTTATGTTTCTAACTTTAAAGAACAAAGACTCTCATACAAAGCCCCTCCATACCTCCCTCCTTAAATTTGAAATTTCCAAATTTTCCTTTCTTAAAAATCTCACTTTATAAAATAAACCACTGTTTTAAATTTTGGCTTCCTAGACTTTATAGTTTCGGCTTTATCAACGCCGATAGATCAGTGAGGACAAACGACAGACAGACACAAAAAGTAGCTGATGTCACTCTTGACAACCTTCTTTCGCGTCTGCAAAGTTTCATTAAAATCTGTTCAGCCGCTTTGGAGATTAGTTCGAATAGACACATAGACGTACAGACAGACAGACAAACAAAAAGTAGCGTATGTCACTTTTAAATACCTCCTTTTCATATCCGTGAAATTTCATTAAAATCGGTTAAGCTGCTTTGGAGATTAGCTCGAATAGACAGATGGACGTACATACAGACATACAAAAAGTAGGGTATGTCACTTTTGACCACTTTCTTTCCATATCTGTGAAGTTTCATCAAAATCAGTATAGTAGCCGTTTTGGAGCTTTGCTCGAATAGACAGACAGACAGATAGTATTATGTTATACATATAGCCTATAGCCTTTCTCAATAAATAAACTATCTAACACAAAAAGAATTTTTCAATTCGAACCAGTAGTTTCTGAGATTTGCGCGTTCAAACAAACAAACAAACAAACAAACAAACAAACAAACAAACAAACAAACAAACAAACAAACAAACAAACTCTTCAGCTTTATAATATTAGTATAGATACGTAGCTCGAGTGATATTAGACCGTTCACGGGGCGCTAAACGCATGCGCGAGTAAATAATTTAGACGCATGCGCGACTCATTGGATTGATAGATGCCGTATGTGGTTGAGAGGAAGCTATAGACTTAAGCGGCTAACTTTCTTATAAGTCGCACCTCGTGAACTGATGCCATTCAAAACCATCGAAAAGGTTTAGTGGTTCAAGCGTCTAGTCGCCCTTGAACAGTCATTTATCGATGCTAACCACGAATAACATTTACTTGATCATCATTAGGTTTATTTTGGAAAATACGAAGACATATTTTTCACACGACAGAAGTCATTTTTGGCAAGCGCCAGACCGATTGAACCCTCCAATATAAGGCGAAGTTGGTTAGCGAAATGGCACATAGGTGTCAGTAGAATCGAGTCGACAGTCATCGAATTGTCACTAAGTAAGTGCTGATAACTAAGTAAACAAGTGTGGAGAAAGAATAGACGATTTGTCAGTGTCAAAGTGACGTGTGGACCATATATGTCGAGTGTAGTAGATTAATTTCGAAAAAATTAATACGTAAATAACTTGCTGTATGTTTTATTGGCCGTCCCACAGTGTCAGTGGTAGTAACGATATTTTATAGTAGAAACCTTGAAATATGCACTAGAAAAGATATTAAAATTGCCTTCGTCGCTGGGCCGTATATCAAGTTAATAACCTGTTCTAGATTGTTTCACGGATGCCATAGGATGTGTTGCAGACTCTGTATGAAGTCTTCCGCTGCCATTGTTCCCTCAGTCGGTTGGGCCTTGACGCCTTTCACTGTTCGCTTGAGAAATTCGAAACAAATCCGATTGAACCCAATCAACGGTCATAGACTAAAGACTTGTTTTCGCTGTCTATTTAATTTATATTATTTAGTTGTATCATTATTTGGAAGTATTTATATTTACCTATATCATATAATGGGATTTGTCTGGAATATGATTTGTATTTAAATGTGCAATATTTTTCACGATGTTATTCCATTATACTAAGTAATGTATCTAATTAACTTGTCTTTGGTTAGTGTTGCTAGGATTGGATTGGGGAATGAACGAGTTGTGTTGCCCGTTTAGTGCGCATATTATATATTTTTTTCTATAATGTAGTACAACGCTATCTATCTGATTATGAATTTTCATAACTTTAATTGGAAGTTTCGATTGCAATTTAGCTGCTCGAAGTGACATCTATGTAATGAAAAAACTGTGACATAATTGACCTACCCGTTTTAGAATAACGCATCTATTTCAGCGCTCCCTGGTTGCTTATAACCGTAAAACATATCTAAGAAACCGGTGAAAACTCTTTTAGATATCTATGTAATTAAAAAAAACCGCATTAAAATCGGCTCAAACGTTTTAGAGAATAATGTTAAATTAAAATCAAATCCTTCAAATAGTTTTTAAGTTAAATCGTCACAAATACATATATATATAGACCCGTACAAACAATTTAAAATACAAAGTATTTTATATAGTAGCAAAGATTGTAATCATAAATCACCTGATTTCGTTATAAACATAAAACGTCAATTTCCGTCGAAGCGGTTTTGTAGCAAAAACCGATCGAACTTCGTTCTCAAAGATAAATGTTGCAAAAAATATCCGTCGATATCTTATTCTGTAAGATACTGATTTTTTTTCCTAACGATTACTTTTCGCATGAAAAACTACCGACCAATGCAGTAAACAGTTCGTACAAAACAAAAACAAAGAGAGACCTTGGTTAGAACCACTTTGCCGGTTCAGACGTATTTGCATCGAATTTTGGCGTTTTATCTCTAAGCGATGATTTAATGTTGTATTTATAATAATTTATCGATACAATAAAATCGATAATATCGTAACGTTACGCTATGGTTTTTCACTGCCACATAATTGGAAAATTAAAACGCGAGTAGTTAGAGCTCGCGCCAAACTTGTTGTTCGCTCTGAATTTGAACCAAGGAGCGTGTGGCAAAAATGATTACCAGCAGGACAAGAGCGGACCCTGCACCGTCAAGAGGTAACAAAATGTTCGAGACGATCTGTGCGTTTTTGTATACAGCTGTGCGACTCCGAAGTAAGTCACGAAATCGTATGCAGGAATATAACTTCATAAAAGCATTAAAGCAGAAGTATGACGGAAATGCGCAAATAGGAATTCACATCACACTTCAGAGCCGCACAGTTATGATGCAAGAACTGACTAAACAATGGCGTTATTTTTAAGCCTTATAACACGTTAACACTAACTGTACTGACTCATTTTCACTTTGAAATTACTTGTTCTACTTAGGTTCGTTTTTCATATACATATAGTGTGTGTCGTGATAGCCCGAATGCAGCGAACCTGTTTCAAATCTATAAGGCCATGTGGTCGTGATTCGAATCCGGGCGTGTACCAATGAGTTTTTTCTGACTTAAGTACGTTAACTATCACTGACTCCGTGCCTCAGAGAGCACTTTGAGCAGTCGGTCCCAGTTGCTGTCAATATATGGCGGCAATTACAATCCGCCAACCCACATTAGAGCAGCGTGATGGATTTAAGCCTCAAGCCCTCTCATCGTGTGGGGAGGCCTAAGTCCCTGCTGTGGGGTATAAAAAAGGGCTAATGGAATGGAAAATATATATCCTTCAGAAGCTTGGTAGCGAGCAATTGTGTAACGACAAAAAAATATTTTTAGCATAAGAATGTAAGGCAACGGCTCCACGCTTTTGGTTGACCCTAGACATAATAGTAGTCAATGGATTTGAAATGGGCTTGAAATGGTATGTTTATACATTTGTATGTAAACTGATGTCGCCAATTGCATACCAAGGCAGATAATCGGATAAACGCTTGCAAATTATATTTTGCGTGTGGTTGAATGCTCGACTCAGGGTATACGTGGACAGACGGACAGCTTGAGCTTAGGTAGCTGATTATTAGTGTTCTAATTTCCAAGTAGCCATTGGAGTACTATCTTCAGATCCTTGTCTCCATGTGTTACGGAAAAGTGCTTGTGAAGAAAAATTCAAAGGGCCCAAACTTGGGGCGTTTACTGGTAGCCATTGATGGGTTCTGTCCGCTTTTCAGTATCATCATCAGACCGTTGTTACTTCGTGCTATGACAAGTGCTCGAGAAAAACAATTCTAATGAGCTCAAACTCGGTAGGTTAAAAGTTCTTCACCTTCCAGCTCCATTATCAGATCAGTTCGATGGTACCATAATTATCGAATGTCATCCAAAACATACATGTCTGTAAAAATTTTCAACTCGATTTGAGTAACCATTGAGGAGTTCCCTCACGGGAAAACAATCCTGGCTGCAACAGGACTTTGTCACAAGAGTGTCGCATTTTCATCGTAACTAAATAAGTGTGCGAAGTTACAACTACTTAGGTTGAGAGAAAGTGGCCGTGTCAACTCAAAAACTTGTAAAAATGCGTTTAAAAAAATTCAAACTTAAAAAATTAATAAAAATGAGACGTAAAGCGTAAAAAATAATTAATTGAAGAGATTTTTTCAATAAATTATTTTTTAAGCAGTCGGGTTTTTAAATTTTTTTATACATCTGTTCTTTTTTTATTTAAATAAAAACTGAATCTGGCCTGATTCTGTAGTTTGTGTCAAAATGGTAGCAAAAATTGATTATTCACTTTTCCTGATAACAAATATTTTTTGTACTCCCGCTCTAATTTTTGAACCATTTTCACATATTGTTTACCCTATGTCACTCCCACAATTTTTTAAGACGAATCCAACAACACCTTATGTGGTACAAATCCATCAAACCGTTTAGGCTACACAACACAGTGCGCTAAAGGAATAGACATACATACATACACCCGAAAACCATTACCCCTGCAGTCAGGTAAAAATAAAAACTTAAAATTTAGATACTTATCTAAGAAAATTTGCAAGGTTTCCAACGATTCAAGTAGAAAAAGAGGTCGAACACGCTCCTACAAATTGGACGATTCGTGACTGACAGAAGGGCTTACCTAAGAAAACCATTATATTTACGTAATATCCAATTGAATTTATCGGTTGTTGAGCAAAGTAATTGTGAGTTGTTTATAAAAAGTCAATTTTAGAAAATTCGGAGATATTGTGTCGTTTAGAAGTACAAATTGACTAGAAGCTCTGTTCTGCGCTTACTGTCTAACCACTCATACTCTAGCTAGCTGGTGTAACCGTTTGGCGAGGTGGTGAGTTTCAGTTCGGTTTCAATCCGGGTTTCGATACTGTGAAGTGACATTTCTGACTCTATCAAAACCAAACGCTGCTGTCAAATTTATTTACTCTATGATAGAATGCCATATTTCAAGATTCAGAATAAATCATACAATACTTTTATACAATATCAACATATTTAAAATTTACATACTCGTATTATTAATTTCAAGTGTTTTATTTATATAAATGTAAATAAGTTTCAACTGACAATTCGCTAGACACGTGTAAAATGAAAAAAAGACAGACACACGCGGCGGAAGGACTTTGTTTTATAATATGTAGTGATGTAGAAAACATATATGGATAGCTATGAAATGTAAGCGAAGCCAGATGTCAATGTAAATCAATTAAAAAATCTTATTTCTCAGTGTTACAATTTACAGTTGAATAACAACATTAAAACTTTGGTTCACTCTTCTCTCCCTCCCAAAAATAATAAACGAAGTTAGTTTCCGACATCGATGTTCATAAAGATACCGCGTTGTGACAACAAAAATATGAGCAAAAAAATATACCACGTAGACCGAATATACACCAAGTGAGGTTTTGAAATATTTAGTACAAGTAGAATTTTGTATGATATGTAAAATTCGTATTGGAAAAGAAAATAAAAATTCTAAAATTACATTACAATACATTATTTTTAACAAAATGTTTAAAACAATGGTAATGACGTATGGTATATCTAATTTATGAGTCTGTAATTTTGCTCACGTCTTCGATTGTTTCCATGTATGAAACGATCCATCTTCATTATTATGTTATCTAAGGTTTCCGACTAAATAAGACAAGTATGCCAATCTAGTATTCTGTGCGGTCGCCTCGATACCTATTTTGGAAATACAAAATCATTTAATTTATAGTGTAATTGTATCCATACTCCAGTTTCGACGTAAAAGTACGAAACAATCCATCTTGATCCATTATGTTATCTAAGGATTCCGAATAAATAAGACAATTATGCCAATCTAGTATTCTGTACCGTCGGTTGCCTCGATCGATACCTATTTTGGAAATACAAAATCATTTAAGTTGTAGTGTAATTGTATCCATACTACAGTTTCGACGTAAAAACGACAAATGAATATCAGATCGTGCGCACGTGTACACACAACTGCTCGCTCCACATTTTGTGGCCTTAACCGTTTATCAACAGATATGCTGACAGTCGTTTCTTAATCCTTTAATAACGAACCTTCGATTTTTTTTGTCACGCAAAACGTTACTTAACGTGAAACTCGATTCATTTTTACCCGATTTTGGTAATGGTGTAATCAATAGGGTAATGTTTTTCGAGTGTATGTGTATTTCTATGGTATCTACGCTGTAGCTTAAACGGTTTGATGGATTTTAACATATGAGATGTCGTGGACATAGGGTATAAAAAATAAATATAATAAATAATTAAAAAAACATAAAGTTATGTTATTAGTACAATACGGTTAGAAAATGATAGTAAATAGTCAATTCCAAAATATTTTCAGAGGATCAGCCTAGCCATTCAGCGTGGGAATGCTACCAGCGTTCTAGGCATTCTGCGCTCGTTATTTAAAAAACATGTTTTTTTTTTAAAGTGAAAGGTTATTAATTTATATTAATTTAATTATAAAAAATATTAATAAATTTTGTCTATGAGTGTATATATAAATCCAAATAATATTATGACATTTTTTGATCTACCAGATATATTTTGTGCTTTTGTGCTACCATTTTGACACAAACTACTAGGCAAAACACACCACACTGGATTGGTCAGACTTGTACTTTTTTTTAATTTAAATCATGTTATTTTCAACTGTTTATACAATTTCATTTAATTGTAATTTATTTATAGCATATTTTTTTGATGAACTCGTAATTTGATCATTGTTTAAAATATTAAAATTGCATTAACCTAGTAAAAATAATTTGCATATATAGGCAAATTGATAGAAAGATTTACAATGGTAGGTGTCATTAAATTTTATACTATAAATATGGTGGCAGCGCAAAAATAGACTGTAGTTGTCCTCAATTCTGCGAATCCTAACGAACGCAAAAAAAATACATTTCGCGTGAAGTTGGCATAGAGTTGTAAAAATGTGAACAAAGGTAAAAATTAACGATTTTAGTAGCTTTATGAATAACTACTTGCTGCTGAAAAGTAACAGAAAATGTTTTGTTTCGTGTTTACGTAATTCTGCGGCAAAATTGAATTTAAATAAATTAAATACGTCACAAGAAAAAAAAAAACTTAAATGCACGGGGTTTTTTTCGAAATTGTTTTATTTTTCACATGTTCAACATGAATCTAATAGAATTTTCACATGTGAAAAATTAAACAATATCGAGATAAAATCTATCGATTTAACGCTTCTCGCACTTATCGGAGAACATTGAAAATTAACATTAAAAATAAAAACTTATATGTTTTTGTCACACAATTTTAAATTATTTTCGAAAATTTATACGATGAATAAAATAAAAACCCGCACATTTAAGTTTTAACATTGAAAATGTTTATCAGATCGTTTTCGTGAGGGAGTGTAATTCGGCTGTATTTCAGAAATGTATGATGGTAGACAGAAAGCAGTGGTGTCAAAAGATGTAGGGGCTTGTGGGGCATTGCATGATTTAAAATTTTATAAAGTCGGTCTGTAATTTTTTTCAGAACACCGAAAATGGGGAAAAAAACGAAATTTTCCGTTTTTTCTGACTTTAAGTTGATTATTTTAAAAGCGAAAGCCAATGTCGAAAAAATTAAAAAAGCTCCCAACGCAGATAGATTGTCTATCGTTTGAAAAAATAAATTTTGGAATCGGTCGAAAACTGTGGGCTGGGAAGATGCCCTTTTTATTGTATGATTATCAGATCGGTTACCCCAAAGAATTAAGATTCGGCTATATTTCAGAAAGTTATAAAATTAGACGAAAAACAGTAGTGTCAAAAAGATGCAAGTATGGTATCAAATTTACGAAAATTGTTTTGTAACTTATTTTCCAAAAAAAATAATATTGTTTGACAAAAATGTGTTTTCATTTTTGATGTTCATTTTCAATGTGCTCCGATAGATGCGAGAAGCGCAAAATCTGTAGATTTTTTCTTGTGATGTGCACAATATATTTTAAAACTTAAAAACGTATAAGCCTAGTTTTTATTGATCTGAATACCATATATTTTTTTTGCGCCAACCGGTTAAGGTTTAATGGAGTGCAACCGTAAACGCCGTTTGTGTGGAATTTGCCACTATACACTCCTCTTGTATTGTCTCGTTTTGTTTTACCTGAACGTTTTCTTCGGGCATAGGATAAATATACCTACTTAGCTACATAAGCTGTACTTTTTTTCAAAATTGGTATGATTATAATACTGAGCGGTAGGGGAGATTGGCAATTGGATTTTGATACGAAATTTATTTTATTTTACCTCCAGTATGACGCGTCGCGAAGACATTAACAGCTCCATGTTCTAAACCTTTTGCTGGAACGTCTGTAAGTATACTGTGATCGTTCTAGATCGACCCAACGGCGGTTCCGAATGAAAAAAGGCAATTTAACGAACAATACACAGCGGCGGAGTGTGAAGCGCTTTCGCAAGCCTTCGTGAGCGAGCGAACGGGCCCAGATTCAATGGGTTCGTTCCATTTTGAGATTTAGATTTGAACACAGCATTGTGCGTTCGTGTTGACAAACGGTGAACTTTGGCACGCACGCATCAAGGCGAACCGGTCTGTGACGCCGTACCGCTCCGGTCCTTGCTCACAACAGCTACAGCACAGTTGCAGCTTCAAAACCAAGAGTATGTGTTTAAGATTTCTTTGTGCATGTTCATTAAAACAACTGTTTTCTTTTCTGTGGTATTATGTAGATGTTCAATACGTTGATAATATTGTATAGTACTGTTCACACTCCATATATTGTTAGTACCTACAGTTTAAGAAATCATACTGATCCGATGTTAAGCGACGATAGCAGAATCGTCAAGATAGAGCATCTCATACTTAGAAATTATCGAGTAAAATCGATTAATCGATTAATTATCGAGGAACTCGAGTAAAATGACAGACTCAGAGATTAGATAGACCATACGTCATTTTATCATAATTTATTTTAAACATTTTGCTAAATTACACATTAAAATGAATTTTAGAATCTTTAGCTGTTTTACCAGTAAGATTTTTATTGTGTGTCACAATTATGCTTCACAGTTGTTATGTCAAAATATTAAGTGGCGTATATTCAGTCTGTGGCGTATATTATTTTACTAAAAATTTTATGGTCACGACGCGATGTCTCTATATTTATCCATGGTGGCGACATTATAATTTCAGTAATTAAAAAAAAAACAAAAAATGCCAATATTTACGAGTGTTATTTATTCCACGATTTTTGTAACAGTTTACTAAAAACAAGTCTATTTTGAAATGTTTGACTAAAAGATAAATAATTTTAATTAATTTCGTTATCATATTCAGTAAATAAATAGTTCAGGACACCAATTACTACAAATTCATGTAATAGATAAGTTAATAGACTATTGTATAATAAATTGTTCGTGTCTAAATAGATATGATAATAATACACAATAATGAAGTATTAATCTGCTATTCAGTACCTACAATGACATTGTTTTCTAGCGGCAAAGAAACGAATCGTAATATTCAAACTAATATTTATAGAATCAGATTATTAACTTAAAGTTACCAATGAATATACAAATATATAAAACAAGATAATCTTGCATAAAAAATGTTGGTCGCTTTTCCAGGCATTATCATCTCAACAACATTGTAAAAGACGCTCTATCTTCTGCACAGATACCTTCCTGTCTTGAGCCTCAAGGTATCTTTCGGGGTGACGGCAAGAGACCCGATGGTGTCACTATGGTTCCATACAAAAGTGGTAAAGCTCTTGTTTGGGATGTAACTTGCGTAGATACTTTATGTCAAAGTTATATAAAAAATACATCTAAAAAATCTGGAGCAGCTGCTGAGACAGCAGCTCGCAGGAAAACAGCCAAGCACATGGAACTTTTAAATCGCTACCATTTCATCCCTTTTGCTGTCGAGACGATGGGTCCTTGGTCCAAGGATGCCAAATCACTTATCCACGATTTGGGTGTCGCGCTGTGTCTGTTGATAGGGGATCCTTTGAGCAAGGGATACTTTGTTCAGAGGATCAGTGTCGCAATACAGCGCGGCAACGCGGCAAGCATCCTAGGTACCCTGAACCCATCGTCTCTTTAAAATTTTGTCATTTATCATAATTTACATAGTATTTTTTAATTTGTAAAGACTTTACGATTAATATTTAGCGATTTTTTAGTGATTTTATAATTATTTGAAAAAGTTAAGATAATCTTTATTTAACAGAGTTAAAATTAAAATACAATTACGCGTATATTATATTTTAAATAACTTTTTATTGTTACATAACCGTGAGAGTTATTTTTTCTCTTCTACTTCTCTAAGTATTTCGCAAACTATACGACATATATTATGAGAAATGGAATTTCAAGTTATCTTATCTGGATAAATTCAAATCTCACAAGACTGTTTATCAACGTAATCTTTTACGTTTCTTTTCGTGATTGTTTTGACACGATGATGATCCGTATTTTTTGAAAATCCGAAATTGTCCGGCGCGCCACCCGAAGTCTTAACTTGTTGATACAACCTGAATTGGTCGACTGCTGAACATGCATCGCCACATCTTCCGCTACCTGGATCGAGTGGAAGCCCGTCACCTTTTTAGGAGGTCGTCGAATCGGGGCCGCTCAATACTCAGTATGCCGATACGTGGTTTTCATTTGAGAATGAAATGGTTATCAGTTCTTTGGCACATATTTACCTCTTCAGTATACTAACAAGGCTAGAGCTAGTTTAGTTCTATTGCAGATTTATTCGTTGTGGATTATTTTGTGCATAGAGGCTCCCAACATAGTCGTCTCCATAGCTGGCTACACAGCCAAACCTTCGGTTTGTGGACCAGTCTTCTAAAGGAACCGTGGTAGTTCAGATTATTAACACTTATCTGTCGAGCATGGCCGAGTAATTTTGCATAAACCGAACCCTCCTCCCAGCAGGGTGTTAACGCGTTTTCAAGTATACACAAAAAAAAGTCTAAGAGGGCCTAGTAATTAAATGGAAATTAAGCGAATTAGCTTTGCAAGTGAACGACACGAAAGATATCTTTACGCAAAAAATTGTAACAATAAAACATTCTACTTACAGAAGTGAGTCAGCGTTTCGTCACACTTGACTTGCGTCATTGGATATCGAAACGGTAATTTTGCTAACTACGTGAAAAAAAAATTGTTCTTACTCTAGTTTTGAGGTCGTATTTTGCACAGGCAGGTTTTTGGAACGTCTAGAAAAAAAAATGCTCCCGAAGAAAATTGACAGCACCTGTCCGACTTTCCGCTTAGTTTATTGTTTAAATTGCACTTTTTTAAAAAGAAAGTACACAAAAAATATTACATTTATGGAAACAGACATAATTTGAAATTATAATGTAAACAATTAAGTACTGGGAAAAAGTTTAGTTCCCGAGATGCAGTACGAATCGCCTTTACGAACTTTGTCGACTCCCGCTATCCTCAGTTCTATCCCAAAGACATTAATAATAATAATATCTGGGACATCCCACACAGCGCCATCTAGTGCCAAAGTAAACAAGTATTATACCTGTGTTATGGGTTACTAGACAACTGATATATATACTTAAATATTCTTTTTTTTTAATATATATATACATATATAGATATTTTTTGCACCCAGACAAGGAACAAATAGACATGTTCATGCACACATATATGTGTCCCGAGCGGGAATTGAACCCGCGACCCTCGGCTCCGCAGTTAGGGTCTCTAACCACTTGGCCAATGGGTCAGTCACATTCACGATCTGCCTATTAGATGGCGAAACGCGTAAATATATTAATAGTTATTTTGAATAAATAAATACTTTTTTCTTAGTAGTTTTTAATTTTATTATTCCTTATATCAAACGGCAATTTCATATTTCAACTACTAAAATATTTTCTAACTCGTCTGGATCTAATAAAACTGGTACACATAATACATGCGATCTTATAGTTTATTAAAGTCAGTGCCATATGCATAATTGATTCAAAGTAGCTGTTAAAAATTAAATGAAGACAGATTGAGGCAGCTCAGAAAAACTTTATCGGAAAGGAATTTTGCGCTTAATACGGATTTTCCGAGATAATCCAAGTAGGTATAGATAAAACATTCAATGATAACTTTCGACATGTGTTAAGTGTATGTTATCTAAAGTACTTATGTGTCGCAGGTAAACAAGAATTATAGTTGGAATTGTCAGTTTTTAGGGCTCCATGCCACTAAAGATAACGAAACTTTTATGTACAAATGGAAATATTTCGTGACAGGTAGAATACACATATTAGTAATATTACTTTGGCCAACTGAAAATATGTATTATATAGTATCCCAATTACAAAATATATGATAGGTTTCACAGCCTAGAAAACGTTTAGAAACTTTTTGGTTGTATAAAAAAAAACTATGTCACCTGTGTCTTACGTGCCGTACTTTTTCTTTCACCCAAATAATTTTCTGTTACTCAATTTTTTTATTCAGCGCTAGCAAACACCCGCGACTTTGTTCCAATACTTCTTATAATTTCTACAATCCTTTAAGTTTACGTGGATATTTTTATCCTAAATATTTACAGAATAAAAATATTCTCTGAAAAGTCCTCTACATGCCAGTGAAAATCCCGGCAAAATTGGTTCGACCGTTTCGGAATTAGTTCAAACAAACAGATATAGAGACAAAAATATAAAAAAAGCGGTTTGCGTTTTGACTGCCTACAAATAAACATATAAGCACATAAACACATAAGAAGAAAATATCGTTAATTTCGAAATCACTAAAACTCTAATTTTATTTATTTGTTTAGATATATTATTCTTTTTATTCGCCTTCAATTGATAAAATTTGGAACAAGGTTTGAATTTAGATTTTCAACAAAGTTATTTCAATAATATCATTGATCCCACACTATAATGCTAAAAGCTCCTAATCTAGCCCACAAAACAATTTAATCATACAATAATAATTTTTATATCTGTATTCAATATATGTTTGGATTACCTATTGCTAATTTAACATATGCGATAATTCCATTTTCTACATATAAAGAAAATCACACAGACAAATATTTACGTTTTCCTCTTAGATTATATATCCCTAGATGGAGATTCGACGTCAAAAAAACGTAAATAAAAATATAGTACAAGCGTAGTAGGCATGGCCTAGCGCACGTATGTAGTCTGTTTAATCACAAGCATACAAAAGTTAAGTCTTTTATTTTATGATTTATTGTATCGCGTGACTCTATCTAGACGTATAATTGAAGATAATCCTTTCGTATCATCGACATATTAATAAACGACAAATATTTTAAACCATAAACATGCAAAATATATAAACGTTATTCGCCAATAGCGTAAATCAATATCAATGGTTATAAAAGTAACGAAATTTTCCATTTGAACCTTAAAAATTGTAATCTTTTTTGTTTCGACAACAAATTGCTGATTCAAGTACAAATTCAAAGCATAAAATCAGGATAGTGGGCAGTATATGTATAATGAATAGCTACCGAAACCATTGCAGAAGAACGTCCACCGCTTTTGAAGTTATTTCCGTCTGCATTCACAGATTTTGAAAAAATCCGTACAGTCAGAAAAAAATGGCAGTTTTTTTATGGCGGCAAAAATCAAAAGACTTAGACAAATGAAATGAATTTTTTTTATTTTTATACATAGGCCCAAAAGAGGACACCGACTACTACTACCGACTACCGACGCTTCGGAAAGTTAAATATTATTGAGAATAATAGGCACCAAGAAAATAAACACATAAAGCAAGTAATATATGGTTTTATATGTTCATAAATAACCGACAAAAAAAAATTAAACGGAACCTCTTTTTTCAAATAATTAAATTAATCAAATAATTGATTAATCAAAATGTACGTCGATAGAAACTAGTTGATTTTTTTTTCAATTAATGGCTTTTTATTATGCCTCGTGAAGTTCTAGTATTAAATTTTTACTATACTAAATATAATTTTACTGTTAAAAATAAGTATTTTCTTTCACGAACATGGATAAATTAATTTTGTCCCGTGCAGCCGAGCCGTTCGGAGGCGATTCGTGTTAATATCACTTTGTGCTCTAGGTAAATTAAAATTTTTGACTAAATTGATAAATCTGAAACTAATGCTAATTGTCCACGAACATAAAATAAAGGTCGCGCCCTTCTCAATTTAGTTGAAAATTGGAATGACATTTTCGGACGGTCGCATCCATTACATGCTACGGTGAGCGGGAAAATGTATCGATCCAAATGATATAGTGTTGTACAACGATGACTGTAATATTTATCGATGTATTGACGTATTTCATAAAGAGGTGTAAGAATACAATACAGTATTAATAATAACAATAATATCTGGAGCATCTCACATACGGTCATCTAATCACAAACCAGGCTGAGGCCTGTATTATGGGTACTAAACAACTGCCCCGAAGGGGAATTGAATCCGTTACCTTCGAGTCTATAATGGGCTCTCCCACCACTCGACCAACAAGTCAGTCATACAGCGCTCAGTAATGTGAAAAATATTTGATGAATAGTTGTTACATTGTATAAATATTAATAAAAGTATATTTTGCTATATCTTATAATTTTTTTTCCACATCAATACAACTTGCGGCACTACTCACTAAGAGTATAAGCAAAGTGAGAAGTAGTTTGTTAAATATCGTTAAGAAGAAAAGATTCCGTCAATTTTTGTACATTGTCGACATATATGTTCATAAATTCGTGAAAAAAGTTTAAAAACTTTTCAGGTGCTGCATTCATAGTGAGATGAGGTCACTGCAAAAGGAAACGGTTTTCACCTAGGTTTTTTATTTTTACAATATCAATCCCATTTTCCTCATAGAAACTAAAAATGAACATTTTAATGAAAATTACGTGTTTGGCTAGATGTCAGTTTTCCGAGACAACATAAAAAAAAAAAACATTGAAGGACTCGACACGATTGAAAAGACAACACGGTAATTCGATTTAGATTGTTTTCAGACAATCGATATTTAGTTCATCCCTAGTAATGCAAATGGCGGCCTTCTAACGAGTGGCAGGTAAATAGGGTAATGTCACAAAAAATGGGTCAAGTGCTCTTCTTTGTGTGACACACGAACCAGCACTTCCGTGACATAGCAAATTATTATAATTGACGATTTTACGCGATATTCGCCGTTGGGTGAGTCTGATTTATTTCCTGATAGAAGCGCGAATAAGTAACAAAAAGTCAACTAAGTAAATTAATGTAGCATATTTTCATGTTATAGCTTTTACCTGCCTTGCTCGCATGTTTTACACGACCAGGTTCATTTATTTTTAGTTTATTAAAATATTATCTTATATATCACAACTTAAGATAAATTACAATATTTTTCGTCTAGCAAAACCAATGTCAAGTTTGTCTAATAATGTAATAAATATGCATCCAGAATTATACGAGGCAAACTTTATGACCCCTTTCAAATTCATGCACAGTACATTGTGAGAGTACCACTATTTTAGGGTACCTATAGTTCGTATCAAACTTTATGGCGGATCGGAATACAACGCTTTAAGCGTGCTTGCGCAGGTACAGTCATATACCCCTCGCTCCACTGCGTCCCGCTACATCTAAAACTGGTTACTGGGACGCGACTTTATGTTCGGATCCGCCATAAACTTTGATTGGAATTGTAACAAAGTGGCAGGCGCGGAAGGCTGCGGGTGAAAGGGCGATATCTAAATGTTATATTTATATGCTAAAATTCTCTAATTTGACTGTACCTGTGCATAATTCACCTGTTAAATGTAAATAAAGTTAAAACTGATAGGTTAATTCGCCAAAATATATCGAGTGAAGTCGCAGGCATTTTAGAAGATACATTTCCCGAAATGCGAAATACAAATTATAGGTACTTGGTTACGTTAAATTGGTTCCTTTTAAATTTAAAAAAAAATTTACTCCTAAGGGTAGAAAAATAGGGGAACTTTTCACATTGTTGTCCGATTTGGATGATTCCTTTTTTATTGGATCCTATAAGTTGGTACCATTTAAGTTTGAAAATAATATTCCACCCCTAAGTGGAGAAAATAGGACATTTTTTCACAGAGCAGTCCAATTCGGGTGATTCTTTTTTTATTGATAGGGGTGTACTTTGAAGTTAAAAGCGAAAAAAAAAACATTTTAACAAAAAATTGTACGACAAAATAAACCGCAAAGCGAATAACAAACCTTTTTATTCTTAATAACTAATCTTTTAAACTAATTTTGAGCACAATACAAACCAAAAAGTAAATTATTTAATTAAATATACAATAATGACAACGGGATGCGCGGTTTAATGATTTAATGACCTTCTTTGAATTTTGTGGCGCCGAAACGAAATTAGTCTAGTTATAGCCGATCCTAATATTTTATAATATTGAGAATATATTCATATGGATAAATAGTAATTTACATATACATCAGTAATAATAATAAACTTATGGAATGTCTATGATAGAGATAAACTTGATCCCAAATAAGAAAATATATCGGCCACTTCACTCCTGATTTATTCTGACAGCTGATGCATGAATCATGCCTCGTGTACCAGCAAAGACGAGTTGCTGACTCAGCTGCATTCGAGTCCCCTTCTCTGATATCGAAGTCATTTTCTCGCTCACAATACTAAACACACGCATGGCATTACGAAAACCGGCGCGTTCGAGTAAATTGAGAAATACGGACTCATCTTCCAGACCGGTTTCCCTACGCGTAATGGAATACGAGTGTCCTTACGTATATAGGTGGATCTATAATCTATTCATATATATACCAGCTTGATATTTTGTAAAGGTTCTTTTTAGGCAATAGCGAATACTATCTAGCTTTCTTTAAGTTTGTGAAACAATCAAGATAGAGTAAATTTACTCTGAGATCGTATATGAACAAAGTAATTAAAATAAGAAAAACTTATACCAAATTAAAAACTTATTGAAAACTAAAAATACAAATAAAAAATACTTGGAAATGAACAAAAAAGTGAGCAAAATGTTTGGTTCAGTAATTGGACAGACCATACATCAATTATTGTTTTAAACAAACATTTTGTTAAATTAAACATGAAATGTATTTGAGAATATTCGTTTTCTTTTCCAGGACGAATTTTATATGTAGCTGAAAATTTCAAAACATCAAATGTCGTATATTTTGGTTTGCGGTGTATATTTTCAAGCTTAGGTACTTTTTTACTGTCACAACGCGGTATGTCTACGTAATGCATGAATTTTAATTAAAACTTATATTATTATGCCCTTGTTCTTTTTGTAAATATTGTAATAATTTATTACAATATTTATACCCATATACATTCCAAACTAGGTTTATTTAATACGACTTACAAGAAATTAGTTTTACAATATGACAAAGTAATTTAATCTATTCTAATTTATCAACCATTTGCAAATTGTGAAAATTTATCAGCCGCTCTTGTTTTATCCCATTTTTAGGATAGCGTTTAGTCATTAAGCGAAAACTAGATGCATTTTATCTTTGTGATGTTATTGTAGAAGATAATTTAAAAAAAAACCTTTGCAGAGCTTATTCTCTTCACAATCGGTACTAAAAGTCAAAGGTTCACTGCAATAAAATAAGTGATAAAAATTGTCTATACCTATCAGTGCACTCATGTTAGTACTTTTCGGATTAGCCAGAGAGGATAGAGCGCCTTCTAAATAACTAACGAAATACAAATGAAATATATTTATGCAATAATTCTTCAATTACATAATAACGATTAATGGTTATTAAGTTCGATTAACGTCGCGCTCGTATTTTTTAATATTGTATGGTGGTACGGAACCCTTCGTGTGCGAGTCTGATTCGCACTCGGCCGGTTTTTTATTATCTTAAATAATTGATTGTTTATACTAGGACCGGACACCTACAATTTTCGAATTAAAAATGTATTTTGAGACTTTCTGAGTCAAACCAAATCAAATCGAATTCAAATATTTTTATTTTCCTAATTATGTAACATACCTAATTAAAGCACGCGACAAGAGTTTTTGAATTTATTACTTTGTGAACACTTAAACATTCCACAAAGGAAGTTATCTTTCAAAAAAATAAGCAAAGAAGGGATAGAAACACTTTTTAAAAAATAAATAAACAACGTTTTAAGAAAACGTGCTTAAATCCTGAAGCACCATACCGGGGGTAATTGGATGCGGAAGGCGGAGGACCGTGTGTGGTGGCGAGCCTTGGGAGAGGCCTATATCCTGCAGTGGAGAGACACGGGCTGATGATGATGATGATGATGATGTGCTTAAATAGTAATTTTATTGAAACAAACTGATAGGCGAGCGGTCTACATCAATTTTATCATCCCAGTAGTCCGATATTTTCTAATGAGCTTTTATATCCAAGTTTTCTATGAAGCGTTTGATTTATTGTTGTACATATAATGTTTTATACTGAGGTTTTATACTTGTTATGAAGTAAATCTTGAATGTCAACTGGCATCTTATTGTAAAATCGCATACATTGCCCTTGAAAAGATTTCGTGATATTATTGAGTCAGCTAACGTGATCGGCAAGTTTATTTTTGTTCCTTTTATTAACATTGTGCAGATCATTATTGTTCTGAAATAATTCAGTATTTTATAGCTTGCATTATATTTTAAAATATTTTCCTTAAAGTTGTCTCTAAGTGATACTCTAGGAAACTAAGGAAACTGCTAAAAACAATAATCTCGTGGTTTCTATGAATGTAGATATAGGTATATTATATTTTGAGCAGCCTTTTGAGAAGAGATTGGACTTACTCTAATATCACTATATATTAAAAAATAAAGTCCCCCGCCGCGTCTGTTTGTCTGTCTGTTTGTTGGTCTGAACGCGATAAACTCAAAAACTACCGAACGGATTGGCAAATGGTTGACATCAATGGAAAGAGTGATTCAAGAGGAAGATTAATGTGTATCATTTATCAATGTTTTGTGCAAATTAGTTGGAATATGACGATTATAGTCGTTGTTAGAAGTCGGAAAAAATCAAGATGGCTGGGTGCTTTCATCGAAAACGCTGCTTAATCCCATTGAGATATAACAAAATAATGTATGGAGGAATTGTTTCTTTTTTATAGTAGTAGTATACTCATCGAGAAATGAAAACTATACAAGCGGCCGGACCGACGCGACTCACGTAATGTAAAATTAGGCAGAAGTTATCAATGTTGTATACATAGAATTATTGTAGTTTGTTTTTATGTATTTATTCTTAACTTTTTTAGATATTAATGGGATTGGAAATAAAATACATTAAAAATACTCCAAGTAGCATAAATTTACGTTACATTTAAATCTAATTAAATCCAAACCACATGATCGACGCAACAAGGTGATACGACACTACGACAGAAAAATCCACAGATCTTGCAGTCCCCGCAACCATCGGTTTCATTGAAAATGAACCTACCCAAAGCCGATTTTCACAGATTATATTATTTTACTAGCGACCGCCCGCAGCTTCGCTTGCGTAGATTACACATTCCTGTTTTAGGTAGTATTAACATTCGAAATGGTTAATACGTAGGTACTTTTTGCTAAAACTAATATTGGGGACACCCATTCAAACTTTTAAACTTCATTCTCCCCACTCCTTTAAGAAAATCGATACTCCCATACTTTTCACATCCCGTTTTCCACTTTTGATATCCAAAAACCTTGAAAGACGTCATTATTTATTTATGTTAAAATTTTTATGTTTCTAACTTTAAAGAACAAAGACTCTCATACGAAGCCCCTCCATCCCTCCTTCCTTCAATTTGAAATTTCAAAATATTCCTTTTTTTTTAATTTATATTCACGTTATAAAATAAACCACTGTTCCAAATTTCGGCTTCCTAGATTTAGTAGTTTCGGCTTTATCTACGCTGATAGATCAGTGAGGACAAACGACAGACAGCCACAAAAAGTAACTGATGTCACTCTTGACAACCTTCTTTCACGTCTGCAAAGTTTCATTAAAATCTATTCAGCCGTTTTGGAGATTAGCTCGAATAGACACATAGACGTACAGACAGACAGACGAACAAAAAGTAGCGTATGTCACTTTTGACTACCTCCTTTTCATACCCGTGAAATTTCATCAAAATCGATTTAGCCGTTTTAGAGATTAGCTGGAATAGACAAATAGACGTACATACAGACATACAAAAAGTAGTGTATGTCATTTTTGACCACTTTCTATCCACATCTGTGAAGTTTCATCAAAATCGGTTTAGCTATTTTGGAGATTTGCTCAGACAGACAGAGAGACAGACAGATAGAATTATTTTATACATATAGCCTATAGCCTTCCTAAATAAATAGACAATCCAACACAAAAAGAATTTTTCAATTCGAACCAGTAGTTCTTGAGATTTGCGCGTTCAAACAAACAAACAAACAAACAAACAAACAAACAAACAAACAGACAAACAGACAAACAGACAAACAGACAAACAGACAAACAGACAAACAGACAAACAAACAAACTCTTCAGCTTTATAATATTAGTATAGATTGCCACGAAAACGTGGCACTATTCTTTTCAACTTTTTAAACTCAGAAATAAATCAACGAAAAAATTCTCTGCTACCCGTGCGAAGCCGGGGCGGGTCGCTAGTTCAACATATTTGAAACATTTAGGTTTTAAACTGCAGCCTCTGATATCCTTAAACGTTCTGAACTCGATAATTAAGCATTCGAACGAATACAGGCCGAAAGGCGATGACCGTAATGTTAACAAGTTCCCGAACGTCCATAAAATCTAACATATGATGTCAAATTTCTTGTTCGATTTCCAACCGATCTCCAAAATTTTGGTCTTAAACTGTAGCTACCGACGCCTTCTAACCTTTGGTATAACACTTTGAAGCGATCCGACGAATACCCTCTGAAATATAGTAACTTATATCCACAAACACAAGCGATCGACCAAAAAATCTCATCTTTCGGAAATAATTTCTCTTACAATTACCAACCGATTTCCAAAAACATGGTCTCAAATCGTAGCTACGTTAATGGCCGAGATGCTATTTTTTTTTAATTTTCGATATCGGTCCCCGTTCTTGAAATATTGTGGATTTAGTAAAAAAAAAAAACCGAAAAAATCACGATTTTTTTACATTTTCCAATTTTTTTTTTAAAACTACTTAACCGATTTCCAAAATTTTGATGTCATACAATGCACAACTAAATTCTTAATCTTTTAAAACCTTAAAATCTTGGCTAGACCCCATACCCTCGGAGTTATGGCCAAAAATGCGTTTCCCGTGAAATGGATATGATAGTCATTTTCAATGACAAAACCACTATGGCTTATATGCTTTGCTACCCGTGTGAAGCCGGGGCGGTTCGCTAATAGTAACTATTTAAATAAGTGATAAGACAATAGAGGACTCTATCTTTAGCAGTTCGGTTTATAAAAACAAAAATTGTAGTACTAACAATAAAAATAAGAAAAATGAACATAATTATTTAATGCATTATACCATAGAGTAAATTAATTTGACATGCATTATAACAAAGGCAAAGTGATGTACGGATTGAGTTGTTTTGAAAATAATTTTGACATTCTATCATATGTATAATAGAACATTGGGTTAAAAGTAAAAATAAACATGTAAAATTAACATAAATACATGGTTATTTTATAGATAGATACAATACTTCTACAAAAGGTCAAAGGAAAGTTTAGTTGTCAGATTACGACAACATGGTTGAGCACAATAGTACAAGCTATTGGTATCATTGGCGGCGTAACTAGATCGAACTACATTGGGTTTAAATTAGGGTCGAATTATTAGGGACCATGGCCACGTTCTTTACGAAATAAATATTGAAATACATCGAACACCCACACAGCGCTATCTAGTCCCAAAGTAAGCAGTATCATGCTTGTGATAAGGGTCACTAGACAACTGATATGCATGCCTAATTTATTTTTTTTATATAATATATACATATATAAATATTTTACAACCAGATCAGGAACGAAATAAACATGTTCATGCACACAAACATTTGTCCCGGGAGGTAGTCGAACCCATTACACTTGGCTCCGCAATTAAAGTCTCTAACCGCTCTATCAATCGGTCAGTCAAATATAACCTGTCTGTTTACTAACTACAAACATTCAAAACTTATCAAGCACAAACCATTTAGGTATTTAAAATCTAAAGCTAAACGGTAGGACAAGAACAAAACTACAAATGTTTTTTTTTACTTAGATAAAACACGTCCAAAAACAAATACAACTTAAGTAATTCATACATGACTAATTTGACTTTAATATAAAAAAGCCCAATGTAATATATGAAAAATCAACGTAATTTCAAGCAGTAATATTAGCCAACAATCTAGATAATGAGAGTTATAAATTTTTCGTATAAGGAAAGTGCAGGCGACAGCGCGGCGTGGGCTGGGAACAACAGCCCGATTCACTTGTGCAAATAGAGACTGGTTTTATGTACCTAGTCACATCTGAAATGTAGTCTAGACATTTCAAGGCGTAACGAACACTGCTTCAATTCTAATATTTTTTATAAAACTAAAGAATTAATTGCTTCATAAAAATTATGTCAATTCTGTACAACAGTGAAACATAATAGATATTGTTTTAATTAAATTTTATAAATTGTTTCAAATTTTATCTCGTATCACATACCTACCTACGATATCGTGTTGGTGCAGAACATTAATCCCATAGATACAACAGTCGCGAAAAATTAATTTCCAGTCACATTTTCCTCCAAAAGTAATAAAACGAGTTGAACGCTAAAACGTGATGTCGAAGATTTTTTATTTTTTATTACTAAATCCACTAACCCGCACTGGAGCAGCGTGGTAGATTAAGCTACAAGCAACCTCACCCCGAGGGGAGGTTTATTACTAATCAGTTTACGTTGTATTCTACATGACGTTAACGGTCATTGCGGACGGTCGAAAGATTTCACTTAAGTGTTCAATATCCCATCTAGAAGTCTAGACAATGTTCGTATAATATATAATTGATGAAATACTGGTAACAAAAGATCATAGAGTAGGATATAAATTTGACAAAAGCGTTTACTTTTATGCTAAAAGTGCATTTTAGAGGGACCTCATTTCTAGATAAATCTCTGTTGGTAGTCAATATTATATACTATATATATTTAAATGATATTATTTTTACTTTGGACAACCAAAATGATTTAAGAATGAATGATCAGTGATCCTAAACTTTGACAGGTAAACGAAAAACATTCTTCATACAGTAAATTGATGTGGAAAATAGTTAACTTTATGTAATAATAGTATAAAGTTAACTGGTGCTTAATAATGCCAAAAATCTTAATTATCACGAAAATATCTCTAGGTATTTGTTTTGACTTCCATTACAAATTCCTTAAGTGCTAATGATTTTTTTTTAATCTAGGTACAAAAGAAACTAATATATTGGAATATTTATTATTGTACAAAATTAGTATTATAAACAGGCGTATCGGAAATGACAACCTAACTGCAAATATGCATAATATACAGATAGATTATTTAGTCGAGTTATTTAGCCTGATTTAGACACGACACCATGTTGCTTCGAAAATCTTCCGGTTTTAACGATTCGTCGCGGTACAGATATTAAATTGTGCGTTCATCTTAAAGAACTATTGCGTAGATACTTCAAAATAACGACTTTCTCGATAACGGTATCACATTTACATCTTTCCAGTATATTTATTGCATTATTTAATAGTTTAGAAAGGTTGTATAAGTCAAGCAAAGGCGGTGCGGTTGTCGGACCTCTCGAAGGGAAGCTTTGTCCGAGAGCTTTCACTAGCTAAGTACCGTTTTTCCGTTTAGCTTAAAATAAAAATGTTCAAGTACTTACTTAAAAAATAATCCTTAGGTAGTCTTTAATATCACTGCACGATATGTATTGTTTTAAATGGCTAAGAACGTCACTTGTATGTAAAAAAAATATACGTGTGATTCGTAACTGTCGTTGAATACGACTGAGTGCTGCCCTCTTTCCCCCTCTCGGAGGGAGATGGAGGGATTTACCGAGATTCTAACCTTTGTGCGGATGAATTCAAAAAGTGATATACATTGCTGGTAATGTAGACACCAATTTCTGTGTAATAAAGAAACTGAAAGCGTGTATTCACATATAGTACTGCATATGTTGTAGATGTGGGCTATAAAACTAAACGGTTATTGAATCTACAGTTTAATATTATGCGTTATTCAATTTTATGGTGAAGGGCCCGTGGTCCCACCGATTTGACTTACTGGTAGGACCATGGCATACCATTATGTACCCGTGGTCTTACTGGATTAGGAACCATTTAAGGAATATCGATGTTTATCAGTATTTTTATTAAATAACTGAACTAAATAATTAAAACTAACATTCTTCTTCATTCAAAATAAAATTCACTTTGAAGTCGAACACATTCGAATTCTTTTTATGCTCAGGCTTACGTCCAGGACCACGGGTATACAGAGTGGTATGCCGCGGTCCTACTACCAGTAGGTCAAATTAGTGAGACTACACCGGTCCTTCACCAATTTTATGAAAAAATCCTTTATACTAATAAATTTAATTTTTTATGTATATTTCGCAGGCTAGATTTACATATTAGTTGAGTATAAGAACGTAGCAAAAAAGAAATGATTATTATTTCTTTGTATTATTATTAATAATAGTAATACTTGTCACATCCCACATAGCACCATCTAGTCCCAAAATAAGCAAGTATTAAGCTTATATTATGGATACTAAACAGCTGATATACATACTTATATATATTTTTCTAGTATAGTATACATGTATACATATATATATATATATATATATATATATATATATATATATATATATATATATTACACCTAGACACGGAACAAATAGGCATGTTCATCGAATTGAACCTGCGACCTTCGGCTTTGCTGTTAGATTCTCTAATTACTCGGCCAACCGGTCAGTCTATTTCTGTTACTGTTTATTGCTGTTACCAAAATTATTTTAATATATTTAATTAATGGAAAATATAAATAAATTTTGGAAAGGGTCATACAGAAGTTTTTTGTGACGGCAACAAGCCAAAAAATATAAGTAAACTTTTGTTTATTTTTCAATTTAAAATAATATATAAGAGCCAATTCTCTTTTGAAAAATCGAAGTAACCTATAAACGTACATTACGTAATTACAAACGGAGCCGAAAGTAACAACAATTTTTAGAATGAGCTTTTTAGTGCTCACAACTAAAAAAAATTTATTTATATTTAACCCATATACAATTAAAATGTTCGGAGCTACAGAAAAAATATATTTACTTAAAATTTCTTTCAATGTCCCAAGGGTTCCTCATGAGCTTCGTGTATCACTGAGCTTATAGGTATTACACGACTAACTAATTAGAGGCCATACGTAGGTATATGAACTTGAAATTCTGTATCCAAAGAAATATAAGTTACTTTTTACTTTTTGCGCACTAGTTGCCATAGTTACCACAGTCGAATTTGCTTTGTTTATAATATCGTTTTTCAGAATTAGTACCATGTATTTATTATTGCATACTATTTCTTTATAATATTGTAACATCGATGCTTTATGTATTTATATAAAAATAATTTTATGTTTTGTTCAAGATGTTTTTTTTTATTTTCAAACAGCAATGTACATCGAAATATTCGATTTCTTCATCATCCGTAGTTGAGGGCTGCAGTCACAGAGCTCTAGCTGTCGGGTTCGCCGACACTGGTTTTCGGCCACTGTAAGAACTAAGTGGATTCTGCACCAAACGTTCGATGTCGTATCCATATAAGAAAAGATATTAATTGGCAAAAAAATCACTTGTATCGAATTTCATAAAATGTATTATTTATTTGCTTACGATTAAAACATGTTTCACATATGGATAATTTTATTTATTTAGTGTGTATTATGATACGAGTGGGCATTATGTTTATTGAATTAACACGACGTAGCAGTAGCTTTTAAATAGTTTTCAGTGTTCCGTACTTCAAAAGAAAAAACCGAAAAAATAAGTAGGTATACTTATTTACAGTTGCTAAAGTTATTCAGGATTATGCAGGACCCTATAAATTTACGTAATGAAAAGTGGCATATAATATACTGTCTAAAAATGCCCTACCTGCCTGTGAAAGTTCCAACAAAATTGGTTCAACCGATTAGCTGAGTTTAGGACAAACAAGAAGACAGACAAAAAATTAAAAACGCGTTTACGTGCTAATAAACACATAGCATCAGAAAAAGTCTATAATTTAATTATTGATTATTTAAGACACATCAATCGTATTTATTTATACGGCGTTTTTTGGTACGATATTATAAACTATCAATCGGATTCACGTACCTACTTAAATGTTTATGTCTATGTTTGTGTTGCCTTTATATCCAAAACACTGAAGTCACGGAAAACTAAACTATATTAATGTACTTGGTTTATTTACTTTGAAAGTAGTGTCGCCACTTTGAAGGACGGGTCAATCCAATGCCACATTATTTATCGATAAATATTGAATATGAGTTTCTGAAGATTTTTATGAACGACTAGCTAACCTGGCGAACTTCAAAAATAAAAATGTGTCGAAGTTCAAAAATTTAAAATAGCAGAAAACAAAAGAAACGCTTACTACTAAACTAAACTAAACTACAAAAAATGGTAAATAGCATCACTTCTACAAAGTAACAAAGGAAAAAAATTACATATTTGTTGTCGAATATTTATAGTGCGTTCAGAAATTTATTTTATGACTAAACTTAAAAAGATATATCAAGCTATATAAAAAAATGTCTGTCTTGATAATAAGCGATAAACGTTTATATACATATATAGATTGAACATCATTGAATACTATAATAATTATACAGAAATAAAATTAAAAAGTAAAGAAATTGATTTCTGAATTTATCTTTATTAGTAATGGTTTACTCGCAAAATCGATTTCTGAACGCACCCTGTTTGACAGGTACGAACAGTTTGGAGGGGAAAATATAATTGTTGTTTTTACTATATATAGGATATACGAATAGATATACCATAATAAGCTAAGAACTCTGTTAAATTTATAAACAAAAAAATTGGTTTAAAAAAAACTGAAAATATTCCTGTCTAAAATACTGTCAAACTAGATCGTGCAAGGACACTGTAAGATTAAACGGAATACAAATATTGACAGCCTCTATGCATTTTAAAATTTTTACTAGGGGTAAGGGATGTTTGTTTACTTTGTCAAGGAATGTAGAGTGATAATTTTTTATGATATCAGGGCTTCGAATCTCAAATAAAATCTCGTTTGACGAAAAAGGGATTTCAAATAGATATCTTGTTAGTTTTGGTACAGATAAAGTGAGATTACATTTCGGTGACTCACTTAAAAACTACGAGAAGTGTTCAAAAAAAATTAGAATGGGTATGACAGTTAAACGTTTTTCTTTTCCAACATAGTTGCCTTTTAAGTATATGCATTCAATATATTTTTTTCCAGACATAAAGTATCGCGGCTACTACTGCATCTTTGAATTTTTATCCTTTCAGATGTCCCTTTAATCTCGCGACCATCCAAAGACTGGTGACATGGTGCCTAGAAAATTCTCACGGTAAATTGTGATGAAAATTTTAAAATATAATGTTCGACAATGGGAAACTTGGAGATACTGCATGGTGGGGATTTCGAGAGGTCTATACACGGAACTCGACTCGTGTCAGTTTAGTCAGTTTTCTTGATAAGTCAAGTGCGATCAACTGCGGGTTATAAGTGCGATAAAAGTGTAATCTGTGTGAATACATTGTGATTGAAACAGTTTGTGACTTTGTTTCATAATATCATATATATCTGGACTTATAGCCCGTAACAATAGTAACATACAAGAGCTTCAAGTGTCACTTTTCGTCCATTTGCAGATAATTGTGCCAATTTTTTGGTTTAATTCTCAATTCATTTATGAAAGTGATATGAGCATAAGTTTGTCTCTTTTTCAACTATTCTTTATTTTATTACTTCGCAGTTAATGTTCTGTAGCTAATAGTAATAATATCTGGAATATCTCACACAGCGTCACCTCGATCTCGGCCCAAACTAGTAGAGCTTATGTTATGAGTGTTAAACGCCTGATATACATACTTAAATATTTTTTGTGATACATACATATATAAATATTTTACACCCAGACACGTATCAAATAGACATGTTCATGCACACAAACATTTGTCCCGGGTGGTAATCGAACGTTTTCTCAGACGTCCACGGAATGTACTAACAGATCCTCCTGATGATCTCACCACCGAGGTTGAGAGCCTCAGGAATTCAGGCAGATCAGACCTTCAGTCTGACATAGGAGAGCAGTACCTAGCACCCGATATCACCTAGTTTACGTAATAAATCTGCTCGAATGGCATCTGAGCCTTGTTTGTTCACAGTCGGGCCGTCCAGCTCGAACTGCCCTCCATTGCCGAGGGACCGACACGCGTCGGCCCTCATTCCTATTTTAATCATAAGCCTACCAGGCGCCCTTAAGGCGCCGCCCGTCAAAGGCACTAACACACCGAAGCATCCTCAATGCGTCCGGTCGTTGGTCATGCCAAACCCTATACGCTCTCCGGAGTATAGGTTGAGGAGTCGTTTAGCCGGTCGGGCTACACCGTCTGTGTAGAAATCCCAACCCGGCACTACCTGCGCGGTAGGTCGGGCGCGCAGGTGTCTGTATGCAGATTCGGCCCACACTAAACAAAAAAAAAATAAAAAAAAAAAAAATAATAATAATAATAATAATAATCGAACGTGGACTTTGGTTCTACAGTTATAGTGTCTAACCCCTAGACCAATCAGTCAGTCACCGATGCACCAACCATTACAATTTTACTGTCTGATAGTGCCATAATTGCACTAAGACCACTCGCAGATCCATCTGAAAGTGTGTTGGCACTGGCCTGGTCCGAACTGAGGGACCATACCAGCCGGAACATATTTGGTGGGATTGACTACACTATGCCTTTAATCATAGAGTAATTAAATTTGACAGCAGCGTTTGGTTTTAATAGAGTCATAAATGTCAGTTCACAGTATCGAAAATGTCAAACGCAATTTCGCGGGGGTGAAGACCGTCACAGGGACCTCGAGGACTGAAACTCGCCGTCTTACACCAGCTAGCTAGAATATGAGTGGTTATAGACGGTAAACGCAGAAGAGGGCTTCTAGTCAATTCGGACTTTAATGCGTTTAACAGTATATTTCCGTGAATTATTATAATAATAAATATCGTGAAAAACAAATCATTATTCAAATACCAAAATTACGATTTCACAGTCTGTCAGTCGAAACCTCAGAACAATAAATAGGTCGCAATATTCAGCTTGTCGAATCAAACAAATGGATGTACCTTGTATTGTTACCAATATGTTCTTCTAAAAGATCTACGTGCACAATGGAAAACGCTATACATATTCTATTTTCCATAAGAGGTATAAACTTCATTAGCATAGTAAATGTGACGTGAAGACGATTTGCTATATAATTACGTTGTGCCTGAGGCAAACGTAGTTACAAACATAAAACATGTTAACATCTAAGTTCGTGCTTGTTTTTGCTGTTACTTTATTGGTAAGCCATTCATAATAATAATTTTTTAAAGTTGTTTTTTTTAATGTTGATAATATTAAACTCGTTTTGCAATGTATATATAATACTAGAGGTTATCCGCGGCCTCGCATGCCTAAATTACCTACAATTTCGTAAATCTTTGATTTTGTATTATTGGTTTAATACAAGTCATAATCAGAATTCTGGCAAACGTTAAAAGTGGGATAGCGGTTTAGTCGTGAAAAGGAAACGCACGTACAGACAGAAACACTTTAGCGTTTATAACATTAGTAGGAATATAAAAATAAAATATTTACACATTTTGGGATTTCGTCGGCATGGGTGTTTTCAGATGGCCAGATGCCAACAAATTTGCGAAAGCCCAAAAACATTAGCTAAAAAATAGTGTCCAGTTTTTTTTTTCTGTGAGTGATAATCTTACGACATCAATGTTAGAAAATTGTAGATAATTTAAATCATAATAGTGCACAACAGTCGCGTTGCCAAAAATTTCATAGCTGTACAAGAGAAACGTCCAAAGGCCGGGCCTTGGTTTTCACCCACTCCCCTCAGAACGAAAGCGTTTATTCAAGAATATGGTATTGAAACTCTGTTTCATCCACCTTACGCCTCAACTTGCAAAGGATAAAATAAAAAGAAAGTTTTTTTCAACTGCCTAAGAAGCGGTGGCTGACTACGAATCAGCCATTTCTGTCTGTCGGTGGAAGACTAGAATAAATGTTTTTAGAGCTGGTTTATTAGTGAAACAAAGAGAATACTTTAATAAAATATAATATAAATAATAGAAATATATTGTTTACTTTCCACATGTCTCAAAACTTATATATAGGACCCACCATTTTATATATGACCCAGAAATACTGATTGTGTAAATTAACCGCAACGTCTGACTGATAGGCTGAGTGGTTATAGGGCCTAATTGCAGAACCAAAGATTGCGGATTCGACTCCCGCCCAGCTCAAATATTTGTGTGCCTGAATACAGCTATTTATTCTGTGTTTGGGTTTAAAATATTTATAAAGAATATTTATGTATATATATCAGTTGTCTAGTAGACCATAACACAAGCATTATACTTGCTTACTTTGGGGCTAGATGGCGCTGTGTAGAATGTCCCAGGTTATTATTACCATCATTGTAATTATTAACAAAATCCACGCATACGTCTAAAACTTACTGCTTGCATAGTTTATAGAGAAAGTGTCAAGAAAGTGTATGTGTACAGTAAACCGTAATTTCCAATGTAATTAAAGGTTTACGTGTTATTAGCTATAAAGTGGTTAAGTGAGAATGAAAGGGGTTTCAGCGAATTTTCTATATGTCGTGGGGAAACGACGGAACCAGGGACTTCGTGAAATCCGTGATGTATACGATTATTTCAACTAACCGTCACAGACGTAATAAAAACTCTAAACTCCTTGTTATTGAACAACAAACGAAGCACTGCAATGGCGGCCGCGTAAGCATGTGTGGAACTTCGCAGCCCACTGGCGGTAGCCAGCTGACTTACTAGGGGTGCATGGATATTCGGTAGTTGATGCTGATGATGCTACGTCTCGGTTTCCCTAGGTTCATGCTGATCGCCTCATCTTGCTGAACAAATCTAATAACTGATCTAGCAATATCAGAAAAAGTCGATGTCGATCTTTGAGGTATTTATTGATGGGTTTGAATTTGAGCATGAAAGTGTGGTACAGTTCCAATCAAACTTTATGGCTGATGTGAATATAGGCACAAGTCGCGTCGCAGTAACCAGTTTTAAGTCTCGCGATACGCAGTAGAGCGAGGGGTATATGATTGTACCTGCGCAAACACGCTTATAGCGTTGTATTCTCCTATTCTCCATAAAGTTTGAGGCGAACTATACCAACACGGCCGTCTCTGAACATAATTACGATTTATTCGGGGAGCCCAAATGATCAAAAATTTATTCATTCATTCACGGATTTCTAAAAGCGGAGTTTATTGGTACGCATACAGATCGAGTCAAACTTTATGGCGGATCTGAATACAACGCTTTATAAGCGTGCTTGCGCAGGTACAGTCATATACCCCTCGCTCCACTGCATCCCGCTACGCATTTATATACCTGGCCGCTGCGACGCGACTTGTGCCTACTTTCGGATCGGCCATAGACTGTAATAATTGTACTTATGTGTTGAATCCCATTTTGCGCTCAGTCGGTTAGTTAAAGGTGCGTTAGGTTAGGTTAGGTTGAGCTAAGTAAGTTAAGTTAGTCAAGTGCGTTTGAACGATTTGGTTTTGTAAATCCAAATTTGAAGTTAAAAATGAAAATGGCCGATTTTTGAAAATTTTCGTCAATGATAACGAACCTCGGATGACCGAGATTTCGCGAAATGCCTGGTTTTGTCAATTCCCTATGACATCTGCATTTTAAATTTTAACCATAGAGCAAAAGCAGAAATTCGATTTTTCTTATGTATGTAATATGTATGTCAGTTGTCTGATACCCATAATACAAGCTTGGTTACTTTGGGAATAAATGGCGTTGTGTGGAATGTCCTAGGTATTATTATTATTAATAAAGCTAAATTATTATTAATACTGTTGTGAACGGAAACAAATAATATTTGTGGTATTAAGGTGGCATTTTATAGTTGACGATGACCTGTTATTTTATTTTACTAATGATGTGATTAGCTAAAAAGTTGTTATTCTAGAGATTACAAATTTTGTTTTGCAGATCCTAGCCTTGTTTGTGGAACAAGAAGGTAATTATATATTTTTAATTTAAATATTTTTTCTAGAGCCAAGGACCTCTAAGGCAAAAACAGAACCCCTATAACATAAATTAGTTATCTGTCCGTCTGTCTGTCCATCTATAGGTAATTAACAAACATTTATCTCAGACGCCGTATGACGTAACAATTTGACATTGGACATAATTGCAACGTGTTGACTCTCGCAGATTTCGACTTGAAAAGAATCAAACATTGAAAACTCGACTACGGTAAAAAATTTGATTACAAAGTAAAATCTGTAGATTATAGCAAAAAAAAGTTAAAAACAAGTACCTATTCAGTAAAACAAGTATTTCCTTACTTTTCATTTCTTTTCTTTTCGAAAACTTAGGTTTAGAAACCTTCTAGTCTAGATCGGAGTCAGAGACTCCAACAGAGTGAAGTTACATTTTATTTGAGGTGCTACTCGTACCATTACCTCTGACTCCGGTTTAGGTATTGTAAAAAAACTATATTTCTAAAGAAATGTTATATCTTGAATAGTTGTTTTTAACTATTTATACAGATTCAATTTAATTTAATTTTTAATTCATGGTCGGGTCTTCAATTATTATTATTTTTTTGTTAACTCTTATTTATCAATTATTATTTCCAAAAAGTATGTATGTATTACATACCTAATAAATACATTTCATTACTTAATAAAATTTGTTAAAGTGTAAAGTATGTAGTTATGTATACTTGAGTGTATACTACATAAATTCATCTGCTGTCAAATTTATTTACTCTATGACATAAATAGGTATTTAGTATCGATATACGCGATATACCAAATACCTTCGAATGTGTTACGAAAGCATTGGAAGGAATACCGTTGTATTTTACCACGTCATGAATAAATCGCTTTCTTGTCTGTATGTTTGTTTGTTCGGTACACATTTTTCAACCGGACCGGAAACCGGATGGCAGTGCCACAAGGTGATCGTTTAATCCGGTTTCTATAGACCGTTGGCCAAGACCTTTTTTTTTAAGTATCATATGCCAAATGACATAATAGTAGATGAGATACGCTGCTTCTGGACCACTTTCTCTGGGGCGAAAGTAGATGAGATACGCTGCTTCTGGACCACTTTCTCTGGGGCGAAAGTAGATGAGATACGCTGCTTCTGGACCACTTTCTTTGGGGCGAAAGTAGATGAGATACGCTGCTTCTAGACCACTTTCTCCGGGGCGAAAGTAGATGCAATACCGGAGTTCTACACAGACCATTTTTTAAAAAAGGTCGGCAAACAGCGGATTCTAGGTAGTAGATGAGATACGCTGCTTCTGGACCACTTTCTCTGGGGCGAAAGTAGATGAGATACGCTGCTTCTAGACCACTTTCTCTGGGGTGAAAGACCTGAGTTCTACACCACGGCTTACAGACGATTTTTTAAAAAAGGTCGGCAAACATCGGATTCTAGGTAGTAGATGAGATACGCTGCTTCTGGACCACTTTCTCTGGGGCGAAAGTAGATGAGATACGCTGCTTCTAGACCACTTTCTCTGGGGTGAAAGACCTGAGTTCTACACCACGGCTTACAGACGATTTTTTAAAAAAGGTCGGCAAACAGTCGGATTCTAGGTAGTAGATGAGATACGCTGCTTCTGGACCACTTTCTCTGGGGCGAAAGTAGATGAGATACGCTGCTTCTGGACCACTTTCTCTGGGGCGAAAGTAGATGAGATACGCTGCTTCTAGACCACTTTCTCTGGGGTGAAAGACCTGAGTTCTACACCACGGCTTACAGACGATTTTTTAAAAAAGGTCGGCAAACAGTCGGATTCTAGGTAGTAGATGAGATACGCTGCTTAAAACTTCATTATAAAATCTACTTAAAGAAATTAAAAACTTTCTTCGATAAAATTCTAACATCTATTTAAAGAAATTAAATTGCAGATAATAAGTTTTTTTTCTAATTAACTAAATAGTGACAGTTATGACTTAAAACGTACTTCATATCATAAGTCATCGATAAATTTATTAGCGATTCTGTTAAAAAATCTTACGCTCGAAAAATTGTTGCAAATTTCTCACAGGTGATTTGATTTGCGTTCCCACGCCGTTGTTATAAGATTTTTGTTATATTATTGAACGGATACACATATTTCTTTAAAAAAAAAAAAGCTAATAGAAACACGTCCTAACTTGCCCTTTTTTTGTGGGGTGGCGGCAGACAATAATTTATTATTAAGGCTTCCATAAGCAAAAAGCCTCATAGGTGATTTGATTTGCGTTCCCACGCCGTTGTTATAAGATTTTCGTTATATTATTGAACGGATACACATATTTCTTTAAAAAAAAACCTAATACAAACACGTCCTAACTTGCCCTTTTTTTGCAGGGTGGCTGCAGACAATAATTTATTATTAAGGCTTCCATAAGAAAAAAGCCTCATTCGTATTCGTTTAAGCTATTAAAATGAAAGATCCATTTATATGCAGTCAACTTTTTCATGTCATGTAAAAAAACCTTAACAGGTTATAACGTGTTCCCACGCATCGAAGTTCTGCATCTCACGATTTTTTCTTAAATGTCTATTGTTGTAGATGAATATTTGAAGCCCTCGAATTTTTTTGGAATTTATTAATGCATCAAAAATCTTAACGCACCTGTGAATAAAAAAACTGACTCCCCCTCCAATGGTACACAAATGGTTTCTATTTAAGGTCACGTCTCTGATATCAAACGTCATAAAAATTTTCGGAGCGTCTCGCATCATTTATAGTAAAAATAATTTTAAGTGAAATTGAAAAACTTTTATATATGAAAATTTCGTTGAAGAAATGGAGGTAAGAATATTTATAATAGTGTTTGTTGAAAAGTTATAGTTTTTGTAATTTTTTTATGGGCACATAACAATATTTTATTTTTATATGTCAATTTTATATTTTGTAATATTCATTTACATATTTTTTTTGTTTCAGCATTTTGAACCATGGATTTCAATTGAGAGTTCACAACATGAGTTTGATTTGTATAATCCACTTTTCGATGAGGAACTAGTAGCCATTTTAGATGAGAAAGCAAATGAAATACAATCAATGTGAGTATATAAAAAAGAGAGTTTATTACGCATATTTTTTTATTGTGATAATTTGCCACTTTGATTAATTATAAATTTAACTTTGCAGTTTTTCGCAAATCGGTGGTGGGGAACAGACTTCTCGCGAATGTCAACAGCAAAATAACGGATCTTCAGCATCACAAGATGAAATAATTAGTGATAAAGTGAAGTGTCAACTATGCAATGTCACCATCAAAAAAAGGTATTTAAGCAGTCATTTGAACAGTAATTTACATAAAAATAATAGTGCACAAAGTTCTACTGAATTATCGAATGTAAAATTAGTAGAAAATGCTTTTGGTAATAGAGTTTTGATGTATAAAATTTTTTCGAATCACTCCTCCGAAGGTTTACGATTCGAGACCCCTGAAATGTTTTATGAATCAATTAAAGAGTCGATTCGATTTTTGATAAATAATTGTTTACGTCAATTAACATGCTTAAAAGTCAATTTTATAATTCATGCTGATTTTGTTCAAGAAACAAAAAACTTAGAAAACTCCTTTGAATTTCAAACATGTAATTTTGTATTATGTATGGGGGATACATTAGATGATTTTTTTGATTATTTAAGTTCAACCATCAAAACAAAGTTAAGTGAATTTGAAAGCAAAGATAGTGGATGGTCTTTAAAAAAAATGAAATATATTTTAATGAATGTTAATAAGTTCAATCCGTTTCGCGGTTCATCATATATTGATTTACCTAAAGATATAAAAATGAAAAAAGCTATTATCAACGTAAAAAACAAGGATGTTATGTGTCTGAAATGGAGTTTACTTGCAGCAAGATATCAAAACGTACAACATTCAGATAGAGTCAACTCTTATTTAAAATATCAAAACAAATTAAATTTTGATGGGATAGCTTTTCCTGTTAAGCTTAAAGATATTTCTAAAGTTGAACAGTTGAATAATATAAGCATAAACGTGTTTACTTTAGAATATTCAAGCAAAAATAAGCGTCATGAGGTAATTGGCCCCGTTTATCATACAAAATGTCGCAAGCCGGTACATGTAAATTTACTGTACATTACGAATGGTGTTAGAGGTCATTATTGTTTTATTAAAAATATATCAAGGCTTATAAGCAATCAGTTATCTTCAACACATAGACGTTCATTTATATGCGATGGTTGTTTATTAAATTTTTTGAGTAAAGATCGTTTAGAAAATCATCAAAAATCTGATTGTATGCATATTAGAACAGAATTACCAAACGAATCCTTAAAAAAACGAAATTGGTTCAACGAAGATGTATCAACCAATATTCTACAATTTGATAATTTCATTAAAAAGTATAAATTACCATTCGTAATATATGCTGATTTCGAAGCATTGTTAAAACCTTTGAATAGTGAACCGTTACAATCAAATGTGAAACCCTCAACTATTAATACACATAAACATGAAGTGTATAGTTTTGGTTATTATATAAAATGTTCTTTCAATGATAGATTTTCTAAATACAGAACGTATACAGGATCTAATTGTACAAACGTATTTATGGAAACGCTTAAACAAGATTTAACATTTATTACTAAGAAAATTCGTTTTCCGGCCCAACCATTACAATTAACAGATGAAAATAAACGTGTTATATCTAGCTCAAAAAAATGTTGTATATGTAGCAAGGGTTTCAACAGTGAGCCGGCGATTAAATTCGATTGGAATAGCGGTATTTTTTATGGCATGACATGTAAGATTTGTGCTGAAAAATATGTACCGCCCAAATTCATACCAGTGTTTTTACATAATTTATGTAATTATGATGCACATTTTATTGTCCACGCCTTAAATTTCGATGACGGTAATGTTGAACTTATACCTCAAAACAAAGAAAAGTATATATCTTTCACCAAAAAACTATACATCAATAACTTTGCTATTAGCCTACGTTTTGTTGACTCATTTAAGTTTATGTCTCGCAGTCTTCAAACACTTGCAAATAATTTAAAAGACGAACAATTTGTTGAACTACGAAAAAATTATCCTTCAGATGATGCTTTTAAACGATTAAAAGTTAAAGGGATTTATCCTTATGAATATATGACATGTTATGAACGCCTTGCTCAAACGTCATTACCTCCTCGTGATGATTTCTATAGTTCTCTAACTGATACCAATATCACTGCAGAAGAATATGAACGTGCTAAAGACGTTTGGAATTATTTTGAATGTAAGAATATGCAGGAATATTCTGATTTGTATTTGAAAACCGATGTTTTACTATTAACAGATGTGTTTGAAAATTTTCGTAGTGTCTGTCTCGTTACATATGACCTTGATCCCGCTCAATACTTCACAGCCCCTGGGCTTAGTTGGGACGCTATGCTTAAAATAACAAACGTTCGTTTAGAACTATTAACCGAGATGGATCAAATAAATTTCATAAAATCAGGTATTAGAGGAGGGATATCACAGTGTAGTAACAGATATGCGAAAGCTAATAACACTTACTTGAATAATTATAATGAGCAAATCCCTTCGTCATTCCTTGTATATTTAGACGCTAATAATTTATATGGCTGGGCGATGTCTAAATATCTCCCAGTAGGGGAGTTCCAGTGGGTAGAAAATACCATTGATTTTAACGTTTCTGAAACTTCAGATTACGGTTACATATTAGAAGTTGATTTACATTACCCTAATATTTTACATGAATCACATTCAGATTTTCCTTTTTGTCCTGAAAATATATGTGTAGGTCAATGTAAAAGTAAAAAACTGGTACCCAATTTAAGAAATAAAACTAAATATATAATTCATTATATAAACTTGTTGCAATGTTTGAAAAATGGCTTAGTTTTAACAAAAATTCATAGAATACTTCAATTTAAACAAGCTCCTTGGTTAAAAATTTACATTGATTTAAATACTCATCTTCGATCGATGGCTAACTCAGATTTCGAAAAAGACTTTTTTAAATTAATGAACAATTCTGTTTTTGGAAAAACAATGGAAAATATTGAAAAGAGAGTAAATGTTAAAATTGTAACTCGTTGGGAAAATCGTGGTAAAGCTTTGGGTTTAAACGATTACATAGCTAAGCCTGAATTTCAGAACATGACAATTTTCTCTGAAAACTGTGCAGCTGTTCAGTTAAAGAGAACTAAATTATTTTATAATAAGCCTATATATTTAGGTTTTTGTGTTTTAGATTTATCAAAAACTTTGATTTACAATTTTCACTATGACTATATAAAATCAAAATATGGATCTAATGCTAAATTACTTTATACCGATACCGATAGTTTGATATATCAAATATTTACTGACGATTTTTATAATGACATTAAACCTGACCTGTTGCGTTATTTCGATACATCAGATTATGACCTCGAAAATCGGTTTGGGTTTCCTCAAGTAAACAAAAAAAAATTGGGTTTGTTCAAAGATGAAAACAATGGAAAAATATTTAAAGAATTCGTTGGACTTCGTTCTAAATTGTATGCTATTGACGTTGAAGACAAATTCATTGCTAAGGCTAAAGGTATCAATAGATGTGTTACAAAAAAATTTACCCTAGAAGATTATAAAACTTGTCTAAATAATAAAAGTATAAAATTAGCACAAATGGTTAGATTTAAATCTATTAAACATATAATATATTCTCAAAAAATATGTAAAAAATCATTATCGTTCCATGATACCAAACGCTATTTGCTTGATAATTGTTTTGATACACTTGCATGGGGTCATTATAAAATAGCTGATTAAAAACCTTACAATTATATTAAATAAATTTTTATTATTAAATACATTATTTACAATGTTTTTTTTTTACAAATATCACTTAAAATTATTTTTACTATACGATAAGATGACGCTTCGATTATATATAAGGTTTTAGATGTACTTATTATATAAGATTTTGTATTTACTTATAAGATGTTTAAATGTGTTTAGATGTACATATATGTAAGATTTTATTTTTTGTAATAAGATGTTTAAATGTATTTAGTTTAAGATTTTTATTAAAACTACATAGATATTAAAAAAATAAAAATTATGACTAAGTATATGATGCTTTATTTTTATCCTTGTTTGTCAGTGTTTTTTATTCTTCCACCTGTCGAAGTCGTGTTTTTTTAAATTGATAATGATTCATTTTATGCATCCATTTACGGCTATAGTAGGGGGTCCAAGTGGCTGTGGAAAATCTGAATTCGTTACAAAGTTTATAAAAAACATCTATGATATGTGTAATACATCATTCTACAAAATCTTGTGGTGCTACGACGAAATGCAACCATTATATAACTTGAAAAATGTAACTTACCATCCAGGTTTACCTGATTTAAATATGTTTAATGGTGCAAGTCCAATGCTCATAATAATCGATGATTTGATGCGAGAGTCAGACGTTCGCGTAGTAGATATTTTTACAAAAGGCAGTCATCACAGAAATTTAAGTGTTTTTTATATCACACAAAATTTGTTTCACCAAGGTAAAGGTCAACGTGATATCTCTTTGAATTCAAGCTACATTATTTGCTTTAAAAATCCGCGTGACAAAATGCAAATACAATATTTGGCTCGTCAAGTGTATCCAGATAATGTTAAATTCGTGCATGAGGCATACAAAGATGCCACAGAAAAAGCACATGGCTATTTAATGATTGATTTGAAACAAGATACCAACGATTTGTACCGTTTGAAAACGAATATATTTCCTAGTGACGGACACACCATAATCTATGTCCCTAAAAAAGGCTTCAAATATGATGTTCATCAGCATATTTCAGTTAGTCTTTAGCGATGATTGGTCGAGTAACATCACATAAAGAGTTACTAAGAGCACTACACAAATTAGAACCAAAATACAGGACCGCATTATTAAAAGAAAGCAACAGTGAAATAATAAACTGTATTTGTGAATGCATTTATAACGTTTTGAATGGCAAGTTAACGCTTAAAAAAGAAGAATACAATAAATTACACAAGTATAAAAACGTTCTGAGAAAATTGGTTTCAAAAGGGAAAAAGAGTAAAGATAGAAAAAAGATTATTATACAAAAAGGAGGCGCTTTCTTACCAGTTATTTTGGGAGCAGTATTAAGCAGCGTTTTAGGTTCGTTAATTAATTAGTTCACTGATAACCATGGATCATGCTAAAAAAATGATTTTGGTTGAGCCGGAAACCATAAAAAGGTTGCAAAATGATAATCATTCTTTTGATAACGTATCCAAACTAGATGATGAAATGAATGCAATATTAAAAACAAAAAAAGATGACAGGGAAAAATGGATATTATACCTTCAAACTTTACAGAGATACTTACATTTTACTAACCAAGAACGACAACCCATCAAGTTACCAATAATTACACACCAACTCAAAAAAAACACGAATAATAACAATAATTACTCTTCTGGGGATAATAAATACATAAAACAGGAGCATACTGAGTCAGTTCCTGAATTGCCCTCGATAATTGAAGAAGGTGGAAAATCACACAAAGAATTACCAATTAAAGACTTCTATTCTCCAGCTAATGTTTTAAGATTGATACCGAAAACATATAGAAATAAGGGTGAATTACTGGTAAATAAACTACTGGAAAACGAGGATAAAGTCACTTGGAGTGAAAATGGAACACTTATATTAAATGGTAAAAGCGTACCTGGAAGTAATATAGTAGATCTTATTTTGGATACATTGAGATCTGTTAAGAAAGCTGAACCAGCCGCTTGGCAACAATTTGCTGATACATTGAAAAAAATACAAACTCCGTTGGTTTTGATTGGAAATCCAAGAACATTTGAATATATAAATAGATTATATATTAATGATACTAAGAGTGGATCTTTTGAAAACCCAGTAATTGTGAAGCCCAAAACTACCAATTCTCCACCATCAGAAGAAGAATTAAGTACTCCACCATCAGAAAAATCTTTTGGAAAACAAAAAGCAAAAAAAATTGACTGGGAAAAATGGAGCCCTTACTAGAGATTGATAACATATATTATGACGTTTCCAATCCTGCCGGTTATAGTAGCATTGGCAAGTTGACTAAAGCGATGAAAGGTAAAATGAAAAAAGAAGAGGTTAAAAACTGGTTGCAAGCTCAAGAAACGTATACTTTGCATAAACCGGTTCAAAGAAAATTTTCTAGAAATAAATATATTTTATCCAATTTTAATGAACTGTGGCAAGCAGATTTATCTGATATGCGTACTTATAAAGAATATAATGATGGTTACAAATACATTTTGTGTGTTATTGATGTTTTTAGTAAATATGCGTATGCAAGAGTCTTAGAAAAGAAAAATTCTAAAACTATTAAAAAGTGTTTTCAAAGCATATTTTCTGAAGCTAATGCAACTCCAAAACATATACAATCAGACAAAGGTACTGAATTTGTTTCTGATGACGTAAAAAAATTTTTTTTATCCAAAAACATTAACTATTACACAACTAATAACCCGGATATCAAAGCTAGTATTGTAGAAAGATTTCAAAGAACATTAAAAACAAAAATGTGGCGTTATTTTACTCACAAAAATACTTACCGTTATGTTGACATATTGCAAGATTTATTGTTTTCATACAATCACAGTATTCACTCAAGCATAAAAATGCGTCCATGCGATGTTAACTCTACAAGTATCATGACTGTTTGGCGCAACTTATATGATAGAAAAAAGAAACCTGAAAATGAATCATCAAAATTTAATGTCGGTGACTACGTTAGAATAACAAAGTACAAACATATTTTTCAAAAGGGATATGAGACAAACTGGAGCGATGAAATTTTCATAATAACTTCAATAATTAATAGAAGTCCATGGACTGTATACACATTAAAAGATTTAAAAAACGAGGTAATCACAGGTACTTTTTATGGTAAAGAACTACAAAAAGTAATATATAATCCATTCTTGGCTCATAAAATAGATAAAATACTACGTACTCGTTATAAAGGAAACAGAAAGGAAGTGCTCGTCAAGTGGAAAGGATATCCAGATAAATTTAATAGTTGGATACTATTTTCAAGTTTACAAGAAACATGAAAGATGATTTTTATTTGACGTTATTAAGTAACAGTTCAATGCAATACTTTTCAAATAATACAACTGCAAATTTTATTACTAAATTACCAAAGTCGATTAAATTGGAAGGAGAGTGGAATGTAGCAATTGTGGAATTTCAGCATCCGTGTACTATATATAGTGTTCAAGAACTAGAAAATTATATTAGTTTTACCGAGAGACAAAAAGTTATTATTGATGGCAAAGACACCGGATTTTATGATGAAAAAATAACCGCATATATTCCACCTAGTAATTATGACTCTATGATTGACGTTATAGACGCGTTAAATTCGAATGTAATGTTAAGCGGTAAAATTCTATTCCATTATGATGAACTAAAGAAATCCATAGAATTGATAAAACTAAGCGAAGACATCTTAAACATTGAAATCGCTCCTAAGCTTGCACTTCAGTTAGGATTCGATCCAAATATTGATATTATCACAAAACGCTTTGGTACACATCCAGTAAATATACATTTGGGATTACCACCACAGATGTTTATTTACTGTGATATAGTAGAGCCTCAAATTGTCGGTGATGTAATGGCCTCGCTATTACGGGTTATTTCGTTGGATACATCGAAATATGTGTTTGGTGTAAATAAAATGGTAACATTTTCACCAGCATATTACATGAAAGTTATGCGTCGCGAGTTTGATACAATGGAAATAGATATAAGATCTGATACAGGAAGACCCGTGCCATTTGAGTTTGGAACTACGTGTGTTAAACTTCACTTTAAACGTGTGCAATAATAATGATTTGTCCTTACGAACAATATTACTCACAGCAAGCTGGTTCAGGCGTTGGCATAGTTTACAAGGGTGCTCCGTTACAACGTGGGCATGGTATAGTTTTTTGGGTGGTATATTGCGATCCGTTTTACCGTTACTCTCCACGGGGGCCAAAGCAGTTGGAAAAGAGTTATTGAACACAGGGGTAGGTCTATTCGGAGATATGATTCATGCACGCCCCATGAAAGAATCTATTAGAGGTCGGCTAAAAGAAATGGGAGGGAACCTGAAGAGAAAAGCGGATGAAAAAATAGATAAACTCTTGAATGGTTCTGGGTATATAATTAAGAATCATCGCAAGCGGTCATCATTACAAAACAGAATTTTGGGTGGTAAAGTCACGAAACTCACTCGAAAGAAAAATAACGATATTTTTTCATAGTGAATAATGTCATTTTTACATAGTCATTCGTGTGAATGTATAAAATCAGAATTAGACTTATTTGCACTTCCGTCGACACAAACAAGTATTGAAAATGGACAATGGATTCATTACAAACCCATTTCTTCCTTAACTGATGACGGGCCTATTGAATTTAATGTCCCGGGAACTGGTGATGATTATATTGATTTGTCACATACTCTGTTACATGTAAAAGCAAAAGTAATAAATCAAGATGGGAGTTCTATTACAACAACAAACAATGTAGCACCTGTAAATAATTGGCTGCACTCTCTTTTCAACCAGCTGGACGTTTATTTAAATCAAAAACTTATATCACCACCAAACAACACATATGCCTATCGTGCTTATATTGAAAATTTACTCAACTATGGGCCAGCAGCAAAAGAATCACATCTTGCTTGCAGTTTGTGGCACGATGACACTGCTAAAAAAATGGATAAAACTGATAGCACTAACAACGGATTTTATAAAAGAACAGAGTACATTAAAGCTAGTAAAGAAGTAGAAATGATTGGCCACTTGCATGGCGATATATTCAACCAGGAAAAATTTTTAATAAATGGTGTTGAAATGTGCATAAAATTAATTCGATCTAGAGAAAGTTTTAACTTAATGTCTTCTGATACTGATGTTAAGTACAAAGTTAGGTTTACTGACGCAACTCTCATGATTCGTAGAGCACGCATTAATCCGAGTGTGTTACTTGCGCATCAAAAAGCGTTGTCGACGACTACTGCAAAATATCCTATTACACGTGTTGAAGTAAAAGTTTTAACTATCCCGGCAGGTGTTCAAGGGAAAACACTTGACAACATTTTTCTTGGCCAAATTCCTAAAAGGTGTATAGTGGGGTTCGTTAACAATAAAGCATTCAATGGACATCTCGAATCAAATCCCTTCAATTTTCATCATTACAGTATAAACTCATTTAGTTTATGTATTGATGGACAACAAATACCTTCAAAACCTTTGCAACCAACATTCAACGCTGACGATTGCAATTTATATGCTTTAGCTTATCACTCATTATTTTCTGGCACTGGTATACATTTCCATAACGAGGGTAATTCTATATCAAGAGAAAATTATGCCGACGGTTATTGTTTATTGGCGTTTGATTTAACACCAGATCTATCCGCTAATTCAAATTCTCACTGGAACCTCATAAAGCATGGTAGTGTAAGACTAGAAATACGTTTTGATACTGCTCTCACAAATACTACGAATTGTATTGTATATGCGGAATTTGATAATATTATTGAAATTGATAAAAATCGCAATGTGAGTGTTGACTATAGTAGTTAAAAGCAATATCTTATTGAGCTGTCAGTTATAACTCAAAGTACCTATGACATGAACAGACATGAATACCGATGAAATAAAACATTATGTTGCAAAGGTCAACCCATATTTAAATTTCCATGTTTGTGCTTCGAATAGACTACCAGTAACAACATCAAAGCCTGTATTTTTGATTAGTAACTTAGATCCAGATAGCAAACCAGGGTCTCACTGGATTTCGATATATATAAATAGCAAGGGATGTGGTGAATATTTTGATTCTTATGGACGTAAACCTACGAGTTTACATTTGAATTTTCTGAACAAAAACGCAAAATCGTGGTTTTATGATAATTTAAGACTACAAAATCTATTTAGTTCGGTATGTGGAAAATATTGTTTACTATATGTTTATTTTAAATATAAAGAAAAAAGTATGTATGATTTTGTTAGCATTTTTACTGAAAATACATTGTGTAATGATTTTATTGTAAAAGAAATGTTTGAATGTGTATTTGGAAAATAAAGTAACATGGAGATCAGATAAAATCACTGTCTTTTATTTCATATAATTTATTTAATATCAAAACTTTTTTTACCCATGTAAGAAATAAATCTTAAACGAAAATTACTTATAAGTATGGTAATACAAAAAAAAGACAAATAAATTTATTTCTTTAAAAACCAATGAATACAAAATTTTTTTAATTATTTTCTAAATTATCTACATTCTTATTGTGGAAGAAAAATTTTTTTGCTCCTTCACTTGATGACACTTCACTTGTGATGTTATATATCAATCCTTTCGTTTGGTTTAAATGGCGATTATCTTCATCTGTATAATACTTAACACGTAACTCAGCGTGTTTCCAGTGTTGTGACTTAGGTACCTTTTTCAATTTTTCTAAATCATAGACCTCTATTTTTATTAAATGCGAGGCATCTAGACTTTCCGTATTTGCTGATACGTATGCTGTACCATTTTCGCACAAGCGCCCCACAGTAGATGTCATTTTATTTGCATTATTATTTTTCTTCTTTTTCATAGGAATGTCGAAAAATTTCTCAATGTTTCCAAATAATTGTACGCCTCTTTTCCGATGTACTACGGGTGAAAATAATGCATCAGTGTCCAACTCTTCATCATTATCAGCTTCATCAGCATTATAAAAATTGACGTAATTGCCACACACATCGAATGATTTCTGTAAAAAGAAAAAAATATATAAGTAATCTAAAAAAAAAAAAATACTTTATCTGAAACAAAATTCTCCTGTAATAATAAAACAAGTAATATTGCACAAATTGAGACTAAAATAAAAACTTTTACTATAGGAAAAAAAAAAACACAGAATTTATCACACAAAAACTTAAAACTTAAATAAAATTAAAAACTAAATACATAGTTATGACAATAATTATTACTGACCTCCATATTTTCTTAAAACTGGACACGTCTTCTAACAGTTGAAAAATATTTGCTTACTACTTTTCGTTCTGGCTGCTGCTAACGATATGAATGAAGATTTGATAAGTCTACGGCTTTAAATATCCATCTACAACAGACACAAAAAAATCTTGAGACACACACCTGTGCCATCTGCGACGGTGACTCCGCGACAAGTTAGAACCTGTGAAATGTATTTTTTACGATTAAGTTCAAACAATAACATCAAAAGGTTGTCTGCATATAAATGGATCTGACATTTTAATAGCTTAAACGAATACGAATGAGGCTTTTTTCTTATGGAAGCCTTAATAATAAATTATTGTCTGCAGCCACCCTGCAAAAAAAGGGCAAGTTAGGACGTGTTTGTATTAGGTTTTTTTTAAAGAAATATGTGTATCCGTTCAATAATATAACGAAAATCTTATAACAACGGCGTGGGAACGCAAATCAAATCACCTATGAGGCTTTTTGCTTATGGAAGCCTTAATAATAAATTATTGTCTGCCGCCACCCCACAAAAAAAGGGCAAGTTAGGACGTGTTTCTATTAGCTTTTTTTTTTTTAAAGAAATATGTGTATCCGTTCAATAATATAACAAAAATCTTATAACAACGGCGTGGGAACGCAAATCAAATCACCTGTGAGAAATTTGCAACAATTTTTCGAGCGTAAGATTTTTTAACAGAATCGCTAATAAATTTATCGATGACTTATGATATGAAGTACGTTTTAAGTCATAACTGTCACTATTTAGTTAATTAGAAAAAAAACTTATTATCTGCAATTTAATTTCTTTAAATAGATGTTAGAATTTTATCGAAGAAAGTTTTTAATTTCTTTAAGTAGATTTTATAATGAAGTTTTAAGCAGCGTATCTCATCTACTACCTAGAATCCGACTGTTTGCCGACCTTTTTTAAAAAATCGTCTGTAAGCCGTGGTGTAGAACTCAGGTCTTTCACCCCAGAGAAAGTGGTCTAGAAGCAGCGTATCTCATCTACTACCTAGAATCCGCTGTTTGCCGACCTTTTTTAAAAAATGGTCTGTGTAGAACTCCGGTATTGCATCTACTTTCGCCCCGGAGAAAGTGGTCTAGAAGCAGCGTATCTCATCTACTTTCGCCCCAAAGAAAGTGGTCCAGAAGCAGCGTATCTCATCTACTCATAATATTGCAGATTTGATAAGCCTTCCTATTAAATTTATCCGCCTTTCTGTCCGTTTAGAAAGATTTAGGTAGTTCTGCCCAACTCAAAAATACCGTCTGGAGTAATATGGGGACCCCCTTTAACTTTTAACTTTATTTTATTTTTATCATTTGATGTTACAGCGGTCAATCGCAGTACATATTTTATAAAAATTTCAAGTGTAAGCAATGCTCTCACAACCACCAATTACCGAAAACATCGAAAAAAACCATATTTTTTTATGGGGACTCAATTTTCTAAATTTATTTTGTTTTTATTATTTGTTGTTATAGATATCATAGTAATACATACTCAGTGAAAATTTCAATTGTCTGCCTATTACGGTTCAGACGATATCAGCCCTGTGACAAATGGACGAATAGACAGGTGGACAGACGGACAACAAACTCGAAAACGCTAAAAAAAGTTTTTCGCCTTAAGTTTCTACTTCTGGCTGGCCGCTATGCAATCAGTAAACATAATATATACGCACAAAGCGATTTGCATGAAGCTATTCTCAGAATATGAAAGAAAGTAAAATTTTTGAGACAAATAATAAGTTCTGTTGGTTTAAAAGACGGCCTCGATCGTGGAGTACTATCATTTTACAATGTAATACATGTTTTAAGTATATTTATAAAGAATAGTATGGATGAAGGGAAGCGCAGCATTTACGAGCCATGCATAGTACACCTTCAGCAGATGTACGATAGGCGCCACCGATGTAAAAGGCCGCCGGTTATACACACTCGTCGATCGGAGGCGACTTCAAAATTCAAAATTGCCAGAGGCAGCGCTATGCGGGTCAAAGAGAAGTGTACAGCCGGCGGTATTTTACATCTGTGGCGCGTATTGTACAATGTGTAAAACTGGGAAGTGATTGGACTGCTTTTTGGTGCTCGCGATACAGGTAGTAAATTTTTAGTAAAAATTTTTTAAGCACTTTAGTTTGCCCATTTCGGACTTAGTACTAATTTGTTTAAACGTGCTCAAGGATTCTTTATGTTGTTAATGTTTCAGTGAAAGCCAGCCCTGCACCGTGTTTTTTCTCCAAACTTAAGCATCACAAGCACAAGCCAGAAGATAAAAAAGAAGTTAAGAAGGATGACAAAAAAGACAAAAAAGATGACAAGAAAAAGAAAAGAGAAGAAATAGAAGGTCAAATAACTGAGCGTTTTTTAAAAATTATTAATACCTAGTTAATTTCTCTTAAACTCGATTCTAAATACGAGTATCAGAAGGTGAGAACTCGGCTTATTGCTTCTTGCTTTTCAATGTTATTATTTACTTGGTTTGTTCCTTTAGGACAGATTCTGTTTAGGACAGATTCCCTTTAAGACAGATTTTGTACAGGCAAAAGAACAAGTTTCGATTTGTTCCGTTAAGGACGGAAACGTTTTAACCCACGTCCCATAAATACGTGTTTACGAATAGGAAGTTTGCTTTACGGTAGAACAATATGAACGAAAATTCAAATCGTTCTACTGCTCAGTATGACACACTGGGTTCAAATTGATTTAGTCCAACAATAAGGGGGTTATTTTCCTGTTTCGACTAGGTACTTAGTTATCTATCAATGAAATATTCAGCAACTACCAACCAACGCGCTATGAATACGCATAGGTAACAAAATTCTGCATAGCATGAGCATAGTACAATGTCAGCAGAAATTGAAAGAAGTTTTCCATAATTTAATAATAATAATAATAGCTTATAAATTATCTCTTATTCGTAAACGCGTATTTAGAGGATATTGCTTAAAAACCGTTTCTGTCCTTAACGGAACAAATGGAAACTTTTTCTCTTGCCTGTACAAAATCGGTCTTAAAGGGAATCTGTCCTAAACAGAATCTGTCCTTAAAGGAACAAACCATTTACTTTACACCTTTACGATAAAGTGGATAACAAACCTAGGGGCTGGTCTGGTGGTCATAGAAACGAAAATTTGGATGGGATGGGGAATCAGAAAGGAATTCGACACGTGATCCGAAATGGGGTTTGGAACGGGATAGGGATAAGATAGGGAACGTATAGGAACTGGATTGGGTATTAGAACAGAATCTGATTCGCTATAAGAGTCTGATTGGGGTGCAGACGCAGACCGACGAAACAGAGTTTTAGAAAAGGCTAATAAAATTGAATGACAAAAATTGAAAAAATAAGACATTATTTTACGTTTCTGAGATCTATCCAAGTGAATTTGTACATGTCATCGATTTTTTTTGTATTTTTGTTGATAACACATTTTTGAATCAATGAGTAGTTTTCTTTCATTTTTATAATTTCGATTTTTCAAAGAAGAAAGTTCTTTTACTGCATGAAAACAGTTCAGAAATGTTGAAATTTAAAAACCCGAACAAATATTATCGTTTGCTAAATTTAATTAATTTCTTTTTTTTTTTTTGTTTCAGATCTCGATAAATGGCTCCTTAAGTTGTTTATGTTAGCATAATCGCATAGGTAATATTATCAATTGAAAAATACAACAAAAGCTTAAAGTCTCTTTTCAAAGGCACGCGACCGACGCACGCACGCGAGTGCGCTATCGCTATCTCATGTATCTCATCTCATGTCTCACCGGGACAAGTCGTCCATTTAATCAGCCCATTATACCCCACTGCAGAGGCTTAGGCCTCTTCCCAGGGTGAGAAAGATTGGAGCTTAAAGCCACCACGCTGCTCCAGTGCGGGTTGGTGGACTGTAACTACCGCCATCTATTGACAGCAACCGGGACCGACTGTGTAGAGTACTCTACGACGCACCGAGCCGATGATAGTTATGTACTTAAGTCAAAAAAAGTCATTAGTACACGCCCGGATCTATTTGCTGGTGACTTAAAACTCTAGACTGTCACTGAATAACCAATAAAACACTGCAATGGCGGCCGAGTAAGTATTTGTGAGTGGAACTCTGTAGCGTTTACTCATATGGTAAAATCGATGATGTGGTAGTGTACTGGCGGTCGGTAGACTCACATGGTATGAGTGTATTCAAGTTAACGCATGTGTACATAGCCAATTGACTTACTACGGGTGCATTGGTTGTTAGTTCGCGATGCTACGTCTGGGTATTCCTAGGTCATTGATTTAACAATTTAATAATAAGGATTTGTAGTCACTAACCAAAAGCGAAATAAAAGCGTCCGCAACGAGCGTGGGCTGATATGGCCGCGGCCCGCCTCTGTTGTGCGCGTCAGTGCATGCAAATACTTATTACGGTTCGGACGTGTCGCACTGTTTACAGGAATGTGACGAGAATTAAATCGTGATAATGTTCAAATTAAATTAAAAATAATCGAATAGCCGTCTGTAGGCATAAACTAATGTTAAATTATAACGCTTACTTACCGCAAATATGATATTCAGCTGTTTTTTGCGTCTTTGACGAGTAGTTTCACAAATTTTTACGACACAAGTCGCCTTCGCGAGCTTTTGCTCGGCGCTAAGCCATTACACCGACTAAAAGCCGGTTGGAAAACTTATTGCGTTTTGGATGACTTCCTGCGCGGACACTTTACAACGCGGACAGAACATCCACTTATATTATTGGTATATCAATGTCCTAGGTTCATGATTTTGTACAGATATTTTAAGGGGAAAGTCTTTCTCTCCGCGGCTTTGAATTGGCATCGCTATCTTCATTTCGATTCCTCTTCTTCGACCTGTTCCTGAGTAACAGAGACGACAAGAGCAAATTCCTAAAAAATACATGTAAAATACCCATCGAAACAGCTAGCGGACCGTGACTGTTTCCACCCCTGAAATGTGTATAAACTGGAAACAAAATTTGCAGGATCATTAAGAAAGGATATCCCTAGAGCGGGACGTTTTTTTTTTTTTTTTTTAAATCCACATTAATATTGAATGCACGGCTCATTATAATTTTCAAAATAAAAAAATCGACGGAAATCATGTTTTCAGGAATTTATTCCAAAACAACCAAACAAGGTATCAAAAAAACAAAAACATACCGCCGTGTGACAGTATTTCTTCTATCACATATATTTATTCTGTAAATATTGATACGGAAATACAGCAGGGATTAGACACGGGCCGAACCCTCTTTTTTGTATGAAAAGACTATCTCCTTAAGGCACAAGTCACAATTTTCACTGCATAAATTAAATAAAACTAATTGGTTGTTGGCCATAATTTTTGACAATTTAGTCTGTTTGATTAGAACTTTGGAATTTTGTCTCGATTGAAATTTGGGTCTTTCTATGACATTTACTAAGTAACCGATGAGCGGAACAAACCATAAAATGTTACGACTCAGACGATCTCAATGATGCACCAAGAACTGGGAACCAAAAAGAGCTGGAAAATCCAGTTGGTCGTTTTGTCATGTGATGTAAAGATTGGTTTTCGATTCTTTAAATATAGAAAATTAATAGACAATAACTTATGTTTAATATCTGCCTATAAGTACGCGAGTGGATTCCGTGAACTCGGGCCTGAGGTAAATAGTTAATTAGACCAACGCTGTTTTTGTGGATGAAATACCTACTAGGAAACTGTCATATACCACCTCTTTTCTGGAGGCCTCGATCGCACGGAACTTGGACGTAGTTTATCCATTGTGCAGTGCCGGCTTTATAGGAGGCGACTTAAGCGCCAGGGTTAAAGGGGCGCCGCGAGGCACTTTCATCCGTAAATCAACTAATTCAAACTATGTAAAAAGCATAAAAAGTATCACGTCCGCAGCGGATAGAGAAAACTGACGTGCGCAAGCAATTGGGAATATGGTCATAGACTACACACCCGCACTATCAGATTAGATTATTTAGTGTGTGCATGGACCCTCTCAGCACAATGTCAACAAAAATTACAGGCCAACTTTTACATACTTGTGTGTGTGACTCAATAGATCACAAACGCTTGCTACGCCATACTAACCATGTACAAACTGCCTCTGTCTGCGTAAATTATAACCAAACAGGTGATATTTTTATCTTCGTATTTTGACGCCGACTTTCTATCTAGACATTATATAATCTAAGGATATGAGCTATATAATTAAGGTCCTCTCTATACTATACATAACTGATAGATAATTAAATTGTTTAACTTTGGCATAGTACAACTAATAGTCAAATTGCAATGGTTTCAGTGGTACAATAATGGTGATCGCATCTGAACGACTTCACACTTGCCAAAAGGAAAATGCTTCTACATTTGTAACAAGTCTAATTTATTTTTTAAATAAAGTTATCTATGTTTTGTAGTTTTTCATTCATCATTATAAGTTTAATCTACAGGTTGAAGTTCATTTTTAATTAGTATATTAAAAAAAACCCCGACACAAAAACAAAAACTTATTTATATATATATAATATATATTATAAGTATATATATAAATATATTATTTATATTTATATATATATATATATACTTATATATATTTTAAAATTACTTATTTTAATGATATTGGTAACTTCTCAAGGAAGTATGCACAGTGCTATATAGTTCAATTTGTTTGTATGGACATTTTTTAGTTAAAAATTAATCATATAAAATTACTTAGTTCTCAGTGAAATCGAACCCGTCAAAGCGCGAGTTCGACTCCACTTGACACATACTCATTGAGACCATTCCAATGACCGCAAACATGATAACTCTACTGTAAGTTGGTGAGGCGTTGGACATCCTCCAGATTCCAAATGATGGAGCAGCATCAGGTCAAAATCCCCAAGTCTTTACAATATCTTTCAAATACATGGGTACCTACCCTATAGATTTTAGGTGCAGGGGTTCATTTGCTTCAATAAAACAACACTTTATCACTTGTCTTGAGAGCTTGCGGCTTGATGAGAGAGAGATCTTCTTTGTTCTTTTCACTGTGGCGGGCGGCGGGCGACTGACTGGGCACAGCACAGGGCGCTATATTTATACCCTTGAGCAAGCGTGCTGTGCCACAGCGGCATCGTGCAAAAGGGACTATTCTGCCTATCTCTCTCTCTCCCATCGCGCCATCTCGTTCTCTTTATTTATTTGCTATCTCTGTTTGACAATATCGTCGCATAAAATTATATTAACAAAGAAACAAATTTACAGCTATATTCAATAAAAATATATCCTAAGTAATATTGTTCATCCTTAAATTACACTTCGGACGGCGGTGCGCGGAGCATGTCGCACACGCCCGCCGTCTTTACTTATTTCACTACGGCTATAGCTACCGTTAACAGTCCACCCCCGGTTGGAGCACCGCGACAATCACTCATCTGTAGGTAGCACTATGAGACGTGTAGTTGGTCGCCGTAGTGACCCGTTCGCGGTCTGCACCTGGACGACTCGCACTTGCCCGTCGACGCCCGGGTATAGTTTGGTGATGCGGCCCCGCGGCCAAGTGTTTCTAGGCAGCCCGGGGTCCACGATGATTACGTGGCCATCTACTTTCACCGGCTGCACTCCTTGCGTCCATTTCCTCCGCTGCTGAAGCGTCGGCAAGTATTCACGCCTCCATCGCTCCCAAAACATATCGGCCAACTTCTGTGCCATTCGCCATTGTCTGCGGCCGTAGAGGTCGGCGTTGTCAAACTGGCCTTGTAAGTGACGGCCAGCGGCGGAGCCCAGTAAAAAATGATTCGGGGTGAGAGCGATCGGGTCTTGTGGGTCAACCGAGATATGAGTCAACGGTCTGGAGTTGACGATGAATTCGGCCTCCAGTAGCAAAGTGTGCAGTACCTCTTCTCGTGGCGCTCTGGCGAGCAGCGTCGTTTTTAGAGCCGCCTTTACGGACCGCACGAGTCGTTCCCAACTCCCGCCCATGTGTGGGGCGGAGGGGGGAATGCGGCGCCAAGTTATGCCGCGCGTGGTTGCCTCTGCTTCTAACTTCTCCTTGTCCGCTTTTGTTAATTCCGAAGCCATTCCGACGAAATTCGTGCCGTGGTCACTGTATATAACGGCGGGTTGACCCCGGCGGGCAATCATGCGGCGGAGAGCCATGATTGCAGAGTCGGCAGACAGTGACCCAGCGATTTCTAGATGCACAGCGCGCGTGGAAAGACACGTGAACAGTGCCACCCAGCGCTTCTCGTGTCGTCGTCCGATGGCCACTTCTAATGGCCCAAAATAGTCCAGTCCGCAGTGGGTGAAAGGTCTTTGTTTATAGGCCAGTCGCGCCGGCGGCAGGTCGCTCATCTTGGGTGCGGATGGCTGCGCGTGACGAATGCGGCAGAGTCGGCATTCCCTGGCGATCTGCTTGACGGTGGGTCGCAAGCGCAAGATCCAATAGCGCTCGCGGAGCGTGTTTACCACCGTTTCGTGGTTGCCGTGTCCCACGGCCTTGTGGTGGTGTGCGATGAGTAGGCGTACGGCGTGGTCGCGCCCGTCTAGTATGAGCGGATGCTTCTCGTCGAACTCTAAATGCTGCGCGCGGCGCAGGCGGCCGCCGACTCGAAGCACGCCGTCGACAATGATGGGGTCGACAGCTTTCAGGCGACTCGATCGCGGTAGCGGGTCGCCTCGTTGTAGAGCAGTTATGTCTTCGGCGAAATTTCGGTACTGTGAACTCTGTAACATAAATCTTTCCGCTTCTTTGATGTTTGCCGCCGTGAGCGATTCGTGCTGTTGCTTTCGTGCTCTTTTGGCAAAAAGGAAAACCCACGCGACCGTGCGCACTAAGCGAGTCCACGAAGAGAACCGCGTAGCCTCGATCACCTCCTCAGACTGAGCCACAACGCACACTACCCCAGATTTGATTTCTAAATCGTTATTTGGCGCGTCGAGATGCGCGTCTCTGTCAATCGGCCATTCCGACTCCGATCTGGATAAAAACGCGGGTCCAGACAGCCACCTATCCGTGTTCGCGGTCGTCTCGCGAGTCGCATCATCCGCGGGGTTATCCGCCGAATTTACCCATTGCCATTCGCCCGAATCTGATCGTTCTTCAATTTCAGCCAATAGATACGCGACGAACGGTTTATAGTTTCGCGGGTTCTTTTGTTTTATCCACTTTAAGACGGTTTTCGAGTCCGTCCACAATACTCGTTTTGTTATTTCTACGCCGTGCTCGGTTTGCACGTTATCGGCTAGTCGCGCGGCTAGTACTGCCGCTTGCAGCTCCAGCCGCGGTATCGACGCTATCTTGACCGGCGCGACCCTAGCTTTTCCCGTCGCTAGTGTTACGTGTACCGATCCGTCGGGCCGCTCGGCCCTCCAATACACGACCGCGGCGTAAGCGACCTCGCTAGCGTCTCCGAACGCATGTAGTTGTACCTTGCTAGACAACAGCGCGTACCATCGGGGTACCGTGACTTTTGATAACGTTTTTATCTCTCCTAGCCAATCGAGCCAGGCCTGGAAGTCGCGCTCGCGTAACCTTTCGTCCCACGAGATTTGTGACGCCCACACCCGTTGCATAAGTACTTTCGATTTTATCGTGATCGGACATAAAAACCCTAACGGATCAAAAATCGACATAATAACGCTCAAGAGCTGACGTTTGGTAGGTATTACGTTCCCTTTCAACAGCAACTCGGGTAATTTTTTAAACGTTAGATCAAAACCGAGCAGATCTTGATCTGGATCCCATATTAAGCCTAACGTGCGTTCCGTTTTCGATTTGTGCAGCGCGATCGTCCCGGCTTGAGCGGTATCGTCGTTCGGAAGGCGTGGTCTCAGTTCGAAGGAGTTAGTTGCCCACCCCCGAATGACGAAATCGCCCCGACGGTGCACTTCCGTTACGTCTCGAACTATTTTCTCTACCGTTGCTTGACAATCGTGGCTATACAAAAAATCGTCCATGTAGTGATTTCTATGCGTCGCGACCGCGGCTTCGGGAAATTCTTCCGCGTGTGCATCCGCATTGGTGTTTAACGTATTTATCGCGGCAGTCGGAGAAGACGCTGCTCCAAATATTAAGGTTTTCATGACATACGCGTCAGGCTCTCTGTCTCGGTCCGCGCCTCGCCATAAAAACAGCTGAGCTCGCTGATCCTCGCTTCGTATCTTTACTCGTAAGAACATGTCTCGTATATCCGCTACGACCGCCGTTCGCCCTAACCGAAATCTATATAAAATTCCTATTAGGTTGTTCAGCAAGTCGGGCCCTGTTAATAAATAATCATTCAGCGAGCGTCCAGAAAATTTCGCGGCGGCGTCGAACACTAAACGCACTTTTCCCGGTTTATTCGGGTTTACGACTGCAAAGTGTGGTAAATATAGGCAGTTGTCGAATTTTTGGTTCGCTGGAACCTTTGACGCATACCCGTTTTCTAACAGTCTATTGATTTGAGCTGTGTACGAACTTGCGAACGTCGCGTCGCGGTCTAATTTATTTTCGATATTGAACAAGCGCCTTTTAGCGGCATTGTAGTTGTCCGGGAACTGCGGGTTATCCTCCCGCCACAATAGTCCTACTTCCCAGGCGTTGCCTACTTTGCGCGTGGTTTCTTTTAAAATCCGCGTCGCTCTATCTATCTCCGCTACGGGTCTATTTTTAGCGACTATACCTATAGCGTCTAGATCGAAATATTCTTTCATTTGGTCGTTCAGTTCTTGCAAACAATTAATCGACACCGTGGAGTTCGCGTTTCTATCGCGCGTGTTTCTACGGCCGTGTGCGACCCAGCCTAAGTCGGTAAAGGATGCTACGGGCTCACCCGATTTCCCGCGTCGCACGTCACGGCCCGTGATCAACTCCCAGTAATCTTGGCCTATAAGTAGCATCGGCTTGGCATCGTGCAGCTCTTCCAGGTCACAGTCTCGTAGGTGTCGGTGTTTCTTGATCTCGCTAGCGAACAGGGATTGTGTCGGCAAGTCCAAGTTGAATATAGTGCGACACTTGAGCTCGTGGTCTATTCGGTTCGGCCCGCGTACGATCACTTTCACGTTGCGTGATTCGTTGTCGGTTACACGTAGTCCGCGCGCACTCACTATGTGTAGCGTAGAGTGCGGCCCGCTCGCGCCGATCTTGCTTGCGACGCCCGCGTCGAGTAACGTGACTGACGCTCCATCATCTAGAAGCGCGTGCGTTTTCACTTCTTTGTCTTTATAGCTGATTACGACCGGTACGATTTTCAGCAGCACTTTGGAGTCCGTGCAGCCAATATTAGTGACCTTTTCGCATGTGTCACTGTTCGCGTCGGTTTCATCTGGTTGCTGCGTCGCTCGTTGAGCCGTCGGCGGAGCTTCGTTATGCAAGAGAGTGTGGTGTCGTCGTTGACATCTCGTGCATCCTTTTGCTTTACAGTATAGGCTGTGATGTGCTTTCGACACGCACTTGAAACACAGCTTATGTTCTTTTACAAGATTCCACCGGTCGTCGACGGTCATCTTTTTGAATTTGTCGCACGCTGTTAATTTGTGGTTTGCTTGGCAACAGGTACATTTAATCGGCGTAGAAGCTTTTTCTTCTATTTGCGTGTTTACACGAAAGGTTGCTTCGCGCCTTCGTGTTGGTTTCTCCGTCGTCCGCGAGATGGCGCTCATGTTCTGTGTCGTCGGGACACGCGCATAGATCGCGGCTAGTTCGGCTTCGTGATCTAGAAAATCTGCTAGCACGACGATGTTCGGTTCACGTCGACCTTCTTTCCTTGCCGCTACCACGTGTTCTGCGTATTTGTTGCGTAGGTGTGGCGTTAGTTTTTCGACAAGATCTCTCACTAACGTCGGATTATAGAGGTGACCTTCTGTGTCCAAATCTTTGAGTACGGCGACGCAGTTACGTACGGCGATAGCGAAGTCACTCATTTCGCGGCCGCTGTCCGTGACTCGTGGTGTAGTTCTCACTTGTTGCATTACTTCATCTATTATTAATTCGGGCCTTCCGAATTTGCGCTCAAGTGCAGCCATGATTTCTTCGGGTTTGGAATCTGCCGCGAGCAGATGAGCTACCGCCGTTCTCGCTTTTCCTTGTACGGCTACTCGCAGGCGTGCCAGATTTTCATACGATTTGTATTCATAATTAAATGTGGTCGCTTCATACGAGCTTTTGAACATTCTCCACTCGTTTATACTGCCGTTGAAAATTGGTAGTTCATAAGCTTGTCTTGGTACGGGACGTGGCTTAGCTATTTTGGTTATAGCTTGGGCTAGCTCTGCCATCCCTATTCCTTGGTCCTCGCTTTTGTTTCGACATTCATGGCTCTGGTCTCGCCTCGCGGTAAATGGTTGTGAGATTTCTTCTAATGGTATTCTGACATCTTCGGTTGTCACGCCCTGGCTCCGAGAGATCCCCGCTGATTTGGCGGCGGTGTCAGGGGCGTTGTTTGCCATTAGAGGGGTCTGGTTCATCCAGTTCACAACTCGTTCTCGTATCGCGTGTTGCGTCGTATTGTTCTGAGGCTCTTCAATTCCGATCTCTACGAGATCTGCCTCCGATGCAGCATCGAGGTCGGCGAGTTCCATAGCGAGTCTTTTCTTCACAAGGTCTCGTTCAATATTAGCTATTGATTGTGCGGCTTCATATTCGGCGCGCCGGCGTGCAGCGTCGCGTTCGGAGCGCGAGCTACGTGACGTCATCGAGGGCGGTGGACGCGACGTAAGCAGTGGCGCGGTGTGTTGCGCGTTCGTTTCGTCTCTACGGCCCGCGGGGGACCGGAGGCGAGTCGTATTCGCGACGTCGTCCGTGTGATCGATTACGTGCCCTCCGACCGTCGGGATCGGCTGGGGCGGCGAATGCACTACGACACCAGCTTTTCGTACGGTTGATGGGGACTTAGGTCCAGCCATCGTCGCGAGCCCGGAATCCGCCACAACACTCTCTCTCATTTTTCTTGTTTTGCTTCTCGTAGATCTTCCCGTTGTAGACATTTTCTTGAAGATCCGGCTCGAAGGACCAACACTATAGATTTTAGGTGCAGGGGTTCATTTGCTTCAATAAAACAACACTTTATCACTTGTCTTGAGAGCTTGCGGCTTGATGAGAGAGAGATCTTCTTTGTTCTTTTCACTGTGGCGGGCGGCGGGCGACTGACTGGGCACAGCACAGGGCGCTATATTTATACCCTTGAGCAAGCGTGCTGTGCCACAGCGGCATCGTGCAAAAGGGACTATTCTGCCTATCTCTCTCTCTCCCATCGCGCCATCTCGTTCTCTTTATTTATTTGCTATCTCTGTTTGACAATATCGTCGCATAAAATTATATTAACAAAGAAACAAATTTACAGCTATATTCAATAAAAATATATCCTAAGTAATATTGTTCATCCTTAAATTACACTTCGGACGGCGGTGCGCGGAGCATGTCGCACACGCCCGCCGTCTTTACTTATTTCACTACGGCTATAGCTACCGTTAACATACCCAATTTCGAAACGATCAGACCTTTGGAAATCGATCAAATCTCTTCTTCAACTGGAAAAGAGCTGATAATCTTCAAACGGCTGTACAGATTTTTTTGAATCGTATAGCTAAGAACACTCTCGATTAAGTCACCTTTAAAATAAAAAATACTAAGTCGAAATCGGTCCATTCGTTTGGGAGCTGCGAGGCCACAGACAGACACACAGAGACACACGTCAAACTAATAACACCCCATTTTTTTGCGTCGGGGGTTAACAATTATTAAAACACAAAATTATTGCATTATGTATGTTTAACATATTTCGAACGAACTTGTCTGATTGTCATTAGGTCACAAGTGCCTACCGCCATGACGTTGATGATATGACATAATTTTCATTGCGATTGGGAACAAAACGCAAAGCTGAATGTAGAGGTCGCTGCTAGCTAGCGCCTGTCTCTGGACACAACCTGGGTCGAATTCCGCCATTGCTGTTTTCCGTTTATGGTTATTTGTAATGTTTCATTTTATCATTTACTTACAAAAAATACTCAATGATGACTGCGAGTCAACTAAATGAAGGAGTTAAAAATCGAAATACTTTTGCGATTGAATAAAAAGCTGCTTGGTGTACAAAATTAAGACACGATATAAAAAGGGGTCATAATGATACAGATGATAACAACACATCATCAGCCTATTAATGCCTCACTGCAAGGGCTTAGGGCCTCCCCTCGAGATCAGAAGACTTGGAGCTTAATCCACCACGCTGCTCCAGTGCGGGTTTGTAGATTGTAACGACTGCCATCTATTGGTGGCAACCGTGTTGTACCAACCAACAATAGTGACAGATGACAAAGCGTCGACTAATGAGCATAAAAAAAAAATTTTAAATTAAATATTGAATCATATACAGGCTATAGGGTTATTGGTTATTAGATAGATACATTCCTTTGGAAGGGTAAAAGTGGAGCTCGTATGCAATCGATTTAGTCATAGTGCCCGAAAAAAAAATCCCAAATAGAGACAATTTTTTAATAAAATATTGATTACCAACTAAAAACATACGCCAAAAAAAATCTATGATGTGTTAGCTTTTTCTACGTTAACGTATACAGCTAACAAATTAGCAATTCTTTTGAATAGCATGAAGATAGAATATAATATAAGAAAACTACTTTGTATTTAGGCGTTACAGTTGAAAAATCTATTATGTTTTGAGTGCTGTATACAAATCACTAGAATTAGTTCCTTTGTCATTATCCAACAAGATTTAAAAATGTCTACAAATATGGTAAGGGTTATAAGACAAATTAAAAAAAAATACGAACCTGCTTTATTGGAAATTTATTTTAACATAAAAAAGAAGTAATTATTTCAGAGATAAAAATGAAAACAGACAACTATAGCTAACGAACCGTCATGTTGCAGTAGAAGGTTTTTCGAGCAATTTATAAACTAAGGCCTAAAGTTAAAGAGACAAGTTTAAAGAAATTAACAAGACGACGATGCCGTCTCAATAAAATATTTGAAAACATAACATGTAATAAAATTTGTAGGAAGTTTTTTTAAAAAAAAAGAAGGAAAATAAACTTGCTCACCATGTTAGCCGCTTCAATAAAATCACAAAATCTTTTATAGGGCAATGTATACAATTTTCCAATAGGATCGTAGTTGACAGTCAAGATTTACCCCTTAACAAGTTTAAAACTACAATAAAACTAAAGCTTTATGCGAAAGTTTATTATAAAGTATCGGACTACTTAGATGATAAAAATCCAGGGTGTAAACCGCTCGCCCATCGGTTTGTTTCAATAATATTATTACAGACTATTTGGGCCAGATATAAGATGCACTAAAACATCTATTTAATTGCAGGTACTTTATAATGAAACAAAATTACAAATTGTTTCCGTCACAATTCACACAATACAGATTACACTTTTATCGCACTTTATAGCTTGCAATTGATCGCAATTAACTTATCAAGAAAACTGAATTAACCAACTCGCGCTCCTTATATAGGCCTCAGAAACATTACTTACCCGTGGTACTATCCTCACTACGCAGCATCTCGAAATTTCCCATCATCGAACATTGTATTTTAAGATTCTAATTATCTCTTCGAGTAAAAACAGCTTTTAAAATTAATTTAATTTATGGAATTCATTCTCAATATTTCTGTATATGATAGACGTATTTCAATAGCCGTGTGATCTTTTTGAGTACTTTCTATGACACACATTATATTCTACATGATTTTATATATACCATACCATACTACAGCCCATTAATGGGCCACTGCAGGTTCTTACGCCTCCCCTCGAGATGAGAGGGCTTGGAGCGTAATCCACCACGCTGCTCCAATGTGAGTTGGTAGGTTGTAAGGACTGCCATCTATTGACGGCAGCCGGGACCGACGGCTTAACGTGCTCTCCGAGGCACAGAGTCAGTGCTAGTTATGTACATAAGTTAGAAATAAACTCATGGTACATGCCCTGGGATTCGAACTACCTTCCAAACAAGAAGCGGGCTCGCTGCCGATAGCCGAGTGGCTATCACGACATTATATACGTACATACTTACACGTCACAATATTATTATTTAACAAAAGTTTGTTGACTGAATTTACGAGTTTATTAAGACAATTTTCATTTATTTTATACTAAAATTATTCCAGTTAAAGTCGAAAAATTTAATTGAACTTTATTATTCACTACTTATTCCGTTTCGGTTTAAAATTCTACAAAATATCCGAATTTGAAATCTGTCATTCAGTGTTATGAGCTAGATACCCGTGACACGCGGACAGACAGCATATAGTGACAGCAATAGGGAACCATTTTGCTCTTTGGATACGGAACCCTAAAAATCACTTAGAACCTTTATTACATTTTCAATGATATATCCAACGATATTACCTACACAACACGGGGTAGGTCCTCTAGGAAGGACCTCTCATAAATATTGCGGTTTATATTTACCTCTACAGGATTGTTTTGTTTGGTGATTTTATAAGAATTCATCCTGTGAAATTTCATCAGAATCAGTAGAAATGTGGCATAGATGTGAGCCTATGACGTACAGACAGACAGAGAGACATGACGTTATTATAAGGTTTCCGTTTTTGTCATCAGGCTGTGGAACGCTAATGAAAAAGAAATCACGTGTATAATTTTATTAATAACATATTTTTATTTTCAACTATACACACCCATTTTTCATTTAGTCTGCATAAAGTTTGTTGTGTGTCATCAGTCTTCCCCTGAAAGCAAAACAGTTTTTTTTTAATTTGAACTGACGCGGACTTTTGATTGTACACTGCAAACGTCTTCAGTCGTACACTCTTGGCGGAGTGGTAGTGTTCGTGGATACTTAGTCCGATAGATATATAGAGTCCGATTGATTGGCGACCTTTGCGAGATTTCTCCATCTTTCTCTATTCGTGGCATTGCGTGTATACACTCAGTAAGAGAACACTTCGTAGATAATTTAATGAGGTGTACTCTGCTGTGGGTCTACCCATCTAGTAGGTGCAAGGTAGGTGCACTGCAAACGAAGACTGCGTTAGGTTCAGCCGTCAATATGTATAAATCCGCGCCCTCGCCTCGTATTCGTATAGAAAAACAAAAATGTAAAATAAGTAACTCCTAGATCTGTTGCTTCATAGGTGAAGACGTTTTACATTAATTTTGGATTGTAGAACAGTTCTTATAAACATGCACACATTACACAGAACATTTTTTTCATCAGCTTCCGACTTTTAATAGACGTATATACCTACGTGATTAAATATTGAGATTTTTATTCTGCCGACCATTAAATTGGATTTTTTTATAAACAAACACATTCTTAGTTTTTACAATGCAATTCCCTCTCCATCAAGCGAGGTATAATATGCATTAATCAGGGCAATTTTGTCACCACTCGCCAATTTTATTCTTGGCATTTATTATTCGCATGAAGACTATTTTCGATTAAAGAAAAAAAAAATATAGGTAATCACAATAAAATATTTTTTTCGAAAGAATTATCGATACAGCGTGCGTACTAAGTCAAACATAAATAGTAATAAATAGGTGCTACGCATGATAAAGGCGCGACTGCAAGTAGCGGTGATGGATATCCCGCCGACAGCCGCTGACCGACGGAATGGGCTTGGACTAAACTTTTTACCACATAGCTTTTATATTTTTTTCCGACAATATAAATCAATTTATACCTTCTCCATAAAATTAAAAAAAAAATAGGTCTTTAATTTGCTTAGTATTTTTATCCAAAATTTTATTAATAAAATATTCGTGTGGCGTCAACTGCACATATGTTTCCTAATTGCATTATCTTAAACTAAATAAAGTCAGGATATTTTTTATTGATTCATGATAATTACAATTTCATTTGACGTAATGACCTTACCTCAATATTTTTTTAGTTTTAACTTTGGTTTTTTACTTAAGCAGCGCGAAAAGCTCAACCGGCTAGATGACGTCTCAAGGACAATTTCAACGTCAGGTGAATTTTACAAGTTTTTCATTATTTTCACTAAAGATCATAAAATGCAAATGAAAAAGAAATCATCTGATATAAGCACTAAAATGTAAATTGTTAGAATAAATTACTTCTCACTTATTTAGCAGTCAGCCATTTCTTTCCAATTTTTTTCTTTCTTTTCTTTTTTGTGTTTCTTTTTCTTTTCCGGCTTGTGTTTATGGTGCTTGTGATGTCCGTGGCCACCACCAGAGCATGGCACTGAGTCGGCAGTCACTGAAACATTTCATTTGGCCATATATGCCTTGATTATATTTACATGTCTACTAGATAGAGCCACGCGACACAATAACAATAAAAGATACGCCTGTTTTTATATCCGTCACTGCGCGTATCAATTATAACCTAACTGTTAGGTGATATTATCTATATTTTTTGACGCCGAAACTCTATCTAGACATAAATTGTTTATGTAAAGGATTCATAAATATTAGATTGTACTCTGAAGAGGGTTGACGAGGGTCCTGTTCTAATTTTTATAACCGAATTTAATCCACTATATACTAATGTAACAAGTTGTTATATTTGTTTGATATGAGATTGTAATTTAAATATGTACGAATTTGTTTGTTTGTTTACGATAACCAAAATGGTAATTATCATCAAGTCTGTTTTTCAAATTTTCTGAACCTGAAAAAACCGTATCAACTGTCGTGCCCTTCGATTTTATTCACATGTAGCCGCGCTATTCAATGACAACATTCAATGACCTCGCTTCTACCGAACGAGATCCTGGATCCGCCCCTGTTCAAGGCTTAAATGATTATTCAGTGATTTCCTTACTTTTAAATAGCGTTATTGCAACTGACCGTCAATTAAAGATGCCCCTGGTTTAAATTTTTAAACAATTTTATGATCAATTTACCTTCTTGTTCCACGCACAAGGTCAGGACCTGAAAAGTAAAAATAGATTTTAGATTATTGAATCCCATGGATGTACCTACATAGAGATACCGCGTTGTGCCAACAAAAATATTTGTTATAAAAAATAAAATTAATTTTCGCTTAAACACCACTAGCAAACACACTTTCGTAATTGGTTAATCCATGTCTGTAATACCTAATAAAACATTTAAATATGTATATTATAGAGTATTTTATTATAAAGCTGTATTTGTCTCTTCTCAGTTATCTATTTTTAATGCAGTCAGGTTACAAAATTTTTTTATTCTTCTTTTTTATAGCAAAATGTTTAATTCAAATAACTCGATTTAAATATACTATAACGTAAGTATAGAATTAATTAATTGCCTTAGCAAAATTTTCAACACCGGGTTTTTTTTTTTAAATTTATATATGATTGTTCTGCTAATTAAGTTAAAGAATAAAATTTATAGTTACCGTATTAAAGCTGAAATCCTTTACTAAAAATAAAATAATTTACAATAGTTTGATATCTTTCACATTATGGCAACATCGTGGCAAATAAAGTTATCAATGAAAAGTTAGTGTGAAACAAAGCTTACCAATAAAGTGACAATAAAAACGAGGGCAAATTTAGATCCCAACATGTCTTGTGTTTGTCAGTAACGCCGTAATAGGTTCGTCGTATTTACATATCCCATGTTATATATAAAATCGTCTTCACGCTAATTATTATGCAAATGAGCTATGAGGAAAATGGCTGCATTATTTTATTCTGCATTTACGCAGTATTTTAAGAGAAAAATATCGCTAACAATAGCTAGTCACTACATTCACCTGTATGTTTCGACATGGTGAATGTTTCAGTTAACGGACTGTGACATCGAGTTTCGTTATTTTCATTAATGACGAATAGAGCCTTTACAGAGTCTATGTTTTTAAATAAACGATTTGATTTCGTTGGACCGATTTGTACCGAGTTGTTCCGAGTTTGGATCGAGTTGGATGGAGTGGTACCGAGTTGGACCGAGTTTCGATAAAATGCTAAGATTGTTATAACAATGAAAATGACCTACCACTCGCAGTCGCATTAGTAAAATTTGGAAAAGTTTCATCGAAATCCGTTCAGTAGTTGTTAAGTTTTCAAACAAACAAAATAAATTGGGTTACAGATAAAAGAAACCCTAGGTTACGACTAAAAAATGATACTTAAATAAGTAGTAGAATTACCAATTAGTTATGCCAATTCTGCATATGTTAAATAAATTTGACAGCAGCGTTTGGTTTTATGACATGTCTTCCTGAATATAAATGATTTGATTCAAAAGCAGTCGATAGATATTTTTTTCACAACACCTTCAATATGTCAATTTCAAATTTTTATTTACATCAGCGAGTATTTTTGCTTAATAAAAAGCAGCAGGCGTAAATTGTTAACAGTTGCCTATATATATATATATATATATATATATATACATATATTGATATTATACAAGGTCCAGTTATCCAGCGACACCGTCACCTTGTTTCTACCACAATGATTTTTTACCAAATATAATACACTGTATTATACATGTCTAATACATGTTATGTTTGGTTCGTTTCCACTAGAATACACAGACTTGTAAGTATTAGACAAATCCTTAGTAGGGGGTTACACGTGTCATATTACTTGTAGTTAAAACAAGTATGGCGGCAACGGTAGAAAATAATGTAGATACAAAAATTAGTTTTGGATGGTTTTAGTTTTGTTTTGATTAATTATCGACGATAAGTTATGCCACTATCTTTTTTCTTCGCATTTGATTGTTTTTTACACCCACGATGGCATTTTTGACTTGTTGTTTAATCACGTTTTTGGCACGCGGTAGCGTTGAGCATAGACGAGTGACTGAATGAGTTGTTGCCGTTTGGCCACAACACTTGGCGTAAACATTTGGTTCGCGGTGTCGTATCTATACGCTAGTAATGTTAATTCGAGGGTAGGCGTATAATGTTATTGCGTCAGCAATAATATGTAACTTAAGTAATAATGTAACTTATGTAGATAGCAATCCAGGGGATGAAGTCATGAAGATCTCCTTATCAATCTGCTCAATCTATACCAAAGATTCTGAAAGTAGCTAGGATAATTACAAAATCCTTTCCGACTTTCCGCACTTTTGTAAACTTCCTAAGAATTTCCCATAAACTGTTTTTTGTACTGTCTCGTCACAAAATTGTTAAAAAGAGACCGTCTTGGGATTACTGGTGGTTGTCGGTCGGATGCAGGCATTAGGCAACTATCTCGATATGATGGACCGATTTGGAACGGTTATCAAAATACGCAGAATAACTGCCCGCAGATAGATCACGTACATTTGTGTAAAGTTTAGTGAAAAATATAGGGTAGGTACTCCAGAATGTTAAGCAGGATTTTTTTTTTTAATATCGTTCTATAGGTATTTACCTACGGGCGATTTTCAGAAATATATAATAATATGTTTTGAAAGTTAACTAATTAATCCAAATTATTCACTAAATTTCACGCCGAGGTTCTAGGTACATACCTATTATGCGAAAAAGGTGTGATGAATAAAATATGACGGTAAAAGCAAAACAGACATTGCTTCACGTTATAATCCAAATAACAAAACACGATTTCACGCTCTGGCAGTTTAAATTTTCTGCTTTTCATTACAAACAGGTGAATGTTATCTTGTATTGTTTTAAATGTTATTTTCATAAAAGGTTTACGTCAGTAAAAGAATATAGTCATACAGCCTGTTTTTATTGTCTTTATACTCATTAACATACCATTATAAATGTAGCGTGACGACGATTTTCTATATAAAAGTGATAATCAGACTACATCGGTATTTAAAAGGACGTAGTAACAAATAGAAGACATGTTGGGGTCTAAGATAGCGCTCGGTTTTGTCGTCACTTTACTGGTAAGCTTTATTAATTTTCATACTGGATTTACGTCTTTCATTTTATTAGGACTCTATTCTTATATATTTGATTTGAAGGTTTTTGGATTGCCATTTTTAAGGTTCCGTACCCATAGGAACCCTATTACTGTGGCTTCGCTGTCTGTCCGTTTGTCTGTCACAGGACTGTGGAACCCGTCATGTGCGAGTCAGACTCGTACTTGGCCATTTTTTTCTATTTTACTCAAGAATCTGGCGGTATCTTCATAAATCTCTATCGGAATCTCTAAAATGGTGGCGCTTTACGTCTAAGCGTAAGCAGCACTACAAACTTTGTACCTACGTTTTACGGTTTCGGGATGAAAATGAACTCATTTCATTAAAGGACATTAAAGGACAAACTCTCGGGACTTTCGGGGTTTTTTATTTTAGATACCACTACACAACGTCACTTGTTGCAACCCTATCAAATTCATACGACTAGACTGTTTGCTTTCGGAATATTTTTGATTTATTTTTTTTCATTTTCACGTGTATTTATATAAAAATTGATATCAAACAATAAGAATTAACACACCTATTTTAAAACACTTGAAAACACAAAAGCTTGAGGTGTAATAGCAACGCTAATAAATATTAATAATTATTTTTCGTTTCATTTCTATCTGCTAGATTAAAGGTTTTGCAAGAAATTTCAAAATGAACAACCATGATTTAACTTTAAATCAAGTACTTATGTCAGTTTCATGAAATTACCTTCGAATGAATTTAGAAATTCCGATTTTAGAAATGTATGTACTTAGGTGCCGTAAAATAGAATATTCTCGAGTAAAATAGAAAAAAGGCGTTTTGGGCTACTGCTAGGCACTGATTTAGGTGTTTAAAGTTTTTAATTTAGCATAAGCTTTTATTTTTAATTCATGTAAGTTTATACTTAATTAGTTCATAATCCTGGTTTTTTCTATAGGTAAGTATATATACCTACTATAATTTATATTTACGTTGAAATGAAATGTATTAAACCCATATTTTATTTTTCAGATCCTAGGCTTGTTCGTGCAACAAGAAGGTACCTAATTATTTGTTATTGAATTCTTTTTTTCAAAATTTATTTCATTAATAAATATGTGGGCAATCAAAATTTTACCCATGGAAATTTTAATTAGGGGGACACTAGGCGGGTTGGAAGCACCCTTCTTTTTTCACATTTACCAATTTAATCATATGTCGATCGCGGGGGTATAGCAACAGCACTTTATACCAGGTGCGATTTTCCGCCAGGTTTCTGAATTCGCGAAAAAAAAGGTTATGTTCCAAGACAAAATAAAATTATTTGTATTTTTGTAAAATTAATGCACTTTCACCGCTATTCGAGGTGTTACCGCATGTGTGAACGTATAGGTATTGTGTAGCATCGATATGACGCGGTTGCGTGTGATGAAATGGAAAATTCGAACATTTCATAAAATCAAAAAAAAAGTTCTTCATCCGAATGAATGAAAAATGCCGTCAACCTTCTCGTCCTATTAAACTTTTATATGTATTTAATTTTACATAAGCGAAAATCCACATTTGTATATTTTATCCAACCTCACAACAAAAAGAATGGGTGTGTGCATATGACCACACGATATAAGTAAAACTTATATGATTTTCCATAAATTAAAAATATAAAAAAAATATACACATACACGAATGCATAAGGGTATAATAATCTGAAAAGATATTACCGCTGATATATGCGTTGACGACGGACTGACAGAGCAGATCTGCCTCCCTCCGCGCCGCGCACATACCTAAGGAGCGGTTTCGGTCAAACTATAGCATATATTGCTTATTCCGATATAGCATATAAGTACACACATTCTGATTCAGCGTCACCGACCCAAACGTGACGGTTCAGTTTCGTTCACTGTGCGCATAGTGCGCCTAAATAAGTTTTCACTTCAAAAATGCTCTGTTCGCTTACTTCCTTCAAAATTTCATAATAATAATAATCTACTATCGAAGTACCTACTATAGATATCTAAACAGATATTTAGCTACTTATGAAAAATCACATTAAAGTTTTGTTGACATTTCTATTGTGCTTTTGCAAATCTTAGTACCTATACAAGAAAGCATGACAGAACTTCGAGGGCCTCAAAAAAATTATTATTCTTACATTTTTAAACTTTGAAGGTACCATTTGGCTTTTCTATACTATCTATTATGATGACTGATGATGACGTAGAGAAAATATCGATGAATATACATTAAAAAAAAACATTCTAGCTAAATAGGAGGTTCGTAAGTACGAATAACATAGAACCTCCTTCTAGTTGAACTCGGTTAAAAATATATTTATAAAATTACTTTCATCAGACTTCTTTTTTATACCTATTTTATTTATTTTATTTTACGTTCACAAAAATAAAGAAAATTTTGGAAAAAACAGTGACATTCATTGTCATAATACAAGAAGCAAAAACAAGTTATCCATCCCCAAGTTCCGGCTAAGTAAAACGAGTAAATCTTTTGTGGGGCTCTGTTTAAGGTTTTACAACAAGTTGCCTGAAAGCATTATTGGTCTTTCAGGCAAAAAATTTAAAAATACTGTCAGAAAGGCTTTGAGTGATCGGGCTTACTACAGAATTAATGATTATTTAAATGATGACATAATGTGGGAAAATTGTATATAGGCAGACGTTGTCTAATGTTATTATGTACGTATTAATATTATTTTAATTGACATACAATGTGTATTATTGTTATAATTTATTGCTGTTTCTTTATCATATATTATTTTGCCGTTTATTACTGTTGTAATTATGGTGTCTTGTTGTGTTTTAGTTTTGCAAACTATATCCAAAGTGTAATTGTGTTAGTGGTAATTTTTTCTTGTCTTTGTTTTAAGTTTATAACGTTTTTCAAGAGACCCATGTAAGGTCCTACGGAAAAAAAATAAAGTTATTTGATATTTGATTTGATTAATTTTTAACATGAATATCTACACAACTAGGTACTACGGCTATTTCAGTCGACGCGGGCGCTCGCTTGTCGGTAACGTCTTCCGCCCTCGCCACACCTCTTCCTATTTGTGTCGCCTGTTCATCGCAATGATGACATACCTATTCGCTTTTCCAAATACTTTATTTTCTTATAAAGAGGTAGTTTTGAAGGACAATATTTAAATTATTTTGCCGATTTTATTACGAAAATAATTCTCACGTACCGTAAATGATTGTGACTGATTGATGTTTCAGTGTCTGCCGATCCCGTGCCTTGCGATGAAGGCGGAAAAAAAGAAACAAAAAAGCCAGAAGCTAAGGGAGGCAAGAAGAAGGGTGGAGGCATGATGGGAAAAATGGAGAAGATGATGATGGGCTGTTAAACAAGTTTGTAGGTTTTCCGTATCCACACCCAAACAATTGATGTCTGAAATTGTTCATGTGGTAGACATTATTAATATCGATGATTTAACATTGAACCACAAGAAATGTTATGGACCGCGTCTGCCACCATGACAGCCCTGCGTTGTTCATTGACAGCTATTAAAAAATGTTTAAAAAAAAGTTATGCTAAATCATTTGTTCATGTCCGACTCTTAAACTGATGGACAATCATCCTCAAAGCAATGAAAATCAAAGAGTAATACATACAGACCTCTGATTAACTAAAGCTCTATCTACCTTCCATTGAATTAATTTGAATCGTAATTAATAATAATAAGCTGTTTTTTAATCCTTTTTTGACTTAAAAAGCGAACAAGTCTGTAAGCAGTTTTACAAAATATGACTATAGCGGCACCTGCAATACTTTAAGATACGGTGGCAGACGTGTTAAAAATGTAAATAAATACTAAACTGACTGGCCTGTTCTTACTTTCAGTGGAAGAATAATAATGATCACACCTTCAACGACTTCACGCCCGCCAAATGGAAAATGCTTTTTAATACATAATAGATCAAATCTGTTATCACTGAAATAAAATTACTTATGCGAACATTTTCTTTTCAATTTGTACACCTTTCCGTTTCGTAATGTATTGAATAAACAAAAAAAACAATTAATTTTAATATTTTAATCATGCTCTCTTCACAACATAACAAAACAATAGACAATTTTCCATACACGCGTATTATTCTACAATATTACACTTACTGTAAAAAACCTACTCTAATTTAGTCTAATATTGTATAATAATAGAGATCGCACTACCAAATATACAATTAAAATCAACACGCTACTGAAATATATATATTACATAGATAATCAGTTCTCCGCGGCCTCAATAAGAATCAAATCTTACCGCAATTTAAAAGAAATTCTCTCTACACACAATAATATTATGCAAGTGTTTAAATAGAAGTTATGCTTAAAGAAATTAAGTTTAAAAGTGCTTTTAAACAGAAACACAAAGTAGAAATAAAATCCATGTTATATGGTAAAATACCAACACAAACAACCTGTATGTCGGCACATTATTGTAATTTTTAATACATAAACTTATATGGAAATTATATTTATCACACATAGATCTTATTAGTATTTTTAACAATAAATGTAATGATAGATAAAATTATGGAAATAAAATATATCCCTTAAATAATTTCACTGCGATTGGGGAACAAAACCCGGATTCCACCATTGCTCTGTTATTGGTGATTCGCGTAGATTCTTCTTTTTATCGTTTACCTATGAAAATGTATTCCTGACTGTGAGTCGGCTAAATAATGAACTGGAGAAATTGTGTTACATTGAAAGTCGGTTCCGAGTTCAACCAAGTAAACACGTCTCTGTTGAGCGTGCTGGGCCCAAACACTCGATCACCACAAAGCGCGCATGCTCTTCTAGGAAGGCAACGAGGTTCTTAGGGGTGGGCAGTTTGACGGGATCCATGCAAATAGGTGCAAAACTCACCCTTGAGTTTTGGTACCACTATGGACACGAAAACATAGTCGCTGTCTTTCATGAGCAGATCTAAATTATTAACCTTTTGACTTGTCATCGATCATTATCAATCAATTGTCTCGGTCAATTAAATGGCTCGTGGCTTTCAATCTGACCAAATTTGGTTATTGAGTAGCGAATAGGTTAGAACGCTGTGCTAAGCTAAAATGAGCGGAATGAGGAAGAGCGTGCCAAATCTGGACGGCCGAATATGTTCACAAAGCGGTCAATCAGGTCATTTTCGTAACGCCTTGTCAGAATGTCCATCGCCATGGCAAAAATTTCATTGGTGGGCTGAAGGTAAGACCTGAATGACTTGCCTGTCAAGCATAAGAGCAGATAGTTCAGCTTAACGGCATCTGAGATGATGGCTACCTATTTCGTCTGTTAAGCTTTTAAAAATGGCTATAAATGCAGGCCAGTCTTCTGAGTCTTGTGAGAGCCGATGCCGCGTTAAGTTTTTCGAAGGCCACTATGACTTCTTCATAATAATTGATCGCGCTTTCGAAGTCCTTCGTATACGCAAATTCGCTTTCATCTAAAAGGTCATCATCATCGAGGATCTCGTCCTCCAATTTAGACTTCTGCGCTTCTAATTTTGGAAACCTGCCATTAAAGTCCGCCACCGAATCTTTGTCACCAGCCAAAGCAGTTTCTTTCAAAAAGGCAATTGCCTTTGTTGCCTCCCTGAAGATAGCCGCTATGATTTGGCTGACATTCTGATTGAAAATTACGTGGACACGTCAACATGTTCAGAATGTGTAGAACGGGCAACTCAGTCATTTTAATGTTTTACAGTCGCCTTTATGCACTCCAGTTGCGATAAAGTAGTTTTTTTCCCCATCACACTGGCATGAAATATTCAAGATGATTGAAGACTATAAACAGAAATATTAAATTGCTAATTTATTTATCATTACATTTATTTTAGAAAAAAAATACTGGATATAAACATCACCTTATATTCATACACCTTTTTGCTAAGTGTTCTAGGTTTATTATTTTAAACTGTTCACATCAAATTAAGTTAATTTACAACCGACATGGAACTGCCAGAGCAAAATGGAATTGAAATTTTCCTCTCAAATCTCATAACATATGATCTTGCCAGTTGTGAATCTCAACCAGAATTGGCTATTGTTAAATATCAACACATTCTAGTTTCTAGAAAACGATATAAACTGCCTTAAAATAAAAATTATCAGAAAATATTGATGCAACAGCGGGTCTGCATGGAAGCTAAATTCACAGAGGGTTTTTTTCAGTTTATTTGAATTATTTATTTATGTTCACTTCAACATACAACAAAATACGCGCTGCACTTCACTGAATCATGTTCGATAGATAACTTTTATTCTCAAGGTACCTATTGCATCTCGAACAAGGTACAATCACTTGGACTCAAATATGATTATCCCCACCAACTTCATTTTGTTTTCTACCAACCCAAGTGTGCATTGGGTGTACCTACACCTAACAATAATATATCTACTGTCATGGTTTATTTTCTCTACTTTCTTTGTTGATCATTACATTCTGGGTCAGTAGTTGACAGCTTTTATAAATGAAGATAATCCACCTCAAAGAATTTTATAAATGCATGTAACAACACAACTCAAAGACGAAACTTTACATATAAATATGCAAATATTTTGACCTGCCAGCTAATTTGAACTAGGTAATGTTAAATAAAATTTTGGTTGTTTCATAAACTTTTTGAAGCTTGACAAAATATGTCACACTAACTATTGTGTTCCTATTTTCACTCTCTTTATTTACTGTGAAGTTTCATATCATTATGTCACATTAGAACAGAAAGAATAGTAGATTACAAGGGTTGTGACATAAAAGATAAAGAAAGAGATAGTTCAGCCATTTAGTAAAAATTTATGTTAATTATAACAATTTCATCTTGATCGTCATCAAATAATGTTTTAATGGTATTATTATAACACAATTAGTATTTGTGAAGTCAATTCACAAACCGAATTTTAATTTCAAGCTTTTCATATACATAACCAACATTGAAAGCGCGAAGCGATGTTTTTCGGGCATTTTATCATTGAACTGAGCACTAAGAGGTGTTTCGAATGCGAGAAACTTTCCAGCAAGGAATTCCGTAGCTTTTCTTGGACAATTCAATCAACGATCGAGTATAGGACCAGGTCCCAGATACGACATTATGATGGTAAATTTTCACAAGGTATTATATTATTATTTGTATGTTAATAATAATTAACATGTAAAAATACAAAGAAGACTTGAGACTGTTTGTCATCCCAAGAACGATTACTTTCTTTTCTGGATTAGATACTAAAAATCCGAAAATATTTAACTTTTATCCCATTCAATTTTTCGACCCAGACCGTTATCATGTCCATCGATTTTTTACCACAAAGGTCGATGGAAAGAAGAAAATTGAAAACACAACAGGAATAGTGACATAGATTGTACCTAATACCGAGAATAGTCAGGATAATAGGTTTTCAATCTTAATATCTAGCTCAATACATGTAAAGCCTATAGGCCAAGTTTCACTTTTGACAACATCATATGTATATTTTATTACTTTCTTGTTTATTTAAATCTATGGGCTCTCTGGTCGAGAGCGACACACACAATTACGCGCACCTGAACTCTGTACTACACTTGCACAACGCTAGCTTAAAGCTCATCATGGTCCTCCTGTAACAAACGTACCAATGTTAAGTTATCATGATCACTACTTTAACTCTAAGTATAGAACACAACTAGGGTTCTAGATTATGTACATTCATTGACTAGCTACAGTTTCAATCTACTCAAGTCAAGTTAGTTATGAAAAATCAAGCAAATTTGAATCACTTATGGGCCTCATTAGTTCTACATTAATAAATCAGTGACTCATGTAATGGCTATGATGTACCATTTCCAGGGGAATCACCTTGAGATGCTGACAAATGTAAATTTCGTATTTTTAGTATCATTGACTGACTGACTCCGTGCCTCGGAGAGCACGTTAAGCAGTCGGTCCCGGCTGCTGTCAATAGATGACGGTCGTTACAATTCGCCAACCCGAATTGGACAAGCGTGGTGGATCAAAGCTCCAAGCCCCTCATCTTGAGTGGAGGCCTAAGCCCCTGCAGTGGGGTACAAAAAGGGCTGATGGAATGGAATATAATTTACCGATGCGACAAAAATATATGCCATTATTGATCATACATCTAAAAATCTGGCGTATTCCAAAACATGTTTTGGAATGTCACCCTAAAATACACTTTCAACAAACATATCTTTGGTAAGCGTTTAAACCTAGCATCTTGCTGAAATTAAAAGAAAAATACATAAATTGTCAAAAAACCTTGTTTTAATTAAGCGGCTAGATTTTACGCTATCAATTATTTTTTTCCTATTTGTCAAAGGCAATACAACGGCCTAGAAGTGAATATTTACGTCTTCTTTACTCGTACCCAAATCGTCAGTGGTTAGTGAGGCGAGCTATTAGTCAATTGCTAAAGATCGTTTGCTATTATCAGCATCTTAAGAACTCTTAGGTGATTTTCTCCTTTAGCTTGGATGGAAGTTCTAAAAATATACTAACCGCCGAGGGAATTTCCGCTGCTATATCATCCAAGTCTTCATCGTCGTCGTCATCATCGTCAGACTTCTCCGATTTTTCCTTCTCCCTTTCCGCCTCATCTTGTTCAGCCTTCATCTTTTTCTCTCCTTCTTGCGTTTTCTTTATGATTTCCCCTCGCTGCTTGGCGACCTCTGGGTCGTCCGTGAATAGGAAGTTGTCGAAGATTGTACCCGATTTTACCTACAAAATAGATATGGTCAAAATATAAAAATCAATCAAATGCGAGTCGAACTCGCGCGTGGTGTTTTTCGGATATAAGATAACGCACTGTTTGGTACAAAATTACGTGATTGATGAAAATACCCGTTTAGATTTGTAATATAGTATATTTGTGATAAGCACCTGCCAGAGATCCAAGCCCACAGTGCACAGTTCATCGCGCTTGTATAGGTTCGCGTCGGGCGTGTACTCAGGGTTGTCGATTTCCGGATGCACCCACGGTCCCTTGTAAGCAGGGTTGTCCATCTGTGATAATATTTGTTAATTAAAATATATACAAATATATTTTGCGCACATTTTAATGAAGAGGTCTATTACACCAAACATTTTTTTTAAGAAAGCAAAGTTAAAATAGATTTATGTTTTTGGTTTAACATGACGGCCAAAATATTATATTTCACTTATATTTTCTGTTTGGTGAAATTAATCAAGTTTTACAGAACTTCAAGAATTAAAAAAAAATTAAGAAATTTAAAAAAAATATCACGTTTCCTGTATTTAAACTGATGAAAACATGTAAATGAAGCCAGTTATACATTTGTAAAAAATCTCAATTACAATAAACTATAGACAAATTACTAGGAAGTAGCCAATCTCACTTGTTTAGGTGCCCAGACTCCCTTGTATTCAGGGTTGTCGATCATGGGTGGCTCCCACTCGCCGTCCATTTCGTCGTCCCAGTCGTCCGGTTTCGTCGCATCCGGATCCGGAATGTGTTCCGGTTTGTCCCAGTCTTCGGGTTTACTGTCGTCCGGATCCGGGATTGTGGGCCTCTCGTCCCAGTCATCGGGCTTTTTAGCTTCTGGGTCCTTTGGGAGATTTAATCAATATTAATGAGTTTATTTTCGCAATATTTTATTAGATATATAATTTTGGTATACTCTGTGGTCAGTGGGTAATGGGAAAAGTAATGGATTCAATTCCTATATTCATAAATCGTGGGTTAAGAGTAAAAACCCTTTATATGATATAAGTGAAAAGGAGATCATTATTATAACATCAATACAGACTCTTTTTGTTTTTAGAATAACTCTATAATTGTTTCTTTGTTAGTAACGTGGTTTTCACTCTTAACACGAGAAATTTTGTATTGAAAATGTATTTGTAACTGTTATACGTCGCTATATATAGCTAGTATAGTATAGCTACAGAATCCTAATTTGAGGGTGTTTGAATGAGATATATATTGTAAGTGTGAATTTTATCACATCATTATAATTATTATTCTGTTTTAGATTACTTAATATAACTTTGGTTGGATTGTTTATCGATAATTTTTTTGCCAATTTAAATATATTTAATTAATTTAAATGTAAAACTTGTGTGTTGTAGACAATTGTAGAAACATTAAACTAAGTGTATATTCTACATAATACTATGTGAATAAAAACAAGGACTTATACTAAATTAAAATCTAATTAAAAATACCTAACTACCTACTAACGATACCTACAAATAAAAAATACTACGAAAATAATTTAGATCACTAAAGTAATAATAGTAAAAAAATCTCAACATAATCAAGTACAGCAGTCAGATTTGCTACCTTCAACCTGTGCATGAACGAGCTAAACTACGTGCATCTAATCTACGCGACTCTGAAGTTAGTCACAAAAGCGTCTAGTAACATAATTTCAAAAAGACGTTGCGGCCAGATAAGGGCCTGCGCTATCGAGCTTGACACATTGCAATATTTGCAATTCAGATCCGCACAGAACGGTTGCACATACATTATAACAGTGAAATTTTAACTTGGACCAAAATTTTTAACACTTATTTTTTAATTTATTTTCTGAAAATACAGACTAATTTCTATACATACTTTTCTCATAAAATAAAATATTAAAAAAATTAAGTCTGTAATTCACTTAGTTATTTTCTTCCAAAAATGTATATATTAAATAACCCTGTGACGTTGTCAACTGGACAGATGTTTACTATTTGGGTTATGTTAGGCTAAATAAAGTCATTATTTTTATGATTTATGACGAATAGAATTTCATTTGGCAGGGACCTTGCCTCAATATTTTTTAATTAGTTTTAGCTTTGTTTTTTTACTGTGGGTAGCAGCGCAATAAACTCGACCGCCCAGATGACGTCACAGGAACAATTTCAACATCAGATTAATTTTCATTAATATCTGGTAAATTCGTAAATATAAAAAATTTGTATTTTGAGATGTTATTCTAGAACCTCATTTTATTCCTTTTCAATTTAATGACCATCAACTTCAAAATTTTAATTCAAGCCCATTATAGATTTATTTATTTATAAGTCACTCTTAATAATATATATCTACAGGTCATCATTAATAACAATTATAAGCGTATAACCAATGCCACATACCTTGATTTTCTTGGGTGGCAGGAAATCCCAGTCTGCTTCAAGATCTCCCGACTCCACCTTCTCGTTGTCGATAAGGACTTCATAAGTGTTGTCCGGCTTCACAATCAAAGTGTACAAATGGGTGTAGACATCGTCCTTGCATCTGATGTCTTTTTTGATTAAATGATTCTTCCCCTTGTAGCTGAAGATTACGTGCACCTAGGAACAAAATATAGTACTAAATTAATTAATGACGAAAATCATCATCATCATCATCAGCCCATTTTTACCCCACTGCAGGGGCCTAGGCCTCCCCCAGGGTGAGGAGGGGGGCTTGGAGCTTAAGTCCACCACGCTGCTCCACTGCGGGTTGGGAACTGTAACGACCGCCATCTATTGACAGCGTCCGGGACCGACTGCTTAACGTGCACTACGAAGCACGGTGTCAGTGATATTGTGTACTTAAGTCAGAAAAACTCATTGGTACACGCCCGGATTCGAACCATGGCCCTATGGGGCCTTATAAATTTGACATAAGTTCGTTGCGCTCTGGGTTATCACGACAATAACGAAAATAGATAAACAATAATTAAGACATGTAACCTGTAAACATTATGTTCATCCGCCATTTTGATTTCGGTTGTTTACAAATCTTATAAGCATTTTAAAAACTATAAATTATACTAGTGTGAAATCCGCGACACATTTTTTGCTATAAGTTCATCATTGGAGACAGTCATGTAATTTTTGCATTTTATAGAAATATGTTATATTTAATTTAAAATAACTAATAAGTGAAAGATTTTATTGATATCTACAAAAATGCCGAAGATACAAATTTTTAAAATAAACCACGCTATGACGTCACTCGGTTATACTACTATAGGCTAACGTAGGTAGATAATTTGTACGTAGCGGCGGCACACAGTGACGTCACGAGTGGGTCCTAAAAACACAAACTTTGATTTGTTGTATCTCCGGTAAAAATCGGTATTTTCCTGAAATTTAAAAAGTATAGTCATCAGTTACACAAGCTCGCGTATACTCTAGAGTATACTCTAGCGTGTGAAATAGCGTACGATACATAATTTCGTTGAAGAAGACGCGTCATACCTTTTTACCAAAAAAATTTAAGTTTGTAGAAATCCCAAAAAAATTTTATGTGCTATAAAACCCTTGCTTCTTTTGAAATTTCATAATTTTAAGTCAACAACAAGTACCCTATAGATTTTGAGTTATTTAACAGTGTCAAAATATGTGACATTAATGGCATTATTTATTGACCGCGTCGCCTTAGAGGCTTAATTTTTTTACAGCTCCAAGATACCGTAGACCTAAATATTTGATATTAATTTCAACTTGATACCTCCACGCGTTCCTGATAAAAAGAAAAGGAAAAGGGTCTTAACAACCAGACAAACGGACAAGGAAATTATCGTATAAGGGTTCCTTTTTTCGAATTGAGGTAAGGAACCCTAAAAAAAAAATGAATTAATATTTGGAGATTTTATATTTCTTCTCTACATAACTCATACCCATGATTTTCTTTCCAAGCAGTCTATGAGCTATTTATAAATTTAAAATGTTTTTGATTGATTAAGTGATTTAAAGGCGGGTCCAGACGTGTGTAATGTAAGTGTAATGTAACATGTAAGGTAACGCGATTAGTATGGACAGCACACGAACGCAACATGAATTTGTTACAATTTCTCAATGCGTGCTCCTAAAGATACCGAACAGAAAATTCGCGATTGCGAGCGCAGTTTTTATTCATTTATATTTAATAAGTGAACAAGAAAGAAATCGACTGTGCGTTGATGGTGGAGAACTGAGTTATATAGAAAAAGAAGAAACCTACTCATTACTTTTAGAATTAAAATGTCAGCAAATGGGCGCTTTTATAATTCTGCACGTCACGTTATCGTAGACGTGGACGTCTACGATTTAACGTAGACGTCCACGTCCAACGTTAGATGTGTTTTTATAATTTACGGCCGTAGACGTGATGCATGCATTTCGTGAAGGATTTCAAAGAGTGGGGACGTCATCATGGTCTCCAGTCTCCTCCGGCTCTTATACCTATGTATTTAAGACGCAAAAAAAAAAAAAATTCGAAAATATTGGCAGCATCCCCTACTAAAAGTAAAATATTTGAAAGGAACATTTTATTTAATATTTGATAAACTAAAAGATGACCCAGTTAAGTTTTTCAATTATTTTCGTTTATCAATACAAGTATTTGAGTATTTCCACGAGCTCTAATAATGTCATTACGGATCGCGCGACGTCCGACGCGAGCGCCGAACCGAGCGTTGCATGTACTACTCGTAATGACGTCCACACGAAGAATACGCGTTACCTTACATGTTACATTACACCTTACATTACACATGTCTGGACCCGTCTTAACAATTCTATGGACACATATGGCCCGAGCCTTTTATAATAACGTCATGTAAGGTACGGTACGGTAAGGTAAGGTATAGCACACTTCAAGTACTTTTTAGGGTTTTTAGTCATAGATATATTATAAACTTCAGACTGACTGTCACTGAACAACCAGTGAAGCACTGCATGATGGCCGCGTAAGTATGAGTGGAACTTCGCAGCGTACTGGCGGTCGGTAGGCATACTATGGTTAAGTGTGTATAAGCTGACGCGTGCGGACCTAGCGGGCTGACATCCTAGGGGTACATCGTTAGTTAGTTCGTGATGCTACGGCCTGATTTTCCTAGATTCGTGAGTCTATTAGTAGTATATACGATAGTAGCCTAATTATACGAAAGAAATTAGTTCATCTTCTAACCTTTGATTCAGGTATTAAAAAAAAACAGTAAGTAATGTGCTATAAATAATAATTTATAGTACGGAACCTTCTCCCTGCGAGTCCGAATCGCGCTTGATGGTTTTATTATTTATTATAACAGCAACATTGATATTGCATAAGAGATACCTTGCATGTCGGATATTGTAAGAGGAAACGACAAACTATTATGAAAAATCGGTCAAGTAATTCAGTTTGGCCACGCTTCGCTAGCGATTACATGATTGTTACAATGAAATCGATCGGTGCATCATTGAAAAAAAAAGCTGAGCAAGTGAGAGTTCCACTCGCATAAGTGTTCTGTAATGCAAATGAAAAATAACTTAATTCCATGTATCGAATTTCAAATTATTGAGATAAAAAATTTTAACGCACTTATCTCAATTTTATCAAAACTTTCAAAAAACAAATTCAATATTATAAAATTTTAATATGTATTTTATCATGTTTTAATTGAGTCATGTATATATATAATTGTCACATGGTTTGTCGCCAATTAGAACGATCTCATGTGCATTTTTTAATTTTCTACGTAGAACATGAGTGAAAAGACTATGCAAGGCCGATTGACACTGAGTTCAATCCATATGAGTATTTCTTTTCTTCTTTTTGAGGGTTCCGTATCCAAAGGATACCAACTGGAACCCTATTACTAAGGCTCTGCTGTGCGTCCGTTTGTCCGTCTGTCACAGGGTTATATCGTCTGAACCGTAATAGGCACTTGAAATTTTCACAAAGTGTGTATCACTATGGCCGCTATAACAATAAATAATAAAAATAAAATGAAGTTAAAAATTAAAGGGTTTTCCCAAACATGAAACGTGTTTTTTTTTTAATATTATACGGTGGTACGGAATCATTCGTGTGCAAGTCCGACTCGCACTTGGCCAGTTTTTTATTTGTATTTACAAACGAAAAAATAAACAACAATGTGATATGGCATTGGCGATGTGAACATCTTGATAACATAAAATTTTTAAAATTCTTAACTGTTACAGTTACAAGCGGGACAATTATTTAGTTTTCATTGGTAGTTTCGCTCCCTTATAGATAAATTATTGCAAAACTGTATATATACAGTACACCTACTAAAATACTGTCATACCGCCAACAGTTATTGTCGCCATTAGATCAACGCGTCGTATCGTCGTTAGAATGACCGAATGGTCCTGCGGAGCCAATGGTCTCGGGTTCGATTCCCGCCCGGGATAAATATTTGTATATATATATTTGTTCCGTATCTAGATGTAAAATATCTACATGTGTATATACTATAAAGAATATTTAAGTATGTATAACAGGGGACTAGATGGCGCTGTGCGGCATGTCCCATGTTAATATTATTTCAGTTAAACATTTTTTTTTTAAATTAATGGCTTTACAGTTATCATTGCCTGAATATTTACCACGTTTTTTACATGACGACGATAAAGTTAGGTGACGTGACATAGCACAGCAGATGCTTATCAATACCTAACTACATACCTATACATGCCATTAATGTTTTATCAATATCAAATGCTATTATGTAGTTTCATTACATTCTATTATTTTACATTTTAAAGTTTTACAGTATGATTATTAAAATATTGTTAACATTAACTAGTCATGACAGAATTTTTCTTTTAATAAAATTTTGAATTTTTTTTTTAATAGTAATTATTCTTAAATAGGTACATATTAAAATATTAAAACAGAAAATTCTATAGACACTACAAAAAATAATGGAAACTATTTAGTATTAAAGTACATACAAGGATAAAAGGAACGAACAGCATTTACTAACGAGCACTGGGCTGGGTCGAGTATCTGTCTTGTGTGGTGCTGTGACATACTTTGCTTTCTAAGTTAAAGGAAGTGTATACTTGAGTTTCCTTCACTATTATATTTATAAATGTAGATGTGGTGAATGAGGATGTACATAAGTTTTTTGCATTTCAGTATTTTGGGATAAAAAATTAATTTTGGTTTTCTTTTGTTTTGTATTGTTTGTTTATGATACATATAGAATTTCTATTAAATTCTTTTTTAATTTGTGGATATACAGTCAGAAAATTGATGTTTATTTTTCACAAATTGCAAAAGTCAAGAATTTTTTTTAATACTATACATATATAGTTTGAATACATATATAGTTTGAATCTCGGGTCAGTATTTCTATGATGAACATTGATGCTGGTACCAGGTCTTGGTTGTTATATGTATGTGGTGTCTTCGCTTGGTACCCAAAACACAAGCTAATGCTTAGTTAGAGGCCTAGACATTGTTGTGATGTATACATTATTATTATTATTATTATATTAAAAAATGCATACAAGTGTAATCTCTATGAATAACTTAAAATTAATTCTCAGATAGAAATCGTCAATATTGTTAATGAATTTTACAGGAAATGAATTAATAAATTTTTATGTATATCAAAATACAAGGTAGGTGTTCATTTTGATATAAATTTACTACGTTTTTGACACGTAAATGAGACTGAGTGGTCTTAACTTATCAATTGCTATCTGTATCATCAACCCATTAAATGAATAAATAAAATAATAGCACAAAGAAAACTTACCTTCTTAGTACCAGGACCGCATATGTCAGGACCGAACATAATCTCATAAGGACTTTCTCCATGCATGTCTTTCTGATCCAATTTGCAGTCAAACACCTTGAGGTATCCACCACCACAGTCAATGTCCTGTTCATGTTTAACGGAGAACTGCACCACCAAAGGCTTGGCGGAATTCGAGAACGGCTTGAACTTTCTTGATAGAGCATAGAACCTCGCATCCTCCGAAGTTTGAAGACCTGAAATTCAGGATACTTGCATACTTACTCACTTAGTGCAAAAAAATATTGATTTTCTGATTGAGGAGAAAGCAAGTAGATTATATAGGGTGGAATGGAGCTGTTTAAAGATGACAATATTTTTAATTTTTTATGCTTCCACTACGCAGTACAATAACATAAGCATTTCTCAGAACATCGGCAAGATGCAGATAACTCTGTAGAATTTATACCATAGAAATTGAAAAAAAAGTACCTACTCATTCAAAAATGTTAAGTCACTAATTTGCAAAGGTCACATAAGGTTTACCAGGCATTGACTTCTCACGGGTTACAGAATATGTTCAACTAAATAAATAGATATGACACATGTGAATTTTATACCTATTGTGCAGAATAGAATTCAGTGCAGCCTATAAATTACAATATTGTGTAGGTAAAAACCAATTTGTGTTTAAACCTATCTCTGAATTTAAACAATGAAAGGAATGTTTATGGTGATCGAAAATTGTTTTTCTTTGTATTTAAAAAACACACATCATTATGTATGATTCTTCTCAGTTTTATGTGTACCCAGCAGTGCAACAATACTCGAGGCAAGGATTCATTTAGAAAGCATTTAGGAAGGACATTGTTAGAAAACAACATGTTAACAGGTAGGTACATACTGTCCCTAATTACAGTTGGGATTGGAAGTCAAACCCATTCAGTAAGCAGTGTGTTTGTCTACTGAGCCATGGGGTCCTATCTTTATTTATTAATGTTTTTATATAGTATATTTCAATCTGTGCGGTATATTCACGAAATAGATTGTTTACGTCATGCGACATAGGTACAATGAATAGAACAAATAATTCGGCGGCAGTCGTTAAACTTTGTTAAGCACGATGACCTTTGGGCAAATAGGTAGGTAGGTACTTAGACCGGTTTCACAATATGCAAAAATAGAAATATAATTACTTTTCAATATAAGATTTATATGATGTCCCATAAGATTTTTATTGTTTCCCTATTAATATTCAAAATTAATCCCATAAAATTTTACGTTAGGTGCTTACCTACTTAGAAGTGCTAAGTAATTAAAATTATATTAATCACTTATTAATAATAATGTTCCTAGGGACACATATAAAATAATTATATAAAAATCAGCAATACCTTTATCTTCTTCAGGATCATTGTAAAATTTTCCCGCAGTCAACTTGAACTTGCCAAACTCTTTACCTGGGTGTTCACTGTACACCCAATTGGATTCCCATGAATCTTAAATAAGACATAAAATATAGGATGTAATAATTTATTAGTATATATTCTGTTTTCTAATTTAAAGCCGGCGGTTAAAATTAAGCAATCGATAGTGTAGATGTCCACGCGGCATGCCGCCGCCGGTGCCATACATGGCGTAACGTATAAATATTACTTAAATATTTTACTTTGTAGCATCACATACCATCTGGGAATTTTTCTTCAAAGTACACATCACAATTAATTGAGTAAATCGACAATAAACTGACAAAAGTTAGCGCCCAGAACATCATTTTGATTCAATTTAACCACGCCTTACAATAGATCGGCCACGAATGAGAAAAATTGGCCAATTTCAAAATAGCCAATTTGGATCTTGTACACGATTGCGACAAACGTTTGCAATTTATAAAACCTGTTTCAGTGTGTAAAACAGAGAACAAAATATTGACGTGTGTCCACACAATGTAGTATTTGAAACAAAAAATGAGATGGGAATATGCGTTTGTCCTTATTGGATTACGTTGGAGTAAGCAAGTTAGCTACAAAATATTACGCCAGACAGATGGAAGGTATCCATTGGTTGTACTTTAACCAATAAGAATAGACCACACTGTTATTTTGTTGATATAATTTTGCGGGAAATTTTAAACTTACCTTATACTGAAGCGTGGCATAACTGAAATATGTGAAATAATAAAGACTTCAATAAAATAATTTGGATGTTTTATTTAAAAAATATGTTTTATCTTAAGATGCACGTCTATTAAAGTTAATACCAAATAATTTTCTTGGAAACTTACTAAGCAATTTACTAAATAACCTTCATAGACGACATTCGTTAGACACGACAGCCAATCAAAAATGGACATGCCATTAGAAAGAAACATAACATTAAATTTCAGTTTGCTAGAAGAGGAACTACATACAAACAAACGTACGCATAAGCAGTGTGACCGTTTTTAGCATATTTCCCGCTAGTTTCGCATTTTTTTGCTTCCTTGGAATACTTTTAGCATACGAATTAATATTAGCATATTTTGGCACAATTGCGATAAATAATTTGGTAATGAAGTAAGGTAAGCAAGGTGAGGCAAAAACTTTATGATTTACATGACAACTAGCGTTGCCAGAACGTTACTTTCGTAACGTTTTTTGTTACTTTTCAACCCCTTCACGTCACATGGCTCAAAACGTAACTTTTGCGTTACATTTTGAAATTCATGCAAAGTTATAGTTGAATCAGAAAACTATATGAAACGGAACCAGTTTAGACAGAAAACCGAGCCGAATTTCAAGATCGAGATAGCACTGCGTACACTTCATCTTCTATCTCTTTTACACATTTGTTACTTAAACTACAGCTATTTCTTTCTTTCACAAAATGTAGATAGCACTATCTCAACCAATTTGCTTAGAGTGTGACATGCCTATCTTCTCTTCTCTATCGTACTACTTGCTGGAATGTGTTGAGACTGAGGATAACGTTTACAGTCCTGTCATAATTAGGTACAAGCCAGGCACGCGGCAACTTGGCAACAGTGGTGATAACTGATCTGAGGTAGCATCTGTTCATTCTTTGTTTGTTCATGCATACAAGTTTGGTTGTGGTTAGTTTAAAACAAAAAATACAAAACAAGGATAAAGCAAAGAGTATTTCTCCCTTGATATTATAGGGTAGGTAACTAGATACCAAAGTATTACGTACATTCAACAAACGGGTGTAGTATATGTCACGAGACTCATAAATGTCATAAATGACATTGCTCTGTCTTAAATTACATTAAAATTGTGTATAATAATAGATATTGTATTGAAAGGTAAAAAATTAAATGAGAACGTTACTTTTTTTTGTGAAAGCGTTACTTATCAAACAGTCTTAGATAACTTATAAGGAAGGACAAGGCATTGGCAACACTAATGACAACAATACTGTCTGGTTAACGTAATTTAGACGAGAGGCACAGTTTCTAGAGCTTTTTGATAGAAGTTTTGTATATGTTTCGTAATATAAAATAAACGCGGTATCTCAGAAACAACAAATCGACGAGGAATATCGTCAATTAAAATTTAGCACTTAAGTTCAAAATCTGATGATCACTGAACTTTACTAGTAGAACTAACGCTGCGAACCAAATGTTTGCGCCAAGCGTTGTTGCCGACCAGCAACAACTCATTATTCAGTCACTCACCTGTGCTCATCGCGACCGCGTGTCAAAAACGCGATTAAACAGTAATTCAAAAATGCCGTTGTGGGGGTTAAAAACGTGTAAAAATTAATCAACTGCGAAAGAAAAAGATAGTGGCATAACTTATCACAAATAATTAAACAAAATAAAACTAAAACCATCAAAAACTAATTTTTGTACCTTCATTATTTTCTACTGAAAGCAAGTAATGTCACGACATGTATAATACCTACTATATAAAGACTTGTATAGTACTTGCAATTCTGTGTATTCTAGTGGAAACGAACCAAGCATAACATGTATGTATAATGTATACATTTATATCTATGAATGTATAATACAATGTATACTTGGTAGAAAAATCAATGTGGTAGAAACAAGGTAATAGTACTGCGCCATAGATAAAAATGTACTGCGCGCACAGATTTAGTTCGTGCCGTTTGTTCTACTAGTATATAGTTTAGTGCTGACAGGCGAATCTGTTTGTACAGTAATTAACAGAGAAGAATTATGGAGTTTAGTAGGTGATATAGTCATTATAGATGGTGTTGTGATAGCCCAGAGCGCAATGAACCTGTCTCAAATTTATAAGGCCATAGGGCCATGGTTCGAATCCGACCAATGAGTTTTTCTTATTTAAGTACATTAACTATCACTGACTCCGTGCCTCGGAGACCACGTTCAGCAATCGGTCTCGGACGCTGTCAATAGATGGCGGTCATTACAATCCCCAACCCGCAGTGGAGTAGCGTGGTGGATTTAAGCTCCGAATCCCCTCCTCACCCTGGGGGAGGCCTAAGGCCCTGCAGTGGTGTAAAATGGGCTGATGATGATGATGATGATAATCAATAAACAAAAGAATGTAATTTTTTCAAAAGTTTAATGCGCCTTCCGATATCAAACACACAACACGAAAGAGTATTTTCACAAGTAAATTTAATGGTTATGACTGAATGCGTGTCATTTACATTACATTATAAACAAGGTCTTAAAGAGAGCAATTCTTGTAGGTATAAAGTTCCGACGCAAGATATGTAAAAATACTTCCAATAAAGAGTAGGTATGTAGTGGATTAGAATTTGAAATAAACGATACAATTAATTAAAATAAATAAGTTGTTTCATTTCATAGCGTACTTTCGGCAGACATATCTATGTTTTAGCATATTTTAGCATGAGCAACCCTTCCTTTTAGCACATATCTTATTCAGTGTCGCCAGACGTAGTATTTTCAATACTACCGTCACCAAATACCGTAGTATTTCTTGTTCTATTGAGGTTGCTGGTATATTTTGAAATTGTAGTATATTTGTCGTATTTTTATGTAAAGAGTGTGAGAAGTATAAAAACAGTTCGGTCACCATTATTTTTAAAGATTGCTAAATAAATGAAAGAAAATGCACCGAATGCACGGCATGCACGCACCATAAGCACACGAAAAAAGGATAAATGAGTATTCAAGATGCCTCTTACCACTACTCAACCACTACCCATGGAACTAATATGTACTACGTACAACTGGAATGATATCTCTCTAACATTAGCGTGGTCATACGTAAACTGGTGATTAAAAAAAAAAGTGCGAAAGGGAAGTAACCAGGTGCCTAACTATCTCTTTCTACACCACTTCTGTGTGGCTAGCATAAAATATTGTACTACTACACTGGGAAAAGTACTACGGTGAATTTAGATTTTATTACGAGGAAACCGAGGAATAAAAAACTATGCGTCACGATAATCACGATACAGGACCTATAATTTCCGCTGACGCATTATTTTTTCCTCTTCATATTTTTCGTTTTTTATTATGGGGTTCATCCATTGCTCGACTGGTGAACATTTTTCTTAGGGTAGGTATTTAGTGGCCTACAAAAGTTAGGTAATGGCAATGCAATGATCTCACGTTGCGTTCTAATATCACTTCTTCTGAAAGTTCTGAATCCATTTGGATGATTTTTGTGTTTGGTCACTATTTTTCAACATAGGGTAGATACAGTGAAAGAATTATCCAAATTAGCTAGTCTAATACGCCACTTTGGCTGTTCCATATCCAAGCCGCTATTTCACGCCGCTGGTTTTACACAGTCGTGGAGCGGAGGAAAAGTCAGAGACGCATATTTTTTCCTCTTCACATTTCTCGTTTTTTATTATGGGGGTCATCCATTGCTCGACTATTGATGAACACTTTTTTTAGGGTAGACAATTAGTGGCCTATTAAAGGTTAGATAATAGCATTGCCAATGATTGCTCACATCGTGTTCTAATATCACTTCTTAAAATATTTGGACTCAATTCAATAGGACTCTATACATGTATGTTTGGCCGTTAATATTTCTGAAAGTATTCGTGAAAGTTATAAAAAAATATTTGTGCTTGGTCACTATTTTATAATTTAGGGTAGATACAGTGAAAGAATTATCGAAATCAGTTCACTAAATTTAAAGCTAAATTTAAAGATACTAAATTTTCTAAAATCGGTTCGTAACTTTATCGGAAAATCGAAAACGGTGAAAAAGACGAAATTTCCCTATTTTTCGGACAAAAAGTTGATTGTTTCAAAAACAGAAGAATTAATATCGAAAAAACAAAAAAGCTTCCGAGACTAATAGATTGTCTACAAGTTTGAAAAATAAAATTTTAGAAACGGTCGAAAACCCTGACTTGAGCATGTGCCTTTTCATTTAATGATTATCAGATTAGCTACCCTAGAATCAAAAAGTTATAAAGGTAGACGAAAACACTAGCGTCAAAAAATGCAAGAGCTTGCGTGGCAAAGTATGGTTAGCACATCGAAAATTGGTCCATAACTTTCTTCGAAAAATTTTTGTCGTGCAATTTTGTTCAATGTCCTCCGTTAATTGCGAGAAGAGCAAAATCTGTAGATTTTTTTCTAGGAAACTTATTTCTTTTTAGACCTAAATTATAAATATAAATATATATTTATAGAAATAAATACTATTACCCATATAATATCTATTTTGTGTGACTTCTGATTTTTAATATATCTTGGTATGCGGATGATAATAGTAATTTTAAAAATTATTATGTTATATTTCATATCGGTTAAAATTTTTACTAATATTTAAAACGAAAGTCTTAATTTATGGTTTTATACTGGCAACTGAAACGAAAATTTGGGGAATTTTGACATTTGTCAAAGTTGAAGTTTTTGACGTCATAATACTAAGGTGTCCATAATGTTTAGATTAGTTAATAATAATACTTTGGTAGTTGCCTTTTGCCCTCTTTTGCCTATGATGTGGCCGAAATAATAGGTTGCCAGATATTTCAATCAATATGAAAGATGGAAACCTATGTATTGTTTTAAAGAGAAACGTTTTTTGTCAAAGTAGGAAAATAATTTAGTTACAGATCTGACGTCATTCTAGTTACAGATCTGACACCATACCGGTAATGAATTTGACGTCATATATGCATTTGAGAGACTTGTGTGTGTGATTCGATGGGGGTATTGAATCTGTCCGTATCTCTGGTGCCAATCGAAAGGAAGGAGGCCATCATATTAATATTTGAGATTCTTAGGTCTCGCACCAGCGTTGAATTTTGAGACATTTCGGCCTTACAAATATTGTTTCGGTACCAAGAGTCTTTTAAATCCATTTTTATCTGCCGAATGATTGGGAATTTTTGAGATTGTTGGGTTTTTTCGGGAAAGAAAGGAGCTTGGTTGCCTGTACGAACTTATGCTTTCAAGTTCCCACGTGCGCTTAAGGCGGTGAAGTGCGACAATATATATGAGAAATATATGTTAAACATATATATCTACAGAATCCTTGACCTTTTTAATAACGTGTTTAGGCTCATTGGGATCGTTTCAACAAGATATTTCCTGAATGATGGTTCTGAAGGCTTCGGCGTGCAAAAGTACCTGCGCAACTTGTCGCGCTTGGAGGTTTACTTCTGTGGGATTTAACTATTTTGTAAATAAAGGCGGTCAGCCATCCAATTATGAATCACATTCTAGGTAGCTTTATTTTTGTAATCAATGGGAGAATGGGAGGAAACGTGCAGCTAATTTACTAAAGTGATTGAGATATCGATATTTGAAGCTTTGATTTTTAGAGTTACTAACTGCTTCACATATTATTTTGGAGGTGAGAAGCTTCCGTTGATTGATCATATTTTCTGCGGGTTGCCCGCTTTTAATAACTAGCTCTCTTGAACTTCTGTTTGCTTGCTTCTACTTTTCTATCGAGGTGGATAGGAGTCGGGCTACTGCCGTTTATTTTATTTTCTTTTTGTAAATTTGATGATTTAACAGTATTTCGTACAAATCCAACCAGTATTTTTGATGCTATCGCGAGTTGTACTACGCGGTGCGCACGCGAGACTCATTTTCAGTGCTTACGTTCGTGGTTTATGATCCCTTATAAATATTAAAATTACTTGTTAATAATGAATGTAAATTGATTCCCATCATTCATGTGTGTTTTTTTACTCCATAACTATACTGATGTATGTTTAGGATTCGTGGCCAAGAATAATAACACTCGGGAACACGATCAATAATTTATTATAGAATTACAACGTGAAAATACGAAACAAAATGGCTACAGGGAATCGCGTTTGTATGAGCGCACCGAGAGCTTGAAGTCTTCGTATCGATCTCTGTGTTTCGTCCCCTCGAGGCAGGGCTTCATCGAAAGAATCATTTGAATTTGAGACTAGGTTCGATGATATCTTCCTCTGGTCCACAGTTTGTTGTTAGCCAGCCTCTGACAGTGTTTGTGTTGACTGTTAGTACAGCTTCTGGTGTTGCTAGTGTGAGTAGAGAGTGTGGCCATGTCACCACATATGTTTGTAGCATTTTAATTTGAAACCTGCTAAACCAATTTTGACACATGTTCGAATTAAAGGTTCTAATTTACTAAATTACGACATAGGTTATTGACACGGCCATACAGAAATCTTTATACTTATGTTAAAAAAGTTTACTTCAGTGTCACGAGTTAAGATAGGCTTAGAGAGTTTTGTTCGATCTTAGTCGAAAATTAAAAAATTCCTGTTAGGGTCTTATTTATCCTACGTAACTTTGTCACCCTAATCAGAAAGAGACAATATGGCACCCCCTAACGTCCTTATTACTTTTATCTTTTTAATTCGTTTTCAAGGTCAAATTTCTAGGACCTCGAAATTTCTTAGTAGTGCTTATTCCAGTTGTACGAAGTACATACTAGTTCCATGCCACTTCCTTCTCTCACTTATCGTTTTCTTTTCTTTTTGTTAGCAGTGCGCATTTCAGCACCAGCACACACACAATTTTTGTTTTTTTTTTTTTTTAATTTAAAGGCATAAATGTCGTTCTACGACTTAGCTGTGACCGCTGTTACTGTCAAATGCTGCAGTGCCTGCTGTTAAATGAGTGTTATAAGCACTGCGGCGGCTTAAAAGTAAAATAAGGATATAACGGATATAACTAGGTACAGTGATTTTCCATCCTTTTTTCTCCCATGCCCAACCATTACATACAGGATACAGCGCATTATGGAGTTTCTCTACTCCTCAGCTCTATGTCTCTACTCTAGTTACCTATATTATTTCTGATTATTTCTATGGATGGAGTTTTACAAGATGGCGCATGAATGAATTGTTTTCTGGCGTCATCTTATAAAACTCCATGAATAATTCTTTTTTTATTCGTTTTGTATTTGGGTTGATAATTGTTTTAATTAATGCCCTTTCAATAAATAAAATAATAATCTCTATGGATGTCAGCACTAAAGCCTTATAAGCACTAGCGGTTTTCGGAGTGGTTGGCTAGGCGGATATCCGGGCGGAGAGGGTGTTTAGAGCGATCCACATAATTTACTGTATTGGTCTCACGGGCTATAGCCATAGAAATAACATTACACTGAAAATATTAAAATTACTAAACTGTGATAAAACAGCTTAAAAGAAGTTAAAAATAATTTCATTTCATATTTACGTTTATTATAGAGATTGACACCATATGTTTGTTTTTATTGATATTTTATATCGACATCTTATTAATGTACCAATTCAGCGTAATAATCTTGTCGTAAAAAAAAAACCGGTCAAAGGCAAGTCCGACTTGTATAAACACGGTTCCGCATCCGCAAATAATTATGTGCAGAATCCATTTCGAAATATAACGCTTCACTCCTGGAATATTTTAGTTATAGATTAGTTTATGTTCCTGCATGCTTGAAAAATAGTGGGTATTCCTCACTTTATATTAAATGCAATTTATGTCAATGACTTCAGTTTCCGACTACGGCGGTGAAAAGTTTGTGCCAAAATTGTAATCTTCTATACTCCATACATCACAATTAATGCTTACCAAATTTTTGTTGTAATTTTTCTTTGGATCCAGAGATACGAAGTGAATAAACAAAAGCCGTTAAAAGAGTAAACTAGACGCCAGGTAAACGGTCGTTTGATTTTAAATGGACATTAAATTTGCAATTTAAGGGATGATTTAGGTTTTAGGTACTTGTGGCAATGCGAGGAGCGAAGTAGGCCGAAGAAACACACCACCCAGAAGGCTCAAGAAATTGAGATTTACCTATAAAACATGATTTATAAAATAATTTGTAAAACAGCCGTATAAATTAGTATGTGGCTGTTATGAAACTAGTAAAATTTTAAACTTTGGTAACATTACATTGTATGGTTTAAAAAGTTGTCTAAATTCATTTGATGTATCACATAATGAATTTGATTTTTTTTTAAATTTGATTTTCCTGTTATTAAAACAATTATAATTTTTCATAACAAGTTTTTTTTTTATTTATCACATGATGAATGCACTTACATACTTTTTTAATTTTTTTTAATTTGCCATCTAAAATTGATCCCCAATATCAAAATAGTTTAATTTTCATCATCATCAGCCCATTTTTACCCCACTGCAGGGGCTTAGGCCTCCTCCAGGGTGAGGAGGGGGGCTTGGAGCTTAAGTCCACCACGCTGCTCCACTGCGAGTTGGGAACTGTAACGATCGCCATCTAATGACAGCGTCCGGGACCGACTGCTTAACGTGCCCTTCGAAGCACGGTGTCAATGATAATGTGTACTTAAATCAGAAAAACTCATTGGTACACGCCCGGATTCGAACCATGGCTCTATGGAGCCATATAAATTTGAGACAGGTTCGTTGCGCTCTGGGCTATCACGACATTTTAATAATTTTATGAGTTCCTAATTGGTCCACAAAACTTTCTATTTGTACCAATAATCAAGTTGTCTAATAGAATCAGAGAAAATAGGCTGTGATCGACGGATAACTATAGACCAGAAGAGTGGTCCTTTATGGGTTCCGTTTTTTTCAAATCTGATGCACGGAATCCTAAAAATTGTAATTTATATTGACTAAATTTTTTGACTTACCTACTAAATTGTTCCTTTATAATTTATTCATCACTAGTTTGTTTCGTAAATGTTGACCGCTCAGTTATTGGTAACTCTAAAGTAGGTTCTGGTTTCGAACCTCAGTCTATCATATATTTTTTGAATATTTGTGCCGGGTCATAATCAATCAGTGTTTGTGTTGTTGTCGTTTCTACCCATAATACTTATTACTAATATACCGTAACATGATACTTATTGGAAACGAAAATAATATACGCTTAAGAAAAAAAAATTACCCGAAGAAGTTTTACAATTAGTTAATGAAACTGACAAATGACTTTTCTTCTCATAATCTGAAAATGGTTTTATTATTTTCAGAACTGTTCATTGGTTACACTACAGGTGTAATATAAAAATATTTAGTGTAGTCACGTTTTGGCCGAGATATTGGGAAAGCCTGTTTGCGGTGTCCCCAGCTTACATGTTTTTCATTCCACTATGAATCAAGAACATTGAATGAAACAGAACACAGAACAAAATGTGTATAACCTTGTGTAAAACTTGATGATGCACTCAGCCGGTTTTTTTTTAATTTCAATTAAATACGAGTGACAGTGAAAATTTACGAAGAATATGATTAGGTAAATATGTAATTGATGTTTCACATCCTTGACTGACCGGTTGGCCGAGTGGTTAGAGACCTTAACTGCGGAGCCGAGGGTTCGATGCCCGCCCGGGACAAATATTTGTGTGCATGAACATGTCTATTTATTCCGTGTCTGGGTGTAAAAGTATCTATATATGTATATATTATAAAAAAAAATATTTAAGTATGCATATCAGTTGTCTGGTACCCCATAACACAAGCATAATACTTGCTTACTTTGGGACTAGATGGCGTTGTGTGGGATAATATGTCCCGGATATTATTATATTATTATTAGATCTACCAGGCTAGGCGTTCTGTAATGGCTCTTTTTTTTTAATAAATAAATATCCATTGTTTATTTTATCTTTTTAGGGTTCATCCTGTCCGTCTGTCACTTTTACACAATTTTTACTGAATTCGCTCAAGACACCCGAGTGTGGACAGACTGAAACAAAGTTGTGCTATTAGCTCAACCTTCATAGGTCATGTTTGGATAATCTATGTTAATTTTTAGTCAATAGTGGCGAATATATCATCGAACACCGACAGAATACTTTCACCAAATCAAACTGATAAAATAGACAATCATTAGCAGATAACTAAAGTTTAGGTACAGTCACAGACAAGTCAACCTTATAGACCACGCTTTGACAGGGAGTAGCATTCGCCAAGGCTATGTAGTGACACTACATAACTACGTCTCTTGTGAGCGGTCAGTTGGAAGTACGTCGGAAGCCATTAAATTGTCAATTTTGAACGAGCCAATGAAAACTAGCCGACCTCTCCCCGCACCCCGCCACTTTATGGCGATTTCGTTTTCGTACTGACGTTTATTAAAGCGTGGTCTATAGGTTGACTGGTCTGTGGGTACAGTCCAGTCTCCCATGGGAATATGTCGCACACATCTGGTGTAACGCATGTTCCACTGTTTGCTGGATAACTGTTAACACAAAATAAAAAAATAGACAATTCTTTCAGAACACTTAAATATAATTCCTAGGAACATATTACACTTTTATGTTAAAGTGAGAAATCTTCTTTAAAATCATAGTCATCAGATTTTTTTTTCATATGTTGTTAATGTGACAGTATCTAATACGTCTGCTAAACTTGCAGCCTGTTTGTCATTTCTTAACTTCTTCTTTTTATCTTTTTTGAATTGCATTTTCCTGAGTTTATTCTGTTTCAGATTTCCTTCTAGAAGCATCTCTGGATCCACTTTTTTACGTTCGGTGTTCCTGTAGGTTTTGTCTAATTTGGACGCTATGCTGACCTTCTTAGGAAGTAAACTGGACTCATCTTCATCGACTTGCATTTCATCGCTAACCGCCTTCGCTTTGACCGGGCCAGTGCTATCGACCTGAAATTGATAAGAATTTCTATGAAATTACATTGTGTCTATTGGATAAGTTATATTAGACTGGGCGAGACAGAAAAAATGCTACAATTACTTATGTATGGCTTTGACAGAGGATTCATATGAAGACGTAAATAAAAATACACAATAGAAATAATTTTCGTCAATGTGTGGTTGGGCCAAACTGAAGTAACCCCAGCCGCAAATGACCCTAGTTTAGTTCTGGCTCGGTTCCCACAAGATGTATGCTGTACTACACACAAGACTTTTTAACCCCCGATGAAAAAAAAAGGGGTGTTATAAGTTTTAATAAATTACATTAATCGGACAACCCTGTTTCATTGTGTTTCAATCAACTATCAATTTCTTTCTTCCTTATTTTTAACATTATACTGAGTTCAATACATTTATGCTAGTCATGTACAATATAATTATTATGTTATTATTATGTGATTATTATTATAATTATTATGTGAGATTGTATATGAGTGTGCCTCAACTTTTGGCTTCATTTGTACCAATATTAGGCGTAATTGATGTCAAACACCAAACAAGAAATAGATTACTTCAAAATTGTGAATTTTCATTACTCAATATCTAATTTATTTATTTATTTATGTATTGTCTTCTGTTATTTGACATTATGGGTAATCATGTCTGAGTGTAAAATATAAGTATGTGTAAATATTATCAAGAATATTTAAGTATGTATATCAGTTGTCTGATACCCATAATACAAGCTTTGCTTAGTTTGAGACTATATGGCGCAGTGTGGGATGTCCCAGGTATTATTATTATTTTATTCTTAAGATAAACTACGCATTTAGTAAAGCACAATACTGTCCCACACCACGCTAGCAGGGAGCTATCGCATATCACGTTTTTTGATCAACTAGTCACAATCAGTTAGGCCGCGAGAGTTAATTAATAATACAACCAGTCGAGCAACAAATCCGCGTATTCGTTTCAAATTCAGCATCATCACGCACACGTGGATATGAGGCTTGTAAATACTTTCAGAAATGTGGTTAATAGAATCGTTTTCCGAAGGGGCGGGGCATGTTACTGTAAATCTCTAGAAATGTATTTAATTGTAAATACTACCTTGATAGCCGTAGTCGGATCGGCATTAGCAGTATGTATTTGCAACGCATCAATCGCTTCAGTCTCCATAGCCTCGAAGGAATTTATGTCAAACTCCTGCGCTATCTCCGAGACTATCTTCGCATCGACGTGAATTTCGGTATCCTCGGGAGGCTCCGTGTAGTACCGTACCTATACAAATGAATTTTTATAAAGATAATGTACATAATGGCAGAAATTACTATAAATATTGGGTACAAACCGTGGTCGACTGAACATAGTCCAAACTTATAGAGCATGTAGTGCTTACCAAACTAGATGAAAAGCTTCAAGTGAGGAGATGGCGCAAACTAACGCTTACCGAGATGAACATGTTTAAAGTTGTATATTTATAAACACTTATTTTATTTTTAATCTTTTTGTTAAGTTTGGTAAGCTCTAAACGCTCTATAAAGTTGGGCTATGTTCAGCCGAACCCCCGGTATCTGTTTCACATCGGCTTTCCCTGCGCCATGCGAAGGGGTGATTCCACGCTGTGCATAGGTCATCTATCGTCTATCGGGCCAATTGACAGCGCGGAATTACCTCTCCCGCACCGCGCAGCTACCGCAGGAAAGCCTAACATTAAACGGTAAGCATACATTTAATATTTTCAAAAGACAGTATTCAAAAGGACACAGTTTAGTTAAAACATATTTTGTCCCTTCCTTTTAAATATTTTAATTAAACTGGGTATAAATATTTCTGAATTTCGACTGTAGGTAATTAACTGGACTTTAGTTTGTTGAATCCAGATTTATTTAACAAATTCTATCATAAAGGAAATAATAATATACCACATCAATCAACGTAATTTAGAACAATACAAAACAACCATGGGCTTTCTTCGTGAAGTAACCGCACTACTCGAATTGACCCGAAGTTGGTCTTTAAATGTGCATTGGCAAATTACTTTTAGTTTGCTATACAAGTTGTAGTTTCGTATATTCAAATTTTTTCTGTAATTTAAGAAGAAATATAATAGCTGTTTTGTGTTGGGTGAACCAAATTTTTTTCAATGGTATATTTTTGATGTATTATAATTTAATAGAATATGTTCCAATGTTTCCTGAGCATGCATCACCATCACCTTAATGGAGATTCATCCCACCAATTCAGATACATCTGTCTGTGCAACGCCAAAGAACATAAAGGATATTGTATCATTAAATCAATTTCACCTTTCCCGTGTTCCAGTCGTTAAGAAGTATGCGCGCGGCCGCATCTTGGTCAGGTACACCGCCCTTCTTAAACCGACCCATGCGCGACGCCAAATGAGCGAAGAACTCCTGAATAAGGAAATTTTAAAAATAAATAGCATATACAAGATAATCTACAATCATCATCATCATCATCAGCCCCTTTTTACCCCACTGCAGGGACTTAGGCCACCCCCAGGGTGAGGAGGGGGGGGGGATTGGAGCTTAAGTCTACCACGCTGCTCCACTGCGGGTTGGGAACTGTAACGACCGCCATCTATTGACAGCGTCCGGGACCGACTGCTTAACGTGCCCTCCGAAGCACGGTGTCAGTGATATTGTGTACTTAAGTCAGAAAAACTCATTGGTACACCCCCGGATTCGAACCATGGCCCTATGGCGCCTTATAAATTTGAGACAGGTTCGTTGCGCTCTGGGCTATCACGACATAATCTACAAAATAGCATTTAATGTGTGGCTTGCCTGCCTGCTAACTTATAACATATTGTTACTATGACAAATTAATGTTTCTAGAGTACTTAGACTATAATATTGTCTCATAGACTAGTCAATTTAGACAAAATTGATCCCAAAGTATATTTCCAATCAAACTTTATGGCGGATCGGAATATAACACTATATGCGTGCTTGCGCAGGGTCAGTCATATGCCCCTAGCTCCACTGCGTCCCGCTACACCTAAAACTGGTTACTGCGACGCGACTTGTGCCTATGATCACATCCACCATAAGGTTTGATTGGAACCGTACTAGAGTAATACCATTTAGATGAATTTTGGTATACAATGTAATCATACTACAGATAATATATCAAAAGTCGGCCTTTTAATCTGTCCAAGAAATTGAAATATTTAAAAAATATATGCGCTCATTGTTTAAGAAATTTTTCCAACTACAACTTTTATAATAAAATCTTTATCGACATCAGATTTGATTAGATGGTGCTGTGTAGGATATCCCAAGTAATCCCGAGTATTACTATTATTATACTAAGTGAGATTGTCGCGAAAAATAGTTTTCGTAACCTTTGCTTTTTATCTCAATTTCTTTATTAATAAAAGAATGCCACTTTTTACATGTTTATGTAATTTTGAAGGGTATACTAAAATTAAACTAAATGGCAAATATTTCAAAGAGAAACCCTACAATAACTAGGAATTTGGTACATAACTATATATTATAACAACCTGGCAATTATATTATAAACAATCTAATGTTTTAACTTTTCAACGCTTCATATATACTTCAAAAACATTTTTTTTTTTGGTTTTCTTAAATAATAATCACCATAAAGATCCACCAAAGATAATACCTGGGGCATTTTAAATTCTGGGATACAATACAAGTCTATGAGCGTGGATTTGTTCGCCCTTTGTAAAATCGCCGTCGCAGGTGTTATGGGGTCTTTCAAGCTCCCAACCCTAATGGCATTCTTTAAAGCTACCACAGCATCACTCTCTGGACCAGAAGAGAAGACAATACCAGGACTGTCTAGCAGCTTGATTTTAGAATCCAGTTGTACTGTTTGCATTTGTCTGTGGAATAATAAAAATATACATTTAATAGTGACTATGATAAAAAAAAACTGGCCAAAAGCATTTGGACTGGGTGTTCCATAGTGTTACAGTATGTGAAATTACTTGTACTTACTTTATGTCTATCTTTTCGTTTTTTAGATTATATCTTTAAGATTATAAGATTATATCTTGATTATATCTAGATCTCTAAGATTATATCTCTAAGACGCGCTATTTCATACATATAAAAATACATATTTCGAAATTTTCACAGAAATTTCTTCTAACTTTATTGCCACTCACTCATGAAAAAAGTTTTAACGGACAGACAGACAAAATGATCCCATGATTTAATATGTACCTTTTACAATAGGAACCCTAAAGCCCCTACTGACCTCATCTCAAATGAGTGAACAGTAAAACACTTTTCACGTTATATTAATAACGTAAATCTTAACCGGAGGCCCGCGCCAACGGAATTATTTCGCATCGAGTAACTCTTAGGGGTTTCTCGACATCTTCGCGCCGGTGACACCCTAGTGTGCCTCCTGGCCGCTTCGATGAAGTCGTTGGAGCTTTCGGGCTAACGCACGCGTACTTATTCTGCTTCAGGCGTTTGTTTAGCGGGTGCAACTCTCACATACCCCACGCGCTCGGGCGCGCGGAAACTGTAGAGTTTAATCCGCCTTCCCACCGCACGGGTAAAACAAAATAAAAGGAACCATAAATACAAAGTAACAAACAAGTTTGTTTCCAAAATGTTTTTGTGTTCTCACATTATCACATTAAAACATATCTCATAACTGAACCGCATACTGTCATTAATCATCAGCAATAATATTAACTAGCCGAATAAGAAATGCAAGGTTAAGTTTCGTAGTGAAAATCCACTACTCATTTTTTTATTTCGGCGTATTTTCAAATAAGTGATTATTTCTATCATTAGTAAAGGACAGTGTGCACTTTCCTTTATTCGAAACTGTAAATTTTACAGATTTTCTCCTAATAAAAATTACTTATAAATTAGATAATATTAAACAATCAGTTCATTACTTACTTGGTAACACCAGGTGTACTGCCTACATTACAAGCTTTTGACCTATTCAGACTGTTTATGATGGAACTCTTGCCAACATTGGGCAGACCCACAATACCCACTGTTATTGATGTCTTTATACCTTTGTTGCGACAGTAGTTACCCAGTAAACCCATTAAGAGTTCCGCCCCCACACATGCTGAACCTGGGCACAAAAAGAAATTGTCAATCAGGATATTATTTGTTATAAGGATTTAAAAAAACAATTTTGTGGCTATGGTTTTAAGTAAGAATTTTTTTGATAGTTTCTTCAGATACAGAGCTGTTTTTATGTCCGATTGTAGCAAAGAAAAAGAACTGTGTGTAGCTACATCAGCTTGAAAACTATAACCTGCATAGTTTCTTGACTATTAAAAAGAAAGTGCCAAACTGTATAACAATGAAAAGAAACTGTGTATGGCCACTGTAAACTATAGACTGCACAGTTTTTGTTATAAAAAAAGAAATTCCAAATTGGTTAAAATCAATATTTTTTTGGAGTCAAAGTCTACAAAAAAAAAAAGGAAATTCCAAATTGGTTTTTTTAAACTCAAACTCTCAAACTCAAATTTCTTTATTGAAAGTAGGTAAATAAATTACACTTTTTCACGTCGTAAGAGTAATACAAATCATTACAATACAAATACCAATTGAGGTCAAAGAAATCAATATTTTTTTGGAGTGAAAGTCTACAAAATGTAACAACTATTACATTAGTAGCTTGAACAAACTATTACAAATAAACATGAATATTAAAATTCATAATTTGTACTAGATCAAGTGATACATGGGATTCATGTTAACTTTTATTTAATAGATCTTAAAATACCTTTCATTTCTTTTTCTTTGACTATGTGCTTCATTTTTCTTCTGCCCAAATTGTGCTGCTGGTCTTGAGTAGAAGCTTTAAATGGTACAGCTGGTGCAAAACGACGGAGGTACTTAAGCCAAGCTGTTAAATTACTACGGGGAACCAGATCGGCCTTGTTCAATACTAAAACTAAGCGTTTGCCACTTTCTCGCACTGCTTCTTCGACTTGTATACATCTTGTACCTAAAATTATGAAACAAAATATTCATATTACAAATCAAATTCAAGAAAGAGATCCAATAAAGAACCTCGAGGAACTCCCATTTTTACAATAGATCATTTTCATTTTATTCTATTGACATCAATTTTTTTAATTTGATTACAAAGACATGCTTCTATTACGTAATTTATTTGTATCACCATCTTCACCATCATGTTTGCAAGCAACAATATTTGATAGTCAACATAATTAAATGCCTTGGATAAATCACAAAAACCCCTATGGCATTTTTAATTTTCTTATGCATCAAAATCATATTTCAAAAGCAAATTGTCAGTGTCATTTGTAGTAGATATGGTATACATAACATGAGGTCAACACACAATAAAAACTTTTAGTCAATAATATCGCTTCGGTCTGATGGCCCCACTGGTGAAGATGATCAGTGGGGCCATCAGACCGAAGCGAATAATATAGAATGAAAACCCATTAGATACATAACTTCTGGCTGGTAATAAATCAAAATAGTATGAAAATTTAATGGAGTGCAAAAAAAAAATAGGGGCAGTTTTCCAAAGTAGCCACTCTTTTAACATCTGTCGAATATCTCTATTGTTAGGTATGGAAATTAGCAAAAGATGATAAGACCCCAGAAGCCTTTTGATTCATTCAAAATTCGGCTGAAATTGCGAGGAGCGAAGTGTAGCAAAGCGATGAGCCACCCAAAATATTAACAATATAAAAATAATGTAATAGTAGTTTCAAATGTTTTAATGACAAAATATCTTTGTAGTAGGAATGTACATATTACTTTTAGTTTTTCATATTACAAGAAAAAAAATCTGACAGTTGGTGCTGTCCTCCTTTTTATTATTATTTGTATAAAGTGGCCGACTTTAAAAACAGTACCAAAAATTTTTTATAATGTATAAAAATGATATTTAATGATTTTTTTACCAAGAGGGTCCCTTGCATCAACTATTTCGAGTACGACTTCAGCTTCAGTTATGACTTTTTTGAATTCTCTATAATATGTCTTTAGTGAATTTTCCTGTTTTCTGTTTTTCCCATATGAATCATCATCTTGGTCTTTAAAGGCATCATGCACTTTGTCCCTTGCTTCAGCATCTGCAACCTGTATACGCAGAAGTGAAACATTATAACTATGTTTGTTTATCGTTCTTTGGTGCGTATAATGTTTTTTGACAAGATTTTAATCAAAGGTAGACATAATACTCAATAGTTACAGTACAAAGCAAACTTTACGACCTGTGAAGTTCATGTGTATTACCACTATTTTTAGCATAGCAATGAGGTACGCAAGCGGAGGGTGCGTGTGCATGTAAATGGCCGATATCTAAATAAAACATAACGCTGACGTGTTTCACTTGATGGTACCTAAACGTTACTATTTATCTCATTCAATGATTCTAGTGTGATAGAGTCTAAGACAATAACAATATAATCCAAAGAACCCATGTCCACACAAGCAAAGTCAAGAGTAAAATACGTAGGCCATACTGAAACTTTCTGGGATTCCTATAAATAAGACCTGATATCTTACTTATTATACATTTATTGTTTTTCAAAATATATGCTGTCATAATTGACACAGTGTTGCATTCGGTGGAACCATTGTAAAAATCAGATGGACCAATCTTCTTTACGGACCTCTTCAATAGCTTCATAGAATGCACTTTCCGCCGATTCAGGGCTTGTAAAACGTATAGCTCTAAGTTAATCTTTAATTTTCGGGAACAAAAATAAGTCGCATAGTGCGAGGTCTGGACTGTATGGCGGGTGCGTCATCAGTTTTATATTTGAACCCTTCAAATACGCTTCTGTTACCTTAGCGGTATGTGAGGACGCATTATCGTGGTTAAGGACATCTTTGATTTGAAGACGCTTTTTCCAAACTTTTTCTAAGACTCTGGGCAAGCAAGTGTTGACATACAAATTTGCAGATACTGTTCTTTGGTCTTCAAGTGACACTGTTGTGTAATGTCTTGATTTGCCGAAAAAAGAAGCAACCATTTTCTTGCCAAAGGTTCAACTTTTCTTAACTTTCGTTGGACTTTCGTTGGCCAATCTTCAAAAGGAAAGACCCATCCTGCCGATTGACCCAGGTTTCGTTACCTGTCACGATATTATAGACAGCCAATGATTGCCCTCCATTACACTTTGCTATCATTTTGCGACACCACTCGACACGCAGTCGTTTCTGGTCTTCCGTGTAAAGCTTCCGTATCTTCAGATGCACATGTAAAATCTTTTGCACTTGACTCATTCCAATGCCTAATACAGTACGAATTTGCTGACATGTAATTTTTTTATCCATCTCAACTAATTAAAGTACGGTATTAATATTAAATTCGAAAACCGCAGTCGCTGGTCAACCTTCACATGCATCGTCATTGAGGTAATTACGGCCACGTCTAAAATCACTGAACTACGTATACACAGAGCTACGAGATGGAGCTTTATTACCAAATGCCGATTGAAGTCTTTGGCAACTCTCCAACTAACTTAAGCCGCAGCGTTTATAAAAAAATTTTAGCGCGAAAATTTTCTCTGGTTAAATTCATTGTAATTCCGACACACAATTTTCAAACCGACGACGCCACAATCAAGAAACAAATGACTATCTCGCAATTATAAAAAGTAACGTGTTCCCAGATAGTTCAGTTTTGAAATTTCACAAATGGCTTTCTATTTTTTTTTTAATTATAAGTGGCCAGTTCCACTTTTAGTATGCCCTACGTACTTTTAAATAACAGATCACAAGCTGCATTAACTAACCAAATTGTCCACTGTGAGACTACTTTTATTTTTCTTTTCCTCTAACTTTTTTTGTTTTTCTAATTTAGCGAATTCTTTTCTCTTCAGCCTCTCTTCTTCTTTGTGTTTCTTCACAGCCTCAACTTCTTTAAGGATTTCCTCTTTGAATGGACATATGTTAGGGATTTGGATGGGTTTTGATTTCTTGGATTTAGGATTCTTTTTTGCTTCTTTCTTCTGTTTTCTGTTGTGATCCCGCACTTTCTTCTCTATTTTGTAACGTAGACGAGCAGGCTGTCTTTTGGATGGCTTTTCTGTAAATTTAATTTACCATTAACTAGCTTATCATTTGATTTATACAGTTTTTATCATCAAAATCAAAACAATATTTATTCTGTGACAATTTAAGGTATTTTATTCAACAACTGATGATTTATTGGCAACTTTATAGCATTTGGTATATTGGAGTCAGCCTTAGGTCAAAATAATAGTTCTCATATAGTTCAACCACTGACATACAATTCACTCCTAATATGTTGCTCAAAAGTGTTGTAAGGTAGCATTTTCATATTCACTAGACAACACTTCTATGATATGGGGCCTGGTAAATATGATAATACGGAAAGTGTGTTGACGCTTTAAAAATGTTATAGCGTATTAACTAATATAAAATTTTGAATACTATAGTTTAGTAATATTGAGACAATTTGAAGGGAAGGAAGGGGTTTTCACAAAGACATCACAACTACCAAAATTTCTATAAAGGTGTCATAACCTTTGTATTTTATAAAGATTTATACAATGAAATGTTTTTGCATGGGTGTACATTTAGTAGAAAAAAAGATTTAGGAATAGGAATGGGTTTTGTTGGAAAATTTTTGAATTACATTTGAACATGGTTTTATGAAAATATAGATGATCTGGAATATTTCAATATATCATTATCATCAGCCCATTTTACCCCACTGCAGGGGCTTAGGCCTCCCCCAGGGTGAGGAGGGGGTTTGGAGCTTGAATCTACCACGCTACTCCACTGCGGGTTGCGGATTGTAACGACCGCCATCTACTGACAGCGTCCGTAATATATCAATATTTTTTTTAAAATATGTAATTATAGCCATAAAGTATGTTATGTCTATGTATTGCATTTGTTTGTATGGCTGTCAAACGTTGTATAATATAGTAGTGATGTCACATTAATGTTTCACATTTTCTCTTTGTATATTTGTTACTACGCCTGCAATTTTTTTTATATTTTTTCTGTTGAATAAAGACTCCTATGTCTGTAAATATAAATATTTTTTGGACCATGTTACAAAATGTTGAATAATGCCTATTGTTGAATCACAGAACCTAATGGAGAAGTTTCATGATGTTCAAAATATCATATTTAACTCGAAAGAATTGAAATATAGACCAAACTAATAAGACACTGAAAGTTTTTTTGTAATCCGTCAATAAATGACTGAGAAATAAATATTTAAATTTATATGTTTTCGCGCGGGTTGACTGGTGGCAACTTACTGCCCGTGACGTCATATTGCCTACTCGATCGGGTGTCGCGTTGTCTCACTGCACCACAAATTATGCCGTTCTCGCTGTTGTTATTATTTTACGAACTAAGTTCCTATATATCATCCAAGTCTATAATAACTTATTTTCTTTATGTAATAGGTAGTTAAGTTTTATTTGATCATAATGGAATTTCCTTTTTTTTTTGGTTCAAATTGCGTCTTCCCTAGTGTTTTTTCTTTTGCAAGGTGGAACTAGTAATTCGAGAAAGCGGTCCCAAGCAAAGGAGTGATGCTCCTTCAAATAGTGAGATCAACGAAACGTGTCTTCTGGGAGACTTATGTTATGACTGGCCAAAGGGTAGCTGGGATGGCATATTTCAGTTTGGCCTCGTGTAATTAATTCTATTGCCATGTCCACTGCCAGAAGTGATAGTAGCGGGTCATAAAGAGTACGAGTCTAAGTGTAACTAAGTAGATATACTAGATGTAAATTTTTAACCTATAAAGTATTAAGCGCATTATTTCTACGCCTGCTATATTTTTTCAGTAATAAATAATGCATTAAATAACATTAAATATAATACGAAGTTCTTTATCTTATACAGGTATCCCAAAAGGTAGTATTTATGCGGAATTCATCAATTAAATATTTTTCAATAATGTTACATGCTTTCTTTAAAATATGGAAAATACTCACTCAATTTGAACTTCGCCATCGTAGATGGATATACAAAATATGTTGTACAAATGTATAACAAATTATTTAAAATCACAAATAGTAGTAAAATAGTAAAAATTAGTAATTCCACATCATATTCCACATGTTCCACAAGCGGCACTTGCACCCTTTATAATGTAATGTACTCTATGCTTCCACGGTTCCACCACTTCCACCCATAAGTTCCACCTAAGAATCACAGCTAAGAATCATAAACTGTCATCCGTCAATTCAAACGTCATTTGTTGACAATGCTTCCAGATTGCGAAAGTAAAATTACAGAGTTTCCAGCGAAAGAATACGGTATTGTCCCAAAAAATACAGTAGATTCATCAGTAAAATTACAGTAAAAAATTCAGTGCTCTTTTAATGAATTATTTATCAATTTCAATCGAAAAAAAATGTCTTCATGTTTGTCATTTCAGTAATCCTTACAACAACAAAAAATATTGTAGACTTAAAATTAATACAATATTGTGAATTTCTACCAATGGCTTCCTGGAAAACATATTTTCTTTTAATCGTATTTGTCATTAGACAAACATTTTATGTTAGAAGTCCTACGCCGAACAAATTGTCGAGGTAACGCTACCTACGTTTTGTGAAAAAAGGGACTGGTATATGTCTAATATGTAAAAGAGATGAATTATACTACGTTTTCATAGTATCTTCCATCTCTTTTCTTACGTGAGATGTGAATTATACCTATTTCTTCCTTCACAAAATGGAGACACAGCTATTTCGACAAATATTTTACACAATATTTTAATTTTATTATTATTATTTTTTAAAATTATTTTAAACATTATTACAGGTTATTGATGTTGAACCAAGTCAAGACCTACGACAGTAAAGAGTTTATATTGAAAATTTCTTTTTTTATTTTGTATTCAGTGGTAAATGATACTCGGAGAGAAAAATCAGTACCTACCTAATACCTACCTACGAGTATGTGATATTATGCGATAGTCATTTATTTGTGACGTCCAGGATATAAAAATCTCAGAACAAATAAAAATGATATTAGAATATAAAGTAGTAGGTACTGAACTACCGAACTATTTTTGATAACTTTGCGCAATGTAGGTAATTTGAAACACAGAAAAGGACGTCATTATGTTAGGCCTTTAAAGAATATAATCATAGCGACAAAATGGAAACGGACAACTAGTGTAAACTAGCGACCCCCTGCGGCTTCGCGCGAGTAGCAGAGCATATAAGCCGTAGTTTTTTTTTCTGTCTTAGTGTCCTATCAGCTTGTTGCGTCGAACATATCGATTACATTTACTTAGATTCAAATGGAATATAAACTCATCATACTTAGAGTATTTTTAATGTATTTTATTTCCGATTCTGTAAATATGTGAAAAAAATAAAGAATATATATAAAAAAAACAAAGTAAAATATTTCTTTATATACAACATTGATAACGTTCAACTAAAATCAATCAAAACAAAGCCGCCATTTCTATATGAAAATCATAGTTTATGAAGAGTGAACCGTACAGTTGGATACGTAGGTATAAAATGTTGGGGAACTATATGACTTAGGTGTAACTAATTATTTTTTAGTTTCTTTATTACTCAACCTATGCCATCTGTTTGTCACAGCGTATTTTTCAGTCAGAAACTAACTAAGCAAATTTTGTTTAAGGGTACGTAAGTAAAGTTTATATCACATTGCAACGATAGTTTTCATTGCACTTCGTTCATTTCTTTACCGATAAGGCAAAGTGAGGTAAAGTGTCAGGTCTAGTCAGTGCAAGCGCATATTCTAGTGCCTATATTCAAAACCAATTATAGTTTAATGTATAATTGTTTTACTGATATGGGGAAATATGTGTACACAGTATTAATCAAAACAGACATTAAAATTAAAACCGTCAGTTTCGCCCTTTTCAATTTACTACGTTCCCTTACATTACCCAATTCAATAGGCAGACTATAAACAAAGTTTCGCATGTCGCCTCTGTGACCATGACATTGTATATCTATGACTGTTCATTGCTGCACACATATGCACTGTTCGCGTCGTGTTGTCTGTTCCGTAGTAATATTTTTATGTTTCTATGCGCCGCGCCGGCCGCTGTCGCGTGATGTTTTTTATATCGCGATAATTCCTAAGATATTAATTTAAATTGAATGGTGTAAAAGGAAATCATAATCTGCATGAAATGCTGAAAGTAAACAACGTATTTAATTTGATAAGGATTATTACAGTATTCGTATAAATTTCTTTCCAATTATTACCTAATCATGTGACACCATTTTTTTAAACATAAAAATAGATATAGTAACCTATTTATAAAAGATAGACATATCCGATCGCGCACTTTTCCTTAGTCCTATAAAAAAGATACATTATTTTGTTGTTCAAAGTGCGAGACAGACAGACGCAGCGGAGAACTTTATTTTATAACTAACGACCCGCCCCGGCTTCGCACGGGCAGCAGAGCATATAAGCCGTAATATTTTTTCTGTCGTAGTGTCATATCAGCTTGTTGCGTCGAACATGTGGATTGGATTTAATTATCTTTAAATGTGACGTAAGTTCATCCTACTTGTAGTATTTTTAAAGTATTTTATTTCCGATTCTATAAATATTTGATAAAGTAAAGAATAAATACATATAACCTAACCTAACTACGCGTTTCGCATCATCCCGTATGGCCGCCCGGCTGGTCGCGCGATATCTATATTTCGCGATAGCTCGTAAGATATTAATTTAAATTGTACAGTGTAAAGGGCAATCATAGAGTGCATAAAATGCTAAAGATAAAGTACGTATTTAATTTGATAAGGATTAATACTGTATCCGTATAAATTGCTTTCCAATTACCTTATTATATGACACCATTTTTTAAACATAAAAATAGGTATAGCAAGCTATCCATGAAAGATAGACATATGCCATCGCGGACTTTACTTTAGTCCTATATAAGATACACAATTCCTCGAGACATTATTTTGTTATAAAAGATCCCAGCCGGCTTCATTTTTTTCCGACTTGTTTAACATAATCTTCATATTGCAACAAATTTCCACAAAACATTAATTATACACGTAAACCTTCCTCTTGAATCACTCCGTCCATTGGTGCCAATAATATATCAACCCGTTCGGTAGTTTTTGAGTTTATCGCGTTCAGATAGACAGACAGACAGACAGACGCAGCAGGGGTCTTTATTTTATAATATGTAGTGACAGTGATATGTAGTGATATTGTACCTACGCTTAGTATTTGGATGGGTGCCCGCCTATCTTCACCCATAAATTTATTTTTCAATACATAAGTTTGAGGCGAACTATGCATCAAAAGTCACTCCCATTATTCTCCCGTACAGTTCCAATCAAACTTTATGGCGGATCTGAGTCCGATCCAACCAAGTCGCGTCGCAGCGCAGGCAGTAACCAGCGTAACCAGTGTTAGGTGTAGCGGGACGCAGTGGAGCGAGCGAGGGGTATATGACTGTACTTGCGCAAGCACGCTTATAGCGTTGTGTTCCGATCCGTCATAAAGTTTGAGGCGAACTCGAATCATAAGCGAGTTGGTGCTAAAATACATAATATTCACAAAGTGCATGCATGACCCTGTAAAGGCCTGCAAAGTTTATTTAATTTTATTTCTTAATTTTTATTCTGTGTTCATTTATACTCGAAAAACTCCTGCAGAGTATTAAAACATTTACTTAGTTTTGATTTTTTTTATGCTATGTTTAAAATTATATCTATTTCTCTGCTATTTATAGACGAAAATTCGAAATTGAAATTTTATTTCACTATTCTATCTATATATTAGTTTTGGTGGTTTTGGTCTATATTGCAATGAAATGTTAGAAATGTTACACAATAGGTAACCTATATACTTAATCGTCATTACGAAACTCTCCATAAGTTTTAGACATGTTCTAGACTTAGTTAGTGTTAACTAGGTACTAGGTACACCGATTGTTAACTATTGCACCTAGTCTACATATACTAAGAGTTGGATTCAACTACTAACCTAAAAAGTCAAATAAAAAAAGACGTGTGGCACTCGAGGACTGCCGCGGTAAAGCTATTGCATAGTCATTTTGTATCAACTTATGCAATTATAATTATTTATTTATTTTATTTATGCAGTATTTCTTTTTCTTTATTTTTGAAGTAAAACTTCTTTAGGCGCGACTAGGAGTAACTCAGATTTAATACTGCATAAATAAAATAAATAAATAATTATAATTGCATAAGTTGATACAAAATGTATGCAATAGCTTTACCGCGGCAGTCCTCGAGTGCCACACGTCTTTTTTTATTAAATTCTTGTCGTTGGGCAGCAAGTAACGATGCAAACATCCCACGCATTTCTTCCATAAATGCGGACAACTCATTGTTACCAACCAGTACTAGTGCTATGCTGCGATAAATCAGAGGGACTGTCGTGTTCTTTTCTCTTTTCGCACGAACGAAGACAGAGTTTGGTGGGGGTAATAGTTGGTTCAAGCATAATCGAGAGTCCGTTCAAGTTTGATTCGGACAAAGACTTATTCATATTGCCACCTTGTACTAGGAGAACAACAAGCACGTGGAGATTATAGTCAAGTAGGTCACAATGGAAGTAAATTATTTGACGTTGATAAATTATGTGGGTCCCAGTCACAGACAATTTTGTTTGTGGTCCAGCGCGAAAATGGCGCGATTCCGTGCGTAGTGGTATTTTAAGCGCAGTACCAGGGTCGCATAAATTAGAGGTAGTTCGGTCGAAGCACAGTCACGGAAATAGGAGACGCACACGACGACGAGGCGGCGATAGGCGTATGCACACGCACCGAGCACGAAGTGACGTAATCACTCTTAACGATTTATGTACTCCTATTTTCTTTCAATGGTTTTTTTCGTTACAGAATTTCTCGATTCGGTCCCCGCGCTCAAAGGCCCGCGATAGAAGCTATGCAATAGCTTAAAAAAACGGAACCCTAAAAAAACACTTCGTTGTCCGACCACTTTTCGTTGTCCGGCTAAATAAAAAACCAGGAACTCAGGAATGGCTTGAGGTAGAAAGTTGTAATTAATGAAAACACTAATTGTTTGTCCTCCTGGTCATTTAATACTAATTCAAACTATTTCAAAAGTACTAACTAATAAGCTTACTAACAATTAATTATTTTGTTAAGACTTCAAATTAAAACAAAAAACGGAACCCTAATTCGTTGTCCGACCAATTTTCGTTGTCCGACTAAAAAAAAAACCAGGAACTCAGGAATGGCTTGAGGTATAAAGTTCTAATAAATCAAAACACTAAATGTCTGTAATCCTGGTCATTTAATGCTAATTCAAACTAGCTAGTATAACCATTTAAAAAAGGAATTAAATTAACTAAAAATACTTATTTTTATTTCGTACTTTTTTCGTTGTCTATCTGTACATCAAAAACCAGGAACTCAGGAATGGCTTGAAGTATAAAGTTCTTATTAACCTCAACAGACATTTATATGTCTGTCCTCCTGGTCATTTAATACCAATTCTAACTATTTCAAAAGTACTTACTATAAAAACTAAAATAGGCTTACTCAAAATTACTTATTTTGTTACGACTTCAAATTAAAAAAAAAAAAACCGAACCAAAGACATTTCGTTGTCCGACCAATTTTCGTTGTCCGACTAAATAAAAAACCAGGAACTCAGGAATGGCTTGAGATATGAAGTTGTAATTAATCAAAACTCTAAGTGTCTGTCCTCCTGGTCATTTAATGCCAATTCAAACTAGCTCAGTATTAAAACCATTTCAAAAAATTATAAATAAACTAAAAAAATAATAATAGGCTTTATCTAAATTAGTATTTCTATTAAGATTCAGTACTCCCGAAATATTAAAAGAAAACGGAACCCTAACAGATTTTCGTTGTCTAACTACCTGTACATCAAAAACCAGGAACTCAGGAATGGCTTGAGGTATAAAGTTCTAATTAATCAAAACGATAAATGTCCTCCTGGTCAATTAGTACCAATTCAAACTAGCTTAATGTAATAAAAACAAGGCTTTCAAAAAAAGTCTAACTAAAACTACATAAGGCTTTTTTAACTTATTTTGTTACGATTCTGTACTTCAAAATGAAAAAAAAAGTATATTATTTGACGTTAACATTATGTTGGTCCCAGTCACAGACAATTTTGTCTGTGGTCCAGCGCGTATTATAAACGCAGTACCAGGATCGCATAAATTAGAGGTAGTTCGGTCGACGTGCATGGAGTGACGTAATCACTCTTAACGATTTATGCACTCCTATTTTCTTGCACTGATTATGAGCGTGAGGTTTTTTTCGTTACGGAATTTTTCGATTCGGTCCCCGCGCTCAAAGGCCCGCGATAGAAGCTATGCAATAGCTTAAAAAAAACGGAACCCTAAAAGATTTTCGTTGTCTAACTAACCTGTACATCAAAAACCAGGAACTCAGGAATGGCTTGAGGTATAAAGTTCTAATAAATCAAAACACTAAATGTCTGTCCTCCTGGTCATTTAATGCCAATTCAAACTAGCATAAAAAAGCTTATGAAAACTTAACTAGGCTTTTCTAAATTACCTATTTTGTTACGATTCTGTACTTTAAAATGAAAAAAAAAAACGGAACCCTTAAAAGATTTTCGTTGTCTATCTGTACATCAAAAACCAGGAACTCAGGAATGGCTTAAAGTATAAAGTTCTAATTAATCTAAACAATAAATGTCTGTCCTCCTGGTCATGTAATACCAATTCAAACTAGCTCAAAAACAAGGTTTTCAAAAAAAGTCTAACTAAATAAGCTTAACTAGGCTTTTTTTATTTTGTTATGATTCTGTTCTTCAAAATGAAAAAAAATAACATAAAATAAAACGAAGCCCTAAAAGGTTGATTTCGTTGTCAGACTATCTGTGAATCAAAACCAGGACATCAGGAATGGCTTGAGGCATAAAGTTCTAATTAATCAAAACACTAAGTGTTTGTGTTCCTGGTCATTTAATACCAGTTCAAACTAGCTCAATGTAATAAAAACAAGGCTTTCAAAAAAAGTCTAACTAAAAACTTAACTAGTCGTTTTCTAAATAACTTATTTTGTTATGATTCTGTACTTCAAAATGAAAAAAAAAAATAAAAAATAAATAAAAACAAAGCCATTAAAGGGTTAATTTCGTTGTCGAATTATCTGTGCATCAAAAACCAGAAACTCAGGAATAGCTTGAGGTATAAAGTTGTAATTAATCAAAACACTAAGTGTCTGTCCTCCTGGTCATTTAATACTAAAGGCTTACTAAAAATTACTTATTTTGTTAAAACTTCAAATTTAAAAAAAAAACGCAACCCTAAAAAGACATTTCGTTGTCCGACCAATTTTCGTTGTCCGACTAAATAAAAAACCAGGAACTCAGGGATGGCTTGAGGTATAAAGTTCTAATAAATCAAAACACTAAATTTCTGTCCTCCTGGTCATTTAATGCCAATTCAAACTAGCTAGTATAAAAAAAAAGAATTATACTAAAAAAATACTAAATTATATTTTTATTACGATCAAAATAATAAAAAAAACGGCCTAAAAGATTTTCGTTGTCTATCTGTACATCAAAAACCAGGAACTCAGGAATGGCTTGAAGTATAAAGTTCTTATTAACCTCAACAGACATTTATATGTCTGTCCTCCTGGTCATTTAATGCCAATTCAAACTATTTCAAAAGTACTTACTATAAAAACTAAAATAGGCTTACTCAAAATTACTTATTTTGTTACGACTTCAAATTAAAAAAAAAACCGAACCAAAGACATTTCGTTGTCCGACCAATTTTCGTTGTCCGACTAAATAAAAAACCAGGAACTCAGGAATGGCTTGAGATATGAAGTTGTAATTAATCAAAACACTAAGTGTCTGTCCTCCTGGTCATTTAATGCCAATTCAAACTAGCTCAGTATTAAAACCATTTCAAAAAATTATAAATAAACTAAAAAAATATTAATAGGCTTTATCTAAATTAGTATTTCTATTAAGATTCAGTACTCCCGAAATATTAAAAGAAAACGGAACCCTAACAGATTTTCGTTGTCTAACTACCTGTACATCAAAAACCAGGAACTCAGGAATGGCTTGAGGTATAAAGTTCTAATTAATCGAAACGATAAATGTCCTCCTGGTCAATTAATACCAATTCAAACTAGCTTAATGTAATAAAAACAAGGCTTTCAAAAAAGTCTCACTAAAACTACATAAGGCATTAACTTATTTTGTTACGATTCTGTACTTCAAAATGAAAAAAAAGTATATTATTTGACGTTAACATTATGTTGGTCCCAGTCACAGACAATTTTGTCTGTGGTCCAGCGCGTATTATAAACGCAGTACCAGGATCGCATAAATTAGAGGTAGTTCGGTCGACGTGCATGAAGTGACGTAATCACTCTTAACGATTTATGCACTCCTATTTTCTTGCACTGATTATGAGCGTGAGGTTTTTTTCGTTACGGAATTTCTCGATTCGGACCCCGCGCTCAAGGCCCGTGATAGAAGCTATGCAATAGCTTAAAAATAAAAAATAAATAAAAACAAAGCCATTAAAGGTTTAATTTCGTTGTCGAATTATCTGTGCATCAAAAACCAGAAAATCAGAAATAGCTTGAGGTATAAAGTTGTAATTAATCAAAACACTAAGTGTCTGTCCTCCTGGTCATTTAATACTAAAGGCTTACTAAAAATTACTTATTTTGTTAAAACTTCAAATTAAAAGAAAAACCGAACCAAAGACATTTGTTGTCCGACCAATTTTCGTTGTCCGACTAAATAAAAAACCAGGAACTCAGGAATGGCTTGAGATATGAAGTTGTAATTAATCAAAACACTAAGTGTCTGTCCTCCTGGTCATTTAATGCCAATTCAAACTAGCTCAGTATTAAAACCATTTCAAAAAATTATAAATAAACTAAAAAAATATTAATAGGCTTTATCTAAATTAGTATTTCTATTAAGATTCAGTACTCCCGAAATATTAAAAGAAAACGGAACCCTAACAGATTTTCGTTGTCTAACTACCTGTACATCAAAAACCAGGAACTCAGGAATGGCTTGAGGTATAAAGTTCTTATTAATCAAAACGATAAATGTCCTCCTGGTCAATTAATACCAATTCAAACTAGCTTAATGTAATAAAAACAAGGCTTTCAAAAAAGTCTAAGTAAAACTACATAAGGCTTTTTTAACTTATTTTGTTACGATTCTGTACTTCAAAATGAAAAAAAAAGTATATTATTTGACGTTAACATTATGTTGGTCCCAGTCACAGACAATTTTGTCTGTGGTCCAGCGCGTATTATAAACGCAGTACCAGGATCGCATAAATTAGAGGTAGTTCGGTCGACGTGCATGAAGTGACGTAATCACTCTTAACGATTTATGCACTCCTATTTTCTTGCACTGATTATGAGCGTGAGGTTTTTTTCGTTACGGAATTTCTCGATTCGGACCCCGCGCTCAAGGCCCGTGATAGAAGCTATGCAATAGCTTAAAAATAAAAAATAAATAAAAACAAAGCCATTAAAGGTTTAATTTCGTTGTCGAATTATCTGTGCATCAAAAACCAGAAACTCAGAAATAGCTTGAGGTATAAAGTTGTTATTAATCAAAACACTAAGTGTCTGTCCTCCTGGTCATTTAATACTAAAGGCTTACTAAAAATTACTTATTTTGTTAAAACTTCAAATTAAAAGAAAAACCGAACCAAAGACATTTGTTGTCCGACCAATTTTCGTTGTCCGACTAAATAAAAAACCAGGAACTCAGGAATGGCTTGAGATATGAAGTTGTAATTAATCAAAACACTAAGTGTCTGTCCTCCTGGTCATTTAATGCCAATTCAAACTAGCTCAGTATTAAAACCATTTCAAAAAATTATAAATAAACTAAAAAAATATTAATAGGCTTTATCTAAATTAGTATTTCTATTAAGATTCAGTACTCCCGAAATATTAAAAGAAAACGGAACCCTAACAGATTTTCGTTGTCTAACTACCTGTACATCAAAAACCAGGAACTCAGGAATGGCTTGAGGTATAAAGTTCTTATTAATCAAAACGATAAATGTCCTCCTGGTCAATTAATACCAATTCAAACTAGCTTAATGTAATAAAAACAAGGCTTTCAAAAAAGTCTAACTAAAACTACATAAGGCTTTTTTAACTTATTTTGTTACGATTCTGTACTTCAAAATGAAAAAAAGTATATTATTTGACGTTAATAAATTATGTGGGTCCCAGTCACAGACAATTTTGTCTGTGGTCCAGCGCGTATTATAAACGCAGTACCAGGATCGCATAAATTAGAGGTAGTTCGGTCGACGTGCATGAAGTGACGTAATCACTCTTAACGATTTATGCACTCCTATTTTCTTGCACTGATTATGAGCGTGAGGTTTTTTTCGTTACGGAATTTTTCGATTCGGTCCCCGCGCTCAAAGGCCCGCGATAGAAGCTATGCAATAGCTTAAAAACGGCCTTAAAGATTTTCGTTGTCTATCTGTACATCAAAAACCAGGAACTCAGGAATGGCTTGAAGTATAAAGTTCTAATTAACCTCAACAGACATTTATATGTCTGTCCTCCTGGTCATTTAATACTAATTCAAACTATTTACTTACCTAAAAAAAACTAAAAAAATGGCTTCCTAAAAATTATATTTTGTTACGACTTCAAAATTAAAAAAAAAGGAACCCTAAAAGACAAATCGTTGTACGACCAATTTTCGTTGTCCGACTACATCAAAAACCAGGAACTCAGGAATGGCTTGAGGAATAAAGTTCTAATAAATCAAAACACTAAATGTCTGTCCTTCTGGTCATTTAATGCCAATTCAAACTAACTGAATTATCCATTTCAAAGGCTTTTTTTAAATTTACTTATTTTTATTTCTTAATATCATTCACAAAATATTAAAAAAAAAAACGGAACCCTAAAAGATTTTCGTTGTCTAACTAACCTGTACATCAAAAACCAGGAACTCAGGAATGGCTTGAGGTATAAAGTTCTAATAAATCAAAACACTAAATGTCTGTCCTCCTGGTCATTTAATGCCAATTCAAACTAGCATAAAAAAGCTTATAAAAACTTAACTAGGCTTTTCTAAATTACCTATTTTGTTACGATTCTGTACTTTAAAATGAAAAAAAAACGGAACCCTTAAAAGATTTTCGTTGTCTATCTGTACATCAAAAACCAGGAACTCAGGAATGGCTTAAAGTATAAAGTTCTAATTAATCTAAACAATAAATGTCTGTCCTCCTGGTCATGTAATACCAATTCAAACTAACTCAAAAACAAGGCTTTCAAAAAAAGTCTAACTAAATAAGCGTAACTAGGCTTTTTTTATTTTGTTATGATTCTGTTCTTCAAAATGAAAAAAAAATAACATAAAATAAAACGAAGCCCTAAAAGGTTGATTTCGTTGTCAGACTATCTGTGAATCAAAACCATCACATCAGGAATGGCTTGAGGCATAAAGTTCTAATTAATCAAAACACTAAGTGTTTGTGCTCCTGGTCATTTAATACCAGTTCAAACTAGCTCAATGTAACAAAAACAAGGCTTTCAAAAAAAGTCTAACTAAAAACTTAACTAGTCGTTTTCTAAATAACTTATTTTGTTATGATTCTGTACTTCAAAATGAAAAAAATTAATAAAAAATAAATAAAAACAAAGCCATTAAAGGGTTAATTTCGTTGTCGAATTATCTGTGCATCAAAAACCAGAAACTCAGGAATAGCTTGAGGTATAAAGTTGTAATTAATCAAAACACTAAGTGTCTGTCCTCCTGGTCATTTAATACTAAAGGCTTACTAAAAATTACTTATTTTGTTAAAACTTCAAATTAAAAAAAAAACGGAACCCTAAAAAGACATTTCGTTGTCCGACCAATTTTCGTTGTCCGACTAAATAAAAAACCAGGAACTCAGGGATGGCTTGAGGTATAAAGTTCTAATAAATCAAAACACTAAATGTCTGTCCTCCTGGTCATTTAATACTAATTCAAACTATTTACTTACCTAAAAAAAACTAAAAAAAATGGCTTACTAAAAATTATATTTTGTTACGACTTCAAAATTAAAAAAAAGGAACCCTAAAAGACAAATCGTTGTACGACCAATTTTCGTTGTCCGACTACATCAAAAACCAGGAACTCAGGAATGGCTTGAGGAATAAAGTTCTAATAAATCAAAACACTAAATGTCTGTCTTTCTGGTCATTTAATGCCAATTCAAACTAACTGAATTATCCATTTCAAAGGCTTTTTTTAAATTTATTTATTTTTATTTCTTAATATCATTTACAAAATATTTAAAAACTAGCTCAATGTAATAAAAACAAGGCTTTCAAAAAAAGTGTAACTAAAAACTTAACTAGTCGTTTTCTAAATAACTTATTTTGTTATGATTCTGTACTTCAAAATGAAAAAAAAAATAAAAAATAAATAAAAACAAAGCCATTAAAGGGTTAATTTCGTTGTCGAATTATCTGTGCATCAAAAACCAGAAACTCAGGAATAGCTTGAGGTATAAAGTTGTAATTAATCAAAACACTAAGTGTCTGTCCTCCTGGTCATTTAATACTAAAGGCTTACTAAAAATTACTTATTTTGTTAAAACTTCAAATTAAAAAAAAAACGGAACCCTAAAAAGACATTTCGTTGTCCGACCAATTTTCGTTGTCCGACTAAATAAAAAACCAGGAACTCAGGGATGGCTTGAGGTATAAAGTTCTAATAAATCAAAACACTAAATTTCTGTCCTCCTGGTCATTTAATGCCAATTCAAACTAGCTAGTATATAAAAAAAGAATTATTAACTAAAAAAATACTAAATTATATTTTTATTACGATCAAAATATTAAAGAAAACGGCCTAAAAGATTTTCGTTGTCTATCTGTACATCAAAAACCAGGAACTCAGGAATGGCTTGAAGTATAAAGTTCTAATTAACCTCAACAGACATTTATATGTCTGTCCTCCTGGTCATTTAATACCAATTCAAAATATTTCAAAAGTTACTTACTATAAAAACTAAAATAGGCTTACTAAAAATTACTTATTTGTTATTACGACTTCAAATTAAAAAATAATAATAAATTATGTGGGTCCCAGTCACAGACAATTTTGTCTGTGGTCCAGCGCGACAATAACGCGATTCCGTGCGTAGTGGTATTATAAGCGCAGTACCAGGATCGCATAAATTAGAGGTAGTTCGGTCGACGTGCAGTGATCAGTAATCACTCTTAACGATTTATGCACTCCTATTTCCTTGCACTGATTATGAGCGTGAGGTTTTTTTCGTTACGGAATTTTTCGATTCGGTCCCCGCGCTCAAAGGCCCGCGATAGAAGCTATGCAATAGCTTAAAAAACTAGGCTTTTTATAAATTATACTTATTTTTATTACGATTCTTTACTTCATTCAAAATATATAAAAAAACGGAACGCTAAAAGATTTTCGTTGTTTAACACCTGTACAGCAAAAACCAGGAACTCAGGAATGGCTTGAGGTATAAAGTTCTAATAAATCAAAACACTAAATGTCTGTCCTCCTGGTCATTTAATACTAATTCAAACTATTTACTTACCTAAAAAAAACTAAAAAAATGGCTTACTAAAAATTATATTTTGTTACGACTTCAAAATTAAAAAAAAGGAATCCTAAAAGACAAATCGTTGTACGACCAATTTTCGTTGTCCGACTACATCAAAAACCAGGAACTCAGGAATGGCTTGAGGAATAAAGTTCTAATAAATCAAAACACTAAATGTCTGTCTTTCTGGTCATTTAATGCCAATTCAAACTAACTGAATTATCCATTTCAAAGGCTTTTTTTAAATTAATTTATTTTTATTTCTTAATATCATTTACAAAATATTTAAAAACTAGCTCAATGTAATAAAAACAAGGCTTTCAAAAAAAGTCTAACTAAAAACTTAACTAGTCGTTTTCTAAATAACTTATTTTGTTATGATTCTGTACTTCAAAATGAAAAAAAAAATAAAAAATAAATAAAAACAAAGCCATTAAAGGGTTAATTTCGTTGTCGAATTATCTGTGCATCAAAAACCAGAAACTCAGGAATAGCTTGAGGTATAAAGTTGTAATTAATCAAAACACTAAGATTCTGTCCTCCTGGTCATTTAATACTAAAGGCTTACTAAAAATTACTTATTTTGTTAAAACTTCAAATTTAAAAAAAAAACGGAACCCTAAAAAGACATTTCGTTGTCCGACCAATTTTCGTTGTCCGACTAAATAAAAAACCAGGAACTCAGGGATGGCTTGAGGTATAAAGTTCTAATAAATCAAAACACTAAATTTCTGTCCTCCTGGTCATTTAATGCCAATTCAAACTAGCTAGTATATAAAAAAAGAATTATTAACTAAAAAAATACTAAATTATATTTTTATTACGATCAAAATATTAAAGAAAACGGCCTAAAAGATTTTCGTTGTCTATCTGTACATCAAAAACCAGGAACTCAGGAATGGCTTGAAGTATAAAGTTCTAATTAACCTCAACAGACATTTATATGTCTGTCCTCCTGGTCATTTAATACCAATTCAAAATATTTCAAAAGTTACTTACTATAAAAACTAAAATAGGCTTACTAAAAATTACTTATTTGTTATTACGACTTCAAATTAAAAAATAATAATAAATTATGTGGGTCCCAGTCACAGACAATTTTGTCTGTGGTCCAGCGCGACAATAACGCGATTCCGTGCGTAGTGGTATTATAAGCGCAGTACCAGGATCGCATAAATTAGAGGTAGTTCGGTCGACGTGCAGTGATCAGTAATCACTCTTAACGATTTATGCACTCCTATTTCCTTGCACTGATTATGAGCGTGAGGTTTTTTTCGTTACGGAATTTTTCGATTCGGTCCCCGCGCTCAAAGGCCCGCGATAGAAGCTATGCAATAGCTTAAAAAACTAGGCTTTTTATAAATTATACTTATTTTTATTACGATTCTTTACTTCATTCAAAATATATAAAAAAACGGAACGCTAAAAGATTTTCGTTGTTTAACACCTGTACAGCAAAAACCAGGAACTCAGGAATGGCTTGAGGTATAAAGTTCTAATAAATCAAAACACTAAATGTCTGTCCTCCTGGTCATTTAATACTAATTCAAACTATTTACTTACCTAAAAAAAACTAAAAAAATGGCTTACTAAAAATTATATTTTGTTACGACTTCAAAATTAAAAAAAAGGAACCCTAAAAGACAAATCGTTGTACGACCAATTTTCGTTGTCCGACTACATCAAAAACCAGGAACTCAGGAATGGCTTGAGGAATAAAGTTCTAATAAATCAAAACACTAAATGTCTGTCCTTCTGGTCATTTAATGCCAATTCAAACTAACTGAATTATCCATTTCAAAGGCTTTTTTTAAATTTACTTATTTTTATTTCTTAATATCATTCACAAAATATTTAAAAAAAAAACGGAACCCTAAAAGATTTTCGCTGTCTAACTAACCTGTACATCAAAAACCAGGAACTCAGGAATGGCTTGAGGTATAAAGTTCTAATAAATCAAAACACTAAATGTCTGTCCTCCTGGTCATTTAATGCCAATTCAAACTAGCATAAAAAAGCTTATAAAAACTTAACTAGGCTTTTCTAAATTACCAATTTTGTTACGATTCTGTACTTTAAAATGAAAAAAAAACGGAACCCTTAAAAGATTTTCGTTGTCTATCTGTACATCAAAAACCAGGAACTCAGGAATGGTTTAAAGTATAAAGTTCTAATTAATCTAAACAATAAATGTCTGTCCTCCTGGTCATGTAATACCAATTCAAACTATTTTTCGATTCGGTCCCCGCGCTCAAAGGCCCGCGATAGAAGCTATGCAATAGCTTAAAAAATAACATTAAATAAAACGAAGCCCTAAAAGGTTGATTTCGTTGTCAGACTATCTGTGAATCAAAACCAGGACATCAGGAATGGCTTGAGGCATAAAGTTCTAATTAATCAAAACACTAAGTGTTTGTGCTCCTGGTCATTTAATACCAGTTCAAACTAGCTCAATGTAATAAAAACAAGGCTTTCAAAAAAAGTCTAACTAAAAACTTAACTAGTCGTTTTATAAATAACTTATTTTGTTATGATTCTGTACTTCAAAAAAAAAAAAAAAAAAATAAAAATAAAAACAAAGCCATTAAAGGGTTAATTTCGTTGTCGAATTATCTGTGCATCAAAAACCAGAAACTCAGGAATAGCTTGAGGTATAAAGTTGTAATTAATCAAAACACTAAGTGTCTGTCCTCCTGGTCATTTAATACTAAAGGCTTACTAAAAATTACTTATTTTGTTAAAACTTCAAATTAAAAAAAAAACGGAACCCTAAAAAGACATTTCGTTGTCCGACCAATTTTCGTTGTCCGACTAAATAAAAAACCAGGAACTCAGGGATGGCTTGAGGTATAAAGTTCTAATAAATCAAAACACTAAATTTCTGTCCTCCTGGTCATTTAATGCCAATTCAAACTAGCTAGTATAAAAAAAAGGAATTATTAACTAAAAAAAATACTAAATTATATTTTTTTTACGATCAAAATATTAAAAAAAACGGCCTAAAAGATTTTCGTTGTCTATCTGTACATCAAAAACCAGGAACTCAGGAATGGCTTAAAGTATAAAGTTCTAATTAATCTAAACAATAAATGTCTGTCCTCCTGGTCATGTAATACAAATTCAAACTATTTTTCGATTCGGTCCCCGCGCTCAAAGGCCCGCGATAGAAGCTATGCAATAGCTTAAAAAATAACATTAAATAAAAAGAAGCCCTAAAAGGTTGATTTCGTTGTCAGACTATCTGTGAATCAAAACCAGGACATCAGGAATGGCTTGAGGCATAAAGTTCTAATTAATCAAAACACTAAGTGTTTGTGCTCCTGGTCAGTTAATACCAGTTCAAACTAGCTCAATGTAATAAAAACAAGGCTTTCAAAAAAAGTGTAACTAAAAACTTAACTAGTTGTTTTCTAAATAACTTATTTTGTTATGATTCTGTACTTCAAAATGAAAAAAAAAAATAAAAAATAAATAAAAACAAAGCCATTAAAGGGTTAATTTCGTTGTCGAATTATCTGTGCATCAAAAACCAGAAACTCAGGAATAGCTTGAGGTATAAAGTTGTAATTAATCAAAACACTAAGTGTCTGTCCTCCTGGTCATTTAATACTAAAGGCTTACTAAAAATTACTTATTTTGTTAAAACTTCAAATTAAAAAAAAAACGGAACCCTAAAAAGACATTTCGTTGTCCGACCAATTTTCGTTGTCCGACTAAATAAAAAACCAGGAACTCAGGGATGGCTTGAGGTATAAAGTTCTAATAAATCAAAACACTAAATTTCTGTCCTCCTGGTCATTTAATGCCAATTCAAACTAGCTAGTATAAAAAAAAGGAATTATTAACTAAAAAAAATACTAAATTATATTTTTTTTACGATCAAAATATTAAAAAAAACGGCCTAAAAGATTTTCGTTGTCTATCTGTACATCAAAAACCAGGAACTCAGGAATGGCTTAAAGTATAAAGTTCTAATTAATCTAAACAATAAATGTCTGTCCTCCTGGTCATTTAATACCAATTCAAAATATTTCAAAAATACTTACTATAAAAACTAAAATAGGCTTACTAAAAATTACTTATTTGTTATTACGACTTCAAATTAAAAAATAATAATAAATTATGTGGGTCCCAGTCACAGACAATTTTGTCTGTGGTCCAGCGCGACAATGGCGCGATTCCGCGCGTAGTGGTATTATAAGCGCAGTACCAGGATCGCATAAATTAGAGGTAGTTCGGTCGACGTGCATGAAGTGACGTTATCACTCTTAACGATTTATGCACTCCTATTTTCTTGCACTGATTATGAGCGTGAGGTTTTTTCGTTACGGAATTTTTCGATTCGGTCCCCGCGCTCAAAGGCCCGCGATAGAAGCTATGCAATAGCTTAAAAACGGCCTAAAAGATTTTCTTTGTCTATCTGTACATCAAAAACCAGGAACTCAGGAATGGCTTTAAGTATAAAGTTCTAATTAATCTAAACAATAAATGTCTGTCCTCCTGGTCATGTAATACCAATTCAAACTAGCTCAAAAACAAGGCTTTCAAAAAAAGTCTAACTAAATAAGCTCAACTAGGCTTTTATTTTGTTATGATTCTGTTCTTCAAAATGAAAAAAAAATAACATAAAAACGAAGCCCTAAAAGGTTGATTTCGTTGTCAGACTATCTGTGAATCAAAACCAGGACATCAGGAATGGCTTGAGGCATAAAGTTCTAATTAATCAAAACACTAAGTGTTTGTGCTCCTGGTCATTTAATATCAGTTCAAACTAGCTCAATGTAATAAAAACAAGGCTTTCAAAAAAAGTCTAACTAAAAACTTAACTAGTCGTTTTCTAAATAACTTATTTTGTTATGATTCTGTACTTCAAAATGAAAAAAATAATACTGCATAAATAAAATAAATAAATAATTATAATTGCATAAGTTGATCCAAAATGTTATGCAATACCGCGGCAGTCCTCGAGTGCCACACGTCTTTTTTTATTAAATTCTTGTCGTTGGGCAGCAAGTAACGATGCAAACATCCCACGCATTTCTTCCTTTTAATGCGGACAACTCATTGTTACCAGTACTAGTGCTAGGCTGCGATAAATCAGAGGGACTGTCGTGTTCTTATCTCTTTTTCACACGAACGAAGACAGAGTTTAGTGGGGTAATAGTTGGTTCAAGCATAATCGAGTCGTTCAAGTTTGATTCGGACAAAGACTTATTCATATTGCCACCTTGTACTAGGAGAACAAAGAGCACGTAGAGATTATAGTCAAGTAGGCCACAATGTAAGTATTTATTTGACGTTAATAAATTATGTGGGTCCCAGTCACAGACAATTTTGTCTGTGGTCCAGCGCGACAATGGCGCGATTCCGCGCGTAGTGGTATTATAAGCGCAGTACCAGGATCGCATAAATTAGAGGAAGTTCGGTCGACGTGCAGTGATCAGTAATCACTCTTAACGATTTATGCACTCCTATTTTCTTGCACTGATTATGAGCGTGAGGTTTTTTTCGTTACGGAATTTCTCGATTCAGTCCCCGCGCTCAAGGCTTGTGATAGAAGCTATGCAATAGCTTAAAAATAAAAAATAAATAAAAACAAAGCCATTAAAGGGTTAATTTCGTTGTCGAATTATCTGTGCATCAAAAACCAGAAACTCAGAAATAGCTTGAGGTATAAAGTTGTAATTAATCAAAACACTAAGTGTCTGTCCTCCTGGTCATTTAATACTAAAGGCTTACTAAAAATTACTTATTTTGTTAAAACTTCAAATTAAAAAAAAAACGGAACCCTAAAAAGACATTTCGTTGTCCGACCAATTTTCGTTGTCCGACTACATCAAAAACCAGGAACTCAGGAATGGCTTGAGGAATAAAGTTCTAATAAATCAAAACACTAAATGTCTGTCCTTCTGGTCATTTAATGCCAATTCAAACTAACTGAATTATCCATTTCAAAGGCTTTTTTTAAATTTACTTATTTTTATTTCTTAATATCATTCACAAAATATTTAAAAAAAAAACGGAACCCTAAAAGATTTTCGTTGTCTAACTAACCTGTACATCAAAAACCAGGAACTCAGGAATGGCTTGAGGTATAAAGTTCTAATAAATCAAAACACTAAATGTCTGTCCTCCTGGTCATTTAATGCCAATTCAAACTAGCATAAAAAAGCTTATAAAAACTTAACTAGGCTTTTCTAAATTACCAATTTTGTTACGATTCTGTACTTTAAAATGAAAAAAAAACGGAACCCTTAAAAGATTTTCGTTGTCTATCTGTACATCAAAAACCAGGAACTCAGGAATGGTTTAAAGTATAAAGTTCTAATTAATCTAAACAATAAATGTCTGTCCTCCTGGTCATGTAATACCAATTCAAACTATTTTTCGATTCGGTCCCCGCGCTCAAAGGCCCGCGATAGAAGCTATGCAATAGCTTAAAAAATAACATTAAATAAAACGAAGCCCTAAAAGGTTGATTTCGTTGTCAGACTATCTGTGAATCAAAACCAGGACATCAGGAATGGCTTGAGGCATAAAGTTCTAATTAATCAAAACACTAAGTGTTTGTGCTCCTGGTCATTTAATACCAGTTCAAACTAGCTCAATGTAATAAAAACAAGGCTTTCAAAAAAAGTCTAACTAAAAACTTAACTAGTCGTTTTATAAATAACTTATTTTGTTATGATTCTGTACTTCAAAATGAAAAAAAAAAAATAAATAAATAAATAAAAACAAAGCCATTAAAGGGTTAATTTCGTTGTCGAATTATCTGTGCATCAAAAACCAGAAACTCAGGAATAGCTTGAGGTATAAAGTTGTAATTAATCAAAACACTAAGTGTCTGTCCTCCTGGTCATTTAATACTAAAGGCTTACTAAAAATTACTTATTTTGTTAAAACTTCAAATTAAAAAAAAAACGGAACCCTAAAAAGACATTTCGTTGTCCGACCAATTTTCGTTGTCCGACTAAATAAAAAACCAGGAACTCAGGGATGGCTTGAGGTATAAAGTTCTAATAAATCAAAACACTAAATTTCTGTCCTCCTGGTCATTTAATGCCAATTCAAACTAGCTAGTATAAAAAAAAGGAATTATTAACTAAAAAAAATACTAAATTATATTTTTTTTACGATCAAAATATTAAAAAAAACGGCCTAAAAGATTTTCGTTGTCTATCTGTACATCAAAAACCAGGAACTCAGGAATGGCTTAAAGTATAAAGTTCTAATTAATCTAAACAATAAATGTCTGTCCTCCTGGTCATGTAATACAAATTCAAACTATTTTTCGATTCGGTCCCCGCGCTCAAAGGCCCGCGATAGAAGCTATGCAATAGCTTAAAAAATAACATTAAATAAAAAGAAGCCCTAAAAGGTTGATTTCGTTGTCAGACTATCTGTGAATCAAAACCAGGACATCAGGAATGGCTTGAGGCATAAAGTTCTAATTAATCAAAACACTAAGTGTTTGTGCTCCTGGTCAGTTAATACCAGTTCAAACTAGCTCAATGTAATAAAAACAAGGCTTTCAAAAAAAGTGTAACTAAAAACTTAACTAGTTGTTTTCTAAATAACTTATTTTGTTATGATTCTGTACTTCAAAATGAAAAAAAAAATAAAAAATAAATAAAAACAAAGCCATTAAAGGGTTAATTTCGTTGTCGAATTATCTGTGCATCAAAAACCAGAAACTCAGGAATAGCTTGAGGTATAAAGTTGTAATTAATCAAAACACTAAGTGTCTGTCCTCCTGGTCATTTAATACTAAAGGCTTACTAAAAATTACTTATTTTGTTAAAACTTCAAATTAAAAAAAAAACGGAACCCTAAAAAGACATTTCGTTGTCCGACCAATTTTCGTTGTCCGACTAAATAAAAAACCAGGAACTCAGGGATGGCTTGAGGTATAAAGTTCTAATAAATCAAAACACTAAATTTCTGTCCTCCTGGTCATTTAATGCCAATTCAAACTAGCTAGTATAAAAAAAAGGAATTATTAACTAAAAAAAATACTAAATTATATTTTTATTACGATCAAAATATTAAAAAAAACGGCCTAAAAGATTTTCGTTGTCTATCTGTACATCAAAAACCAGGAACTCAGGAATGGCTTAAAGTATAAAGTTCTAATTAATCTAAACAATAAATGTCTGTCCTCCTGGTCATTTAATACCAATTCAAAATATTTCAAAAATACTTACTATAAAAACTAAAATAGGCTTACTAAAAATTACTTATTTGTTATTACGACTTCAAATTAAAAAAATTAATAAATTATGTGGGTCCCAGTCACAGACAATATTGTCTGTGGTCCAGCGCGACAATGGCGCGATTCCGCGCGTAGTGGTATTATAAGCGCAGTACCAGGATCGCATAAATTAGAGGTAGTTCGGTCGACGTGCATGAAGTGACGTTATCACTCTTAACGATTTATGCACTCCTATTTTCTTGCACTGATTATGAGCGTGAGGTTTTTTCGTTACGGAATTTTTCGATTCGGTCCCCGCGCTCAAAGGCCCGCGATAGAAGCTATGCAATAGCTTAAAAACGGCCTAAAAGATTTTCTTTGTCTATCTGTACATCAAAAACCAGGAACTCAGGAATGGCTTTAAGTATAAAGTTCTAATTAATCTAAACAATAAATGTCTGTCCTCCTGGTCATGTAATACCAATTCAAACTAGCTCAAAAACAAGGCTTTCAAAAAAAGTCTAACTAAATAAGCTCAACTAGGCTTTTATTTTGTTATGATTCTGTTCTTCAAAATGAAAAAAAAATAACATAAAAACGAAGCCCTAAAAGGTTGATTTCGTTGTCAGACTATCTGTGAATCAAAACCAGGACATCAGGAATGGCTTGAGGCATAAAGTTCTAATTAATCAAAACACTAAGTGTTTGTGCTTCTGGTCATTTAATATCAGTTCAAACTAGCTCAATGTAATAAAAACAAGGCTTTCAAAAAAAGTCTAACTAAAAACTTAACTAGTCGTTTTCTAAATAACTTATTTTGTTATGATTCTGTACTTCAAAATGAAAAAAATAATACTGCATAAATAAAATAAATAAATAATTATAATTGCATAAGTTGATCCAAAATGTTATGCAATACCGCGGCAGTCCTCGAGTGCCACACGTCTTTTTTTATTAAATTCTTGTCGTTGGGCAGCAAGTAACGATGCAAACATCCCACGCATTTCTTCCTTTTAATGCGGACAACTCATTGTTACCAGTACTAGTGCTAGGCTGCGATAAATCAGAGGGACTGTCGTGTTCTTATCTCTTTTTCACACGAACGAAGACAGAGTTTAGTGGGGTAATAGTTGGTTCAAGCATAATCGAGTCGTTCAAGTTTGATTCGGACAAAGACTTATTCATATTGCCACCTTGTACTAGGAGAACAAAGAGCACGTAGAGATTATAGTCAAGTAGGCCACAATGTAAGTATTTATTTGACGTTAATAAATTATGTGGGTCCCAGTCACAGACAATTTTGTCTGTGGTCAAGCGCGACAATGGCGCGATTCCGCGCGTAGTGGTATTATAAGCGCAGTACCAGGATCGCATAAATTAGAGGAAGTTCGGTCGACGTGCAGTGATCAGTAATCACTCTTAACGATTTATGCACTCCTATTTTCTTGCACTGATTATGAGCGTGAGGTTTTTTTCGTTACGGAATTTCTCGATTCAGTCCCCGCGCTCAAGGCTTGTGATAGAAGCTATGCAATAGCTTAAAAATAAAAAATAAATAAAAACAAAGCCATTAAAGGGTTAATTTCGTTGTCGAATTATCTGTGCATCAAAAACCAGAAACTCAGAAATAGCTTGAGGTATAAAGTTGTAATTAATCAAAACACTAAGTGTCTGTCCTCCTGGTCATTTAATACTAAAGGCTTACTAAAAATTACTTATTTTGTTAAAACTTCAAATTAAAAAAAAAACGGAACCCTAAAAAGACATTTCGGTGTCCGACCAATTTTCGTTGTCCGACTAAATAAAAAACCGGGAGCTCAGGGATGGCTTGAGGTATAAAGTTCTAATAAATCAAAACACTAAATTTCTGTCCTCCTGGTCATTTAATGCCAATTCAAACTAGCTAGTATATAAAAAAAGAATTTTTAACTAAAAAATACTAAATTATATTTTTATTACAATCAAAATATTAAAAAAAACGGCCTCAAAGATTTTTGTTGTCTATCTGTACATCAAAAACCAGGAACTCAGGAATGGCTTGAAGTATAAAGTTCTAATTAACCTCAACAGACAATTTATATGTCTGTCCTCCTGGTCATTTAATACCAATTCAAAATATTTCAAAAGTTACTTACTATAAAAACTAAAATAGGCTTACTAAAAATTACTTATTTGTTATTACGACTTCAAATTAAAAAAAAATAATAAATTATGTGGGTCCCAGTCACAGACAATTTTGTCTGTGGTCCAGCGCGACAATGGCGCGATTCCGTGCGTAGTGGTATTATAAGCGCAGTACCAGGATCGCATAAATTAGAGGTAGTTCGGTCGACGTGCAGTGATCAGTAATCACTCTTAACGATTTATGCACTCCTATTTCCTTGCACTGATTATGAGCGTGAGGTTTTTTTCGTTACGGAATTTTTCGATTCAGTCCCCGCGCTCATAGGCCCGCGATAGAAGCTATGCAATAGCTTAAAAAACTAGGCTTTTTATAAATTATACTTATTTTTATTACGATTCTTTACTTCATTTAAAATATATAAAAAAAACGGAACGCTAAAAGTTTTTCGTTGTTTAACACCTGTACAGCAAAAACCAGGAACTCAGGAATGGCTTGAGGTATAAAGTTCTAATAAATCAAAACACTAAATGTCTGTCCTCCTGGTCATTTAATACTAATTCAAACTATTTACTTACCTAAAAAAAACTAAAAAAATGGCTTACTAAAAATTATATTTTGTTACGACTTCAAAATTAAAAAAAAAGGAACCCTAAAAGACAAATCGTTGTACGACCAATTTTCGTTGTCCGACTACATCAAAAACCAGGAACTCAGGAATGGCTTGAGAAATAAAGTTCTAATAAATCAAAACACTAAATGTCTGTCCTCCTGGTCATTTAATGCCAATTCAAACTAGCATAAAAAAGCTTATAAAAACTTAACTAGGCTTTTCTAAATTACCTATTTTGTTACGATTCTGTACTTTAAAATGAAAAAAAAACGGAACCCTTAAAAGATTTTCGTTGTCTATCTGTACATCAAAAACCAGGAACTCAGGAATGGCTTAAAGTATAAAGTTCTAATTAATCTAAACAATAAATGTCTGTCCTCCTGGTCATGTAATACCAATTCAAACTAGCTCAAAAACAAAGCTTTCAAAAAAAGTCTAACTAAATAAGCTTAACTAGGCTTTTTTTATTTTGTTATGATTCTGTTCTTCAAAATGAAACAAGTAACGATGCAAACATCCCACGCATTTCTTCCTTAAATGCGGACAACTCATTGTTACCAGTACTAGTGCTAGGCTGCGATAAATCAGAGGGACTGTCGTGTTCTTTTCTCTTTTTCGCACGAACGAAGACAGAGTTTGGTGGGGTAATAATAGTTGGTTCAAGCATAATCGAGTCGTTCAAGTTTGATTCGGACAAAGACTTATTTATATTGCCACTTTGTACTAGGACAACAACAAGCACGTGGAGATTATAGTCAAGTAGGTCACAATGGAAGTATATTATTTGACGTTAATAAATTATGTGGATCCCAGTCACAGACAATTTTGTTTGTGGTGCGCGACAATGGCGCGATTCCGTGCGTAGTGGTATTATAAGCGCAGTACCAGGATCGCATAAATTAGAGGTAGTTCGGTCGAAGCACAGTCACGGAAGTAGGAGACGCACACGACGACGAGGCGGCGATAGGCGTATGCACATGCACCGAGCACGAAGTGGCGTAATCACTCTTAACGATTTATGCACTCCTATTTTCTTTCATTGGTTTTTTTCGTTACGGAATTTCTCGATTCGGTCCCCGCGCTCAAAGGCCCGTGATAGAAGCTATGCAATATAGCTTAAAAAAACGGAACCCTAAAAAAACATTTCGTTGTCCGACCAATTTTCGTTGTCCGGCTAAATAAAAAACCAGGAACTCAGGAATGGCTTGAGGTATAAAGTTCTAATAAATCAAAACACTAAATGTCTGTCCTCCTGGTCATTTAATGCCAATTCAAACTAGCTAGTATAACCATTTAAAAAAGGAATCAATTAACTAAAAAATACTTATTTTTATTTCGTACTTTTTTCGTTGTCTATCTGTACATCAAAAACCAGGAACTCAGGAATGGCTTGAAGTATAAAGTTCTTATTAACCTCAACAGACATTTATATGTCTGTCCTCCTGGTCATTTAATACCAATTCTAACTATTTCAAAAGTACTTACTATAAAAACTAAAATAGGCTTACTCAAAATTACTTATTTTGTTACGACTTCAAATTAAAAAAAAAAAAAACCGAACCAAAGACATTTCGTTGTCCGACCAATTTTCGTTGTCCGACTAAATAAAAAACCAGGAACTCAGGAATGGCTTGAGATATGAAGTTGTAATTAATCAAAACTCTAAGTGTCTGTCCTCCTGGTCATTTAATGCCAATTCAAACTAGCTCAGTATTAAAACCATTTCAAAAAATTATAAATAAACTAAAAAAATAATAATAGGCTTTATCTAAATTAGTATTTCTATTAAGATTCAGTACTCCCGAAATATTAAAAGAAAACGGAACCCTAACAGATTTTCGTTGTCTAACTACCTGTACATCAAAAACCAGGAACTCAGGAATGGCTTGAGGTATAAAGTTCTAATTAATCAAAACGATAAATGTCCTCCTGGTCAATTAATACCAATTCAAACTAGCTTAATGTAATAAAAACAAGGCTTTCAAAAAAAGTCTAACTAAAACTACATAAGGCTTTTTTAACTTATTTTGTTACGATTCTGTACTTCAAAATGAAAAAAAGTATATTATTTGACGTTAATAAATTATGTGGGTCCCAGTCACAGACAATTTTGTCTGTGGTCCAGCGCGTATTATAAACGCAGTACCAGGATCGCATAAATTAGAGGTAGTTCGGTCGACGTGCATGGAGTGACGTAATCACTCTTAACGATTTATGCACTCCTATTTTCTTGCACTGATTATGAGCGTGAGGTTTTTTTCGTTACGGAATTTTTCGATTCGGTCCCCGCGCTCAAAGGCCCGCGATAGAAGCTATGCAATAGCTTAAAAAAAACGGAACCCTAAAAGATTTTCGTTGTCTAACTAACCTGTACATCAAAAACCAGGAACTCAGGAATGGCTTGAGGTATAAAGTTCTAATAAATCAAAACACTAAATGTCTCTCCTCCTGGTCATTTAATGCTAATTCAAACTAGCATAAAAAAGCTTATAAAAACTTAACTAGGCTTTTCTAAATTACCTATTTTGTTACGATTCTGTACTTTGAAATGAAAAAAAAAACGGAACCCTTAAAAGATTTTCGTTGTCTATCTGTACATCAAAAACCAGGAACTCAGGAATGGCTTAAAGTATAAAGTTCTAATTAATCTAAACAATAAATGTCTGTCCTCCTGGTCATGTAATACCAATTCAAACTAGCTCAAAAACAAGGTTTTCAAAAAAAGTCTAACTAAATAAGCTTAACTAGGCTTTTTTTATTTTGTTATGATTCTGTTCTTCAAAATGAAAAAAAAATAACATAAAATAAAACGAAGCCCTAAAAGGTTGATTTCGTTGTCAGACTATCTGTGAATCAAAACCATTACATCAGGAATGGCTTGAGGCATAAAGTTCTAATTAATCAAAACACTAAGTGTTTGTGCTCCTGGTCATTTAATACCAGTTCAAACTAGCTCAATGTAATAAAAACAAGGCTTTCAAAAAAAGTCTAACTAAAAACTTAACTAGTCGTTTTATAAATAACTTATTTTGTTATGATTCTGTACTTCAAAATGAAAAAAAAAATAAAAAATAAATAAAAACAAAGCCATTAAAGGGTTAATTTCGTTGTCGAATTATCTGTGCATCAAAAACCAGAAACTCAGGAATAGCTTGAGGTATAAAGTTGTAATTAATCAAAACACTAAGTGTCTGTCCTCCTGGTCATTTAATACTAAAGGCTTACTAAAAATTACTTATTTTGTTAAAACTTCAAATTAAAAAAAAAACGGAACCCTAAAAAGACATTTCGTTGTCCGACCAATTTTCGTTGTCCGACTAAATAAAAAACCAGGAACTCAGGGATGGCTTGAGGTATAAAGTTCTAATAAATCAAAACACTAAATTTCTGTCCTCCTGGTCATTTAATGCCAATTCAAACTAGCTAGTATATAAAAAAAGAATTATTAACTAAAAAAATACTAAATTATATTTTTATTACGATCAAAATATTAAAAAAAACGGCCTAAAAGATTTTCGTTGTCTATCTGTAGAACTCAGGAATGGCTTGAAGTATAAAGTTCTAATTAACCTCAACAGACATTTATATGTCTGTCCTCCTGGTCATTTAATACCAATTCAAACTATTTCAAAAGTACTCTTACTATAAAAAATAGGCTTACTAAAAATTACTTATTTTGTTATTACGACTTCAAATTAAAAAAAAATAATAAATTATGTGGGTCCCAGTCACAGACAATTTTGTCTGTGGTCCAGCGCGACAATAACGCGATTCCGTGCGTAGTGGTATTATAAGCGCAGTACCAGGTTCGCATAAATTAGAGGTAGTTCGGTCGACGTGCATGAAGTGACGTAATCACTCTTAACGATTTATGCACTCCTATTTTCTTGCACTGATTATGAGCGTGAGGTTTTTTTCGTTACGGAATTTTTCGATTCGGTCCCCGCGCTCAAAGGCCCGCGATAGAAGCTATGCAATAGCTTAAAAACTGTTTTATAATTTTTGCGTAAAAAAAGAATATACCTATCTACCTAATATTATTATTACTTAACATATTATTCCATTCATTTAAGTACATACGGTGTAATTCATATTTCATTCATGAGTATGAACGACCTTGCACGGGCCGTGCGGGGTCCTTTGTTAGGACCATTGAGCCACATGTTGCATGCATGTCGCGGCGCACGCACGTTACTCTGCCGCTCCCAGCTCCTACCTGTCAGGTAGAAGGTACCGGGTGGCGACCGGTGTGCAACAGGTCAGCCACCGGCGCGCGGGGGGCGCCCGGCCCGCGGCTCGGCAGTCGGCACTGTCGGCAGTTCGGCACGGCAACTCACACAGTCACACATCCGTGACTCCCGCCGCAGTCGCGTTTTGCTCTTTACGCGAGTTTGTCGTTTGCGCTCTGTAACAACGACCTCGTATCGCTATACGATTAATCATTATTATCACACGTAACTTTCACGAACGACGGTGCCGCGCCGCGCTGCATCGTAACGACTTTTCCACGAGTGATGATCGTGAACCGAAGGCGCAGCGCACGCGCCATTACCCAATTACTTGTCAAGAGATCCTGACCGTGAGCTGAATGTCGCCCAGTCTCGAGGGGATCATGTTCAATAGGAGCGCCAACCAATCGGGGCGGCGACCGTTGTTGGAGCCGCCGCCGGGACGTCCTCCTGCGTTCCTGCCCGCGCCCCACGATCACGGACCACCACCCCCGCCACCGCGCCCGGATCGTCTGCAGCCTTATAACTATGTACCACCTGACTACTGGAAACCCTCGAATTTAGAACTCGAACGGCGTATTCGCGACGTCAATCTGTACCAAGAGAAGATCGCACCTTCACAGCTGAGCCTCGACAGGCGAGAGGCCGAGCTCGTGTTCCGGTTTGACCCGCACGCGTCTGGCGAGTATTTAGCGGGCCAGTACCACAGACCCGACTACGGCGAGACTCTGGCGCCCACGCGCGACGGTCCCTTCGTATTCGGAGTCCATGAGCCGACGCACTTTGGCCCACCGAACGGACGACTTGACGACGATTACGACTACTCGGAGGTAGCTGAAGAGAGCGGGCCTTCGGTTAATGACGGCGCGAACTGCTGCGATAAAATCAATGACTGGGCGGCGGGCGCCAAGCCGCGGAACAAAAACGCTCTCAATCGGATGTTCAGCATCAAGAACAAGAGTAAAACAGTGAAAAGTGTAAATAAGAAAAAGATAAAGTGCGTGCTGGTGGGGGACGGCGCAGTCGGCAAAACTTCGCTGATCACGGCGTACGCGCAGAACACCTTTCGTGAGGAATACCAACCAACGGCATACGACACTTACAACGGTGAGTACATTCAAATTTTCAAATTAATGTTAAAAATAATATAAGTCATAAATAATGTAAGTAAGGTGGTATTGCCTGAGTTCTATTACACTAGCACGACAAATGGTTCAAATTTAAATTTAGTACGAATATTAGCCAATATCTAGTAGCTAAAACCCATCTAAAACCATAAAAGTACGAATTCACTAGAAGTCCTCTTCTGCGTTTATCGTCTAACCACTCATAATCTAGCTAGCTGGTGCAAAATGGCGAGTTTCAGTCCCCGCGCGCCGGTCTTCAACCCTACGAAATCGCCGCGCGCCGGTCTTCACCCCGCGAAATCGCGTGTGACATTTTCGATGCTGCTGTGAAGTGACATTTTTGACTATATTAAAACCAAACGCTACTGTCAAATTTATTTACTCTATGGCTAAAACAAAAGTTTTTTTACGACTACACCCTCCTGCCGTCCTGTAAGTTTAGAGTAATCCCGTACGTCGCTGCTCTTTCTATACTTCCATGAAAGAATGTACCTACCTAGATAGAAATCGTAAAAGGATCTCTTATGTATATTCTGTAGTTAATACTTCACTACACCTTAATTTCTCGATCTTTGGTATTACTACAGGGTATTACCAAATCGGGTTTTACAACAGAAAACATTAAAGTCAACGACATAGGGACCGAGACATTTCGTTGGCCTTACATACGTACGAAAACCCGTTTTAAAATACAAGCAAACGCTTTCGTATTCGGTTTTTAAAAAAAATCGAGTAAGTAATTCTTTCAGCCATACGTACGTAGGTAGGTATGCTTATAAATTTCGATTGATGGATTTATTATGATAAATAACAGATACGGTTATTGAATAAGAGTGTGAGGGAAAAATAAAGTGATGTGATTTATATTATTTATGGAAAGCTAACGTTTGAACTTCGGCTTTTCCGGGCTTAGATAGATTTATCATAATGATGAGTCATTGCTATAAATGGTTTTTTTTTTGTATTATCAATGCAATAATATTTTTGTTTAGGTGTCATTGATTTTAATTCTGCCATCAGAGCTTCAGGAACTATTACTCGAGTCCGAGAAGGTTATTAATTTCAAATTAACACTTCTAATTTTATTTTACGTTTGTAGATTTGCAAAATATTCGTAAATATTTGTTTCTGGAACATTTGACTGAAGGAAATATAGATGCGCTAAAGTCGATGAAAATATTTATTTCTATCACAGGTTAAATTCTTTATTATATTCTAGAAGGTACACCGGGTGTTCGGCTGAACGTAGTCCAAACTTATAGAGCATGTGAAGCTTACCGAACTAAACACAAAGTTGCAGTGATCAGATGATGGTGAAAACTGACAGCTACCGAGAAAAACATGTTCAAAGTTGAACTACATTTGGCCGAACACCCCTTAGGTATATAATATACTACGTGTTCGGCTGAACGTAGTATCCAGACTTATAGAGCGTGTAGATGTAGAGTTTACCGATCTAAAACAAAAGTTTCAAGTGAGCAGTTGGCGTAAACTGACGGTTACCGAGAAAAAAATGTTTAAAGTTTCTTTATTTTAATTTATTAATTTTTTTTACATACGGTACCTACCTAACATGCTCATCAATGAAATAATCGGTTAATCATTTTCATTAATAATATGTCGTATTCAACATTGGTCGCCTGACCGTTATCAACGCGTCATCATCTTGATAACACATCAAACTTGAAAATGTCTTTACAAGTACACACCTAACAAAGATAAGCACGTGCATTTCACGACACATCAATTCGTTTTGTATTTTTCCATTGCACATCAGTGACTCAAAATAATACGATTTGAAATATTCATAACTTCTAAAGTACTTACTTGTACTATATACTATATATACCTACACTAACTACACTAATATCTAAAGATTATGAAGAAAGGAAAAACCGAGTTTGTCCGAAAATTCCGAAGGAGGCTCCGAGGATTTTTCTTAAAATAAACACACCACAGCCAGATAATTAATCACCAGAATAATTAATAGAATATAAGATCGACTGAAATCTCGTGGTTATTTATAAAATGATTGATCTATTTTATAAAATATCCTTATCTTAAGAACGTACAAAAATAACGTAGCCCATAAATAAGGATAGAAAAAATGCCACATAGTTTCACGTGAAGCAAGATTGTGAGGTCGATAGCCTATTTAATATGGAGGCACCATCTTTGTTGGTAATTAATGTCCTATACAACTTGTGGGTACAAAATAGACCTCAAAATCCTTTTAGGAACGTCACTAATCAAGTAGATAGTAGGTATCTTGGTCTACGAGATTTTATTAGCTCGTAACAGTTTAACGATGTAATCTAACATTGTCTTTTGTTCTATTAAAATAAATAGAGTCGGCCAAGAATACTAAATCTGTTAAATAATATTATTGAAATTCAAATAACTAAAATATTAACGTGTTATTTACATAGAGGTAATATAATAGAACAGGTAAGCCAGTCCGAAATGCGGGTCTCAACAGAAAGAGACAGAAAATAAGAGTACATCGTAGGCGTACCTTCATTTGTATAGGATACAGTTATTTTCCATCCTTTTTTATCCCTTGCCCAACCGTTACATTATTGAGCTGGGATACTCTAGTTATATTGTCTCTATGGTTATTTAAAAGTTCAGCCACAGGTTAGTATAATAGTTGCCCAGCACAGATTGTTTTTATATGAGAAATACGTAGAGGTATTTATCTATTACTGACGACTCTACCTGACATGACATGCGAAAGTTGAGCTAACACATATTTTTTCCAGAGAAGTCTGTCCATGTAACGACAAATATCTCTAATGAAAACATGCAAAAGTTACACATTTCCAGGCATAAAGTAGCAGGAATTACATTTCATAAGTAGTAAATACTTTAATTTATAATGATTATAATGTATACCAGATCAATGTTGTCTGCGAATTCCTAAGTAGGGTTTTTCGAGAACTGTACGCTTCTGTTAAGTTACTCAAGTTTCGCATATGAACGCTTAAAAAGTAATAACTGTTTTATGACGTTTCGGTATAAAATCGAATACAATCAACTGTTCTTTCTATGTTATTTTTAACTCGGCTTGTGTAGGTATCCCAAATTTATCGCATCGAAGAAATATGCTGTAGTGTAAAGATAACGACTCTGCGTACCTTCTAGTATAAGCAAACAAACAAAGAAACACTTTAGCATTCATTTTCGAATTATATTCCTCTATAACTCAAATAAACTGAGTTTGGGTTAGGAGTTCTGATTTTCTCGATATTAATGTGCCTAAAATAAATACCTAGGTACCGAACCTTGATGCCTAAATACGATTATTGACTGTTGTTACTCGATCGCCATTATTTTCTATAAGTGTAACAATTATTTAACATTTGTGATAAATAAAAATAGGAAGTTTTTCCTTCAGTTAATGATAACACTGTCCTTAAGAGATAAGGTAAGTATTTTTCCTAGTTTGCTCGTGCTGCGTCTGTACATAAATTCCATGGAAATCGCAAAATTGTAATTTCTATTACGCATCAAAACACTGATAAGATTACTAAATTACTTTTCAAATAGTCACCAAATCGTACTGATAATAGACAAGTTCATTTTTTATGTATTGTTAGGTACCAAAATGAAAAACTGACCACGTGCGCTTGATCTTCGCTCTATTAATGATTCCGTACCCAAAGCGCAAAAAGGATCCCTATTGCCGCTACTCTGTGGTCCTAGACCTCTTTTGTTAAAATCTGTCTAGTAACTGACGTTCAACGAAGGAATCTAATATATATTCCATAAAAGTACGAATTGACTAGAAGCCCTCTTCTGCGTTTACCGTCTAACCACTCATATTCTAGCTAGCTGGTGCAAGATAGCGAGTTTCAATACACTCCCGCGGGTCCTCACCCTCGCGAAATTGCGTTTGACATTTTCGATACTGTGAAGTGACATTTATGACTCTATTAAAAATAAACGCTGCTGACAAATTTATTTACTCTATGTAATTCATAGATACATGTACTACTGAAATGATTTCTTGTTAGATTTTTTTGTAGTCATATTTATGTAGGTAAACTGTAAAACATTAAGTAATCGTCCCTTGCAAAATTGCTGCCAAAACCTGGCATCGAATTTCAAGGAAATTGCGCTTTAGCATTTTGTAGTATTCTATCATATTAATTTCATAGCTCATATATAGATCTGTATCATAATGAGTATTAAAATCTAAGTGTATCTAACTATATTTTTTAGTTAGGACGTTCTGGCAGAAGCCCCAAATACATTACGCGTATTTGTTTCTTATCACCATCACAAAATATGCTCTACTTAGAATTTTGTGATAAAAACAAATGTCTATACGTATACAAATAAAAAAAACCGGCCAAGTGCGAGTCGAATTCGCGCCCTCAGGGTTCCATGCAGTTATAAACGTATTTTGACGTGTTTATTACTATTCGCCGCCTGAATGTTATTTCAATTTAAAAATGTTAAAAAGTATTATTTTATGTGATGTAGATAATGTAGTAATAAAATGACGATTTTTTAACAAATTCCTTTACTAAATTGTGCTGCATGATTTTGTTTCTAGGTCAACGGGAGTTGCCCTATATTAGGTTTTGATTTACTTGCCGGTGCCAAAATATGCGGTATAAATGGCCCTATTTTTTATTTGATCAAAACAACTGACTTATTTTCATGGGGTTTTCATAGGCAAGTAGCAGGCTTTTTAGAGAAAACTGTATGCTCCTTTTGTTTCGGAAATATTTAGGATTCAAGTGTAAACTTGAAAAACTGTGAAAATTATAAATACTTAGTACTTACCTATTATTAGAAATACCGAAATAAACAAATACTTATGTTAAAAAACTATTTTCAGAAACAGTTTTTTTAAGCGATTTCTTGTCTCTCAGACGTCTCGAAGTTTGAACATGTGAAATGAGATCTCATTTCCATTATACTGCCGTGCCGAGGAATCAGTTCTGAAAGTACCTACCTACGCAAGTGTTATAATTTTTTTTTTAATATTTGTGGAATTACATTTAAAAAGCAACAATACTACTTATTATTATTAATGGCTGAATAAAATTATTCCCATCCACAATTTTTCAGCATTTTACTAGGGCATTTTACAACAATGTATATTTCAAATGTTTCTTTTAACAGAAAAATAATATATGGAATTGTAATTTCTTATATAATTCCATATATTATTTTTAATTTAAATAAAATAAAATTGGGATTGGTATAAGTACATGACTTCTATACAATTTCTTAGTTTTTTAGGGTTCCCAAAGTGTACTAATGGGAACCTTATTACTAAGACTCCGCTGACCGTCTGTCCATCCGTCTGTCGCAGGGCTGTATCGTCTGAACCGTAAAAGGTATATAGATACTTGAAATTCTCACATATCGTGTATATAATAAAATAACTATAACAACAAATAATAAAAATAAAATGAAGCTAAAAATTAAAGGAGTTCCCATACCAGAAACTTTTTATATTGTACGCTGTTACGAATGAAACCTTTCGTGAGCAAGTCCCACTCGCACTTGGTCGGATTTTTTACTGTAGGTATCGCGACAGTGTCTTAGAGTGGAACTTTTATACATACAGGGAGTGAGTACTTGTAGAGGTCGGGCTACGTATTCCGTGCGAACGGTAAAAATTGTGTATATAGTCTGAGGTTAGACTATATCGGCTAATGACACCGATGTTATTGAAGACTTCGCCTTTCCGTCGTCGTTCCGTTGACGGTCGCGACGCTCTCCGCATGTAAATGTGAAAGCATCAACACAATGCACTTTCGCCGACTCGGCTTGAGGTGCTATTTGAATTTGCATGCCGTTTATCGCCATTTTATAAACACTCATCACAATAGCTTATTGTAATGGTCATTGTTTTAAATTGGTCAAGGCTAATATTGATGAGTTAAAATCGTAGTGAGAACGGTCGATAATGCGCGAATAATGAGGGTTTTTATTTACACAATAAAATATTATGATGAATATAAGAACAATTAGGAAATTAGGTACAACTGATTCATTGAACACGGATCAGTAATCAAACTACAGACTATTTTTGTTATGTTATCCGACTATTATTATTGCTGAGTTACCTCAATGATATCAATACATACATACCTATCTATCTAAACAATTAACTTAACTTTGGGTATAAACAACTAGCCAAAAAAATGACACGTGGGTTAGTAGTTAGTACTTACATCCTCATTTTATTTAACGTCATAGCAATAGCGGAAAATGTCAGAGTAGGTAATTCTCAGGAGTAATTAGACTAAATTGGATACACCATTCGTTATTTATCGTTGTTTCAAACATACATTTTATACGGTTAATTAAATGTTCATTATAAATGAAATGTAATTTAAGAATCGTTCTTTTTAATTACGAATTTTATATGTGGCTCAAATAAAATTCTACTTCACAGTGAATATTTCAAAACATGAACATAGAACATGAAATGGCGTATGTTTGGTCTGCGACGTAGGTATATTTTTTGCTCACATTTTTGTTGTCATAACACGGTGTCTTTATGTACATGCATGCGTCATCGTTACAATCTTTGAGATATTTTTTTTATAAACCCCGGCAACTTACACAGTTTAAACTTAGTGGATTATTAGAGGCATTCAATCCATTACTGCGTATAGATCGGTTGTCACCATAGCTAAGTATGCGTTAAATTTGGTTCAGACAAAAACTGAGAAAGGTAAGAGAATTAACGAGAAGTAATCTAAATTGAATTGGGGGAGACTCTACATTTACTTAAAATTGGAGAATCCTTGAGGAGGAGAGTTGTAGATACAACTTGACGAGCGCCCTGATGTTCCGTACGAGGCGGCCAAGTGCGTATTGGACTCGCACACGAAGGGTTCCGTGCCACTATACAGTATAAAAAAACGAGCGCGACGTTAATCGAATTTAACCATTAATCGTTGTTATTATGTAATTTAAGAATTGTTGTATAAATATATTTCATTTTCATTTCGTTAGTTATTTAGAAGGTTCTCTATCCTCTGGCTAATCCGAAAAGTAATAACATGAGTGCACTAAGCGCTAGAGAAGCTAGAGACAATTTTTATAACTAATTTTATTACAGTGAACCTTTGACTTTTAGTATCGATTGTGAAGAGAATAAGCTCTGCAAAGGAAAGCGTAAATCTATAGTACCTAGTAATACAATGTAGTTTTCATCATAAAAAGTTTTTTTAAAATTATCTTTTACAATAACATCACAAAGATAAAATGCATCTAGTTTTCGCTTATTGGCTAAACGCTGTCATTTTCTAGGGAATTTTTACAAAATTTTTACTTATAAAAGTACATTTTATAAGTTAATCTATTACTCGTTAAATAATACAGTCTAGTTAGCTGTGATAGTTTTTCTTTTAACTACGCTATATACACTCTTGTCGTAAATTTTTTCCACATATCCATAAAAACAACGGTTTAGCTGGTAGAGGGTTGGGAGGGACACACGACTCTAACAAAAATTAGGACTTTAGGAGTGTATATCTCAACAACTGTTGACTTAAATAAAAAAATTGTTTGAAACCTTGATATCATTTTTAAGACCTATCGTTTGGTACCCCTCGCGTTAATATACGATGAATTTTTTTTTCGTACTTCGGTTACATGCATGGCGCCCTATCCAAAAAAAAATTCTTAATTTCACTACGTCGTTTTGTAGCAGTTTACCTACCTTCCAAATTTCATCTATATATTGCCCATAGTTTCCGAGAAAAACCACAGATAGGCAGACAGACGGACAGACAGACAGACGGACAGACGGACGGACGGATATGGCGAAACTATAAGGGTTCCTTTTTTGTCATTTGGCTACGGAACCCTAAAAACATGACAATAGTCTATGAAGTAACTTTTGTCCACAACACCTCACTCCAATTCTTTCTACAATCCAATCTTTACCATGATAGTGATGCGCAGGGGCGCCGGAATCAAAAAGGTGGGGACCAATCCAAAAATCTGACTTTGTTTATATTTTATATCCTACTGGAACGTTATACGAGGTTTCTTTTTGGCGTTCTGTAAAACACAAAGCAATTTTTTTCACGTTTATTTCTTTTCAACATTTTAAAAAGAAATAAGTCAACTAATTTCTAATGACATCCACTCTCATATTTCTAAGTCACTCTAACACTGAGGTCTTGTTTATTGCTTTTTTAAAAAAGAAAACCAAGTTAGCATAGATCTCCAATTCGTTGTCGTCACTCGACTTTCATGTGAGCAGTCTGTCTAACATTTAGCTTCTCCATTTTTGCGGCTTATATACTACAATCGATGGTTCAAACTTTGCAGCGTTTTCTAAAAAACTCCAATCGACCTTTCAACCGTAGTTTATGGAACGGAACTACTCACAGAGAAGTGTCATTATAGTAGATGTGGTAGATGTATATAATAATATTCATATAGGTAAGTAGTACGAGCGTGTATAGATCGTCGATGTCTCTTTGCGAGTACAATTTAATTCGAATTTGTGTATCCTGCTGATAGTTGTTCTAACATATTTTATATCCGAACACGTTGTTACGAATTTCCAAACAAGATGTTAGTGTGATAAACAACCACAGACCGAAGACAAACAGAACAGCAAAACTCTACAAGGCGTGGTTGCGATTTTTTTGGACGTTCTTGAATCATAAGAATTACTGTGTCAACAGGCAACAAGATAAAAAGTTATAAATAATACAACGGTTCTTAGTCATATTGACAGGAATTTGTGAGTCAACTGTATTTCTTTATAATGTGCCGACCAAAATATTTCACTCGAGTTTTCAATTTCATAGAAAATGCATAACATAGTAACAGTAGGTATATACTCAGTCAAGTGATTCTTGTAATTTATTATTATTACGTGTTTATTTGTTTTTATCGCTCATTTGAGGAAACACCAATTCTTTGTAAACCTAGCGTGGTTAAGCATCTTACTTGCTAATGAATCAATACAAACTTGATGGCAACATGGATTACATATTTGATCTGATAGTGCGTTTGATACTGCATGAAATGCGTCTAAAAACAATATAGTCTTGTGATTTTTAAAGTCCAAATGACAGAATTAAGCTCCGATGGCATACTTGATGATTTTGGTATATTAGTTTTTCTGTCCGTCCGTCCGTCCACTCGTGCTCTGATGTAGTTATTTTCGAAAGTTTTTTTTTTTAAACTTGGCACGGAGGTTTTCTATGACCTCTAGTTTCGCAAGTAGGTAACATTTCGTAACTAACTGGAGGAATGGAAGATAATGGAAGAATTGCGAGGATTTCCTTATTTTCCAACGGAATTTTCTGAAACCTAGCACAGAGGTTCCCTTTGACCTCTTGTTTTGCAAGTGCCATTTCTTTACCGATTGGTGGAAAGGAAGAAAATAGAGGAAATGGAAGAATTGAGGATTTCTCTATTTGCAAACGGATTTTCCTGGAACTAGGCAGCACAGAGATTATTTTTGACCTGTAGTTTTGCAAGTACCATTTTGGACTTGATTGGAGTCGGAGGATTTTTGGATATTGCAATAAAACTAGTAGGTATATTTACCAAATTTTTACCTTCGCCTCGTTTTCAACATAATCACAATAACATAAAAGTAGGAATACCAAATGCTGTGTCAAATTTATTTACTGTGTGTACCTATCGAACGATAATAACTAGACCATGCAGATTGCCAAACAAGTATTATGTTTTAAGTGGTTTCTGCGTTTGTTCTTCTTTGTATTGAACCCTAAAAATTTAACGAATTTTAGCGTTGTTATAAATAATTCAGTGCGGGAAAGCGATGTTGTAATCTATTGAGGTCACAATAAACTAAAATATGCTCTACTTAGAATTTTGTGATAAAAACAAATGTCTATACGTATACAAATAAAAAAAACCGGCCAAGTGCGAGTCGAATTCGCGCCCTCAGGGTTCCATGCAGTTATAAACGTATTTTGACGTGTTTATTACTATTCGCCGCCTGAATGTTATTTCAATTTAAAAATGTTAAAAAGTATTATTTTATGTGATGTAGATAATGTAGTAATAAAATGACGATTTTTTAACAAATTCCTTTACTAAATTGTGCTGCATGATTTTGTTTCTAGGTCAACGGGAGTTGCCCTATATTAGGTTTTGATTTACTTGCCGGTGCCAAAATATGCGGTATAAATGGCCCTATTTTTTATTTGATCAAAACAACTGACTTATTTTCATGGGGTTTTCATAGGCAAGTAGCAGGCTTTTTAGAGAAAACTGTATGCTCCTTTTGTTTCGGAAATATTTAGGATTCAAGTGTAAACTTGAAAAACTGTGAAAATTATAAATACTTAGTACTTACCTATTATTAGAAATACCGAAATAAACAAATACTTATGTTAAAAAACTATTTTCAGAAACAGTTTTTTTAAGCGATTTCTTGTCTCTCAGACGTCTCGAAGTTTGAACATGTGAAATGAGATCTCATTTCCATTATACTGCCGTGCCGAGGAATCAGTTCTGAAAGTACCTACCTACGCAAGTGTTATAATTTTTTTTTTAATATTTGTGGAATTACATTTAAAAAGCAACAATACTACTTATTATTATTAATGGCTGAATAAAATTATTCCCATCCACAATTTTTCAGCATTTTACTAGGGCATTTTACAACAATGTATATTTCAAATGTTTCTTTTAACAGAAAAATAATATATGGAATTGTAATTTCTTATATAATTCCATATATTATTTTTAATTTAAATAAAATAAAATTGGGATTGGTATAAGTACATGACTTCTATACAATTTCTTAGTTTTTTAGGGTTCCCAAAGTGTACTAATGGGAACCTTATTACTAAGACTCCGCTGACCGTCTGTCCATCCGTCTGTCGCAGGGCTGTATCGTCTGAACCGTAAAAGGTATATAGATACTTGAAATTCTCACATATCGTGTATATAATAAAATAACTATAACAACAAATAATAAAAATAAAATGAAGCTAAAAATTAAAGGAGTTCCCATACCAGAAACTTTTTATATTGTACGCTGTTACGAATGAAACCTTTCGTGAGCAAGTCCCACTCGCACTTGGTCGGATTTTTTACTGTAGGTATCGCGACAGTGTCTTAGAGTGGAACTTTTATACATACAGGGAGTGAGTACTTGTAGAGGTCGGGCTACGTATTCCGTGCGAACGGTAAAAATTGTGTATATAGTCTGAGGTTAGACTATATCGGCTAATGACACCGATGTTATTGAAGACTTCGCCTTTCCGTCGTCGTTCCGTTGACGGTCGCGACGCTCTCCGCATGTAAATGTGAAAGCATCAACACAATGCACTTTCGCCGACTCGGCTTGAGGTGCTATTTGAATTTGCATGCCGTTTATCGCCATTTTATAAACACTCATCACAATAGCTTATTGTAATGGTCATTGTTTTAAATTGGTCAAGGCTAATATTGATGAGTTAAAATCGTAGTGAGAACGGTCGATAATGCGCGAATAATGAGGGTTTTTATTTACACAATAAAATATTATGATGAATATAAGAACAATTAGGAAATTAGGTACAACTGATTCATTGAACACGGATCAGTAATCAAACTACAGACTATTTTTGTTATGTTATCCGACTATTATTATTGCTGAGTTACCTCAATGATATCAATACATACATACCTATCTATCTAAACAATTAACTTAACTTTGGGTATAAACAACTAGCCAAAAAAATGACACGTGGGTTAGTAGTTAGTACTTACATCCTCATTTTATTTAACGTCATAGCAATAGCGGAAAATGTCAGAGTAGGTAATTCTCAGGAGTAATTAGACTAAATTGGATACACCATTCGTTATTTATCGTTGTTTCAAACATACATTTTATACGGTTAATTAAATGTTCATTATAAATGAAATGTAATTTAAGAATCGTTCTTTTTAATTACGAATTTTATATGTGGCTCAAATAAAATTCTACTTCACAGTGAATATTTCAAAACATGAACATAGAACATGAAATGGCGTATGTTTGGTCTGCGACGTAGGTATATTTTTTGCTCACATTTTTGTTGTCATAACACGGTGTCTTTATGTACATGCATGCGTCATCGTTACAATCTTTGAGATATTTTTTTTATAAACCCCGGCAACTTACACAGTTTAAACTTAGTGGATTATTAGAGGCATTCAATCCATTACTGCGTATAGATCGGTTGTCACCATAGCTAAGTATGCGTTAAATTTGGTTCAGACAAAAACTGAGAAAGGTAAGAGAATTAACGAGAAGTAATCTAAATTGAATTGGGGGAGACTCTACATTTACTTAAAATTGGAGAATCCTTGAGGAGGAGAGTTGTAGATACAACTTGACGAGCGCCCTGATGTTCCGTACGAGGCGGCCAAGTGCGTATTGGACTCGCACACGAAGGGTTCCGTGCCACTATACAGTATAAAAAAACGAGCGCGACGTTAATCGAATTTAACCATTAATCGTTGTTATTATGTAATTTAAGAATTGTTGTATAAATATATTTCATTTTCATTTCGTTAGTTATTTAGAAGGTTCTCTATCCTCTGGCTAATCCGAAAAGTAATAACATGAGTGCACTAAGCGCTAGAGAAGCTAGAGACAATTTTTATAACTAATTTTATTACAGTGAACCTTTGACTTTTAGTATCGATTGTGAAGAGAATAAGCTCTGCAAAGGAAAGCGTAAATCTATAGTACCTAGTAATACAATGTAGTTTTCATCATAAAAAGTTTTTTTAAAATTATCTTTTACAATAACATCACAAAGATAAAATGCATCTAGTTTTCGCTTATTGGCTAAACGCTGTCATTTTCTAGGGAATTTTTACAAAATTTTTACTTATAAAAGTACATTTTATAAGTTAATCTATTACTCGTTAAATAATACAGTCTAGTTAGCTGTGATAGTTTTTCTTTTAACTACGCTATATACACTCTTGTCGTAAATTTTTTCCACATATCCATAAAAACAACGGTTTAGCTGGTAGAGGGTTGGGAGGGACACACGACTCTAACAAAAATTAGGACTTTAGGAGTGTATATCTCAACAACTGTTGACTTAAATAAAAAAATTGTTTGAAACCTTGATATCATTTTTAAGACCTATCGTTTGGTACCCCTCGCGTTAATATACGATGAATTTTTTTTTCGTACTTCGGTTACATGCATGGCGCCCTATCCAAAAAAAAATTCTTAATTTCACTACGTCGTTTTGTAGCAGTTTACCTACCTTCCAAATTTCATCTATATATTGCCCATAGTTTCCGAGAAAAACCACAGATAGGCAGACAGACGGACAGACAGACAGACGGACAGACGGACGGACGGATATGGCGAAACTATAAGGGTTCCTTTTTTGTCATTTGGCTACGGAACCCTAAAAACATGACAATAGTCTATGAAGTAACTTTTGTCCACAACACCTCACTCCAATTCTTTCTACAATCCAATCTTTACCATGATAGTGATGCGCAGGGGCGCCGGAATCAAAAAGGTGGGGACCAATCCAAAAATCTGACTTTGTTTATATTTTATATCCTACTGGAACGTTATACGAGGTTTCTTTTTGGCGTTCTGTAAAACACAAAGCAATTTTTTTCACGTTTATTTCTTTTCAACATTTTAAAAAGAAATAAGTCAACTAATTTCTAATGACATCCACTCTCATATTTCTAAGTCACTCTAACACTGAGGTCTTGTTTATTGCTTTTTTAAAAAAGAAAACCAAGTTAGCATAGATCTCCAATTCGTTGTCGTCACTCGACTTTCATGTGAGCAGTCTGTCTAACATTTAGCTTCTCCATTTTTGCGGCTTATATACTACAATCGATGGTTCAAACTTTGCAGCGTTTTCTAAAAAACTCCAATCGACCTTTCAACCGTAGTTTATGGAACGGAACTACTCACAGAGAAGTGTCATTATAGTAGATGTGGTAGATGTATATAATAATATTCATATAGGTAAGTAGTACGAGCGTGTATAGATCGTCGATGTCTCTTTGCGAGTACAATTTAATTCGAATTTGTGTATCCTGCTGATAGTTGTTCTAACATATTTTATATCCGAACACGTTGTTACGAATTTCCAAACAAGATGTTAGTGTGATAAACAACCACAGACCGAAGACAAACAGAACAGCAAAACTCTACAAGGCGTGGTTGCGATTTTTTTGGACGTTCTTGAATCATAAGAATTACTGTGTCAACAGGCAACAAGATAAAAAGTTATAAATAATACAACGGTTCTTAGTCATATTGACAGGAATTTGTGAGTCAACTGTATTTCTTTATAATGTGCCGACCAAAATATTTCACTCGAGTTTTCAATTTCATAGAAAATGCATAACATAGTAACAGTAGGTATATACTCAGTCAAGTGATTCTTGTAATTTATTATTATTACGTGTTTATTTGTTTTTATCGCTCATTTGAGGAAACACCAATTCTTTGTAAACCTAGCGTGGTTAAGCATCTTACTTGCTAATGAATCAATACAAACTTGATGGCAACATGGATTACATATTTGATCTGATAGTGCGTTTGATACTGCATGAAATGCGTCTAAAAACAATATAGTCTTGTGATTTTTAAAGTCCAAATGACAGAATTAAGCTCCGATGGCATACTTGATGATTTTGGTATATTAGTTTTTCTGTCCGTCCGTCCGTCCACTCGTGCTCTGATGTAGTTATTTTCGAAAGTTTTTTTTTTTAAACTTGGCACGGAGGTTTTCTATGACCTCTAGTTTCGCAAGTAGGTAACATTTCGTAACTAACTGGAGGAATGGAAGATAATGGAAGAATTGCGAGGATTTCCTTATTTTCCAACGGAATTTTCTGAAACCTAGCACAGAGGTTCCCTTTGACCTCTTGTTTTGCAAGTGCCATTTCTTTACCGATTGGTGGAAAGGAAGAAAATAGAGGAAATGGAAGAATTGAGGATTTCTCTATTTGCAAACGGATTTTCCTGGAACTAGGCAGCACAGAGATTATTTTTGACCTGTAGTTTTGCAAGTACCATTTTGGACTTGATTGGAGTCGGAGGATTTTTGGATATTGCAATAAAACTAGTAGGTATATTTACCAAATTTTTACCTTCGCCTCGTTTTCAACATAATCACAATAACATAAAAGTAGGAATACCAAATGCTGTGTCAAATTTATTTACTGTGTGTACCTATCGAACGATAATAACTAGACCATGCAGATTGCCAAACAAGTATTATGTTTTAAGTGGTTTCTGCGTTTGTTCTTCTTTGTATTGAACCCTAAAAATTTAACGAATTTTAGCGTTGTTATAAATAATTCAGTGCGGGAAAGCGATGTTGTAATCTATTGAGGTCACAATAAACTGTTTTAGAACTGAATGAAGTCAGACGGGTCGTTCCACTGAACCGTACCTATTACAATATAGGAATAATATTTACAGTTTTTAATCGGTTTATGCTATTTAGATTCGATATATGCTTGATATACAATATGACCCTCTTTTGTAAAAACTGATGATAAAACTTGTTAGGAACTGATAAATATTTATGATATATATAAAACACTTAAAACTCATCATAAAAGCAAAAATGGAATTCTGATAGGTTTTTCATACCCGTCTGTTCGTTTGTCCGTTCATCCGTCTGTCCGAATTTTCGTCTTTTCATGCTGAAGTCCCTTTTTATTAGATAGTCGTTAATTTAATTTAATTATTTTATTTTACATCTCTCTATAATGAAGTGGAGACGACATTTTTTTCTGCTAATCCCATGATGCGGAGTATCACTAGAAACGTCTTTCAAGACGAAATAAATAGGAGTGTTTGGACCACTTCTCTGAACCCTTCGTTTCTAAAATATTCAGGGCTAAAGTGCTTTTTCCCTTGGCATTTCTAAACCAAAGCATTTAAAATTATTTTTTTTAAATTATAGGGTAATATTGATTACAATATTCAATCAAAATAAGTTCCAATAACTTCAACATACATTAGTTTCGGTACGATGGAAATAATTGCTTTTGAAGTAAGAAAAAAAATACCTGTTTTTGATGAAATACGATACAATAAAACAAACTGATTAGGTACTTAGAATTGAATTGCAATTTACAGTTCTAATTATTGCTGATATATTTAAAAAAAAAATTAGCAATATCGTAGGTCCATAAAACTGTCTTGTAATAACACAACCAGCTCTTTAAAAAAAAAATGAAAGAAAACCACAATTTAATATAAATTCATAAATCAATTAAATAATCATTAGTAATATATATCCACAAATAATTTAAAAATATGACATCAAGTAGATACTGAATTGGGAAGTCTTTGTAAATTGTTGTCTGTGATGTTAAAACAATATTTAACTAAACAAACATGGCAGCGGTATTTACTTCATAGTTTGTTTACTATCCAGTAAATAAAACCAGAAATATTAGTCCGTGTTGCCAGCTGTACACGATGCAGCTGCCTTAACTCTTTGTCCTCTGGAGCCTTCCACGAATCGAAAAAAAGCTAACCACTCTATGTTTTGAGGGTTCCGTGAAAAAACAATTCGTATGTATATATTATGTTTATGTTATTTTTTAGTTTTACCTTTACAATGTATTTACTTATTATTAAAATGTTTGTATGTGTATACAAAATGCATGCATAGAAAAAAAAAGAATTCTGTTATCAAAAAAATATAGTTTTCAATATATACACAAATACCGCATATTTTTGGACCAATGCAATTCGCATTGATAAAAGAATTCTTTTTTTTTCTTTATGAGAGCCACGTGTTACTAAATTATTAAAATTTCAATAAAATGATGATTTTATTTTCGATTTATCAATTACGAAGATTATATGTATCTTGCCCAAGTTTAAGTGTACTATATAACTAAATATTAATTTACAATAATGATATAACTAAGTTAAATTATCTAAGAGCGACCCTACATCATTTTTAAGATAATTTCGTAGCGCGGTCCCCCCGTCCACCCTTTAATAAAAAAAATAAAAGAAAAAACATTGATGGTTTAATTAATTTACTGACAATCAACCGTCGCGTTCGAATTTATCAGATTTCTACTACGATTGTATTTCTTGAGAATTTCAGCCTAGATTTGTTTTATATGCTCGCAGTAATAATAATAATACCTAGGACATTCCACACAGCGCCAGCAAAGCTTGTGTTATGAGTGTCAGAAAATTGATATACATACTTAAATATTCTTTTGTAATATATACATATACGAGTATAGATATTTTTACGCCCAGACACGAAACAAATAAACATGTTCATGCACACAAATATTTGTCTCGGGCGGGAATTGAACCCTTGACTCCGCAGTTAGGATGTCTAACCACTCGGCCGATCGGTCAGTAATGTTTTATTTAGTAGCTACTAATATTATAAGTTATTTTAAATACGTCACCTTGACCCGACCCGAAGAACCCTAACTACAACAAAACCTCACTCCAAGCGATTACCTTTTAGAACCCGTCGGTGCCCGCGGGATCTACCTTTGGTTTTTTATTTTGTGCCCGTCAGCGCCTATTATGTACCGAGTATTCTATTTTATGGGCTCACAAAAAAAAAAGAATTAAAATGTGAGGTTGGATGAAAGAAAGTAATTTTAATTAAAACTCCTATTTCTTGGCTCGCCTTTGACGCTTCAGTTGAATATATTAGTCGCGTATGCGTGGAACTAAATGATGTTTTATAATGGTATTGTGTTATATTAGTAAAAGTTTGAAAAATGTAGCGTCACTCACAACTGTCTAACGTTTAGCATGTCAGAAGAGCACATACACTGCTTTAGACATTGACGTTCATTTGTTAGAAGAACGCGTAAGAAACTCGAATTGAAATTGAAATAGTGTAGTTGTCATGTGCGAAAGTATGTTAGATTTTATATTTGTCTGGTTGTCCTTTCGTCACGGAACAATGGAGTAACGAAACTACCTGATTTTTTGCAACGAATTTTTATGATGGTTGAACGTACCTAGGTGGAATAACCGGACGTATTTTTCATTTCGGGAATATGTTTCCTTCCCATTGGAATATCCTAACCGGGAAATTGATGAATTGGTCGAAATTGCAGCCGTAAGTATTATCACTTAATAAAATCGCAACTTTTTGCCACGGGAAAACACATCGTTTCCATTATAAAATAGAAAAGTGCACAGGCAACAATCACTATTTCTTACTTATAAAGGATCAGAGTTTTTCTTTTGATATAATGGGAAATATTTAAGGGGCAATAATAATTTGAAATTACTATTTTACCACGACGATTTTTTTTTAAATATAGTTGTTTAGACCTTTCTTTGTTCGTTGACTATTTTTAAAATACGCTACCAATTGTGTCATAGGTACGACAAAGAAAATTATAAGCATCATGATCCCTTTAAAAATATTTAACCAAAATTCCAGCAAAAACAGTCTATCGAGTTACAAAAAACCTTGCAAATAGATTTATTGCAATTGAAGTGTACCTAGGTAGGTACTTTAGATTTTATTGTACATGACGCTCTGGATTCAATATATTTTCATCGTCGTCGCCGGAACCACAACTACCTACCTACCTACTATTTCATTGTTGGCAACTTATTGTTCGAGTGCGAATCTGTCTTGACAGATAATAAACGGACTTTCTTGTCTTGTTCCATGCCTGTTCCTAACAAAATACTATTACGAGTGTAGGTAGGTAGGTACCTTATGGTTAGGCTGACGTGCGGCCGGTATTTTATGTACCTATTTGTCCTGTTGTTAAACCTAGTGTTTCTATGTTATGTTGTAGGTATTCTTATTGTATTCAGGTTTCTCATATATTTTTTGAAATTTTATAACGCTATAAAATACACTTCACAGCTAGCTTTGAACAGAAATTCACATAGTAGTCCCGAGAGGAGAACGCGTTCCCATGACTTATAATTTGTATTATGTAACTCGAATAGTTTATTATTAATTTTTTTTTCGATTTATATTTATATCCATAAAATAAGTTTGCAACATAAAAATCGAAATTAGGAAATAAAAAATATATTTATACACGATTCACACATTGAAATATATTTCATACATGGAGAATGACTCCATATCTATCAGAACCACTGAAGTATTTATTACATGAATACGGCATCACCATAGTTACACATAGTCTGCATAATCTACATAATTCTTGAGACGAATTGTCACAAGATAGGATAACGACGCTGCAGAGTGAAGACCTCGTATAAAATTTTTTTAATTTAAATTTTTCTTTGCTTTGTTACAAAGAATAACTCGTAAAGCATGTTTAAAATTATTTCATTTTTTTATTTTTTAATTTTAGGCTATCCAGCGGAGTCCATGAAAACACGTACCTAACCTCGTTTATGTGATGGAGTTTTGTTGTTTGGACACTGTGGACATACGAGGTCTGCACTTTACAGCGTCGATAATATGCCAATTTTTTTTTGGTAATTTTTCTTTGATTTTGTCCGAATATTTGGCCAATGCTAGCTACGGTGACGTCCGACTAGGCGACTGTATCGGACCCAAAATTACAACTGTCGGTACGATATCCAATCTAAGTAGCCATTTAAATCGTTTCAATATTTAATATACTTGATGGACCCTACCCTAGCTGTCATGGATATATTACTATGTGTAGGTAGATCGTTGTCATAGGTTGTCACCATATGAATCTGTACGTGATCTGTGCTGTAATTGTAAATTTTTGTGCTCCTTCGGCGGATGATTTCAACTGTTAGGTACAGTTGTAAAACTTTGTGAGATGGCGCTATTAAGAAAGTAATAGGTAAAGACCCAGTTTCGTCATGATATAACTTAGTGTGTTCAAATAATATGTATCTAATGATAGACAAATTGTCTTACACACAACAAAGTATTATAATCATCGATTTAAATGCTTATAATATAACGAATAAAATTACTCATCACTACATATTATAAAATAAAGTCCGCTGCCGCGTCTGTCTGCCTGTCTGTCTGCCTGCCTGTCTGTATGTCTGAACGCGATAAACTCAAAAATTACCGAACATATTGGTAAATGGTTGACACCAATGAATGGAGTTATTCAAGAGGAAGGTTTAATTGTATAATTTATTAATATTTTGTGCAAATTGGTTGAAATATGACGATTATTGTCGAAGAAGACGGAAAAAAATCAAGCCGGCTTGGGGCTTACATCAAAAATGCTGCCTTATCCCTTTGAGATAATATAACAATATAATATATGGAAGAATTGTGTCTTTTTTATAGGACTAAAGAAAAGTCCGCGATGGCATATGTCTATCTTTCATAAATAGCTTACTATACCTATTTTTATATTTAAAAAAAATGGTGTCACATGATGAGGTAATAATTTATACGAATACAGTAATAATTTTTGTCAAATTAAATACGTTATTTACCTTCAGCATATCATGCAGATTATGATTGCCCTTAACACGATATAATTAAAATTAAAATTAATATCTTCGGAGTTATAGCGAAATAAAAACTATCGGGCGACATGCCCCCGGGCCGGGCGGCCGGGGCCCGACACCGACGCGACTCGCGTGGTATAAAATTAGAAAGAAGATATCAATGTTATATACAAAGAAGTACTGTAGTTAGTTTTTATGTATTTATTCGATTTATTCTTTACCTTTTCAAATATTTATAGAATTGGAAATAAAATACGTTAAAAATACTCCAAGTAGGATGAATTTACTTTACATTTAAATCTAATTAAATCCAATCCACATGTTCGACGCAACAAGCTGATAGGATACTACGACAGCTACCCGTGCAAAGCAGGGGCGGGTTGCTAGTATTTAATAAGTATGTGATATCTGAATAATATTTTCCTCAGATATTTACTAAGAAATCGGCCTTTGTAAAAAAAATATCGAGCGAAGCTCGGTTCCCATTTTGATAAATAATAATAGCGAAAACTAATAGTTGTCGCGTCGACGGACGTTGCAAAAACCCTCATTACATATACACAGTTAATTTTTTTTATTTCTGGTATGTAGCCCGTGACATATCTAACCTAGTAACCTACCTACTTATACCTACTTAGTAATTGTAATATAACATTTGTGTTGTAATTATTTGAAGTATATGCTGGATGTGTATAAACAAGTACCTACTGGTACTGCTTTTATAAATAATACTAACGGAAAGTCGGTAACCTCGATCCGAAAATTACCTCTCATTGTTTCGTGACCTAAAGTATCGGTTTTAGGTAGGGCATACTTAAAGTTTCTGGAACTGGCCACTTACAATAGAAAAAATAGAAAGCCATTTATGAAATTTAAAAATGGAACTCTATGGGAACACGTTACTTTTTAAATTGTCCTTTGTTTGTCCAATAGTCATTTGTTTCTTGATTGTGGCGTCACTGATTTTTTGTTATTTTGGCATTTGGTAATAAATCTCATTTGATAATAAAGCTCCATCTCGTAGTTCTGTGTATACGTGGTTCAGTGATTTTAGACGTGGACGTAATTATCTCCATGACGATGCACGTGAAGGTCAAGCAGCAACTGCGGTCACAGAATTTAATATTAATACTGTACGTCAATTAGTTGAGACTGATAAAAAAATTACATGTCAGGAAATTCTTACTGTATTATGCATTGGAATGAGTCAAGTGCAAAAAAATTTACATGTGCATCTGAAGGTACGGAAGCTTTGCACTCGATTGATACCGCATGATTTGACGGAAGACCAATATACAGAATCACAAGTATTATACAAGATTTAGTAGGTATTATACATGTCGTGACATTTACCTGTAGTTGCCATTTACCTGTATGTACCTGTGTAACGGTAGAAAATAATGTACGTACAAAAATTTGTTTCGGATGGTTTTAGTTTTGTTTTGTTACTTATCGACGATAAGTTATGCCGCTATCTTTTTTCTTCGCAGTTGATTGATTTTTACACGTTGTTCAGACCCACAACGGCATTTTTGAATTGTTGTTAAATCACGTTTTTGGCACGCGGTCGCGATGAGCACAGGCGAGTGACTGAATGAGCTGTTGCCGGGCGGCTACAACGCTTGGCGCAAACTTTGGTTTTCGGCGTCGTCGGTTCTACTAGTATTTAGTAACTAATATATAATCTGTGCTAGTATATAGTTCAGTGTAACTATATACTAAATCGCCATCTCGTTTGGTACTTGTACCTACTGTTACGATGATAATCAAATGTTACATCAAAATTTTGTCAGTCAGCGTTACTTATTATCTGAACAAATCGTTTCTAATAAAAAGTTTAAATAACCGAAAGTAAGAGTAACATCGATATAAAATGTGTATAATCAGTATGCGATTCCTATCTAAATATATTTTTCCAAAAAAATACTATTCAAAAAGAATACTTCACCGTGACTTCACCCGATTTTATAAAACTAATGTATAATTTTATACTTAACCATTGAGCATTCTAGATCTCAAGCTACGATATATTTCTGACGAATAGCATAGGACAATACTTTCTACTTTCAAATAAAAATCTAGCCGGGGCATCAGCAGTCCAAACATTACAATTATTATCTTTAACTGTTATGAAAGCTGTGTTTGAACTATGATAAAATCAGATATCCGCCTAACAAATTGCACGCGCCGCACTTTCATAATGTTTCTAGCAAGCGCTCGCGGCGTCGTTCACGTCAACAAAGTCGCCCCCTTAATGTACTCATAAACGAATCTAAAACGGTTTTCAATAAAATATGACTAAATTCAGAAAAAACATAAATATTTTAGTTACAAAGATGATTTGGAGAGCGGTTATGAAAAAGAATGTTTGAACATATGCGAGACATAGGTGTAGTAGTCAACTTCGGAAACATTATTTATAAATAGAACATGAAACTATTTTAGGTGAAGTCAGATATTACTGTTAGTTTTTTAATAAAACCTTAACAAATTTATTTATCCAGTGAAGCCAAATGACTGCCCAGGTAGGCTGAGGCGGAGCGGAATTCGGTAATGATGTACCTAATAACGCCAGTCAGAACCGGCGCGCGGCGTAGCCTTTGCGGGATGGAAATTAAAAAAAAAATGTAACGGGAGACTGTATTATATTTTTAAATTTTTGAGAACAATTGGAATACGGGAATACCTATCTAAATTTTATTTAAATATTTTTGTAATCGTTGTCACAGACTTAGATAGACATAGATCATTGTGTATACCAACTATTTTTTTACTACATAGACATGTATGAACTTTAGTACGGATTCTATATTTTGTAAAACTGGAAGAATCTTTAAAACACATATATAGTAAATTTTTAAGATAATTGAAAGTTAAATTGAAAAAATGAAACTGAACCGAAAGAACTTGAGTTTTTGATTATTTTGTAAAAATACAGATTTATTGTAAAAATGAACAAAAAAACAGAAGCCATAGACAAAAAAGTATACTAGCAATAAGGCTAAAAATTTAGAATTTATTTTAATTAATTTTTTAATTTTGGCATTGTAAAATTCTTTTGTAATGTATTGTTGACGCTATAGAACAGGTTTCGACCCATTTTAGCGTCAATGAATAACCATAGAGTAACATAGCCTATATACCATTTTATAAAACTGTGTCATTTAATGTATACTTTTTAGGTTTTTAAGAGAAATAAATGTTTATCTTATCTTATCTTATCTAAATTAAAATGAAATGTTTTTTTTTCAAAATTTGGAAGCTGAATATCTTCGGAATAAAAACGACGAGGCATATATTATTTTTACATTAATCGGTAGAATGCTTCTTTGCCGAGAGCAACAATTTTTCATCATTTAGACTTCAACCGTATATTTTTTAAATAAAGTAATATAATTACATGACATTTCCGGTTGTGATTATATGCACCCATTTCAATCGAGCTTTAGCCGACAGTGTCGGCCCGAGTATAGGACCCTATCTGTGCCACCTATATTCTTACCAACTTTATGACGATATGCCCGTACGGAAAATTTTTCTTTGGTAAGAAAGTCTTAAAAGTTACGACAAATGCAATCCATTTTTATTTCGTATTTAGAAATTACGTTTTGTTTTTCCAAACAAAATATAAAACACTAGGGGCCCGTCCCGGCTTCGCACGGGTAGAATTCGTTTCTCATGAGAATCACTTTTTTATCTTAGTCTTATCTCATTCCCGTTCTTCCTTTCCCGTTTTTTATTATTATTATTATTCCCGTTCTGCCCTTTCCCGTTTTAGTTCCCGCGACACAAATGCTTTATCGTCTCAATATCTGTCAGCCGTAACTAATTCCCGTTCTTCTCCTTCCCGTTAATTTTAATTAATTAAATAAATTGCACTTTCGCGACGTACATATTGATATAATATAGCTGACCCGGCGAAATTCGTACCACCTCAGAACAGTTTAAAACGTATATGTATGTATTAGCCCCCCCCCCCCCCCATGGCAGCCCATAACTACAATCCATATCTAAAAACTTGCTTTTACGTGATATCTATGTAAAGCGAAAAAACTATGTCAAAATCCCGCTAGCCATTTTGGAAAAACGTATTTATAGCACCGCCCCTGGTGGCTCATAGCCACGCAATCCTTATCTAAGAACCTGCTCTTAGATGATATCTATGTAACACAAAAAAAGGGTCAAGAGCCTCCCAACTGTTTTAGAGAAACATATCTGTCGCAGTGTCCCCTGGTAGCCCATGACCGCAAACTTTAGCTAAGAACATGCTCTTAGGTGATAAACTTATAACGCAAAAAACTGCCTAGAGATCCTCTCAGCCGTTTTAGAGAAATGTATTCATTACAGTGCCCCCTGGAGGCTCATATACGCAATCCTTATCTATAAATCCGCTTGTAAGTGATATCTATGTAACATGAAAAACCGCGTCAAAATCATCCCAGCCGTTTTGAAGATACATATCTAATGTAGCGCCCCCTGGCGGCCTATAACTGCACAACTTATTCAATTGTCTATTCGAAGGTGACCCTTATATAATGCAAAAAACCGTATCAAAATCAGTCTAATCTTTTCGAAGATACACATTTACTGCTGCGCCCCTGGTGCTTAATAACCATAAAACTTAGAAACCTGTTTTGGAATGATACCTATCTATTAAATACATAATTTCATAATTAGGGCCGTTTCTGAGATAGCCGATAAAAGAGTAATGAAATTGATTTTTGAACGCACCCTGTTTGACAGGTACGAAAAGTTTGTAAGGGAAAATGAAGTGGTTGTTTTTACTATATTGTTGTTTTTCCTTGCAATTTCTTCCCATTTTCTCACCTTTTAAACCTTCCTAGGACTTCCAGAAATATTTCAAAACCCGTTTATTGAATAGCAATAAAGTTCAAATTCGTTCTACATTTTATTTAGAGAACGTTTATATGGGAAAAAGAAAAGGGCTGTTTTTAGGGTTTTCCCGGCAATTATTCGAATTTTTCTCACCTTTTAAACCTTTCCTAGACCTCCACAAACATTTCAAGACTAAGATAAGATCAATCCGTTCAGCCGTTCTCGAGATTTAGCGAGACTAACGAACAGCAATTGATTTTTCTATATATAGAAGATAGTTGTTGTAAAACTTACATCATGTAGCTATTTAATTTTTTTCCCCCAAAAGAGAAAGTAGTAGGTGGTCCACGTAACGTTACGCCAGCGGACAGTTTAATTATTCGAAGTGATCCGGCCGTAAATAGTTAAAAAATTACCACTTACTTATACAATTTGCGATGGTTCCATGTTTTTAATGTACTTTATATATATATAATATTATGAAAAGCACTTTCGAAACGTTACATGCTTCGAAAGGTTCTTAAATGTATAAAAAAATTATAATTAAAATGCAAAATTTTTTTGTCAGTGTAAATGCTAAATATGTTGGTGATTTATCGTGTGTTTACCACGAACAAAAAAGAGAGGAGAAGACGAAGAGGAGATGATAAAGAAATAATACATTTTAGTTATGATAAAAAACTAACGCTAGGGTTTCATGTGGAAAATGGGACGGTACTTTTCTGTTATTCGCGCGAAATAAAGGACGTCAATAAAATAGCGCATGAAAGGTTAGGCTATAGGCACAGCTATAGGTATGTAACATTGCCTTTGACCTCATGAGAACGCGAGAATACCGGAGACTCTCGCCAACGGAATTATGTCACATCGAGTAACTCTTAGGGGTTTCTCGACATCTTCGAGCCGGTGACACCTTAGTGTGCCTCCTGGCCGCTTCGATGAAGTCGGTGGAGCTTTCGAGCTAACGACATGCGTCTTTATTCTGCTTCAGGCGGTTGTTTAGTGGGTGCAACTCCCACATACCACACATACCACATATGTTTGTATGCGGGGGAGTTTGATCCACCTACCCTCCGCAAAGGGTAAAACAAAAAAAAAGCGAGAATAGAGACATTTCTAGTATTTTTGAAGTATGCGTACAGTATGCAAATTATGTAAATATCTTTTTTTGCAGCAGCCTAATTCGTATATGAATTCCAAGTCTTTTTTATCTCTATTATTCATATTTATATGAGAGTCATAATATTTACAGCTAACACTGCGAACGATATGTTATGGTAGTATTATGCAAGTGAATGTAAAATAGAAACGCGTGCGCGTCCGTCTGTCTATCGACCGTTATCTTGATAGATTTTACATCACAATATTAATGTAGTGTGCTCATAAATATTTGTCCATCAGAAATCTATACCAATAAGCTATGAACAAATGAACAAACCAGTTTTAAACTCTCGAGCATCGTATGGTCAGTAGGTTGGCGTGTGTTGGTAATGACGACTACCAGTCGACTACGATAAAAAAAAATTGTAATGATATGGTAATGGTAATGATGGTATTGATCGTGGTAACGATCCATAACTTCGTATCTTCGTTTTATTCTTTTAGGATTAAAATTTTCTGAATATTCTTCTTTAGTATGTGACACATAACAGGTATTTTACAAGTTCTGATATACATTAAAGTAACTACCTATATACTAGCTGATACTAGCTATACCACATAGTTTTAATAGTAAGATGACGTATAGGTACTTTTGATTTTAATCTTATGCAACAAAGCACATATAACTAAGTAGATGTCTACGTTACCTATGTAAGAAACCTTTTATGCAAAACAACTTCCTGGACTCAGAGGTTTGGACTTTAGGTATATATAAGCTTTTATAGTAGATACAGTAATCGGCAATAATCGCATTTCCGAATACAAACGAATGCCAATATCCATGTTCATCAATTATTAGATTTATCGTTTATCAGAATTTTAATTCAGAACTAAATATTTTATTGTTGTTTTGTTTTGATTACCGCTTGAATTATATAGAGCTGTAAAACTACTTCCTTTTTAAACGACTTCAAAAAAGAAAGAGGTTTTTATTAAACGACTTCAAAAAAGGTTTCTCAATTCGACCGTATATATGTTTTTTTTTATGTCTGTTCAGGGATAACTTCGTTCTTTATGAACCGAATTGGATGATTTTTTTGTGGAAAGGAGATATCTCAGGTGTGGTACCATGATAAGGAAACCAGGATCTGATGATGGCATCCCAGAGAAATCGAGGGCAACCTTCGAAAATCGTATTTTAAAGTATCGTATTTTAAATATTTTTATTAAATACTACTACTAGTACTATTTAATGAAGATCGGAAGTCGATCTGATGATGGAGCTGAAAGACATTCGAGGGAACTCCTCAACGATTTACAGCAATTATCTGGTGTTTGGACTTGATTTATTTCTATTGATGAGATCTTTGTACCCATATGGACTATAAGTGCCATTACAGGTCTGATGATGGCGACCATACACAATCGAGGGAACTCCTCAACGATTTACAGCAATTACCTGGTGTTTGGACTTAATTCATTTCTATTGATGAGAACTTTGCACTTATATGAGTTATAAGTGCCATTACAGGTCTGATGATGAAGACTATAAACATTCGAGGGAATTCCTCAACTATTTACAGCAGTTACCTTTTGTTGGGCTTACTTCATACGGTTCAATATGCCAAAATGTTCAGGTCGCACAAAAATAATAATTAAGATTGAAAGTTTACATAGGAATACCACTACCTACTAGGTATGCAGATGCGTCAATTTAACACTGAATTTAATTTCCGTAATCGCGGCGCTGTCATTTGAGTAGTGCGTTTAGAAGCCCCAGTTATGCTAAATACAAATAGGTTACAGATGCGTTCAACTAAAAATTGAAAAATAAAATAATTTTCAAAAAATAAAAATAAAAACCGACTTCATTAACTATATGCCGCCTGTTAATGCTCCTTTCTTTAAAGTGAAAATTTTATTTCTAACTTTTTAGTTTATGTTTTTGGAGTCTGTTTTTATTCTGTAAACAATATTTACTCCTACACAACATATATAGTACACCAACGAAAATGATTAATAAAAATGAAAAAATAAAATACATCTTGAACTGACTTCCAAAAATGATATTCTTATTTTCGACAATTAGGTATGCAACTAAAATGAATATTCATCTTTTTTTAAACCGCGACTGGTTGTATGGTGCCTCTGGTACATGTACGAGCAACTTCATTGTTTGCATCAATGATCTGTGTTTGCATCATTTGGCAATTTTCGTTTTTTTTCTTTCACAATAATTTGTTTTGTAACTGCCCAAATTGAAAATAATTTCGACTCTTACGTAAAATTCAGAAACTAGGGCAAAAATGTGATCTCATTGTCGAAGGTTCGCTAAAAGGTTGTCCGGTTGGCCAAATGGCAAGCTATTCGAGTTTGACATTTAACGAAATTTCATGTCGCTATAACAAAATTTTCCTCTTTTGTAGTAGGGCTATGAGAGAGAAGAATTTTAGAACACTTCTTGTTATATTAATAAATATTTGTATAGATAAACATCTATATACGTATATATTATAAAGTATGTCTATTAGTTGCCTAGTACCCCTCAATACAAGCATAATATTTGCTTACTTTGGGACTGGATGACGCTGTGGTGGAATGTCCTAGGTATTATTATTTTATATTTTTTTATATTCAGTATACATATATGTGTCTCAGAGTTTATGCAATCTTCACTAAAATATTTCATTTAATTTTATTAGTATTGTCGTATTTTGAAATATAATCTACCAAATAATCTACCAAAAAGATTTCTTCGATGTCATTATATATCCTTTATATGTCTACGAGTAGGTATGCACCTAAATTGGGGATTTTTTAAAAGTAAGTTATAAAGTTCGGGAATTTTTAAATTTATTATTTAGTTACTTGTTTAATGATATTATTAATCGATTAATATAAAATAAAAATAATAAAGTAAGCTATAATAGCAGAGGATAGACAGCATTCGGTGACGTTACATTATGAGAGGTCTATGTTCAGCAGTGGTACAAATTACCTGTAAAATTCCAAATTTCATTTGTAGTAGGTGCTTGAAATCGGTTCTTTGCCAAATGGTAGCAGTGTTTGAAAAACCTGAATAGATTTCACACAAAAAAATAAATTATTTCGAATCTGCTGCTGACGATAATCCGGCAATTCCCTTTCACGAAAACGGATAACAAAACCGGATATTGATTCATCAAACTTCAAATGATTAAAATCTTTATCAGCTCTGTTATTATTTCAATGTCGCTGTTATCACTGTTTTATAGTAGATACACGAAAAGGACAGACAAACTACTATACTTATTTGGATTTATGTTATTGGGTTTTTATAGATCTTTATACTAGGTTCCTAATTGAATCTGTTGGATTTGTTTGCTATATACTATAGGTTAATTTCGAAGATCAGACAGAAAAATAAATAAATAGATGAATCACAATTGCATGGAAGAAGTTTTAAAGAAGTTATGAAAAATAGAGACATAAATATAAGGATAAAAAGCAAATTGTACGAAGTAATTATTCTGCCCTGTCTAACATATGGCTGCCAGACATGGTCTTTACGTAAACAAGATGAGAATAAGATGGCAATTCATCAAAAAAAAAAATGGAAAGAAGCATGTTAGGCATAAATATATCTGACAGAATAAAGAACGAAAAATAAGGAAACAAACTAAATTAACTAATATACTCGAAAAGATGAGAAATCTGAAATGGAGGTGGGCAAGTCATGTGTGTAGAATGACGAATGACAGAAGGGTTAAGAACCTGATGAGTGGATACCAAGAGATGGAGGAAGAAACAGAGGCAGACCAAGAAAACGATGGGAGGATATATTCAAAGAAAGATGTGGACCAAACTGGAGGAGATTAACTAGAGATAGAGAGAACTGGAGGAAACTGGGGGAGGCCTACGCCGCCCGCGGAGGCGACTTCCACAATTTATGATCAACTTAATGGCAACAACATCTAACGACGAAATCATGCATGGAAACATTCTTTTGACATAAACATATTTTTGACAAATATAAAATTCTCCCAAATATAAAATTAAAAGAAAAAAAATATATTAAAAAATTAATAATAATAAACATACATACATTCTGTAAAAAAAGTACCGGGAAAAGGTTAATAAAACATGAAATGTTAATTATTATTCCAAATTTATTTTATCACCTTCAAAGTATGCCCCTTCGGAAATAATACACTTACGCCAACGAATAATCCAATTATCAAAACATTTTTTAAACGCATTTTCCGGAATCGACTTCAGTTCTCGCCGCGAATTTTTTTTAATGTCTTCTACCGACTGAAAACGGGTGCCTCGAAGTGGTAATTTCAGTTTCGGGAAGAGAAAAAAGTCGGCCGGAGCCATATCCGGTGAATATGGAGGTTGTTCAATGGTATTTGTTGAGTTTTTGGCCAAAAATTCGTTCACAATGATGGCTTTGTGCGATAGCGCGTTGTCATGGTGCAAAATCCACGAATTTTCTTTCCACAAATCTGGTCTTTTTCGACGAATTTGCTCTCGCAAACGCTGCATAACACTCACATAATATTCTTTATTTACCATCTGACCTTCTGGCAAGAATTCCGAGTGCACAACACCGCGATAGTCAAAGAAAACAGTCAACATGACCTTTACTTTTGATCGACTTCGCCGTGGTTTTTTCGGTTTCGGTTCAGTTGGAAGGCGCCATTCTGAAGCTTGTTGACTAGTTTGCATGTCAAACTCGTAAACCCATGTCTCGTCACCAGTAACAATGCGTTTTATGAATGTAGGGTCGAAACTGACTCGTTCTAGCATGTCTTCGGCGACTTTTACGCGATTGAGTTTTTGAAGAAAATTCAGATCTTTTGGGACTAGTCGAGCGGCAACGTGTTTCATGCTCAAGCGATCGTTTAAAATTATACGAATCGATGAGTGAGACACAGAAAGCTCAGCGGCTATCTCTCTCAAACTTGAATGAGGATTTTCAGTCACCATTTCCTTCACTTTAGCGATATTAACTTTAGTTGAAGACGTTGATGGCCGACCAGAGCGAGGCAAATCTTCCACCACACCCCGACCGCTTTTGAATGCACTGTACCACTCATATGCACGTGTTTTTGATAAAGTCGATTTACCGTAAGCTTTCTGCAACATTTTCAGCGACTCGGAACACGAAATTCCATTCGCAATGCAAAATTTGAGACAAACTCTTTGTTCAATGTTTTTATCCATTATAAAAATCTCAAAACACACTTCAAATGACCTAACAAAATCGAGCACTGTACACAAACTAAATGACAGATGGTGCTCAAACTTCGCGCCAATATAGAAGACAGTTGAGGGAACTCACCGACAAAAAAGAATTTTTCAAGTGAATTTGGAATTAGAATTAAATGAACAATTCCCGGTACTTTTTTTACAGAGTAGTATATATAAGTAGATAGGAAATAGGATATAAATAGGGCAAACTCATTGACGCAGGAGAACACTGCAAACGCGGCGCATGTGCCAAATTAGTTCCTATAATTTTAGCAATAAAAGCTCATATAAGAACATGGACTTCGAGTCTATGGTAGTTGAAGTTATTACAATTAAAAACAAATGTATAAATTAAATTGTTTTAAAATCTTAGGTTATTATATTAAGTAAAATAAATGATCAGATTTAAGATTGCAAAATAATTTATCGTGTCGTATAAGTATTTCAATGTTTTTGATTCCGTAGATAACAAACTGTTTTGACACGTAGTCGAACACCTTGATTGTATTAATAAAGTAATGCGTAGTTACTTTATTATATTGTAGAATTTTAAGTAAAAAAGGATTCGTGTTACCTTTTAAACTTATACAGTTCGTTGGGTTATTTGGATTGTACCCCCATGCCCCACCCTCCAAATAACCCCAACTGGTTATTTACTCTTCATCTTTCTTTTATTTATCACCCATTATGATTTTAAAGTGAAAATAATAAAATACGTGTTTTTCATTTTATCTAGTACCAGTCATTACTAAAATATTCAGAAATGACGCCAATAAGTTATCGTATTGCCATGGAATAGATGGGAATTCGATCGGTTGGCGGCCGCCGGCGGGATATTCGGATATAATATATAAAAATATACTTAAATATTCTTGTTTTTATAATATATATGATGGTTCGATCTATGTTCCTGAAGGTTGTGTCAGATGAAAGAGCATGCATTTAAGCCACGCTCACGCTCAGCGTCACGTAGTGACTACCCTTAAAGCTGTAGGTAACTACGTTGCTGTACAGTTATATCAGAAAAGTAATAGGAATCGGTTAACATCGGACGCGCAGGTTTGCCCGAAGTTATCCAATGAAATAATTTTAATAAGAAAAAGTCATAAATTATAACGAAAATACTGTAAAAACAACTTTATCACTAAAAGCATTTGGTTCAAATTTGTCTTGCAAATTGTAGGTACGTCCAGTCACATTACTTTTCTGATACACCTGTACAATATTTGTACACAAGCCCTAAAAACAGTTCAAAACGGTACAATGGTTGTACAAATGCCGTGCAACTCTAAAAAGCACAAATTATGTACCCTTTGTCGTTGCAATAACTGTACAGTATCTGAAGACAAGTTAGGTCTTTTGGAACTGCATGACACCTGCAATTGTGTACCTAGTTTTTATAAGTGTTTCTAAGTATTTTATTTGGCTCATTAAAACAAACAGTTGCCTACTAATATGTGTGAAGTAATGATATAAAAATTGGGAAATATGTAAAGCCAATACAAAGTGTCCATTGTCCATGCGGGATCTGCATCCCGTTTCCATAGTAACGGTTCGGCAGTGAACCAGCGCGCCGCAGAGCGCGTGACGGCTCGCGCTATTATATCAATTCCCACCGCTACTCATTTCTGCTCTTCTAGTATGAAATTGTATGACATTACTGTCAAAGTCTTAAAGTGTTCGTGAGACAAACAAACATTGAGGACAACTAATTAGAAAACAGGCCAAGTAGGTACGTGTCGGAAACGCACAACTAAGGGTTCCGTTGAATGTTACTATAGTTTGACCGAACCCGCTGTACCGCGTCTTGAGTATGTGCGCGGCGAGGAGGGAAGGCGGCTCCTAAGCGTTGACGACGGACTGACAGATCACAAAGCAGATCTGCCTCCCTCCGCCACTGCGCCACGCACATACCTAAGGCGCGGTAGGTACAGCGGTTTCAGTCAAACAATCACAGATTACAAATGTTTTGTTGGTAAGTAACTGAAAATGGCGTATTTCTCAAAACTTATTAACGTATTTTGTCAATACAATTTTCGTTGAAATTGTGTACGTTCTACTTTTTTGATTTTAACGTGAATACGTTTTTAAAATGGCATCCATACTAAAGTCCTGCCATAATTAGCGATGAAACACTTTTATTCTCGCCACAAACGTTGATATACCTATCTTGTGAACCAAGGTCAGTACGTCCAAATATGTAGGTACATATTTTGAAAATATACAATGTCCTACTTACGCCATCGTACACTACGTCATCAAGTGGGGGTCGAAGAAGGGCCTCGAAATACACTACATGCGACGGAATGTGTTAGGTTAGAAATGCAACGGAAAGTGTTAGGTTAGTAGATATTAAGGTGCACCAATAAGTGGGCTGAATAGAAAAAAAGGTATCAACTGTTTCTCTTGAATTATACGCGAAACTACGAAACGTTTTTACGCAAAAAAAAATTACGGTAATATAGCGATACTAACCATCCCGATTTTTTTTAAAACAAAAATACTGAATTTTTTTCAAATTTTTAATCCCACGTATAAAGAGGAAAGTGAACTGTGGTCAGTAGGTAAACTCATTCATTTTCAAAAGTGTATACTTCTTTTATCGCAACTTTTTTAAATACAAAATGTAGCTACATAACCTTAACTTATATATAGAAAGAAGGCAATACGTTGTATCTCTGGCTTTCATCATCATCATCATCAGCCCGTGTCTCTCCACTGCAGGATATAGGCCTCTCCCAAGGCTCGCCACCACACACGGTCCTCCGCCTTTCGCATCCAACTACCCCTGGTATGGTGCTTCAGGTCATCTGTCCACCTGGCCGCGGGGCGTCCAACGCTTCGCTTTCCGGTACGTGGCCTCCATTCGAGAACTCGTCTACCCCATCGGTTATCCGTTCTACGGCAAATATGACCGGCCCATTGCCACTTCAGCTTGCTGATCGCTTCGGCTATGTCGATAACTTTAGTTCTTTGACGGATTTCAGCGTTTCTGATTTTATCCATCAAAGAAACACCGAGCATAGCCCGCTCCATAGCACGCTGAGCGACTTTGAATTTATGGATCAGTCCTGCCGTGAGAGTCCACGTTTCGGCACCGTACGTCATTGTAGGTAGGACGCATTGGTTGAAGACCTTGGTCTCTGGCTTTATTGAAGCAAAAACCATAACAAATTAAAAAGCATTAACCGCGAAGGAATAATCTGTAACACACATCGGGCACTCGAACGCTAAATTAACTTTCAGTTTTTTTATACTTTTGACTTGACTCATTTTACATCAACCGACGACGTTCCATTTCGAATACAAATCGAATAAAAAGAGTTACTCCGAGGCGCCTGTTATACTTTACGTTGTTTTAAAATTACCAAGAGCTTTTTGTTTTATTTTTTTGCAGAATTGTTTTAGGAAACCGTCAATGTAGGAAACATGTTATTGACACAGCAAAAGCTATAACTATGGTAAATAAAATAATATTTTTTATTTAATTTACTTACCCATTTAACGACATAATATCTGATTTTCGTAATGTACCTGTAAAAATTACGTCAAAAAGCAGTCAATAATATTTTATTCATGAATTAAATTTGTTTTTTTTTTATATCAGTAGACAACAAGGTTCATTCACATTTTTGCTATGACGTCGACCATTTGAATTTATTGTTTATGCCTAATTGAAACTGAATAATCTATGTTTTTGTTTATGAATACTTCTAGGCCTTTTACAGGCCTAGATTAAGACATCGTTTTTATGTAACCATAGTATTTGAGGGACTTACAGTTTACTTTAAAACTGTACCGCAAAAAAAGTTAATTCTGAGACACCTATAATCAAAAAGCAATTATTTAGTATTCATAAGAAATGGATGTATATAAATAATGCGATGTAGCAACAAAAATGTGAGCAGAAAAATACATATGCACCGCAGACCAATTATACACCGAAATGTTTTAAATTAATCAGTATGAAGTTGCATTTTGTGTGACCCACATGTAAAATTCGGAGTAGTCCATATAGTTCTACCGTTAAGTTCTACTAGTAGGACAGAACGGATTTATTTATCCGTTTTGACCTACTGGTAGAAATGAACGGACAAAAAAATTAAGCAGTCCGTATAGTTCTACCATTCAGTTCTACTAATAGTTATTATAAAGGAAAATTAATGAATACTTAACATACATGTCCCTGCCAATTCAGAATTATTAAAGGCAAATCTAAACGGAACATATAATTTTGATTTACTTATTTCTAACTTGTAATTAAATATAAATATTTTGTACAAGCAAATGACGCTGGTCAATGGACAATTATCCACTTTACTGTTTTTAGGATCTTAGAAATAAAATAAGTCATATTTATTATGTTTGTATTCGTATTTGTTTAGTTAAGAGTTAACCTAACTGCTCTTTCCACACATATGTGGTGGCTCTTTCGTTTATCATTGTAAAAATATCAAATTTAAGTTCAATACTTTATTTCATGTAGTCTAAAAAATATTCGTACTCTGCAAATAGCAGGACTTTATGTCCGTTTAGTCCTATTGAATATCGTACAGAAATTAATAGCACTAAAAGAACTTTTTTCTCCGTTTAGTCCTACTAGTAGAACTGAACAGCAGAACTATACAGACTACTTCTAAAATTCGTACTGGAAAAGAAATCAAGGAATTTGAAATTACATTTCATGTGTAATTTAACAAAATGTTTCTTTAAAACAATCATGATGACGTCTAGTCTGTCCAAAGGTCCAATTACTGAGTCTGACATTTTGTACACGTTTTCGATCGCTTCGAAGTATGTAAGGTAACATTTATTTATTTATTTATTTATTATTAAAAAGTAAACTTACAGCCATAATAAATAATTTGAAAAAACTTAAAATCTAACAAAATTACATTCTGCAAAGCAAATGACAAGTTTAAATTAAATTTTCTATAAGATGATATAATTAATAGAAACTATAGGCAACAAACACACAAAAAAAGTTTACGTATGTGTGTAGGGGTCGATTTAACATACCTAATAAATTTTGTTTCGTCATTTTTTTTACCCAAACCATTGACATAGTAAAGAATGAGTAAGTTTCTAATTTATTTTGCGGTTATCCACACAAATCAGAATTTCCACACAAACGTATCGATGTAAAATTTCAACCCTATTCTATAGATATTCATAGAGATATCGCGTTGTAACAACAAAAATGTGAGCAAACAAATATGCCACGTAGACCAAATACACATCAGCTGAGGTTCGAAATATTCGCTGTGAACGCTGTGAAGTAGAATTTGAAAAGAAGAAAATTTAAAAAAATTTAGTAAACATATAAGTAAAAATCGTAATGGAAAAGATAATAAAGATGTGTAATCTAACAAAATGTTTCTTTAAAACAATGATAATGACGTATGGTCTGTCTAATTTATTATTTTGTAATTTTGCACACGTTTTCAATCGTTTCCAAGTATGAACCGCTCTATCTAGATTATTACGTTATCCAAACCCTATTCTAAATTTATTGGGATAAGTATTTTCAAATCATTTTAGTTTTGAAGCTTCATTTACAAAACGTTGGACTCTAAATGGTTAAAAATATGATTTTTTAATTACATATGCAAGAAAAAAATCTGAATAAATTGTCAGAAGTTTATTTGAAAAAAAATCGAGCGCGTTGTATTACTATCAAATGACCGTCATGTTGCTTTGTATTGGTGAGGTCTCTCTTTAAAATATTGATGGGATTATTTTTAGTTGAAATTTTATGTTCAATGATAATAAGTATATAGATTTTAATAAAGAAACTGATCTATTCTTAAGTCCATAATTTATTGCCTTTGTCAAATAAAAGTTGCACGTGCTCACAAATTTTATACCATAAGTATTTTTATTGAAATGTTTTGATTGATTTATTTATTTAGCTTCCTCTGAATTGCAAAGATATAAAGCTTTTTAAATATATATCAAATTATTATTTCATATTCAAAAATATATATTGTGAGATTTACTTACCTAAACGGCGATGATTATTTATTTATTTGAAATTTAGTTTTCTTTAAAACACCACTTGCTTTTAAAAAGATTTTTTTAATATATAATTCTTTAAGAAGCACCCACCTACTCCATTTGTTCTAAGATTCTCTCTGCTAATAAAATCGGACGAATCTGTGCTTTTTATTAATTTTTTCTTCATTTACATACCCGTGTTACTTGTTTACATTTGACATGACAGTTGACTTCAGTACAGAGCCAACTGTTATCAATATTATAATGCCTAATAATATAATGCAATATTTTTATTCTCCAAATCCCTTAATTCTCTAATTTAACTGGAGTCAAAATGATGACTAACTAATACGGTCACCGCTTTAAATTACATTGCGCGCCGTTAGTGTGGACGTCTATTTATAAACACACTTGTTACCTATTCACTTTGTTATTTGCTTAACACTTTTCTATAATTGCTATACGTATATTTTTCTTCAGAAACCATATTTAGTCAGATGATAAAGTATCGAATAACTTCTATATCACTAATGTAGTAATGTAATGACGTACTGCCATTATTTTGCAAGACTGGGTTTTCAACAAACATCAGAACAAAAATGAGTGGACGAAGGAAGCCCATAGTGAATTATGGAATGAAGTTCAATGGCAACTATACGCCAAAAGGTTCCTAAAATAACTCCAACCTGCGAAGGCTAGGAAACTTCTAGAACTAGGCAGGAAACGACTAAGAATAGTCACAGGAGCACTGCCTGGTCATTTCGACTCCAATAGGTTCTTGCAACACATGAGACTCACAGAGACATTAACTGTGTAGGGTATGTGGTGTTGTGGAGGAGACAATGCTACGCATCCTCTGTGGATGTGATACACCAGGGGCATCACGCATGAGCATCTGGAGGTGTGCTATCCCAAACCGGATGAGTTCTGCGACTTACAAAATAATCAAATCATAAAATGCATACAAAGTGTGTTTAAGAATGACGATTAGTAGGGTCAAAAGATGGGGACACAATAGATTTAAATAGGTCGCAGCATAGAGCAAACTTACCCCAATAAATAAGCCAAGAAGAAAAAAAAGATCCCGTAATAAGACTGCCTCATTGCTTCAGATTTTCGCGAAACCCTACATACAACAGACATGTCTACATGTTTTGATACGATGTTCGCCGAAAATAATTGTTTATATTTAATTAAGACTAAATTAACTACATTTTGGTTGCTGTTAGGCGGAGAAGAACAGGACACCATTTTTATATAATAATTATAGTATAGTTGTTTCAATAAGCTCCCAGTAGCTTACAATATTATACTTGAGAATCTCAAACTTTATAAAACTATAAATAAGAATCTACACAAGTTTGACAAGAGTGGCGTATAGAGAATGCGCTTGCGTTGACTCCAGTGTTGTAGATTGTATACCGCGATAATATTTAATAGATAAATACAAAGTCTTGCTGAATTTGGTCAGAGAGCCTTGAGAATTACTATTACAAACGCTTTATGTTCCGCTCATTATTTCTTCATTGCCTTATATGATTTATGAAATACAAATACTGAATAACGGTATGTCTTTGTATCATGTGCTCCGTGTGGTTGCAATCAGTTTATTAAGTTGGTAGTTACTTTATTAAAAGTTCGGGGATATCGACAAACGGACACATGAAAGTGATCAGTATATAGTTTTGATTGTCACTTTCGAAGCGTATAGAGATAGAGAATCCTGAAGAAAAGAGGAGTTTTTCATGATGATAACCCGATTCCTGGCCACAATAATCTAGGCTGTAGACATGTATTGCGATTGTCTATTCTGATGTAGTAGAATAGACCATCCCAATATCAATGAAAAGGTGTCTATCGCCTGCATTATCATGGCCGGCTTCCTTTTTTATATATAGGGTACCCTTCGCCACACTGGGTATGTAGATTAATAAGCCTCAATAAGGCTACATGTTATTTTTCTATTACTAGTTAGAGCATGAGAAAGTTATGATTTAAAAACCGGTAGGTATTCGGAACTGTAGAACAAAGCCATTGTCTATCTTCACAGTATTATGTGTGAAGCTAAATTCTTGAACGGCTGCTGATAGGTGTAGGTACATGACGTATTTTCAGTATTACCTACATTGGCTGTTGTTATCGGTTACATGCACGTCTTCGAAACCCATTCTCTACACTCCTCTATCACTAGTTTTATGTGACACAATTGAGTGAAAATAAATGAAGAGGGTGGTTCCTTGGGAAACGCGAGAACGATCGAATCTTTGAATACACTAAGCGACGTGCTTGGTAAGCGAAGTGCCAGAGACATTCAAAGTGACAGGTGATTTATAACGAAGTGAAGAAAAAGGCAAAGAATAAATAAGTTATGAGAGTGCGTGTGCACATATTTTCATATGCCGCTTCCCGCTGCTGTCAAATTTATTTACTCTATGTCTTATGCAGGTGGTATTGCAATTTTTACACAAGTGTAACATAAGACGATGTACGTTGTACGGAAGAGCGGGAGTTTACTGAAAACACTAAATGGTTACTTTGTTACCTCCTTACTTTGAATACCTTCAAGACAAACTACTTGTGTAATACTATGTACCTACAACAGAACATAACCTGGAGTTGCCTTAGCTATAAAGATTTATACTTAAGTGCGATTACTCATTAGGAGTTGTAGTTTACCAAAGATTGTCTTGCCATTCACACGTAGAACTGACATAAAATGGGGTTAGAAAACTCATATGGGTGTTCAGAACATTAAGGCATGTTACAATGAAGGAAATCTTGAAGCAAATATAATATGTGGTAGAAAACTTCAGCAATACAATTTTTGCTAACCGACGACAATACAGCAAACGTTCTAATTTTTTAAACAACATAGTAAACAAATTTACATTTGCCCAAAGACATTATATGAATGTAAGAGATCACTGACAAACTATTTACATTGAATTATGACGACTGTGTTGTAGAGTTTCTGAGTTTTTCCATCAGCTCTTTATACCCTACTGCAGGCGCAGGCCTCCCCACAGGATGAAGGGGCTTGAAGCTCAAATCTACCAAGTTGCTCCGATGCGGGGTGGAAGGTATTATTTTATCGATTCTATCCCCGTGTCGTGATAGCCCAGAGCGCAACGAACCTGTCTCAAATTGATAAGAACATAGGGCCATGGTTCGAATCCGGGCGTGTACCAATGAGTTTTTCTGACTTAAGTACATTAACTATCACTGACTCCGTACCTCGGAGAGCACGTTAAGCAGTCGGTCCCGGACACTGTCAATAGACGGCGGTCGTTACAATCCCCAACCCGCAGTGGAGTAGCGTGGTGGATTTAAGCTCCAACCCCCCTCCTCACCCTGGGGGAGGCCTAAGCCCGTACAGTGGGGTAAAATGGGCTGATGATCCTGTCCCCTACCCACGAAAGTAAGTCACGACAAGAAGTATAGCCGACGTCATATTATTATTAAGACATTTGCTTTTAATGCATTAGATGACGGTCGATAGCATTTACAGAATATTATTCGTGTTATGATGACGTCACCAGAGGTTAAATGAAAGTCATGTCATTTAAATCGTCAAATGATTCAAAATTATAAACTTCCAAAAATCTAGATATCGTGCGTTCATGTTATATCTTATGTTCCATGGACCCTCAATAATCGACTCCTACGCACCGATTAGCAGGTTTTAATAGAAATATAATAAGGCAAGACGGCCGCCGGTGGCGCCGGTTTGACGGCCGTCCGTGACTCAACTAAGCTGCATGGTCATATATGGTCAAACCTTACTTCCATATCCACAGACTGGAACATAGCCAATACTAAACTCGTTCTCTCGTTACACTAACTTATATAGGATCTCTGATTTCAATTATGAAGCTGGCGACGTCCGGACGATGGATTTCTCTCGATGTATTCAACATTAAGAGGAATCTATCATGCGGAAGAAGTTACAATACACTTACATACTTCGCTCTGAAATTGCAGCGAGTAGCGTCGCAGTTAAGAAAATGGGTATCAAAGGGTCGAGAGTGGGCCCCGTACCTGCGCAAAACGCAACTGCGTCTATTGCAGTGCGAACTAGAAGTTTGGCGCGAACTGTACAAACAAAAATGAAAGCGTAAATTTATAGCACCTAGTAATACAATGTAGTTTTCATCATAAAATGTAAAATTTTGTAAAAATTCCATAGAATAACTTAAAAAAAAACATTTTATGATGAAAACTACATTGTATTCCTAGGTACTATAAATTTACGCTTTCCTTTGCAGAGCTTATTCTTTTCACAATCGATACTAAAAGTCAAAGGTTTACTGTAATTAAATAAGTAATAAAAATTGTCTCTAGCTATCAGTGCACTCATGTTATTACTTTTCGGATTAGCCAGAGAGGATCGAGCGCCTTCTAAATAACTAACGAACTAAAAATGAAATATATTTCTACAATAATTCTTAAATTACATAATAACAACGATTAATGGTTAAGTTCGAATAACGTCGAGCGCGTTTTTTTTTTAATAAATTTTATGGTGGTACGGAACCCTTCGTGTGCGAGTCCGATTCGCATTTGGCCGGTTTTTTTTTATGAGAACACTTCGAAATTGTACTTTCTCTATTTCTTTATAAACAAAACAAATATTATACAACTTAGGTAATATAAATAACAAAATAACATTAACACATATTCATTCAACTGAATGAAATCTAAGTTCATTGGTGCAGGGACGGTGACCGAATGAGTCAAGCGATAAAGCCGAGACGCGACCTGCTGCGGCACTAATTTGTTCGTTCTGGCTTTGTGTCAAAGATCTTTGCCTAAGACGCCATAGCACTGACCTCACAGTGACCTAAATTTAGTCGAATACGATACTATACCTCAGGTATAAAAACAAAGTGTGGTAGTTCCTAACTTTGTTTTTGTAAGAGTCCAAATTGTTTTTATTTGTATACTTAGCTATTTTTTAGTTCTGTCATTGAAAATGTGAAATTATCGAAACTGTACTCTCGTTTATTTATATTTCATTCGACTAATTTCTCGATGTCCACTCTTTTTAAATCTACATGTTAATTTGATACCGACAAATTGTTTATTTCTTCTTTTTTGACCTTCACTTTTTCACTTTTTAGTTACCACTTAGGGCCGGTATTTTAGTTCTGACTTATCCTAGGAATAACGTTAAGTGAAGCTTAATTGTATCGGATTTTAAAAATTAAGCTTCACTTAACGTTTAAGTGAGAACTCTAATACCGGCTCTTACTCGACTCGACTTGATTGTCTTCCCTGATGGGTGCGAAGTATATGGTTTATACATACGAGGGTTCAAACGGTCTAGCGCTTTTTAAAAAGCTACGTCAACTACATTAAATTGAATTGTTAGTCGCCTGTTCTTGACCGTAGTTTCTGGAACAAAATTAATTATAGCTAGAACCGATGTCGCAGTTGTGTTCACAACCGTGCTATCATCTCCGTAGTGCAGTATGCGCAATGAACTTAGCACTTTGTCTTACAAAGCGGAAGGGCGGGTTCCATTCCTAGTTGGGGATGTTATTTCAGACGTAATGTCCAAGTCTGGATGCGACCTTATAAACGCTTAACTATTCAATTCAGAAACGTTTATTTACATCTAGGTTAGAAAGATAAAGATAAAAGATAATGTAACTGAATTAGGTCTAAAGCGATATCGCGGTAGCCGAGTGGTAGCGGGCCCGCTCCTTGTTTAGAAGACCGTGGTTCGAATCCCAGGGCATGTACCAATGGGCTTTTTAAGACTTATGTACATAACTATCACCGACTCTGTGCCTTGAAGAGTGTGTCGGTCCCGGTTGCCATCAATAGATGGCAGTCGTTTAAGTCCACCAACCCTCACTATGGAGCAGCGTGGTAAATCAAGCTCCAAGCCCCCTCATGCCGAAGGGAGGCTTAAGCCCCAGCAGTGGGGCATTAAGGGGCTGATGGTAGGTCTGAAGCAACGTTTTTGCATTGGACAGTATTTTGTGTCGTGTCACTAATATATTTAATAATACAGTATAATTCACCTTTACCCCTGAAATATCAAAAATAAACTCATCATACTTATCCTGTGTACGCAAGTAGCATGAATTAATTGTTCGTCTCGCCACTTGAATGTTGTTATAGGTATTTCCGTTAATAGAAGTCACGACCCAAGCTCGCATCGCGTTGCGCGCATGCTCTAGTTTTACCTCTTCAATAGTTTTGAGTGCCTGGTACCTACCTATATTGTTTTTTAGTATAGTAAAAACAGTGGTTACCACATTGGCATACACAAGTCTTATGCGGGAAGTGATGCAGAAAACATAACGGGCTGAAATGATAAGGAACCCTCCTTTTCTTCACCGTAGTCGAGTGAAAATAACTGATTTGTAACAAGCTAGCTACTTCTGGGTCTTCAAACCGTTGACCACGATTTCATTCTTGGAAATGTAAAGAAATTGTTAGGGATAGTATCAGGACTGAACGGAGCATGGGACATCAACCCAAAGATTTCCTGTTTCGAAAAATAGTTTGTTTTTGAGTGGTGCTGTAACATCATGATGCACAGTCATGATGGAAGACGATGCGCCGTTTCGGGTTACGCCATCATTTTTAGCAAACAATCTGAGATATACCGATCAGTGGTAACCGTTCTGTGTTCCCTTTTTTTCCGAGACAAAGCGAACACTTTTTTCGACACTCGCTGCGGGAAAGCACATCTTTTGTTAACTTGACCTCGCCTTCGAAGACCTAAACGACTGATCGGTGTTTTCACTGAGAAAGTAAGTTTCGCAGATATTAAGAAATCAGTTTATGATTCCTGAGACAATTATTTTATAGTGATATGAACAGAAAGCCTTAAAACTGAATGTTGCCAAACAGTCATTACAAAATTTTAATAATACGAATTACTTCTGAACATCTACTGGACTAAGTTAGTAAATACGGGAAATTTTAAAGTTTAAAAATTCCAGGAAAATATTGTGGTTACAATTACTAGCGTAAGTATTCTTAGCACGAATTTTGATTTGTAGCCACCCTAACCAGTATGTATAAAGCACACGGGAAAAGTGAAGAATTACCTCGAATTACAAATAACGTTTTACTAGTTTTTACAAAACGATATTACATTACCGGATTTATAACTGTTACAATAGTTTTGTTGTCGTGGGAATCACATGTATTTTAATATTAACTATTTACCTTATTATTCAATGGTTATTACAGTTACTATTTTTCTCAGTGTTCTCTTAAAAAATCATCCATGATTAATCACCTGAGACGTCGTTATAAACGGTTTCTGACTTCCCTCCGTTGAAGCAGTTGAAGCGTTGCGCAAATGAACACGAGCCGCCGCTCTTCAAACAAATTATAAGGGTAAAGGTATATTCAGCGGGAAACTAACTTCCTGACATTGAATTTGAAATGGAATCATTCCAATACCCATAATTACTCGAATCAGCTTCCGAATCGAATCACATGTCGGTCATCTTAATTTTTGCATAGCAGCGACGTTTACATTTGTTATCGCTGTTTCTGGCTGACCTGGAGATGAAATGGTGCCGAGAGAAGCATGATCTCGTCACAAATAGAAACAAGCCTCAAGACAATCATCTTGAGATAACGCTCTGTGGATTAGATCATGAGCTCCAGTTTCCTATTCCCATCAAAAAACTGAAACATTTATATTTCTTTACACACTTTTTAATAATTGTGTAAACATCATCACGATTTCTAATGGCCAGTATTCACGTATCAGAACTGATTTTATTCTAAGGCAGTTCAAAGTACTCAATTCCCAAACATTTCGGTGTGCGCCTACATGCGTAGTTTTTTTTCCTGTTTCTGTCTTCAAAATTTTCAACAGTTTGCGTGAAACTTTCTAAACGACATGTACACACAAAATTAAATACCTTTGCCTTTGAAATGTTTTCAAAACTAGATTTAACATAACATTGTAAACCATAACGTAATTCATGTTTGAAAACGAACGGTCTGTTTAAAATCTACACCGATATTTTAAGAAGTCCCAATGAGCGAACATGACGTAACACATAGATTAGGTGAAGACGTATATTCATTAACTTCGTTAACTTCTTCGTTGGCTATATTAATCCTCTCAGTTTAGTTATATTATGTTTAAAATAAATAATATGTATATAAAGATACCTAGATTTTTTTTTGTTTAAAATCAAATATCTTCTATGTTTGGCTATTATTTTCGCTTAAAATATAAACCAAAATTAACCAAAAAAAACTCATACATCCAACTAAATAATCAGTGTTTATGAGTAAGGATCTGCCAAATTAATAAACTATATCACAGTTTTAATTTTATGGAATTATGAAAAAAATATACCCACTGGAGACAGACGATACCTATTAAGAGCCTGAAATATGATAAACAGAAATGTCATTTCTTCCGCATTACAATCGCGCACCTATAATGCCTCCGTAAATAATTAGGTACTTTCTTAGAATACTATTTAATTTATAATAATTCGAAGGCAGGTTTAACTTGTGCGCTAATGTCGACGTGTTTTGTGATGATCGCAATGTGGAACAAATAACGCGAAAAAATAACAATGATTTCATTGCGCTAATCAAAGCAAATATTTTCCCACTCCCCTTCCAAATATAGGTGCGTAATGGGACGCGTCGTTAGTCCCAAATGCATATTATGATGACCGTGCAAGCGAGATAAAGATCACATTACTTACATACAGAAAATCACGTAAGCGACATATAGGTTTTTATTTAATTTTACTAAAAGCGTAATTGTGATCAAATAAATCAAATATTCAACGGACAGATGATGACTCAGTATGTCTAATTTTAAGATTTTTCGCAATTCGATAGACTTAGTATTTTTGATGGAATTTTAAATAAAGTGTTTTTATACGGGTATATTCGTGATTGTTTCTTATTGTACGAAATAAATGTACGTAAACGTATTTTGGAAATAGTTTCCCTAAAAATATACGAATTTTGAAGCAATATCTTAAGAGATATGTTTTGAACAAAAAGCATTTTAGGTATCGCTGGCTCTTTATACAAAGCCGTTTCATGCTTCAACCCATACTTCAACCGATTGTTATATAAACGCCTTAAAGTTAGATTGTTTCTATACCCTTTAGTTAATTCTGTCTCAGGTGAACATACATTATAGTAGTATCCATAGTATGTACAATACGAAGAAAAGTATTGCGGGACGAGCGGGGTTATATAGATTGGATGTGTTAATTTATGTCACTAGTAGGAATCGAAAAACCTTATACAGGCGAAGTCACAAGCCAAAGCTAGTTATTAAACAAATTAGAATTTTGTCTAATTTGGTACAATAAAACCAAATCAGTTTAAACGCGCCTCACTGGTGATATAAACGTTTATTTATGTGAGAGTTCGTCTAATTACACGGCAGCCATTGTTTGTAAACATATGTCTTAGCGCTTCACCGCTTCTATATTTAGTCATTGTTAATAAATAACTATAAATAATTTCGAATGAAGAGTTAATATTCATACTTAAACTAGGCGAGTCTATTTTGATCCATTATGTAGTAAATTAAGTGTGTATAAGTTGTTAATTTATGACCTGTTATAAAAATGGATTAATATTACTAAACTAGTGTAATTCGATATAATCGATGACCGCTTGTCTGAGTGGTTAGAGACCCTAACTGCGGAGCCAATAATGGTCGCAGGTTCGATTCCCGCCCGGTACAAATATTTGTGTGCATGAACATATCTATTTGTTCCGTTTCTGGGTGTAAATTGTCTATATATGTATATATTATTTAAAAAAAGGAATATATATATATATATATATATATCAATTGCCTGATACCTATAGTACAAGCTTTGCTTAGTTTGGGACTAGATGGCGCTGTGTAGGATATCCCAGGTATTATTATTATTATTAATTACTAATGAAACAGGTCATCCCTTTGTATGTAAATTGTTATTTAGGACACTTCAAAAACAATTGTATCTTCATACAAAGTAAGTGCGGTAAGGACATAACGCCAACCGATTAGTTTTAATCAACGTGATCACACCACTAGCACTATACAAATATCTAAAATATCAATCAATTTTTTTCACTACATGGCCAATGAACCAAAAAGAAAAAAATATTTATTAATATACAGTGTAAAAGAGGTACACTGTATATTATTGAATTATTATTGTATATTGTACAGTGTTGTATATTGAATTGTTTATTAATATTAGGTATATCTTTTACACTGATTAATAAACAATTCAATAAAGTGCACAAACGAAAAGACGAACGAACGAACATTTTAAAAATGGTTATTTTACATATTTTTTTTAATTTTAATGGCAATAAGTTATGAAATATGAGTACCTATGAATTGATGAGTTGAAATAAAAACAAAATGATCGTTAAAAATGTATAATGCAATGTATGTGTATAATTTGTGTCTTTACGCATTTATATATAAATATAAATGCCTTAAGAATGACAAAATAATATTTTTAAAAGAAATGTGGCGTACGCACACACCCACTGAATTTAACTTACTACCCATCTACGGCGGTCAGTTACGTTTCAACGCATACATATTTATTTCCTATATTTCAAAAATAAAGATATGAACCTATTCCATTTATCGCAGCTAGGAGACAATGCATCAAAAGTTCTACTGAGTACTTTGTGAACTATTCTATAAAAACATAAAAGATAATTTCAAGAATTTGACACATGTTGTGGTTTTTTTAGCCCTAACTAGGTACAGTTATAAATTCAAAAGTGTGTCTGTATGTATGTTTGTTATTTTTACAAAACCGCTGAACTAACTGATCATGATGAAAAACAGGGATGAGTTTACCCAGTGAGAAGTTCCCATTTTAATTTAATTATGGTTAATTAATTTTAATTAAGTTATAGTAATAGGATTCCAGACGTGAAAAGAAATGGTATGACTGCGAGAACTGAAACGGGTTAGTTTATAGGGGCGTTATGGTCTGTTCACGGAGACGCAGCCGCGGGCGAAAGTCAGTAAGTACATCTATAATAATTTTTTTATATTTTCTCAATCGATTTTAATCGATCAGTTAATTTAAAAGAATCCCTTTTTTATAATTTTTTTCTACAAACGGACTCACTTGTTCCAAGTAGTCGTAAATCGGCTTAAAATTACGACCAACTTCCGCGCCCTAATTTCTTTTCGACCGAAAGATCGGTCCGATAACTGCTGTATATCGCTTGCCAGTAATCTTTGAGGATCATTATTACAACGAAATCTCATTCGCAACGGTTTTTACTTGAAAAATATTGTGCTCGTATAACTGTCAATATATAAAAGAGTTCGAACTGTGTTCTGCTATGGTAGCTTCCATAACAAATATACATTTTCGAATCCCAGGTTGTTTTAATATTTTATTTATCAAATCAACGTTCATTTTCATTTACAATATTATTCAAAAAAACAACATTGAAAAACCACAAAGATTTGTAATAATGCAGTTATCGTCATCGAGATACATTCACTAAATTAAGTATTTAATGACAGGTAGATAGATATAGGCGTCTTAACATTATTTGAAAAGTAGGTACATAATACGATCAACTGTTTTCTGCAAATATGAAGCTGAGTAATTGAATTTCAATGATAAATTCTAAAAACTGCTTAGAAAGTTTTTTTTTAACGTATTCATCACAACTATGACTTTAATTTAAGTTAAATATTATTTGATATACTGTCCCGTAAATTTATAAATTGTTAAATTGGTAAATTGTTTATTAACTTACTTGCTTGTTTGTAACGGAGCAACTAAACGAGTTGTTTTTTGCATGGAGATATTTGAAGGCATGAAAAAGTGACACTAGCATAGGCTACATGTACAAATTGAGCAAAACTTTATGATCGATTTGAACTTAGCGTGTCGTCGTGTAGCGTCGTAGTAGTTTTTAGGTGTCAGCGGATGTGCGCGGGGTGCTATACTGCCGCAATCTTAGAGCGTTCAGAGCGAACATAAAGTTTTGTTCGATCTGTATGTACCTTTATTCCCGTCGACAGTTCCCATGGGATACAAAACTAATCAATATTAATTAGAACTGAATGACAAGGTAAGCTTCCACTTGTGTGATGGATTAGTAGATATACAACTTAAGAACTGAAGTAGACGAAGCGGTAGGTCAGGAACGGGAACGGGGACAGGAAACCATATTTCTTGGAACGTTGTGTGTATGCACGAGGGCGGAGGCGCGGGCAAAAGCTAGTAAGTCGTAATTTCCTACCAATGCATACCTCCATCCCTCTCTTGTTTATGGACATATTGTGACGCCTATCTACTCTCACGACGACAGGTATCGAACTCACTAGAAAAAGCGTTACACCTATCTACAATAGTACGAAAACAGGTCATCGAACTTACGAGAAAAATTCCCACAGCCATTCAATAAAACCGAAAAGTCTGGGTAAACAATTAAATTCCACAAATTTAAAATAGAGACGGTGTGTTCAAAGCAAAGGAATACTCGCGATATTTCGAAAAATCAACGCTCATTTTTATTTAGACGCCACGGCGCTAAAATTCCGTTCTCACGCTCGGTCGAGAAATCAAATGTAATTGATAAATTTCGAGAGATAGAATATTCGAGACAGTGACTAGTGGAAGGGAGAGAACTATATAAGGCGATGGTCGGCGACGTCGAGTAGTTGATTTTTGGAAGTAAGTCAAGCGCGATAATTTGTTCGATATTGTTTGCTCTTGGATTATTTTGTGATTTGGAATTATAATAAAGTAAAGTGAACTAAAATCAGTGTTTTAGTGCATCATCAATATTAGAACCGGTAGTCCGTAACAATATAATACGGGATACAAGAATTCACGTAGTTGAAGTCGCGTGCAACAGTTAGTGTTTATAAAATACACCGTTACGCTTTCATAAATCAAATTCTAGTTTGTAATTAAAGTAATTATAACATCTAAGTAATGGTTTTGATTAAACTCATCAACCTGGGGCGCTTACATCGATGCTTCGAGTCCATCATACGAGTTTGATTACTCGATTACTGGTTTATCTATCTCGATTTAATATACTTTATCTTATCAGAACAGTATCAAGTGAATAGTGATTTCGATTGAGTGCTATAAATATAATAATATCGTATATACATCATTTGCGCTGGCATTAATTATTTTTTTTGTAAGTCAAAACAGTAAGAATAATTATAATACTTGGGTTTTCCCACACATAGCCATCTAGACACAAACACACGGAACAATTAAACATTTTCAATTAGTTTGATGGTTCACCCACACAAATATTTGTATCGGGCGGGAGTCGACCCTGCGCCCTTTGGGTTTGCAGTTGGCGTCTCTAACCACTACACTAATCGGTGAGTCGATTATGCAGTATTTATTATATTTGTCTTAGGGATGTTGCGTTGTCACAATCAAAAACTGATTTTAGCCATGTCCATTTTTTGTAAGTGTTTTGTGTTTGTATTATATGATTTAATTTTACAGTATTTAATGGTATTACATTTGATTTTAATCATTATCTCACACGAATAATATATTTTAGAACTGTAAAACGTTTTTTCTGCATAAAGAACTCATTACGCTTTTAAAAATGATGCCAAATACTTACGTATGAAGTGACAAATCCAGGTCTTTTACTCCTCATTTTGTTGTTCTTGACAAACAAGACACAGCTGAACAAGACATTCTGTCAAATTTCAAGTACTTTTAGCTAAAACAATGAGATTCCGTTATAAAATTCAATAAAATGCTATATTTCCCCGCAATGTTTTGACCGACTAGTCAGTCAAGAATTGACATAACTCACACTAGTAGTCTAACGTTTTCAAACGTACATCAACTATCTCTTTTACTCGTAGCTAGACTCCGTGGGATGGACAAAATACACGATTACGCGTTGATACACTGATACAAAAGCGGCAACGTATTATTACTCTGTCCATTCTGATAATTGGTCCGAGAACGTAACACTGTTAATTTTTTTTTTAGTTTTAAATCGGAACCGACCTCATAGTCGACATGCCATGTATACTCGTATATTAAAGAATAAAATAAGTAAATTACTTTTTGGGCTCATTGGTTTATATTTTCCAAGCTGTGATAGATTTCCTTTTGCAGTTGCGCACGAAAAAATAATATAGATATGATTATGTGGTACATACTTACTTAACATTTTTTCTTTTAAAAAAAAACGTGCTTTAGTTTTTGTTATGTAGTAAGTAGTAGTAAGTTGAGTAAATACATTTCGCAAAACTACAAAAAGAAGTTCGAACGATTTCAGTAAGTATATTTATTTTATTATAGGTAGGTACTCGTATTTCTTAGTATTGTTTCAGTGTTGGGCCAGCATTATCTACAAAATTATTTTTAGGATATATGTGACGATTCAATTTAAAAGCAATTTGATGATCTTGAATAAAACCTCTTTAAAATGTTAATGCAAAATCCGCATCAAAATTATGCGGAGTAGGTTTTGTATCAAATATCAAAATTATGTAGGTATCATTTAAAAGCAGGTTCTTTGATTGGTTTGGTTTTATATGTCACCACACCATAGATGCGTTTCTTTAAAATTGGTCGATCGCTTTTAATGTGGTTGTTTGCATTATAAAGATATCACCTCAGAGTAGCTTCGTAGATTAGTTTACGCTTACAAGTCGCTCGGGGGTGCGGCAGCAAATATGTTTCTCCAAAACGGGTTTTCCATCATCGTAAGACTAGGAATGTCCCATAAACAAGGAGAATTCAGATCAAGAGCGAAAAAAAATTTGTTGTCAAATTTCTTAATTCAAAAGATGTTCCTTGAATTGAGATTTATAAGCATATTCGTCGAAGGAATTAAAATTTTCGACGTCACTTATTTGGTCTAAGAAAGTTCCAAATATCAAGAAATTTTAAATTGAAAAACAATACATTCTTGCCATAAATAATAACAATAACTTGTTTGGAATTCTTCTAACTTTTTGCCGTAGACGGCGGATTTTTTGCAGAAGAAAGCGAGTAATGCTCTTTCTTGTTTTGCGTAATGAGGGAGATTAGTTTTAAGTATAGAATAAGAAATGGCGCGTCGGTCATTTTACAATGTAGGCGGAAGTAGTTGTAACAAGAATTAAAGGCATCGGCTGGGCAAGACGGGCTGATAAGACAGCAACGTCAGCATAGCATAGGTGGGTAGTGGATGTCCGGGGCCCTGTTCGCTCTGGCTGAGCATCAGTCAGACCAGCAGACAGACTACTGCAATATGAGCTTATGGCCCCAGGTTTTTGATGATGATCAGTGGCTTTACTCTGACTTTTCACACAACACCGAAGTAGCGCTGAATACGTTCCGTTTCAAAAACCCGTTGCTAGGACTATGAGCGAGAGTACGGATTTTTTAAATGTATTCGGCGTTAACTTGGCACTGCGTTAATTTACCAGAGTACGGCCGTAGATTATGTAGGTACTCGAACTCGCCTGTTTAAAGATATCACAATTTTGATTCAATAAAGGTAGGTCACGCATTTCGCTCAAGTTTTTGTAGTTCTTGGCTGTAAAAAGACATGATTCTAGAAACAAGAATGAAATATTTCTTCATACAAACACGAAAGTACATTGATTGAAATTAATGAGTTACCTTGAATGTAAGAATTGTTATATCTTGACTAAAAATTTTCCGAGTTTCCTTATATGGGAAACGCTAAATATCTTGGCTCAAGTAAACTCTCTTGGTTCATAGCAACTATTTTTTACTGTCGGGGTACAGGCCGAGCCTGTACAGAAATATTTCAAATCTCTAATTTAACTTGAAAATAAATGCTTTTTACCTTTTATTTATCGACTGTCCTGTAATCATCGACATATAATATTATAATGATTAATTTACCTTTTACTAAAATATACCAAATTCTGTGTCGATATTTTTACTTTCGCACAGCGTTCGAATCAGGCGCCACGTTGTCGAGAGTAACGTGTGTGGGTTACAAATTAGTGATGTGTCGTTTATAAACAGTTTTATATCGGTACTAACGGGATAATGGCTACTTTTATACGGTTTTGATTACCTTTAAAGCCACTCTCTCTAAATTAAAATGTAACGTTTTGCGCACATGATTTTTAGCACACAGACGGACCAATCTGTTCCAACGTATACCATATTGGTTTTTGCATGTAAAAAGCTTAACACGTCTAATTTTGTAAACTTTAAGGATACGTTTTCGTTATGTGCTTTAGGAAACCCTGTCAAACCTGGAAACGCTTTGTTTTTTCATTAATTTAAATTGTTTGTGTCAGTAATTGTACCAAAAATTTACATATTTTGCTACGATGACCGAATTATTGTTTTTATGGACACTGTAGGCCAAGATAGGCGATTCGTCTAAAACATTACTACAATAAGATCTAATTTTATGACAACGCCCTTAATTTTATCGAGCTGCTGATAATCATCCCCTGCCGAATTTATGAAATTAAAGCTCAATTTTGAGTTTCGGTTTTCCTTTGGTGATCTGATGGAGCCCAGGCATACACGCTAGTCTATACTCAAAGTTATTTAGTTCATGGTTCAAAGTTCATAGTTGCTCAAAACCACAAAAATACCATCTATACGAAGTTTTAATTTAAGCCTTTTAGATTAGAATTATAAAAGTAATAAGTACCAAAGTATCACAAAATAGAACTTTACATTTATGTAATATTATTAGTGTTCATTGCTGTGCAAACTGTAACGAATTAAATTTTTTTATTGACTGGTTGAAATAATACTGGTTGGATAGATTCTTTGTGACTACAATAGATTGACGGTTAGGTTAGAACTCTTTTTCACGGCTAAGTTCATACTGGTAGTTTTACGTGATTATCATAACGTGAAACCCGATGTGCAGGCGCATTTCGTTCCATAGGTATTAAAATTTCATCCTTAATGCGCCTTAAGAAAGGGCTGCGAGCATGAACATCCAAACAAACGCTCTTAAACAAAAATACCGAGATTAAAATGCACATTAATATTCTAATCGTTTACGAGTGTTTGTATGGGCGTTCACGCGCGCAGCCCCTTCTTAAGAATTACAACTTTAATAACTAGTTACGAACAAAATAAATAATAGTAATCGACATTGTGGTATTGCCCATCTTTAGTTAGCTCACGCATTGCTCCATGGTCACGGCTGCGCTGACTCACACAGAATTTATTAGCGGGTGTTCGTTTATACTGGTTTATACATTTGTTTGCGATTTAAAGTAGATATTGTGGAATAATTATACACTTTAAAATTTTTTTTAAACAACTGTGAGATGTCATATAACAACATTCAATTATGAGACTAGATGAATCTACAGTTACTTACAAGCTGCATGATAGTGTTATACAAATCAGTATTAAAAAAAACTGTACATCATTACTATTATACTTATTAAGTACAAATAAATAAATTAAACTTAATTGCGTTACTATGTTTTTATAGAAATTTTTTCTGAAAATAGCTGAAGATGGCCACAAATGATAGATTTTATGTCTAGACTTCTTAATTAGTGTGACGTTCAGCCACAACACTTCATGTTATGGGTGGTGTGCAGTTAGAGGACGAGGTGGTTTAAAAGGAAAAACTTATTCAGTCGAATCTCATTGCGCCGTCACTCCTCTCGCTTCCGTTTCCTGTTTCCTTCGATCTTGACTGTATGCTACCTCTGTTCCCATCCATTGCTGTCGAGAGATTACTCGGCCGTATTACCCGACATATATTTATACTGCGGAGTACTCAGTTATGAGGGGTTAAGATCTTGGTGGTTTTTTATTTCAACCCAAATTTAAAGAAAAAAGGTCTATTTGTCCCTATTTCTCTATTTTCTATTATTATAAAATAAAACACAAGTCCGTAAAATAGTTTATTTGCCTTTGTAAGCGTCCTACATTCCTCTATTATTAACACTTTTTTTAATAACGTTCTATGATCACTTCATAACGCACTAAGTAACAAATTGACTTTAGCACTAACAAATCGTCTTCAATCGCTTTAATATCTCGGCCTATTCAGTAAGTACGCTTGCACTCACTAATATTCGTTGGCCGGCACGCTACGAAGGGTTTCTCGCATATAATCAGATACTTATGTGAAGTATTTACTATTTATTTAGTATGAGACGTGTAATTACAATATACCATTTTATTAGTTACGCCTTATAAAAATGCTAAGATTGTGTGTATTTTCATTGAAATATGTCAAACAAACAAATAAATCCATCAGGTCATCAATTATACGACATTTAAGACATAAGAAATGTCACATTGTTCGTTCATCCTCCTGAATTAGAGTAACATAATTACCAGCAGTGTATGGTACAGTAGAGTGTGCAATATCAGTCTAAACAATGTTCAATGCAACGAACGTGAATCAAAATAGGGGCTGTAAAGGCAAAGCTCGTCTGCGATGCTTATGAACGGTCGTCGTCAGCTGTGTCACCTACACTTCGGCGACATATACACCAGAAAACTAGTGCTTAAGTAGTTGGAAATGCTACCTCTCCTATACTGGGTGCTGTTGTCAATTGCGTTCTTCGTATCCATCTCTAATTCTAACTCAAAAATTTCGCAGTTTTAAAGTTCGCATGCTTTGTTTTACTTAGTTTCTTCTGACTAAATAAATATTTATACGTACTTAACAGGAATTAAGTATATTATCCTGCGGTCTGTGGTAAACTCATGGTAAACTCAACTCATTGTCTATACTTCGCAAGCGGAAATGTCGCGTCGCTTCGCACACCTCGTCGTATCTGGCCACATCCGGTGCATTCAATTCATAATATTTTTGTATTATACGTACATGCTAGTATATTATTACGTTTATGGTTATGCCATGTATGTACATATAGTGCATTGCAGCCTCTCTATTGTGGGTTTTTGTCGATAGATAGAGCTACTAAGTACGCGTAGAAATCATTTAATATTTAATTAGCCTTTATTTCTGAGAGAAACACGTGAACTCAGGTTTTAAATAGAGCGGACTGCTCTCTACTGTAGTACAAAAATTGATTTACAATCAGCAGCATTACCTACAACGAAGCAGAAACTATAGTATGCTTTGATGTATCTCAGCAAACATTTAGTATATGTTATTCTAAATTTCTGGCGTAATTCCCTATTAATGCACCCATTTTTCTACTTTCAGCAAACTTTATAATTAAGTAAATTTTATTTCATCTGACCATCTTTAGGTCAAGTTACTAACTAATTATATCATGTTATAATTATATTCTGCATAGTTTTGCGATCGAATGAGAATCGTAGTAACAATAGGTATTTCTTAAACTAAACAAGTCTGGTTATAGATAGGTTATGCTCGTGTTTTTGTTCTTTTTATTTATAAATGATAATGCTTGTCAATTAATCTGATCCATCATTTTCTGTTTTCAGTCGTGGTTGACGTGGACGACCGTCCGGTGAGCTTCGAAATCTGTGATACTGCAGGACAGGTGCGATTTTTTAAATTAATATTTAGGCACTATAATTTTAATAATATTTAAATATAAGCTACAATTATACAATGCTACACAACACACAACCTCCGAACAACCAGTAAACCTATTGTAACCACACTTCTCATTAGCGCTGCCTGGTGGTGCACTCTAGTACAATCCGCTCCCATTCCATTTTTATGCCTATCTTTTGATTGCGTACGCCTACTGTTACAGCTGTCTGTATTTTTTTAGAAAGTGAGAGCTACCACAGTAACGACTTTGAGATGTTATTCTGAAGTAACCATATTAATAACCGTGCCATTTGTTACTTCTGATATTTTCTTGTAATAGCGCAATAATTACGTGCAGGCAAACTGCAAAAATATTTCGCAAGTGAGGCTACAACATAATGACGGCCCTTTAGCCTAGTGGGTAGCGAGCCTGCCTACAAAGCTGGAGGTCCCGGGTTCGAAACCCAGGTCGGGTCAGTATTTATTTGATGAATATTGGTACTGGAACCGGGTCTTGGTTGTTAGATGTATGTGGTGTCTTCGTTTGGTACTCAAAACACAAGGTAATGCTTAGTTTGGGGCCTAGACGTTGTTGTCATGTAGAGGTTATTATTATTATTATAATGAAAAAAGCTGGAAGAGTCGGGTAAAGGTGTCGTATAGGCATTTGATAAAAAACCAGACGCCATCGTCTGTATTCTTATCGAATTAAACTCTAATAAAGAATATTCAAGTACACATTGTTATTTTATGTATATATATTTTTATCAGTAGGTAATTAAGAGACTGATAAAAAGTGACAGTTTACCTGTTATCTATATGGCCCAATATTTAGTAATCCTCAAACTATCTAAATTTTTGCTTTAGAAAGCTTTAGAAGTTAAGGGTAAGCAGTATTGTTTTGAAGATGTTGAGGTTTTAGCACACTTCAAACAAGATGAACTCATAGTAAATTAGGTTGTAGACTTTATATATATATCATTAAAATTGATATTTGTAGGATTATAAACGTAGAACAGTACTATATCCAATCATATCTTTCATCTTGAATAAACAGAATGATCAAGATGCAGAATCCAATGGCCTGAAACGATAGAAAACTGAAACGGTGATAGGGCAATCGTCATTGTCATACTCTCTATTATGCCCTGAATTACCACTTATGAGCAAAGATAAAATTATAATGATTAATTTTATGCTCAGATTTTTGGTGTTCGGTATGTATAACAAAATATATAACAAAACATGGTATCTTGTTCTTTCTGAATTCTAAGCTTCGGATCATCGATGCTCGATGTTCGGGTATTCTGTGGCTCTAGTCAATGTTTTCTGGATCGTACAAAAACAGAACTTTAGTGAATTATACCGATCGCAGATAACGTGTTGCGTCAAAAGAAATCGTCAATAGCATTCGATTCCCATTTGGAAAGCGCAGTATACTTTTAAGGCGCGACAAAGCATCAAACACCTAGCGAAGGGAGCCAATGAATTATGTTATTCCCCAAAGCCGGCGACCAGCTATGGACAACTGGTGCTAGTCAGTATGGATTGATGATGGACGCATTTGTCCACTCCTCATCATAAAGCATCATGTCGTTATTAAGTCTAATAAAATATACCTATATTTTATTTTTTTTGGCCGTTACTTTGAAAGCTTGTAAATAGAGGTCCATCAGTGAACCGATTTTGATGAAGCTTCTATATTTAATTAAAAGAAATCACCATTCAAACTATATACCTATAGCTTATCGTCAGTATCGTCACGGTGTAGCACAGAAAAAAAATAGAGTTCGGATTCACAAAATAGATGCATTCATAATATTATGTCATGTAAGTGTTTTACTAACAAATGAGTCTTTGTTAATTGATATGAAATGATATATAAATAAATAAATAATTTATCTTATTAAGAAGGGGTTGCGCGCTTGAACTCCCATATATACAAAAGCTAGTATAAACGAGTAGTATTACGACGTTAATACGCATTTCAACGTTGCACACTGTTTCATTTCACTAAAAAAAAATCCCTATGCTGTTTATCGCATAAATAGATTAAGAAATGCTTTTTAAATGCAGGAGTAAAACACCCACCTGTCTATTTAACATACTTTTTTTAAAAAAAAATAACTTGTGTGTCGTGACTTCGACGTAAAAAAAAGATTAAATAAATTCTGTAAGCGTGTTTGATCAAAATATATCTTTTTGATTAATATGGTTTGATGAAGGACCTTCAGGCGCATATTTTCCAGTTTTTATTTTTTAAAGATCACTTTTGGTTACCGAGTTATTAATTTTTATTCAAATTTTTGTTTTTATTTTTTTTCTCCCAAAAACCGCAAAAGTGCGACTTGTGACTGGCACTCAAAGATTCTTCATAAATGCGTATATCAGTGATAAAAAAGTCAAGTCGCACTATAGAAGCGTTTGGGAGTTACGGATAAAGGTTATATAGTACATTTTAGGGTTGTCACTAAAGGTCAAACAATTGTAATATTTGTAATCAATAAAAAATTTAAGACTCATACATATAATTTTCATTTACGAGTATCAACATGCTGTCTTCAACATTATCATGTTGGAACTTCGTCAGCCACTTCTTCCAACTGCAAGTTTTCTTCATTAACCGGCTTCAGAAGTTCACGAACAGCTGCTGGCAGACAAATCCTATTGGACAATCTTTGGCGCTGTCTATAGTGTGCCATAAACACACAAACGGATCCGACGATTCAAGTGCATGGTGGAAGAGGTCAATCATAGTTTTTTCCTGTTCATTTTCCGGCAGTGGCGTTCCCTATCTGAGCGCCAAAATTTATTGCGCGATTAAGCCGCTTGTTCTGAGAGCATACATACAGGAAGAGAACATGATTCTACGATCTCTTTACCATGGACTAGAATTTTGTGTACCGTCACAGTCATCGACTGCCAATTAAATGACTGGATGTACTTTTCCACGAGCGTGCGACAGAAAATGCCAAACTTTACAGTGTCAATAGGAAATTCACAAGATATGGCGACAAAGATAGTATGCAGCCCGTCCATCAAACATGCATCTAGACCTAATATCTCTGCAAATATAGCACGGTATTTGTCTGATAGTGCCGTGCGGGCTGAATTACCATCATTTGTGGTTCCTGCATTGGGTTTAACAACGTCCAGCAACAATTCAATCCGATTTCTTATATCAGCCTGGATATGTTTTTCCGTTCTTCCACAATTTGACTTTCTCTGCTATCTTTTCTGATTCTCCATTCCCGTACTAACGGATCGTTTTTGTAACTGAGATTTAATAAAAATTCGAAAATACGTATCCATACATGAAGTGGATTGATGACGTGTTGCATATTTTCTTTTACACTTTGTCTTGTTTACGATGTTGCCAAATCATGAACTGACTGGCAGTAGCTTTGCAAAATGGGCACCTTAACTGTGAAGACGTACCAGTTTAGGACTTTGCCGTCGATCACACTCAAAATTAAATTAGAAACAAACGTAATAAGTATGATGCCCTTCGGAGGTTTGGGTCGTAATAGGAATTACGACTCAAACCCAAACTTTGATAGAGAAGCAAATTAAACGTTTGACTCCTGTCAAACGTTTAATTTGCTTCTGTCCTGTCTTAAAAGTTTATATGTTTCCACATTTAGTCTCCTGTCGATAACGAAACCTAGAGCTTCCTCAGGTGTATAGGGTTTCGTCAGCGTAGATACTTTTTTTAAAACTTTGAATCGTTTTTTTGGTGATGTCAGACAAAGTTTTATTACGTCTTCTAAATCTTTTGAAGCTTTTGGGGTTATCTTGCTTCCATCTTCTGGAGTAATCGTGGATGCAAAAGATTTTATCACTTTAGCTTGGGGTTGATCTTCCAAGGACTCCATGATTCGTTTTCTATTTTTGAGGTCTTGTTTATAATTTTTACTGGAGTCATTGGTTAATTTAGAAGATCCCAACAATAACGACCTGCTTCCTCTGAGAGCATACCGACAGCAAGAGAAGTGTACGGTCACAGTCATCGGATGCCAATTAAATTACTGGATGTACTTTTCCGCGAGCGTGAGGCGGAAAATGCCAAAATTTACTGTGTCAATAGAAAATTAATAAAAAAAACTAATAAAAGTTAAAAAAAACTTCTAAAGTAATTAACGAAGTAAACGATGAAAGGGTAGACATTACAAAGTAGAAGCCACTTAGTGATAAAATATTGTCGACACTCTAATTGTAAATAACTAATATGCAATTGTAAATTTTTTTTAAATAAATAAATGTAAATAAGTAAATAAAAATAAAATAAGTAAACAATATACAATTTTGTAGTTAAGGACAAAATTGAATTAATTTAAACAAAAATAAAAGGTCAAGTTGAGTGACACCCCTAACACCATATTTTGAAATTCGATTACTCGTAAACGCTTCCATAGTGCGACTTGAGTTTTTTATCAATGATAGACGCATTTATGAGGAATCTTTGAGTGCCAGTCACAAGTCGCACTTTTGAGGTTTTTGGGAGAAAAAAAATAAAAACAAAAATTAGAATAAAAATTAATTACTCGGTAACCAAAAGTGATCTTCAAAAAATAAAAACTGGAAAATATGCGCCTGAAGGTCTTTCATCAAACCATATTAATCAAAAAGATATATTTTGATCAGACACGCTTACAGAATTTATTTAATCTTTTTTTTACGTCGAGGTCACGAAACACAAATTATTTTTTTAAAAAAAAAGTATGTCCAATTGACACGTGGGTGTTTTACTCTTACATTTTAAATGGATTTCTTAGTCGATTTATGCGATAAACAGCATAGGGAAATTTTTTTAGTGAAATGAAACAGTGTGCGTTGGTATGGTTTGAATTATAGTCTCGTTTGGTTTAGTCCTAGGTTCATTTAGAGCCAAAATTTCGAAATTTATTAATATAGGACAAGATTTCTATAGAAATAACGGACTCTGGTAATTCTGTTATTCGTTTATAAGCACGAATTGTAAGTTGTAAAGAATCTCTATGCATCAGCGAAATCCATTCAGTTTTAAATCTGCAGCATATTTATATGAATTATTTAATATTTTATAATTAGAATTAGATTATTCGTATAATTAGATAATATTTCATTTTTATGTAGTTTATTTATTTATTTTGTATATATTTGTAGAGACAGCTATGAATCGTTCGGCATTGAGTTATTTCTACAGCTATACTATGCGCATCCGTTATATTGATAAAGGCTGCCAAAGTTGTGCCCGAATGGATTTATACAGCTGTTATAAAGTCAATGTACGGTTCATAGCTGCCCTTATGTGCAGCCATTGTACGCTCTCAGTATATAATATCAAAGAATAATAACAGTTTCTTACGTAATAGGTACTTACTAGGGCCGTAGCTAAACTGCCCCTCACTAGCTAAAGCAACAAACCGCCTTGGCCTCAACTTATTTTACGCCTCAACCGTCGCCGTGTCGGTATAGACTCTGTACTTTCACCTGTTGAGTCTGTCAATGACTAAAATGGAATACAATTAGCACCTGTTAGTATTGTACAACACTAATATATTATCTTTGTTCAATTTAATATTGATAGAAGAATTAATTGTAAAGGGTTTGTTAAACAATATAAAGGTAGCCTTATTTTGAATGTCTTTACAATTTCGAATTTGGAATGATAAATTACGTATATATATAATTAGTTACTATAAAATTTCGATACATCTTTGAAATCTCAAGAACAAACAATTCCAAAGAAGCCCACCACGCTGGATCGGTCCGACTTTGGTGTTTTAATTAAAAAGTAATTTGTTAAACGTCTGTGGCGGGAACCTAACCCATGACTTTTGTGTCAAAAACGAGGTTGGGGGTGCTTATAGCCACTTGGCAACCGACCGCAGCTCGATCAACCGTGCGATACGATTATCAATTCCTAATATTTTTCATGTTAGTCCAATAGCTTAGCTACTGAACCGTCCCAATCGCTATGGATGGTTCAGTGACTAAAAATATATTTTTATCGCGGCACAAACATATGATATTTAACCTAATGGTGACGTGTTACAGGAATCAATGTCCGAACTGCGTGCTCTATGCTACCCTGGTACCGACGTGTTGGTGCTCTGCTTCTCAGTCGTACGACCTGACACGTTCCGTTCCGCGGGTGGCCGGTGGGTTCGCGCTGCTGCAGCTCTGCGTGCGCCTCTCGTGTTAATAGGAACACAGAGCGACCTAGCTACCGATCCTGCTGTTTTAAGACAGCTTGCTGTGAGTACCATTACGTACGATGTACATTTATCAAGGAACTATATTCTTACCATGAGAGTGTAAATAAAAAAGTAGATTTATTTATATAAATAAAAACAGTTGGACGCCCCCCGGCCAGGTGGACAGATAACCTGAGCACCATACCGACGGTAGTTGGATGCGAAAGGCGGAGAACCGTGTGTAGTGGCGAACCTTGGGAGAAGACATGTTCTGCAGTGGAGAGACACGGGCTGATGATATAAATAAATAAAAAAACCGACTGCGTAAAAAATAATTAATCGTAAATACAAGAACATTTTTTTACCTCTGCACAAAAAAATAAATAAATATTTAGTTCTTTAGTGAAAATAAAAAATTTAATTTCACTTATTTATCTATGTATTCCAAAATATAAAAAAAAACTAAAATTTATTAAATGTATCCATATAAATGCCGCGAGTCGTGTCACCCTACTCGCATTGCCGAGAGCCACCGCCGTGCCCCTACACGCCCATTCCCCGCAATCATCCTATGCAGTGTATGTCCGGGTCCACCTTTAAAGATCAATACTATCCGGACAAGTCTAAAAAATAATGAAAAATAAAAATTCGATTTTTTAAGGTACTGTGTTCTATTCAAGTTACTGAATCATATAAAAAATTATGCATAGTGATGAAAAAATTACCCTATATAAAAGCAAAGTCTATAATTTACAGAATTTTATAGTTATAGCACAGTTTACTTGTAGATACACTTGAAAAACAACCAGTGTGATGGGCTTATGGTCCAAACTCGTGAAGTGATTGTTGAGGAAGGGTTGTACTAGAATAGTGAACGCCTGATGATGAGCAAAAACTTTTATCATTTAATTGACATTGTAATGTTTCGCGCATTTAAATGATATCATCAAATGATATTTCTTCACGTACGTAGGTCGCGTTTCTGCCATTTTACACGACACACATCCCTCGTTTCATAGTCGCTGCTTGACTTTACATTTTCAATGTTAAAAAGAACTCGTATGATTTTCCATCAAAATATCGTTAATTTTGTATGGTTATAAGATTTCGAAGCACACGATTAAGAAAAGCGCTGTATGGAGAGACCTAGGTTAACAACTGCCTCAGCCCCTGACTGATAAAATTAATGTATTTTCTATAAAAATAACAAATATGCTTCGGCATTATATCACCCTGGTATAGCTCTATATTTTTCGGCGCAGAAGGTACGAACAGCAAAATGTGCTGCGTCAGCTTTGTACGCCCGTTGACAGCATTTCGTAATACACGGAGTATTGTGAGCCTTGGTAAAGAAATAAAATAAAAACAAAAAAATCTATTGTAGTGAAGTTAATTTTCGTTGCGCTTTGGGCTATCACGACACATTATAAGGGCAAATTTATAAGGCCATAGGGCTATGGTTCGAATCCGGGCGTGTACCAATGAGATTTTCTAACTTAAGTACATAACTATCACTGACTCCGTACCTCGGAGAGCACGTTAAGCATAGTCGGTCTAGGATGCTGTCAATAGATGGCGGTCGTTACAATCCCCAACCCGCAGCGGAGCAGCGTGGTGGATTTAAGCTCCAAGCCCCCCTCACCCTGGGGAGGCCTAAGCCCCTGCAGTGGGGTAAAAATTGGCTGATGAAGTGAAGTGAAGAAGTCCATTTTAATCACCGATTTTATATACTTAAGTTTTTTGACGCTTATTTCTTAAAATTACGGAATTAATTTATATAATGATTCTTCTCTAAAATTATCCCACATGAAAAATTCATTCACTGTTATTTATTATTAAAATTATTACATGTTAACACAACTCTGTTTATATGTATAGGAAGCTTCATACCAATGAATCACCAACACAACTTTTCATGCTTCCTTATATACATTCAGTAAGTAAATACAATTTTTATTTTCAGCTGCGTGGTGAACGTGTGGTCACAGAAGAGGAAGCAAGAGCGTTAGCGAACAAAATCAACGCGGTCTACGTCGAAACTTCAGCCAAAAACAGGACAAAACTTAAAGAAGCGTTCGATTCTGCCATTTTGGCTGCCTTGCCTATCATTAAAACGAAACGGTCATTTTGGAAAAAGATATTGTGTATAAATTAATTTTAAATTAGGAATAAGGTTGTTGTTATTGTATATATCGACTATTGCAGATGTAATGTTAATGTTGATTTGATACTCAAAGCGAACTGATAATTATATTTTATTATACGCGCACGTTTGATTGTTTTATTAGCCCCTGAAGGAAACATGGAAACAGAAAGGAGTCTTAGCTGTTATTATTGATAGTACCTACATTGACTGACAGTTTGTGGACTGACTGACGCATACTGGCACATGTCATGCAATGTCATGTCATGGCGCGTAGTTTGTGTTTTGTGTTATTATTCCAATTTTATTTAATCTGTCTGTGGCATCGTAGCTCCCGAACGGATGAACCGATTTTGATTCAGTTTCTTTCCTTTGAAAAATGACTTGGTGAAGGTTGTTCTTAGCTATAATACAAGAAAATCTGTTCAGCCCTTTAAAAACCATCAGCTCTTTTCTAGTTGATGGAATGATGGAATCTGCAGGATAGCTTACTATACCTAATTTATCCTACCTTCTAATGAAAGCACCTTTTATCCAACCCACAAATATGCCGGCGCCGAAAATTGCCGGATTGTCGACTGTCCATCAGATGGACCCAACCGACCCTCAGTTCTCAGAGGGTTGTTTGGCAGTTGATGATAAACCGTATCGACCCTCAGAGGGTCGCTTGGCACACGAGGGGTAAATATATTCTTTAGAGGATCATAAACCTAATATTGTCTATGATGGCGAGATTTTTGGTAAGTGACGGGGATTCCCCATCCCTCAATCAAGGCTCCTGCCCTACCTACTTTCTTTTATCCTACCTTGGCGTGACGTGCTGACTTAGCTTAGAAGCCAAGTCAGCACGTCACGCCAGCGGCTTACTAAAGTAAGTCGATGACTATGAGCTAATGTGACCGCAGGCTAATAACAGTGGGAGCTAGAGCAAATTAAGTTTACTTGATGGCGCTTCTGTTACTTGAGCTCTATTAAACGTGGTAGAGCGTTGTTATTACTCATTAAGTCGTATAAACTCTCAAATACTATAAGTACTGCAGATATAGAAGATTTATTTATTTATTTTTTTCATCATAAAAGTTGGCCTATTTTTGGTTGTCACTGTATCGCGTGGCAATTCGCGTAGCTCTTTATCTAGGCAAGTATAAATTAAGTTTTACACTAATTTTTAGGGTTCAAATCTTCAAAAGAAAGAAACGGAACCCTTATAGGATTACTTTGTTGTCCGTCTGTCTGTCTATCTGTCTGTCTGTCTGTCAAGACTCTTTTTCTCGGGAACGCGTGGAGGTATCAAGCTGAAATTCGTATCAAATACTCAAGTCTACTGTCCCTTGGAGCTATGTAAAAATCAAACTTCTAAGCCAACGCAATCCAAAGATACAGCCGTGTATGCTGCAAATTTTCTACACTCGCAAGGGAATCAAAACCTACAGGGTACTTACTTTCTGTAAATTCAAAATCTTGAAATTTGATACGAAGCAACTTCTTATAGCACAGATAAAGGAAAAATTGTAAAAGGCATAAATTTTTAGTTACATCATTTGATAAAAATATTTTTAACAATTTTAAACTTACTACCGCTTTCCTCATGAACGCGTAGAGGTATTAAATTGAAATTCATATCAAATACTCAGGTCTATAATAGGTACTTTTAAGCTGTAACAAAATCAAACTTCCTTTTACTTATATACCTACAGAGCCCGACTCGCACTTGACCGGTTTTCATAAAGGACACTAAGATAGCATAATATTCAGAAAGGAGCGTCTCATACTTCGAAACGATCGAAAACATGAGTTAGAAAATGTAAGGCTCAGTGATCAGAGAGAACATACGTCATTATCGTTGTTTTAAAAAACATTTTATTAAATTACACATGAAATGTTATTTCAGATTTTTTTTCGCTTTTCTAATACGAATTTTATACGTGGGTCAAATTGTATTCCTCAGCAAATATTTAGTAACACCGACTGGTGTATATTTGGTCTAAGGCGTATATTTTTTATTAACATTTATTTTCACAACCAAAGAGTTTGAATATTATACCTATAACTACAAGTCACAACCATAGTGATATCACAACTATGTCACAACCATGGTCACAACCTCAGGTCACAACGCGGTATCTCATGAACATTCATGGTAGGTAACACTTTATATACCCAGAGGTGACAACGGATTGACTAAACTATCGTTAGGATGGCTGATTCAGTATAAATAACGTGTAGATTACTTATGTGAACAGAATGGAGTCGGTCTGCCGGCATGACCTTGGTGTGTTTGGTAGGTACAGCCGTTGAAACACGTGTTACCTATTGTCCAGTTAACTAAACTATCAGTAGGATGGCTGATTCAAGTATAATATGATACTATGCGCACTAGCTTAGGCACAGTACAAAAACTGACATGATTCGTTAGTGCGTTTAGTAGATATAGGCGTTCAAATATATAAGAGGTGGCAACGAATTGGCTAAACTAGCGTTAGGATGGCAAATTTTTTATCAATAGCGTGCAGATCACTTATGTGAACACAATGGAGTCGGTCTGCCGGCTTGAACTTGGTGCGTTTGGTAGGTAGGTACACCCGTTGAAACACGTGTTACCTATTGTCCGGTTAACTAAACTATCAGTAGGATGGCTGATTCAAGTATAATATGATACTATGCGCACTAGCTTAGGCACAGTACAAAAACTGACATGATTCGTTAGTGCGTTTAGTAGATATAGGCGTTCAAATATATAAGAGGTGGCAACGAATTGGCTAAACTAGCGTTAGGATGGCAAATTTTTTATCAATAGCGTGCAGATCACTTATGTGAACACAATGGAGTCGGTCTGCCGGCTTGAACTTGGTGCGTTTGGTAGGTAGGTACACCCGTTGAAACACGTGTTACCTATTGTCCAGTTAACTAAACTATCAGTAGGATGGCTGATTCAAGGATAATATGCTATGATAATATGATACTATGCACACTAGCTATAGGCACAATACAAAAATTGGCATGATTCGTTGGTGCGTTTAGTAGATAGAGCCGTTTAAACATACTAAGAAATGGCAACGGATTGGCTAAATTAGCGTCAGGATGGCTGATTTTGTATCAATAGCGTGTAGTTCACTTATGTGAAAAGAATAGAGTCGGTCTGCTGGCATGACCTTGGTGCGTGTGGTAGGTACAGCCTAGATATAGCCGTTTAAACATACTAAGAAGTGGCAACGGATTGGCTAAATTAGCGTCAGGATGGCTGATTTTGTATCAGTAGCGTGTAGATCACTTATGTGAACAGAATGGAGTGAAATGGAGTCGGTCTGCCGGCATGATCTTGGTGCGTTTGGTAAGTACAGCCGTTGAAACACGTGTTATTGTTTAGTAAACTAAACTATCATTAATTCAATAATTACTGATGATGATGATTGTTCGATCAAATTCATTGTTTGTTCGTTTTCCAATTTTTCATAAACAATATTTAAAAATTCTCTCTTAGGTCAATGGCGTTCCATTTAAATTTTTTTCTAATTCGTTTGTTTTTAATTGTTTGATCAAGTCCCTGCCTTCTATAGTTTCAAGCCATACTATTAGATTTGGCAACGTCGCATTAACTGTCACTTGTAGTCTGATTTATTTCGTCAGCTGACAAGATGTCATGATTTAATATTTAAAAATATGGGATTTAAATAACTATATGAAATTATCGATGGCATTTAACAGAAAATAGAATCAGGAGTATCTATTAAATTATATTAGCACCCGCCCGCGACTTCGTTTGCGTGTCATAAGTGGATTTTATGAATAAAATAGAATCATCAATAGAATAAAAATAATGGTTATTATATCTCATTTCGGTTAGTGTTACTATGATTTTGTGCGTTTATCACAGGCTATATCTTAAAAACTAGTTATATTGTATAATGTTCTACGGGAATGTACCGTTCCCTTGCAGTTTATTCCTCTTCCTGGGTTCTATGTAATCTCGCCGGACCTGCTGGTGGCTAGCATGCGGTTAAAGTGACAATGAAAGGTATAAGTATAGTTCCCCGGGATCCTCCAGATTCCATGTCTTCGAACCTATTCGAAAAATGATAAAAATTTACTGTAATTTCCACCCAAACGTGTCAAGATTGTGACGTGAAACGAAAAACGATTATGGTGAAAATATCAACTTACCTTACTAATTACGAATAAACACGATGCAAAACGTAATGTTTAACACTGATTTATTATTTTAAATCAATATCTCTGTTTACATAACGTTTAAATGGAAGAAAACGCGAATTAATGACCTGATTGATACTAAGGCTCGGATTACACGCAACGTTGCCACATTTCAGTAGCATGGCTTGTAAACTATAGATGGAAGTGATCAAGTTCATTGATTGCTCGTTTTTAAATTTTTATACAATACCTTATAAGTCGGTGTACCTACAATACTTAAAAAAATTCAAAAGTGTTGCAATCGAATGTTACCTAGGTATATATTCCTAACAGAAAATTAAAACTACAAAGAAAACATTTAACGGTTAGGTAGGTACATGACGAGTCGGTCCCCAAAGAGGAACCTATATCGAAAGTAAGGTTTGAATATCGGCTTGATGCACCTACAAACACAATGTTATTTAGGTACAGGTCCAATCAAACTGTATGCATACCTACCTAAATTTCAGGTCATTATAGTTTTAAAGTAATATTAGGCCAAATCTTTTCACGCTTAGGCGGCCCATTCATGATCACTCCATCATCCAAAAACGTTCACATTAGTCCAAAATCTCGCCGAGAATGTTGAAACGGTTCGATTTTTGCGTGACGTCGCGCCATGAGCGGAAATCCAATCGTTCCAAAATCCAGTGATGCCACGCCGATGCATCGCGTCGCGCCATCGCTCCAACCAATGTATCGTGAATGCGGAAACCCACGATTCGTTCGCACCGTGCCAGTCACTCCATGAACTCCATCGCGCCAAAAGATCGTGAATGTGGGAATTGTGACTGATCCAAATTTTGGATTAGTCTGTGTCCACCTATATGTTTGTTTGTATGTAATTGAGTCATAGAACGCGATTTTCACTCACTTCCACGGAAGCTATCGGGCTGAAATTTGGAAGACATATGTAACTTCCATGACAATACACTAAAATAATACACGTAACCTGATGCTGCTGCCAGGGTTGTCTCCTCATGAGGACACTTCTCAACGGTTAATAGCACGAACACAAAATTTTGTATATACGTTGGATTTTAAAGACATGTAGGTACTTATGCTTATGAGTGTTGTCAATTTGATACATGTTATCAACTCTCATTTTGGCAACTGATAAGCTTGATAGCGTGGTGGACTTAAGCTCCAAGCCCCCCCCCCTCTCCTCACCCTGGGGGAGGCCTAAGCTTCTGCAGTGGGGTAAAAATGGGCTGATGATGATGAAGCTTGATTATTTTTGTAATTTTTTTAATATTGTAATTAGTAGATCGAGGGATATTTACATACTCATCCATGGTATTTACTTACTTGGGCACTTGTCTTCTTCTCCTTATAATTTGACTCTCAGTATAAAGTCTCAGTAACCCGAGTCAGTAATGGTCAGTAAAGGTCAGGTGCAGTCAGGCACAAAACAGTCAGTAGGTACCTAATTAGGGATAATTAGTTAGTTAGGGCTAATTAGCTAATTAATTAGGTCCATGGGTCCTGCAGTAATGGTGAGTAAAGGTCAGCTGTGATGGTCAATAACCATCAATCGGAACTGACATGATAATGAGCAGTGTTGCCAGTAACTTAACTGAATTAAATACCTACCCCAGTAGGTAATGGAAATTAAAAATCGATTATAAATCGCGAGTCATAAGAAATTTAGCAACGAACAAACAATGAATTTAATCGAACAATCACGAACAAACGACGAACAAACGAATTAGAAAAAAAAATATTAAAAAACAATTCTATGGGGTGCCAACTTAAGTAAGAATTTTTAAATATTTTTTATAAAAAATTGAAGAACGAACAAACGATGAATTTGATCGAACAATCACGAACAAACGACGAACAAATGAATTAGATAAAAAAATATCAAAAAACAATTCTATCGGGTGCCAACTTAAGTAAGAATTTTTAAATATTTTTTATAAAAAATTGAAGAACGAACAAACGATGAATTTGATCGAACAATCACGAACAAACGACGAACAAACGAATTAGAAAAAAAAATATTAAAAAACAATTCTTTCGGGTGCCAACTTAAGAGAGCCGTCATCGTATGCCTATATCATGTGAATCATGTCACAGTTATGTCAAATCATGGCGCGTAGTTTGTGTTTTGTGTTATTTTTCTAATTAAGTTTATCATTAAATCATAGTAATAATATTTTTTAACGTTAACCAATATTTTATTAGGCCTGAGAACATATAATTTAAAAAAAATGGCTGACGATTCGAGTTACACGGACATCGATATTTCCGATGTAATCAATGATTCGGAACAATTAATTGATAGCGAAAATCAGTGTTCTGAACTTCAAGAATCCGAAATATATAACGCTCCTCAAGATTCTGAATACACAAACGCTAACTCAGAAAATGTACAAGCGGTTATGGAAAAAAAGCCCCGAGAACAGAGTAACAGGACAGAGGTTACACGTTTCACTCGTTTACCCATTGGAAGGATAAAAAGCATTATGAAAATGGATCCCGATGTCAATATTATTAATGCAGATGCAGCATTTCTAGTAACAAAAGCAACGGCAAGTACATACCTACAACTCAAATAATTGAAATACTTGCTTAAGAAGTAGGTGTATGAACCCGCCATAAATTATAAATTAAAACTAGCTATCCGCCCGCGTAGATTACACAGTTTTATATCATGTTAGCATAAGAGACGCGGCGCTCCAGAACATTATGAAATTTTATAGAACATTCAGAAACTTAACTACCTAAGAAGTCTCATACCAAATGTCATCAAAATCCATTTAGCCATTTTAATATGAAGAATAACTATCCCACAGGAATTATGTGTTTTTCTGGGATGAAATTTATCCTGTGTATTATTTCAAATTAGATAAAATTTCATCAATATTCATTCAGCTGTTTAAGTATAAGAAATAGTTATCCTAAAAGAACTGCGTTTTTCCGGAATAAAAGATAGCCTATGCCCCCTTTCTGACAACTTCCTTTTCATATCTGCAAAGTTTCATCACTAAAATGGGTTCAGCTGTTTAGATGCCGAAACAGACATACAATTTTTTATATACAGAAAAAATAGCCTATGTCACTTCTGATAACCGCTTCTTCAAGTCTGGGCAGTTTCTTTGAAATTGTTTCAGTCATTTATGAGATTAGCCTAAGTGAACAGACAGACAAAAGTAGCCTATGTCACTCCTGATAACCTCTTTTCATGTTTGTGAACTTTCATTAAAATCGGTTTAGCCAGTGATTGATCCGGACAAATTAACAGACAGGCAAACACACATACAAAAAGTAGCCTGTCATTTTTTTTCCATGCCTGCAAAGTTTTATTAAAATCGGTTCAGTCATTTCAGAGATTAGCTGAAATAGACAGGCAAAATGTAGGCTATGCCCTGACAATGCTCTCTTCATGTTTGTAAAATTTCATTATACCCGTTACAGATATTAGCCTAGACATACACACAGACAAGTAGCCTATGTCACTCCTTACAACCTCCTTCTTATGTCTGCAAAATTTCATTAAAATTGGTTCAGTCGTTTTGGAGAATAGGAACAGACATGCGGACACTACAATTTTATATATTATACAGATTATTCTAAGTGTGAAATATTTATGTATGTATATCAGTTGCCTAGTAACCTGTCACACAAGCATAATATTTGCTTACTTTGAGACTAGGGACTAGATGGCGCTGTGTGGGAAGTCCCATGCATTATTATTATTTTCTAGCTATCGTGGACCATCTTCAATACTTGCGAATTCAATTTAAATAACAAATTGGATATGGGATAATACTTACTGACATTACATATGTTGTGTTAATTATTTATTTAATAATATATGAAGTTTTATGGTTTTTTTCCCAGGAATTATTTTTGGAAACAATAGCTAAAGAAACATATGCATTCACCGCAAACAAGAAACGGAAAACTATATCTAAGAAAGATTTAGACAGTGTAATCAATTTGGTTGATTGCCTGTGCTTTTTAGAAGGAGCCACGGACTTTTAATACTTCATTGTCAAGTGACGAAACTGTTATTAAATATGTTTTAAGCTAAACTGTTTGTTATTTATTTCAAATTCATGTTAGTTCCAAGCGTAGAAAATAAAAGTAACTTCTTATTTTTATAATTTTAGTTGTACAAGTTTAAACCGATGCGGCACAGGGTGACCACCCATAGTAGATTTTGTCTCCTCTAAGTTCAGTATAGAATTCAGCTGGAATATTTGAATCCTAAGAACACTTAAATATTGCAAGTGCCAACCTTATTTAATAATCTTATTTGATTCATGCCCAAAGATCGCATTTGAATAAGTACATTGTTTGAATTTTGCTGTACATACTTCATTGTTTGGGAAAATGGCATCACTTTTTTCTGTGTAATGAATTAAAACAGGCCGTTCTTGTATTCTTATATAAAAGTGTTTAAAAAAAATTGTATTTATAGGAACAGGTGTCCTTATTCAATAGAAAAAATATGAAATTTTTTGGAGGGGTAATAACGGAGATGTGAAAAGTAAATGTGAAACATTAACATGACATCACTGCTACATGCAGCGCATGCTTGTCATACCAACAAGTGCAATATGTAGAATGCAGCTTTCATGGGAGGTTTTACATGTTTAGTTGTAAGCACTGAAAGTAGATGGGCGTTGCAGGCTATTATAGTTGTCAATGTCGATTGATGGGATTGAAATGTACATTCTCTTTGGTTCGTTACAGCTGTTTGTCAACTTAGTGTTTTTAACACCAATATTTTCATTCAATTATTTTCATAAAATTATATATTTCTGCTTTTAATTTATAAACAAAAGTAGATTAAAAACATGAAACTCTCCAAAACTTACAACACAGACAACATTGACAACCGTGTTTGATAACCAAGCAGTGCCATCTAGCAATGTCATTTGGTACTTTTTTTAACAAAATCTCCCATTAGTAGTGACATCAACTATCAATTTTTAACAATAAATCATTCTTTGAAAAACCATAATAAACATTTTTTGATCAATGCCTATCGAATAGTTGTCAATGTCGATTGATGGGATTGAAATGTACATTCTCTTTGGTTCGTTACAGCTGTTTGTCAACTTAGTGTTTTTAACACCAATATTTTCATTCAATTATTTTCATAAAATTATATATTTCTGCTTTTAATTTATAAACAAAAGTAGATTAAAAACATGAAACTCTCCAAAACTTACAACACAGACAACATTGACAACCGTGTTTGATAACCAAGCAGTGCCATCTAGCAATGTCATTTGGTACTTTTTTTAACAAAATCTCCCATTAGTAGTGACATCAACTATCAATTTTTAACAATAAATCATTCTTTGAAAAACCATAATAAACATTTTTTGATCAATGCCTATGCAATGAACAAGATACAATTTCCGATTTTTTACTGTATGTGGTATGTCTTTGTATTTCATGGATAAGAATGAATTTTCAAACGAAGCAAATATTATCAAATTATTAATGGACAGACAGTTTAAAGTATTTGTCTAACATGACAATAGGTTTTATTTTCCCTTTCCGTGAGATCTGTCTGTAATTGCGTTCTTGAGCAAATTAAAGTTTTGTAAAGTTGGGCACTTACAGGATTCACCCTAAAATTAAAAAATGAGCAATGTTTGGTACAGGAATACAGTACTGGATCATTGCTTAAATAATTGCCTGATGGAGTTGAATACTGGCTGCAGAACCAAAGATCGCGGGTTCGATTCTCACCCAGGACAAATATCTATATATGTATTACAAATTTTTTTTTAATATGTATGTATATCAATTGTCTGCCCAACTTGGGGCTAGATGACTGTATGAGATCCCACAGGTATTATAATAGATTTTGGGAAGTGTCATTTAAAATGAACATTATACATAATTTTTTCCTCTAATGAACCTCTCATTTTGATAATAAAATAATTTCCACTCTACAACTCTATACCTAAGTACATTGAAAGTGTTACAAGTAAAAAAACCGTGATCTTTTAATATCAGGTTCACACTTTTGAACTGGAAATTAAAATAAAATTATAATACAAGGATAATGCAGGAATTTTAATATTATTTGATTTAATTTAAGGTTCCGTGGTCTGCCAAAAAAGACTTTTACAACTTCTTTATGTCTGTATACCTATCTCAGTTTTATGTTATACGAGTTCATACAGTAAAAAAACATTTTATCAGAAAAAAATATTTATTATACTTACACAAATGATCTATGGAACATCTTTGAGTCAGACATTATTTACATAGCCGATTTTATTTTACAATTTATTTTCACAATTCACAAAAAATTGTCACTAAATAAATTTTATACTACTATTTAAACACAATATTTTTATTGTACGCTCAAAGTGGACAACCCATCAACAAATTAAACTAAATTGTGATGTATAATGGTAATTCTTTATCTTGTCATTATTTTCTATGACCAATTTACACTAGACATGAAAAAACATTCAATCTGATTTTAATTTAGATTATAAACTAGTTCCAGTATATACAATAATGAACATTGTATTAAATATTATATAAACACCCACTTATATACAACAGTACCAGAAAAATTATAGGCTATGATCGTCAAACATCGAGTATATTTGTTTTCATCCCATATCAATTAAATAAAATCGCTCTGTGGTCGCATGATGTAATCGGACGTAGTACATTGCTTTGATAAATATTAGGAGTTTAAATAGATTAAAAGAAAACTAATGTAGTAATTTTCTTTTATCATTTATTAGTTAAATAAATCATATGCACTTATTTGAAGTGCAATGGAAGTAACTAATCATAACCAGATCTAACAATGAAAGTAAAAAAGTTGTATAACTTAAAGTCTAATCATATAAAAATATGTTTAAAACTGAAATTATTATACAATGCATATAATTAAAAAATACCCACTAAAAATATTCAAATTATTTAATACCCCAACCCAATAATTATTGCTCGCACTGTAAAGATAGGTAACCAAACATACATGTAGACTGTTTATGGCGCTGTGTGGAATGACCCAGGTATTATTATTATTATACACTCGATATGTGCACAGTTAAATTTAATTAAAATGGGGATAAATACAGTATGTTCGACGTTCACATGGAAACTTAGATTCCTTTTGGATTACTCGTTTCGCGCCACGATGTTTATTTATTTTTCTGGGCCTGCTGTACATCCATTAAAAACATTATTATATTTTCGGTTTGTTCATACAACGGACACAAACATGCATCTCAGGTTTTAATATTTTTCATACTTATTTAACACCTATCTAGCATTCGGATTCATAATTTATGTTTGTTCTTGTTCTATTCTACTGGGAGTTTTAAGTCAATGGGATAGGTAAAATTTAATCATCAATATTAATCTACGAGAATAATCCTTTTTTATAAAATAACATTAAAATAGCTATAACCTTTGTGTCTACAGTATTTTAATGTTAGTACATACATGAAACAATTTTTGCAGTGACAATTTTGTAAAACATAAAATTCAGATATAACTATATCAAAGGCTTGTGTTAACGTCGTATGGTTATCAGTGTAATACATTATTAAAGCATGCATATTCTTTATAAATTACCATTTTACAACTTGTTTGCACTTTTGTCGCAAGCCTATCAAGTACATGTCTTTCAATGGGGGAAAATATTTTAAAATGCGCTCAATAGTTTTAGGATCTGTAAACACGTATTTTACAAACCTTTATCATATTGCGATGTATCAAAAAGTTACAATTCCTGAAAATAAAAATGTAGTTTTTTAAGTGAAAACTAAATTGAAGCTATTTAGAATTCAGAAAAATCTGATAGCATTTTTTTGATATGTTTTCAAGAAAATATTAACACAAGTTAGTAAAAATATCGTAAATCTATATTCGTCAGTTTCATTTCCGAATGCATTATCTAGTAGTCAATTCTGTGTAAAATAATTAGAATGGGTAATAATTACGTAGAAGTAGGTGCGGAAAAGGGGGGAGAGGGAGATGCAATGCCTCCATACTCACGACCGAAGCACTTTATTTAAATCAATTTAAAAAAAACTAAAACCAATCACCTTAGAAGAGATACTAATGTCACCACCAGACACCCAATTGGTTTTCAAGAAGCATGAACGTTTTGTCGGTTTAGCCACAGTATTAATATAACTCTAGTATGAGCAGTATTTTATCTTTATAGAAACTACCGAAATTAAAAAAAAAAGAACTAGCTTCGCCAGCGCGTACGCACGATACCATATTGCATTTTCGCCTGGTGCTTTCCAAAACATGTAACAATTAGATGTAAAAAATCTCGGCCTTTTCGATGAAGATATAATACTGGTCATAGAGCTATATTTACAATGTGGTAAGGTCTATCTATGCACGTAAACGCGTGCTCGTGCGGCGGCTGAAATTTAGCATATATCAATCTAAAATTATTTCGGCTTGATAGTTGCGGTTACGGTAACCTACGGAGCTCCATAACATTCCAGGTCCAGATCAGTCAAAATAAACTTCTGGTCATCGTCGTCTCATCAATGAAAAATAATACGCGGTTGAGATTCGAGCGTGGTTTTATTACGAGAAAAAATGAAAAAAACATTTGTCGCTGACGACCAGAGATATACATAACTACGTTTAGATGAATTGTCACCATGGCTAGGTATGGGCCAAATTTCATTTAAACAAAAATAAAAAAGGCTATGAAGAAGACCGTTAAGATTATGTAGTTATGTGATGATCCGTCATAAAATTAGCGCATCATATGCAGTTGCATATCAGTCATTTCACAGCTTAGTTATTGTGATGCCGCATCTATGTAGTAATATGTACATCAAAGTTGACGACCCCATTTATTTTACCAAAAAGATCTAGAACTCAGCACTTCATCGGCTACCTTTTACAACAATACCATACGATCAGCCCATTAATGAGCTACTGCAGTGGCTTAGGCCTCTCCTCGGGATTACACAACTTTTACAATAAAAAAGTGGCATACTTTTGTGCTCGTCCATGCAAACTTATTTGTATGAGCTACTTAATTTCATTACATTTATAAAATTCCAAAACAGTTTCTTTTTAATATTAGATAAAGTAATTTTTAGCCATATTTCTCATCCTACAGGCGAAAATCGATCAGCAGAGTAAAATATTGCATGAAAAAAAATATGATTTAATTCACTGAATCCACTTCATCGTTCGCATATATACTTGCTCGACTAATAAAGAAAACTCACTGAGCGAGTATAATTCAACGTACCTATACTCGTTGATAACTCGCTTATCGTTTCTCGCTTGTATTCTGTACCTTAATGTGGAATTTCCATTGCGTGTAATTCAAAAAATAAACCACAACTTATCCACAAAGAGAAATACTAGTCTAATCACAAACGAAACTCCACTTGCGCAAATTAAAGGGGAACCAAGTCTAACCGACACATGAATGTTGAATATGTAAAATGATGTGTAAAGTCATTTTTTTTTTTTTAACCTGGAAGTATAATTACAGCAAGAAGATGGATAAAGTATCAATGGTTATGTATAGAATAAACAATAAAGTATAATTGTGATTAAAATTTAAGTAATGGCGCTTTAAACCCTTTCCACTTGAAATTCATAACTAATTAATGTTTTTCACCCATAATTGCACAATAAATATAATTGAAATTGTTTTATAGTGATTTCAAAATATTATAAAATAACATGATTTTGTTAAATTAATTTAGACAGATTAAAACTTCGAATAAAAACAAAAAAAAAATTTTTTTTCAACTGTATTCTTTTATAAATAAGAGTCATAAACAACGTTATTTTGCGTGTCCCTACACCCAGAAAATAATTCTTTCCGTCAATGGAATTTTAAATCTTTCTAGACTAGGTCAATTTAAGAAAAAGAAAATTTCATTTTTTACAAAAGTAAACATGTCCTATGAATGCACTATGTTATTAGACAAGTGTTGACATGCCGGCGTGAAATAATGCAGCGATTACACGGCACATTGCTATTCGCGTGTTAATTAGCACATCAGCTCAGTGACCATACACTTTTGATAAATCCGATATTTAAAGTATAAATAAAATAGTTGGTGATTCCAGCTTATGAGCTCTTAAGGTGAGATTGTGTGTATTTTAAGAAAAATATGTCAAATGACTGCACTTTTTTTTGCTTCTAAATGAAGTCATAATGTTGGATATGGCTACGGTGCCTTTCGTGGTAAAGAAAAAACCGATTGGCTTATCAACAGCATAATTATGCGATTTTTTCGAAGTGTACCTTTTGTAAACACGGCATTGATATACTCTATACTCTACATTATGATGTCATAACTATGTAAATTTTGAAACATTAAAAAGAAACTAATGTTCCAAACTTTCAAAACAAAATACTGAAATTAGTCACTTAAAACTGGATAATTGTATATAAAAAATTATCTAAAAAAAAACTTTACATGCCCGCATCAAAATGTACTTCGACCATAATTTACTGTTAAAACGAATTCTTAGTGAAATGTCGTAAATGGAATTTAAAAAACACTTTTAATTACGTTACCTCTCATTTTATGTTAATTTTCATTTCTAGTAATAAACTTGAGCGTATAATTATCTGAAATCAACTTGACTGTGCTACCCAAACAATAAGAAAAACAAATGGTAAAAAATGTCAATCAATCACAGAATTGATATACTTTTGGGATTGACTTCATTTCATGGTCTATACACAACCTGATAACTTTCTCCACAAGCATTGCAGCTATTTATTTAATTTATCTATCAGTTCTGGAAAGGCAAGTTGGCAGCGAGACGATTTCTTTTCTTTCTTTGCGTCTTCGATGGATCGCTTTCTTGCGAGTGCTCCTGCGAAGAAAGTAAAAAACGTATTAATTTATTTTACTAGCCATTGTTCGCGGCCCACCCGTATGGTTATATGTTTTTCCGCAACTGTTCTGAAATCCTAACCCATATGTAACGTGGGCCGAAGACAAGATACTGATCAACGTATTAAAATGTGTAGCGCATTGTTTATGACTGTTGAACGATAGATGGCGGTAGTTTACACATAAAAACTGCACTATACATATTATCTCTATGACTATACATCGGCCGTCGAGTTTGTGTTCCTGACAGGTCGTAGTCGGCATAGTAATCGGTTGGTTGATTGATGTGAATTTGTACCGTTAGACGATTCCCGTTTTCAAATATTACTATCGTTTACATGCAAGAATGACACAAAATAAAATTATATTATTATGTCAACTCACAACAAACATAATGTTATAACTATGAATCTCATGTGTCAGGAACGCAAACTCTCGACGGTCGATGTATAATTGGTTGACCGGTACAGTTAATGCCAAATTTCTTGTACACTCTAAAGTTGACACGCGCACGTGTTGTGCAGGCGCTAGGCCCACTCTGGACCACCTGACACCTATTTTTCGTACTACGAGCCTACTCGCTTCGACTTCAATGCGAACAAGTTTGGAGCGACCTATACCTTTCCTTAGTATATGTGGGGATAGAAGAGTGGGGCTCGCAATGCGAAAATTTCATCATAATTGGTTATAATAGTATACATGAAAAAAAGTTTCTTAACCTGTATAGGTCGGGTCGGTGCGGGCGCGGCCGGTGGCGGTTCTGAAACCTGTGTCGGCAAATTTGTCTTCTCGGCGCTATATCGCCCGCTAGTGTTGTGAACGCGTCTGAAAATTAATTTCCTTTTAAAGGGCAATCGATAATTAAGAAAAGCTATGCATATACATAATATATATTTCATTGGACGTAATTTTGCATAATAGCCACTGACGTTTTCCCGCAATTTGTTTGATTAATACGTTAAATTAACAATTTTACGTAAAATTAATACGTCAAATAAAAATCTTGGCATTTCATACCTGCCGGTCACTTGTCAGAGCTTATTTTCTTTAGTATGATTCAAAATGTGTAGTGTATTATACTTGTTCTAAGAATTATAGTTTTGTATTTGTTATTAATTAATAAGTTTCCAGTATATAATTTTAAATATAGTCAAATATAATTTTACTGTACCTTTTTAATTTTATAGATATATTTCATTTAATGAGAAAAAAACTGTACAGACTAAAATTTAGAAGAATATTCAGTGTTTTATTATTATTACTATATTAGTTACACAAATCAAAAGTTTTATTAACTTTCAAACTTTTCCTTCAAATATTAAATCGTTTTTAAAGCTAGCTTTTTGCCTACAGCTCCGCTATGGTCTAGTAGTTACGGGGTAGTCTACATTTATGAAAGGACAAACAACCCTTTCAGTACAAAACGTAATATCTGTATATATCACATTGCATGGTAATTTAGTTTGAAGGAATTTGGTAGTTATTCATTATAACATAGCTGGATTCAGTATAAAATAAATAAACAGCTGTTCGTCAATTCCTTCAAGTTAAACTATTTGAGACACAATTACGCGTGTGGGTGTTATTCGTTAATCAAAATAGATTGAATTTAGCTTTTTTTTTTCACATTCGGTTCTAGGATGTTTTGAAACAATTATTTTAATTTAAAATTGTAGTCAATATGTTTTTAAATATATACCATACAGTATTATTAAATTAATACAAATAGTTGACATAGTTTAACAAAACAGACAGATATTACATGCATATTTTATTTATTGATATATTTTTATTCATTTAATTAATTTATTATATTGACTGACCGATCGGCCGAGAAGTTAGAGACACTAAACTGAGAGCCAAAGATAACGGGTTCACTTCCCGCTCGGGACAAATATTTGTGTGCATGAACATGTCTATTTGTTTCGTGTTTGTGAAAGTTTTTATATATTATTAAAAAAAAAAATATGTATACCAGTTGTCTAGTATCCCATAATACTTGCTTACTTTGGGACTAGATGGCGCTGTGTGGGATGTCCCAGATATTATTATTATTATATTATTATTTATTAAATTAAAATAATGATCAGCTACATACCTTTGACTAGCTTGCACTTGTAAAGGCACAAACGGATTGTTCCGCTTGTCTGGCGTGAACTGTGGGTTGGGAACACTTGTCGCTTGTTCGGGTCTGGGCGCATTCTGTAATTTATTAGAACATATGTCGCGTTATAGGTAATAATAATAACGTATAAATGACAACAACGTCTGGGCCCCAAACTAAGCATTAGCTTGTGTTTTAGGTGCCAAGCGAAGACACCACATACATATAACAACCAAGACCCGGTATCAGTATCAATATTCATTCTATAAATACTGACCCAACCTGGGATTCGAACCCGGGACTTCCAGCTTCGTAGGCAGGGTCGCTACCCACTAGGCTAAGCGGTCATCCATATATGGTATAGAGCAGTTTGTTCAGTATCCTCACGGGAAACGCTAGATTAACATTACGAATTTTATTTAAAGAAAAAAAATTATATGATTAACATTAAGTAATGTGGGGTCAGGAAATACCAAATATTGTCATTCAAATATCAGTGAACATTTTTATACTGACCTCAGTACTATTGCCAAAATTAAAAGCATATTACTATAGTTTTGGTTATAGACCAACAAAGATATAACTTAAACTTCTTCTTTTTGATTTATGTCAAAATGGTAGCACAAAAATGCTATATGTATATAAATATATATAAGTATATATATTTTGAATGGGCTATTTACTAGCTCTCATTTGACACCTATATTGTTGTAATAAGAAAAAAAATGTTAATACGCCTTCTTTTTTGATTCGTAGACGCCATATTGAAATATATCTCTATCACTTCGACTATTAAGACGAATCTAACTACACCTCATATGTTCAAATCCATGAATCCAATTAGACTACAGGGCGTGTCAAAGTAATATCTAGGACACATGTATACATACTCTCGAAAAACATTACCCTCCGAAGTCAAGTAAATAAATTATTACCCACCTAATAAAAACTAACATAATAACCACTGACAATAATAACTTCACTGTGGGTGGCGCCACCTGGTGACTTTCAAAACATTGTAGTGGAAAGAACACTTCTTCCTTCACACAAAATCATAGGTCAAAGGATAGGGACGCCGCAGTAGTTTGAACAAACAGCAAAGAGACCAAAGTAAAACAGGAACCAGGTATCAGCAGCTCCTGCTTGATGTGAACTTCTTTGCTGTTTGCTATGGGTCCTCGTAGACTCCAGATAGAAGTAAGTATATCCTATACCTTGGCTATCAATACAAGATCTTATAAAAGTACTAGGTTTTACCCGCGTGGACATGTCAACGTAGAACCACGTATCCGTATTTACGGCAAATCGCGATGAGTTTAGTGAAAACTAAAAACATGGCGTAGAGGTGATCTCATTACGTGATCTTACGAAATAATGGTAGTATTTCGCGAAATCACGGACTGAGTTTTCTTTTTTTACGAAATCACTAGATTTGTTCACTGATACACCAAGTGTACATGTATTGTCAAAATTGAATATATTCACTATAAATTACCTTCGTGATAAACCAGTTAGGTGGCGCCACCGGTGTGTTCGATTTGACCATCGGCAAATGCTGCGGGAATGCATCTCTTCTTTCGTAACTATTATTAGGTGGAATGTTTCTATTGAACTGCTGGTAGTTTCTCTGGTTGTGGACATCCTGGTTGAAGTTTTGGTTATAATGTGGCCTGTTTTGATTGAAGTTGGGGTTCTGATTGAAAGCCGGATTCTGGATCAAATTGGGATTTTGATTGAAACTGGCGTTCAGGTTGAAATTCGGGTTTTGGAACTGCGGAAAGGGGATTTGATTCGCTACCGGGCCTCTGTTGAATGGCGTCTGTGCGAAGTTAGGGAAAGGCGGCATTGGCATTTGGGGAGCCTGAAAAAAAAAATCAATAAGCAAATCAATAAACAAGTAAATTTTCGATATGTCATTTTTTTTGTAATATTGTAATCAAAATTAAGTAGGGATTGATACGCAGTAAATGGCGGATACAGATACGATACAATTTTGGAGTTACGTCGAACATAAATAACAATCGCTCATTTTGGCGCCATCTACGCCTAAATGACCTAATAATGGCTTTGTGAATTCCCACGTCATTTATTTTGAGTCAGCGCCACTATGTAGTTCTTAGTAATTACACAATTTAATACCTTATTACATCTACACTACAGATGGTTTAACAAGATCTGTATAAACATATGCGCAAGTGAGACGAAAAATATAGTTTGTCTCCCTTGCGCGCATGTAAATACATATCGGTTAGTAAGTCGTTGGCGCTAGTTCCTATCCAACTATCTGTATCAATAAACTTTCGTGATGTTAGAGTCATAATTAAATTGGAAAGTGATTGTTTAGCTTGTACAAGTTTTCTATAAATTGGATTGCTCCAACAATTCTCTCCAAAAGCTTTCAAAAACAATACAAAACTAGTAAATTACACTAAAAATTTAAAAAATATGTATTTTAAACATTTAAAAAATTAATATTTTTCTAAATATTTATTTTCTCCAACCTAATTATAGTGTTTTCTGTTTAAAGTGTTGGCAACCCTAGTCATATATTAAAACAGTTATCAAGTTATTCGACGAAAGCTCTTGAGTACTTTTACATTTGCTTGCATTTGCATTTTAATACAACATACCTTGAAACCGCTGTTGGTCCATTCATTACTTTGGACGGGCGGTGGTCTATTACCGGGTTGATTGTTATCTTTGCGCCAATTCGCTGGCTGCGGTCTACGATATAAGAAGAACATATTAACTAAAGGGCGATGCAAATATCTTGTTATTATTTATTGGACTAAGTAATTGTAAGTTACTACTAAAAACTTATATGTCTGTGTTTGAGAGGTTCCTCAATTTTTATTATCATATATTACTAATTATTAATAATGTTATAACTATAACTTCCAATCCTAGTTAATGAGAACGTGTTTTATAGAAAGACTTTTCAAATGTCATGTAAAGATACGGAAAAGTGTAAAGATAGATCACGATGAAATTTACGTATTCGAAAAAAAATAGTTCCCATTGTTCATCCAGAGTGTGGTCACAACATTTTGAATTTAAATTAGGTAATTTAAAAGCCTTTTTGTGAAAACCTGCAGTGGAAATAAAAACTAATAGATAGACTGTTAATATAAACTCAAATTAGAATTTGTCCAGAAACATTTTAGAGACATAGAATAGAATATTGTCACTATATAAACCCAGGAGTCCCGGGTTCGAATCCCAGGTCGGGTCAGTATTTATATGATGAATATTGATACTGGTACCCGGTCTTGGTTGTTATATGTATGTGGTGTCTTCGCTTGGTACCCAAAACACAAGCAAATGCTTAGTTTGGGGCCTAGATGTTGTTGTGACGTATACACTATTATTATTATTATATTGTTGACCACAGAGTGACAGACCATGATTGAATATTGCGGGCCAGCAATGAA